>JAZKLR010000517.1:0-632168 GCA_037103525.1 Ganaspis brasiliensis | reverse complement strand
TAAGTCCTAAAATCATCAAGTCCTAATTAAGTCCTAAAATTATCAAGTCCTAATTAAGTCCTAAAATTATCAAGTCCTAATTAAGTTCTAAAATTATCAAGTCCTAATTAAGTCCTAAAATTGTCAACTCCTATTTAAGTCCTAAAATCATTAAGTCCTAATTAGGTCCTAAAATTATCAAGTCCTAATTAAGTCCTAAAATTATCAAGTGCTAATTAAGTCCTAAAAATATCAAGTCCTAATTAAGTCCTAAAATCATTAAGTCCTAATTAGGTCCTAAAATTATCAAGTCCTAATTAAGTCCTAAAATTATCAAGTCCTAATTAAGTCCTAAAATTATCAAGTCCTAATTAAGTCCTAAAATTATCAAGTCCTTATTAAGTCCTAAAATCATCAAGTCCTAATTAAGTCCTAAAATTATCAAGTCCTAATTAAGTCCTAAAATTATCAAGTCCTAATTAAGTCCTAAAATTATCAAGTCCTAATTAAGTCCTAAAATTGTCAAGTCCTATTTAAGTCCTAAAATCATTAGGTCCTAATTAGGTCCTAAAATTATCAAGTCCTAATTAAGTCCTAAAATTATCAAGTCCTAATTAAGTCCTAAAAATATCAAGTCCTAATTAAGTCCTAAAATTAACAAGTCCTAATTAAGTCCTAAAATTGTCAAGTCCTATTTAAGTCCTAAAATCATTAAGTCCTAATTAGGTCCTAAAATTATCAAGTCCTAATTAGGTCCTAAAATTATCAAGTCCTAATTAAGTCCTAAAATTATCAAGTCCTTATTAAGTCCTAAAATTAACAAGTCCTAATTAAGTCCTAAAATTGTCAAGTCCTATTTAAGTCCTAAAATTGTCAAGTCCTATTTAAGTCCTAAAATCATTAAGTCCTAATTAGGTCCTAAAATTATCAAGTCCTAATTAAGTCCTAAAATTATCAAGTCCTTATTAAGTCCTAAAATCATCAAGACTTAATTAAGTCCTAAAATTATCAAGTCCTAATTAAGTCCTAAAATTATCAAGTCCTAATTAAGTCCTAAAATTATCAAGTCCTAATTAAGTCCTAAAATTATCAAGTCCTTATTAAGTCCTAAAATCATCAAGTCCTAATTAAGTCCTAAAATTATCAAGTCCTAATTAAGTCCTAAAATTATCAAGTCCTAATTAAGTCCTAAAATTATCAAGTCCTAATTAAGTCCTAAAATTGTCAAGTCCTATTTAAGTCCTAAAATCATTAAGTCCTAATTAGGTCCTAAAATTATCAAGTCCTAATTAAGTCCTAAAATTATCAAGTCCTAATTAAGTCCTAAAAATATCAAGTCCTAATTAAGTCCTAAAATTAACAAGTCCTAATTAAGTCCTAAAATTATCAAGTCCTAATTAAGTCCTAAAATTATCAAGTCCTAATTAAGTCCTAAAATTATCAAGTCCTAATTAAGTCCTAAAATTATCAAGTCCTAATTAAGTCCTAAAATTATCAAGTCCTAATTAAGTCCTAAAATTATCAAGTCCTAATTAAGTCCTAAAATTGTCAAGTCCTATTTAAGTCCTAAAATCATTAAGTCCTAATTAGGTCCTAAAATTATCAAGTCCTAATTAAGTCCTAAAATTATCAAGTCCTTATTAAGTCCTAAAATCATCAAGTCCTAATTAAGTCCTAAAATTATCAAGTCCTAATTAAGTCCTAAAATTATCAAGTCCTAATTAAGTCCTAAAAATATCAAGTCCTAATTAAGTCCTAAAATTAACAAGTCCTAATTAAGTCCTAAAATTGTCAAGTCCTATTTAAGTCCTAAAATCATTAAGTCCTAATTAGGTCCTAAAATTATCAAGTCCTAATTAAGTCCTAAAATTATCAAGTCCTAATTAAGTCCTAAAATTATCAAGTCCTAATTAAGTCCTAAAATTATCAAGTCCTTATTAAGTCCTAAAATCATCAAGTCCTAATTAAGTCCTAAAATTATCAAGTCCTAATTAAGTCCTAAAATTATCAAGTCCTAATTAAGTCCTAAAATTATCAAGTCCTAATTAAGTCCTAAAATTGTCAAGTCCTATTTAAGTCCTAAAATCATTAAGTCCTAATTAGGTCCTAAAATTATCAAGTCCTAATTAAGTCCTAAAATTATCAAGTCCTAATTAAGTCCTAAAAATATCAAGTCCTAATTAAGTCCTAAAATTAACAAGTCCTAATTAAGTCCTAAAATTGTCAAGTCCTATTTAAGTCCTAAAATCATTAAGTCCTAATTAGGTCCTAAAATTATCAAGTCCTAATTAGGTCCTAAAATTATCAAGTCCTAATTAAGTCCTAAAATTATCAAGTCCTTATTAAGTCCTAAAATCATCAAGTCCTAATTAAGTCCTAAAATTATCAAGTCCTAATTAAGTCCTAAGATTATCAAGTCCTAATTAAGTCCTAAAATTATCAAGTCCTAATTAAGTCCTAAAATTGTCAAGTCCTATTTAAGTCCTAAAATCATTAAGTCCTAATTAGGTCCTAAAATTATCAAGTCCTAATTAAGTCCTAAAATTATCAAGTCCTGATTAAGTCCTAAAAATATCAAGTCCTAATTAAGTCCTAAAATTAACAAGTCCTAATTAAGTCCTAAAATTATCAAGTCCTAATTAAGTCCTAAAATTATCAAGTCCTTATTAAGTCCTAAAATCATCAAGTCCTAATTAAGTCCTAAAATTATCAAGTCCTAATTAAGTCTTAAAATTATGAAGTCCTAATTAAGTCCTAAAATTAGCAAGTCCTAATTAAGTCCTAAAATTAACAAGTCCTAATTAAGTCCTAAAATTGTCAAGTCCTATTTAAGTCCTAAAATCATTAAGTCCTAATTAGGTCCTAAAATTATCAAGTCCTAATTAAGTCCTAAAATTATCAAGTCCTAATTAAGTCCTAAAATTATCAAGTCCTAATTAAGTCCTAAAAATATCAAGTCCTAATTAAGTCCTAAAAATATCAAGTCCTAATTAAGTCCTAAAATTAACAAGTCCTAATTAAGTCCTAAAATTGTCAAGTCCTATTTAAGTCCTAAAATCATTAAGTCCTAATTAGGTCCTAAAATTATCAAGTCCTATTTAAGTCCTAAAATCATTAAGTCCTAATTAGGTCCTAAAATTATCAAGTCCTAATTAAGTCCTAAAATTATCAAGTCCTAATTAAGTCCTAAAATTATCAAGTCCTTATTAAGTCCTAAAATCATCAAGTCCTAATTAAGTCCTAAAATTATCAAGTCCTAATTAAGTCCTAAAATTATCAAGTCCGAATTAAGTCCTAAAATTATCAAGTCCTAATTAGGTCCTAAAATTATCAAGTCCTAATTAAGTCCTAAAATTATCAAGTCCTAATTAAGTCCTAAAATTATCAAGTCCTAATTAAGTCCTAAAAATATCAAGTCCTAATTAAGTCCTAAAAATATCAAGTCCTAATTAAGTCCTAAAATTAACAAGTCCTAATTAAGTCCTAAAATTGTCAAGTCCTATTTAAGTCCTAAAATCATTAAGTCCTAATTAGGTCCTAAAATTATCAAGTCCTAATTAAGTCCTAAAATTATCAAGTCCTAATTAAGTCCTAAAATTATCAAGTCCTTATTAAGTCCCTAAAATCATCAAGTCCTAATTAAGTCCTAAAATTATCAAGTCCTAATTAAGTCCTAAAATTATCAAGTCCGAATTAAGTCCTAAAATTAGCAAGTCCTAATTAAGTCTTAAAATTATCAAGTCCTTATTAAGTCCTAAAATCATCAAGTCCTAATTAAGTCCTAAAATTATCAAGTCCTAATTAAGTCTTAAAATTATGAAGTCCTAATTAAGTCCTAAAATTAGCAAGACCTAATTAAGTCCTAAAATTATCAAGTCCTAATTAAGTCCTAAAATTGTCAAGTCCTATTTAAGTCCTAAAATCATTAAGTCCTAATTAGGTCCTAAAATTATCAAGTCCTAATTAAGTCCTAAAATTATCAAGTCCTAATTAAGTCCTAAAATTATCAAGTCCTAATTAAGTCCTAAAATTATCAAGTCCTTATTAAGTCCTAAAATCATCAAGTCCTAATTAAGTCCTAAAATTATCAAGTCCTAATTAAGTCCTAAAATTATCAAGTCCTAATTAAGTCCTAAAATTATCAAGTCCTAATTAAGTCCTAAAATTATCAAGTCCTTATTAAGTCCTAAAATCATCAAGTCCTAATTAAGTCCTAAAATTATCAAGTCCTAATTAAGTCCTAAAATTATCAAGTCCTAATTAATTCCTAAAATTATCAAGTCCTAATTAAGTCCTAAAATTGTCAAGTCCTATTTAAGTCCTAAAATCATTAAGTCCTAATTAGGTCCTAAAATTATCAAGTCCTAATTAAGTCCTAAAATTATCAAGTCCTAATTAAGTCCTAAAAATATCAAGTCCTAATTAAGTCCTAAAATTAACAAGTCCTAATTAAGTCCTAAAATTATCAAGTCCTAATTAAGTCCTAAAATTATCAAGTCCTAATTAAGTCCTAAAATTATCAAGTCCTAATTAAGTCCTAAAAATATCAAGTCCTAATTAAGTCCTAAAAATATCAAGTCCTAATTAAGTCCTAAAATTAACAAGTCCTAATTAAGTCCTAAAATTATCAAGTCCTAATTAAGTCCTAAAATTATCAAGTCCTAATTAAGTCCTAAAATCATTAAGTCCTAATTAGGTCCTAAAATTATCAAGTCCTAATTAAGTCCTAAAATTATCAAGTCCTAATTAAGTCCTAAAATTATCAAGTCCTAATTAAGTCCTAAAATTATCAAGTCCTAATTAAGTCCTAAAATTATCAAGTCCTAATTAAGTCCTAAAAATATCAAGTCCTAATTAAGTCCTAAAATTAACAAGTCCTAATTAAGTCCTAAAATTGTCAAGTCCTATTTAAGTCCTAAAATCATTAAGTCCTAATTAGGTCCTAAAATTATCAAGTCCTAATTAAGTCCTAAAATTATCAAGTCCTAATTAAGTCCTAAAATTATCAAGTCCTAATTAAGTCCTAAAATTATCAAGTCCTTATTAAGTCCTAAAATCATCAAGTCCTAATTAAGTCCTAAAATTATCAAGTCCTAATTAAGTCCTAAAATTATCAAGTCCTAATTAAGTCCTAAAATTATCAAGTCCTAATTAAGTCCTAAAATTGTCAAGTCCTATTTAAGTCCTAAAATCATTAAGTCCTAATTAGGTCCTAAAATTATCAAGTCCTAATTAAGTCCTAAAATTATCAAGTCCTAATTAAGTCCTAAAAATATCAAGTCCTAATTAAGTCCTAAAATTAACAAGTCCTAATTAAGTCCTAAAATTGTCAAGTCCTATTTAAGTCCTAAAATCATTAAGTCCTAATTAGGTCCTAAAATTATCAAGTCCTAATTAGGTCCTAAAATTATCAAGTCCTAATTAAGTCCTAAAATTATCAAGTCCTTATTAAGTCCTAAAATCATCAAGTCCTAATTAAGTCCTAAAATTATCAAGTCCTAATTAAGTCCTAAGATTATCAAGTCCTAATTAAGTCCTAAAATTATCAAGTCCTAATTAAGTCCTAAAATTGTCAAGTCCTATTTAAGTCCTAAAATCATTAAGTCCTAATTAGGTCCTAAAATTATCAAGTCCTAATTAAGTCCTAAAATTATCAAGTCCTGATTAAGTCCTAAAAATATCAAGTCCTAATTAAGTCCTAAAATTAACAAGTCCTAATTAAGTCCTAAAATTATCAAGTCCTAATTAAGTCCTAAAATTATCAAGTCCTTATTAAGTCCTAAAATCATCAAGTCCTAATTAAGTCCTAAAATTATCAAGTCCTAATTAAGTCTTAAAATTATGAAGTCCTAATTAAGTCCTAAAATTAGCAAGTCCTAATTAAGTCCTAAAATTAACAAGTCCTAATTAAGTCCTAAAATTGTCAAGTCCTATTTAAGTCCTAAAATCATTAAGTCCTAATTAGGTCCTAAAATTATCAAGTCCTAATTAAGTCCTAAAATTATCAAGTCCTAATTAAGTCCTAAAATTATCAAGTCCTAATTAAGTCCTAAAAATATCAAGTCCTAATTAAGTCCTAAAAATATCAAGTCCTAATTAAGTCCTAAAATTAACAAGTCCTAATTAAGTCCTAAAATTGTCAAGTCCTATTTAAGTCCTAAAATCATTAAGTCCTAATTAGGTCCTAAAATTATCAAGTCCTAATTAAGTCCTAAAATTATCAAGTCCTAATTAAGTCCTAAAATTATCAAGTCCTTATTAAGTCCTAAAATCATCAAGTCCTAATTAAGTCCTAAAATTATCAAGTCCTAATTAAGTCCTAAAATTATCAAGTCCGAATTAAGTCCTAAAATTAGCAAGTCCTAATTAAGTCCTAAAATTATCAAGTCCGAATTAAGTCCTAAAATTAGCAAGTCCTAATTAAGTCTTAAAATTATCAAGTCCTTATTAAGTCCTAAAATCATCAAGTCCTAATTAAGTCCTAAAATTATCAAGTCCTAATTAAGTCTTAAAATTATGAAGTCCTAATTAAGTCCTAAAATTAGCAAGACCTAATTAAGTCCTAAAATTATCAAGTCCTAATTAAGTCCTAAAATTGTCAAGTCCTATTTAAGTCCTAAAATCATTAAGTCCTAATTAGGTCCTAAAATTATCAAGTCCTAATTAAGTCCTAAAATTATCAAGTCCTAATTAAGTCCTAAAATTATCAAGTCCTAATTAAGTCCTAAAATTATCAAGTCCTTATTAAGTCCTAAAATCATCAAGTCCTAATTAAGTCCTAAAATTATCAAGTCCTAATTAAGTCTTAAAATTATGAAGTCCTAATTAAGTCCTAAAATTAGCAAGTCCTAATTAAGTCCTAAAATTAACAAGTCCTAATTAAGTCCTAAAATTGTCAAGTCCTATTTAAGTCCTAAAATCATTAAGTCCTAATTAGGTCCTAAAATTATCAAGTCCTAATTAAGTCCTAAAATTATCAAGTCCTAATTAAGTCCTAAAATTATCAAGTCCTAATTAAGTCCTAAAAATATCAAGTCCTAATTAAGTCCTAAAATTATCAAGTCCTAATTAAGTCCTAAAATTAACAAGTCCTAATTAAGTCCTAAAATTGTCAAGTCCTATTTAAGTCCTAAAATCATTAAGTCCTAATTAGGTCCTAAAATTATCAAGTCCTAATTAAGTCCTAAAATTATCAAGTCCTTATTAAGTCCTAAAATCATCAAGTCCTAATTAAGTCCTAAAATTATCAAGTCCTAATTAAGTCCTAAAATTATCAAGTCCTAATTAAGTTCTAAAATTATCGAGTCCTAATTAAGTCCTAAAATTGTCAAGTCCTATTTAAGTCCTAAAATCATTAAGTCCTAATTAGGTCCTAAAATTATCAAGTCCTAATTAAGTCCTAAAATTATCAAGTGCTAATTAAGTCCTAAAAATATCAAGTCCTAATTAAGTCCTAAAATTAACAAGTCCTAATTAAGTCCTAAAATTGTCAAGTCCTATTTAAGTCCTAAAATCATTAAGTCCTAATTAGGTCCTAAAATTATCAAGTCCTAATTAAGTCCTAAAATTATCAAGTCCTAATTAAGTCCTAAAATTATCAAGTCCTAATTAAGTCCTAAAATTATCAAGTCCTTATTAAGTCCTAAAATCATCAAGTCCTAATTAAGTCCTAAAATTATCAAGTCCTAATTAAGTCCTAAAATTATCAAGTCCTAATTAAGTCCTAAAATTATCAAGTCCTAATTAAGTCCTAAAATTGTCAAGTCCTATTTAAGTCCTAAAATCATTAGGTCCTAATTAGGTCCTAAAATTATCAAGTCCTAATTAAGTCCTAAAATTATCAAGTTCTAATTAAGTCCTAAAAATATTAAGTCCTAATTAAGTCCTAAAATTAACAAGTCCTAATTAAGTCCTAAAATTGTCAAGTCCTATTTAAGTCCTAAAATCATTAAGTCCTAATTAGGTCCTAAAATTATCAAGTCCTAATTAGGTCCTAAAATTATCAAGTCCTAATTAAGTCCTAAAATTATCAAGTCCTTATTAAGTCCTAAAATCATCAAGTCCTAATTAAGTCCTAAAATTATCAAGTCCTAATTAAGTCCTAAAATTATCAAGTCCTAATTAAGTCCTAAAATTATCAAGTCCTAATTAAGTCCTAAAATTGTCAAGTCCTATTTAAGTCCTAAAATCATTAAGTCCTAATTAGGTCCTAAAATTATCAAGTCCTAATTAAGTCCTAAAATTATCAAGTCCTAATTAAGTCCTAAAATTATCAAGTCCTAATTAAGTCCTAAAATTATCAAGTCCTAATTAAGTCCTAAAATTGTCAAGTCCTATTTAAGTCCTAAAATCATTAAGTCCTAATTAGGTCCTTAAATTATCAAGTCCTAATTAAGTCCTAAAATTATCAAGTCCTAATTAAGTCCTAAAATTATCAAGTCCTAATTAAGTCCTAAAATTATCAAGTCCTTATTAAGTCTTAAAATCATCAAGTCCTAATTAAGTCCTAAAATTATCAAGTCCTAATTAAGTCCTAAAATTATCAAGTCCTAATTAAGTCCTAAAATTAGCAAGTCCTAATTAAGTCCTAAAATTAACAAGTCCTAATTAAGTCCTAAAATTGTCAAGTCCTATTTAAGTCCTAAAAATATCAAGTCCTAATTAAGTCCTAAAATTAACAAGTCCTAATTAAGTCCTAAAATTGTCAAGTCCTATTTAAGTCCTAAAATTGTCAAGTCCTATTTAAGTCCTAAAATCGTTAAGTCCTAATTAGGTCCTAAAATTATCAAGTCCTAATTAAGTCCTAAAATTATCAAGTCCTTATTAAGTCCTAAAATCATCAAGTCCTAATTAAGTCCTAAAATTATCAAGTCCTAATTAAGTCCTAAAATTATCAAGTCCTAATTAAGTCCTAAAATTATCAAGTCCTAATTAAGTCCTAAAATTATCAAGTCCTTATTAAGTCCTAAAATCATCAAGTCCTAATTAAGTCCTAAAATTATCAAGTCCTAATTAAGTCCTAAAATTATCAAGTCCTAATTAATTCCTAAAATTATCAAGTCCTAATTAAGTCCTAAAATTGTCAAGTCCTATTTAAGTCCTAAAATCATTAAGTCCTAATTAGGTCCTAAAATTATCAAGTCCTAATTAAGTCCTAAAATTATCAAGTCCTAATTAAGTCCTAAAAATATCAAGTCCTAATTAAGTCCTAAAATTAACAAGTCCTAATTAAGTCCTAAAATTATCAAGTCCTAATTAAGTCCTAAAATTATCAAGTCCTAATTAAGTCCTAAAATTATCAAGTCCTAATTAAGTCCTAAAAATATCAAGTCCTAATTAAGTCCTAAAAATATCAAGTCCTAATTAAGTCCTAAAATTAACAAGTCCTAATTAAGTCCTAAAATTGTCAAGTCCTATTTAAGTCCTAAAATCATTAAGTCCTAATTAGGTCCTAAAATTATCAAGTCCTAATTAAGTCCTAAAATTATCAAGTCCTAATTAAGTCCTAAAATTATCAAGTCCTAATTAAGTCCTAAAATTATCAAGTCCTTATTAAGTCCTAAAATCATCAAGTCCTAATTAAGTCCTAAAATTATCAAGTCCTAATTAAGTCCTAAAATTATCAAGTCCTAATTAAGTCCTAAAATTATCAAGTCCTAATTAAGTCCTAAAATTGTCAAGTCCTATTTAAGTCCTAAAATCATTAAGTCCTAATTAGGTCCTAAAATTATCAAGTCCTAATTAAGTCCTAAAATTATCAAGTCCTAATTAAGTCCTAAAATTATCAAGTCCTAATTAAGTCCTAAAATTAACAAGTCCTAATTAAGTCCTAAAATTATCAAGTCCTAATTAAGTCCTAAAATTATCAAGTCCTAATTAAGTCCTAAAATTGTCAAGTCCTATTTAAGTCCTAAAATCATTAAGTCCTAATTAGGTCCTAAAATTATCAAGTCCTAATTAAGTCCTAAAATCATCAAGTCCTATTAAGTCCTAAAATAATCAAGTCCTAATTAAGTCCTAAAATTATCAAGTCCTAATTAAGTCCTAAAATTATCAAGTCCTTATTAAGTCCTAAAATCATCAAGTCCTAATTAAGTCCTAAAATTATCAAGTCCTAATTAAGTCCTAAAATTATCAAGTCCTAATTAATTCCTAAAATTATCAAGTCCTAATTAAGTCCTAAAATTGTCAAGTCCTATTTAAGTCCTAAAATCATTAAGTCCTAATTAGGTCCTAAAATTATCAAGTCCTAATTAAGTCCTAAAATTATCAAGTCCTAATTAAGTCCTAAAAATATCAAGTCCTAATTAAGTCCTAAAATTAACAAGTCCTAATTAAGTCCTAAAATTATCAAGTCCTAATTAAGTCCTAAAATTATCAAGTCCTAATTAAGTCCTAAAATTATCAAGTCCTAATTAAGTCCTAAAAATATCAAGTCCTAATTAAGTCCTAAAAATATCAAGTCCTAATTAAGTCCTAAAATTAACAAGTCCTAATTAAGTCCTAAAATTATCAAGTCCTAATTAAGTCCTAAAATTATCAAGTCCTAATTAAGTCCTAAAATCATTAAGTCCTAATTAGGTCCTAAAATTATCAAGTCCTAATTAAGTCCTAAAATTATCAAGTCCTAATTAAGTCCTAAAATTATCAAGTCCTAATTAAGTCCTAAAATTATCAAGTCCTAATTAAGTCCTAAAATTATCAAGTCCTAATTAAGTCCTAAAAATATCAAGTCCTAATTAAGTCCTAAAATTAACAAGTCCTAATTAAGTCCTAAAATTGTCAAGTCCTATTTAAGTCCTAAAATCATTAAGTCCTAATTAGGTCCTAAAATTATCAAGTCCTAATTAAGTCCTAAAATTATCAAGTCCTAATTAAGTCCTAAAATTATCAAGTCCTAATTAAGTCCTAAAATTATCAAGTCCTTATTAAGTCCTAAAATCATCAAGTCCTAATTAAGTCCTAAAATTATCAAGTCCTAATTAAGTCCTAAAATTATCAAGTCCTAATTAAGTCCTAAAATTATCAAGTCCTAATTAAGTCCTAAAATTGTCAAGTCCTATTTAAGTCCTAAAATCATTAAGTCCTAATTAGGTCCTAAAATTATCAAGTCCTAATTAAGTCCTAAAATTATCAAGTCCTAATTAAGTCCTAAAAATATCAAGTCCTAATTAAGTCCTAAAATTAACAAGTCCTAATTAAGTCCTAAAATTGTCAAGTCCTATTTAAGTCCTAAAATCATTAAGTCCTAATTAGGTCCTAAAATTATCAAGTCCTAATTAGGTCCTAAAATTATCAAGTCCTAATTAAGTCCTAAAATTATCAAGTCCTTATTAAGTCCTAAAATCATCAAGTCCTAATTAAGTCCTAAAATTATCAAGTCCTAATTAAGTCCTAAGATTATCAAGTCCTAATTAAGTCCTAAAATTATCAAGTCCTAATTAAGTCCTAAAATTGTCAAGTCCTATTTAAGTCCTAAAATCATTAAGTCCTAATTAGGTCCTAAAATTATCAAGTCCTAATTAAGTCCTAAAATTATCAAGTCCTGATTAAGTCCTAAAAATATCAAGTCCTAATTAAGTCCTAAAATTAACAAGTCCTAATTAAGTCCTAAAATTATCAAGTCCTAATTAAGTCCTAAAATTATCAAGTCCTTATTAAGTCCTAAAATCATCAAGTCCTAATTAAGTCCTAAAATTATCAAGTCCTAATTAAGTCTTAAAATTATGAAGTCCTAATTAAGTCCTAAAATTAGCAAGTCCTAATTAAGTCCTAAAATTAACAAGTCCTAATTAAGTCCTAAAATTGTCAAGTCCTATTTAAGTCCTAAAATCATTAAGTCCTAATTAGGTCCTAAAATTATCAAGTCCTAATTAAGTCCTAAAATTATCAAGTCCTAATTAAGTCCTAAAATTATCAAGTCCTAATTAAGTCCTAAAAATATCAAGTCCTAATTAAGTCCTAAAAATATCAAGTCCTAATTAAGTCCTAAAATTAACAAGTCCTAATTAAGTCCTAAAATTGTCAAGTCCTATTTAAGTCCTAAAATCATTAAGTCCTAATTAGGTCCTAAAATTATCAAGTCCTAATTAAGTCCTAAAATTATCAAGTCCTAATTAAGTCCTAAAATTATCAAGTCCTTATTAAGTCCTAAAATCATCAAGTCCTAATTAAGTCCTAAAATTATCAAGTCCTAATTAAGTCCTAAAATTATCAAGTCCGAATTAAGTCCTAAAATTAGCAAGTCCTAATTAAGTCCTAAAATTATCAAGTCCGAATTAAGTCCTAAAATTAGCAAGTCCTAATTAAGTCTTAAAATTATCAAGTCCTTATTAAGTCCTAAAATCATCAAGTCCTAATTAAATCCTAAAATTATCAAGTCCTAATTAAGTCTTAAAATTATGAAGTCCTAATTAAGTCCTAAAATTAGCAAGACCTAATTAAGTCCTAAAATTATCAAGTCCTAATTAAGTCCTAAAATTGTCAAGTCCTATTTAAGTCCTAAAATCATTAAGTCCTAATTAGGTCCTAAAATTATCAAGTCCTAATTAAGTCCTAAAATTATCAAGTCCTAATTAAGTCCTAAAATTATCAAGTCCTAATTAAGTCCTAAAATTATCAAGTCCTTATTAAGTCCTAAAATCATCAAGTCCTAATTAAGTCCTAAAATTATCAAGTCCTAATTAAGTCTTAAAATTATGAAGTCCTAATTAAGTCCTAAAATTAGCAAGTCCTAATTAAGTCCTAAAATTAACAAGTCCTAATTAAGTCCTAAAATTGTCAAGTCCTATTTAAGTCCTAAAATCATTAAGTCCTAATTAGGTCCTAAAATTATCAATTCCTAATTAAGTCCTAAAATTATCAAGTCCTAATTAAGTCCTAAAATTATCAAGTCCTAATTAAGTCCTAAAAATATCAAGTCCTAATTAAGTCCTAAAATTATCAAGTCCTAATTAAGTCCTAAAATTAACAAGTCCTAATTAAGTCCTAAAATTGTCAAGTCCTATTTAAGTCCTAAAATCATTAAGTCCTAATTAGGTCCTAAAATTATCAAGTCCTAATTAAGTCCTAAAATTATCAAGTCCTTATTAAGTCCTAAAATCATCAAGTCCTAATTAAGTCCTAAAATTATCAAGTCCTAATTAAGTCCTAAAATTATCAAGTCCTAATTAAGTTCTAAAATTATCGAGTCCTAATTAAGTCCTAAAATTGTCAAGTCCTATTTAAGTCCTAAAATCATTAAGTCCTAATTAGGTCCTAAAATTATCAAGTCCTAATTAAGTCCTAAAATTATCAAGTGCTAATTAAGTCCTAAAAATATCAAGTCCTAATTAAGTCCTAAAATTAACAAGTCCTAATTAAGTCCTAAAATTGTCAAGTCCTATTTAAGTCCTAAAATCATTAAGTCCTAATTAGGTCCTAAAATTATCAAGTCCTAATTAAGTCCTAAAATTATCAAGTCCTAATTAAGTCCTAAAATTATCAAGTCCTAATTAAGTCCTAAAATTATCAAGTCCTTATTAAGTCCTAAAATCATCAAGTCCTAATTAAGTCCTAAAATTATCAAGTCCTAATTAAGTCCTAAAATTATCAAGTCCTAATTAAGTCCTAAAATTATCAAGTCCTAATTAAGTCCTAAAATTGTCAAGTCCTATTTAAGTCCTAAAATCATTAGGTCCTAATTAGGTCCTAAAATTATCAAGTCCTAATTAAGTCCTAAAATTATCAAGTTCTAATTAAGTCCTAAAAATATTAAGTCCTAATTAAGTCCTAAAATTAACAAGTCCTAATTAAGTCCTAAAATTGTCAAGTCCTATTTAAGTCCTAAAATCATTAAGTCCTAATTAGGTCCTAAAATTATCAAGTCCTAATTAGGTCCTAAAATTATCAAGTCCTAATTAAGTCCTAAAATTATCAAGTCCTTATTAAGTCCTAAAATCATCAAGTCCTAATTAAGTCCTAAAATTATCAAGTCCTAATTAAGTCCTAAAATTATCAAGTCCTATTTAAGTCCTAAAATTATCAAGTCCTAATTAAGTCCTAAAATTGTCAAGTCCTATTTAAGTCCTAAAATCATTAAGTCCTAATTAGGTCCTAAAATTATCAAGTCCTAATTAAGTCCTAAAATTATCAAGTCCTAATTAAGTCCTAAAATTATCAAGTCCTAATTAAGTCCTAAAATTATCAAGTCCTAATTAAGTCCTAAAATTGTCAAGTCCTATTTAAGTCCTAAAATCATTAAGTCCTAATTAGGTCCTTAAATTATCAAGTCCTAATTAAGTCCTAAAATTATCAAGTCCTAATTAAGTCCTAAAATTATCAAGTCCTAATTAAGTCCTAAAATTATCAAGTCCTTATTAAGTCTTAAAATCATCAAGTCCTAATTAAGTCCTAAAATTATCAAGTCCTAATTAAGTCCTAAAATTATCAAGTCCTAATTAAGTCCTAAAATTAGCAAGTCCTAATTAAGTCCTAAAATTAACAAGTCCTAATTAAGTCCTAAAATTGTCAAGTCCTATTTAAGTCCTAAAAATATCAAGTCCTAATTAAGTCCTAAAATTAACAAGTCCTAATTAAGTCCTAAAATTGTCAAGTCCTATTTAAGTCCTAAAATTGTCAAGTCCTATTTAAGTCCTAAAATCGTTAAGTCCTAATTAGGTCCTAAAATTATCAAGTCCTAATTAAGTCCTAAAATTATCAAGTCCTTATTAAGTCCTAAAATCATCAAGTCCTAATTAAGTCCTAAAATTATCAAGTCCTAATTAAGTCCTAAAATTATCAAGTCCTAATTAAGTCCTAAAATTATCAAGTCCTAATTAAGTCCTAAAATTATCAAGTCCTTATTAAGTCCTAAAATCATCAAGTCCTAATTAAGTCCTAAAATTATCAAGTCCTAATTAAGTCCTAAAATTATCAAGTCCTAATTAATTCCTAAAATTATCAAGTCCTAATTAAGTCCTAAAATTGTCAAGTCCTATTTAAGTCCTAAAATCATTAAGTCCTAATTAGGTCCTAAAATTATCAAGTCCTAATTAAGTCCTAAAATTATCAAGTCCTAATTAAGTCCTAAAAATATCAAGTCCTAATTAAGTCCTAAAATTAACAAGTCCTAATTAAGTCCTAAAATTATCAAGTCCTAATTAAGTCCTAAAATTATCAAGTCCTAATTAAGTCCTAAAATTATCAAGTCCTAATTAAGTCCTAAAAATATCAAGTCCTAATTAAGTCCTAAAAATATCAAGTCCTAATTAAGTCCTAAAATTAACAAGTCCTAATTAAGTCCTAAAATTGTCAAGTCCTATTTAAGTCCTAAAATCATTAAGTCCTAATTAGGTTCTAAAATTATCAAGTCCTAATTAAGTCCTAAAATTATCAAGTCCTAATTAAGTCCTAAAATTATCAAGTCCTAATTAAGTCCTAAAATTATCAAGTCCTTATTAAGTCCTAAAATCATCAAGTCCTAATTAAGTCCTAAAATTATCAAGTGCTAATTAAGTCCTAAAATTATCAAGTCCTAATTAAGTCCTAAAATTATCAAGTCCTAATTAAGTCCTAAAATTGTCAAGTCCTATTTAAGTCCTAAAATCATTAAGTCCTAATTAGGTCCTAAAATTATCAAGTCCTAATTAAGTCCTAAAATTATCAAGTCCTAATTAAGTCCTAAAATTATCAAGTCCTAATTAAGTCCTAAAATTAACAAGTCCTAATTAAGTCCTAAAATTATCAAGTCCTAATTAAGTCCTAAAATTATCAAGTCCTAATTAAGTCCTAAAATTGTCAAGTCCTATTTAAGTCCTAAAATCATTAAGTCCTAATTAGGTCCTAAAATTATCAAGTCCTAATTAAGTCCTAAAATTATCAAGTCCTAATTAAGTCCTAAAATTATCAAGTCCTAATTAAGTCCTAAAATTATCAAGTCCTTATTAAGTCCTAAAATCATCAAGTCCTAATTAAGTCCTAAAATTATCAAGTCCTAATTAAGTCCTAAAATTATCAAGTCCTAATTAAGTCCTAAAATTATCAAGTCCTAATTAAGTCCTAAAATTGTCAAGTCCTATTTAAGTCCTAAAATCATTAAGTCCTAATTAGGTCCTAAAATTATCAAGTCCTAATTAAGTCCTAAAATTATCAAGTCCTAATTAAGTCCTAAAAATATCAAGTCCTAATTAAGTCCTAAAATTAACAAGTCCTAATTAAGTCCTAAAATTGTCAAGTCCTATTTAAGTCCTAAAATCATTAAGTCCTAATTAGGTCCTAAAATTATCAAGTCCTAATTAGGTCCTAAAATTATCAAGTCCTAATTAAGTCCTAAAATTATCAAGTCCTTATTAAGTCCTAAAATCATCAAGTCCTAATTAAGTCCTAAAATTATCAAGTCCTAATTAAGTCCTAAAATTATCAAGTCCTAATTAAGTCCTAAAATTATCAAGTCCTAATTAAGTCCTAAAATTGTCAAGTCCTATTTAAGTCCTAAAATCATTAAGTCCTAATTAGGTCCTAAAATTATCAAGTCCTAATTAAGTCCTAAAATTATCAAGTCCTGATTAAGTCCTAAAATTGTCAAGTCCTATTTAAGTCCTAAAATCATTAAGTCCTAATTAGGTCCTAAAATTATCAAGTCCTTATTAAGTCCTAAAATCATCAAGTCCTAATTAAGTCCTAAAATTAACAAGTCCTAATTAAGTCCTAAAATTGTCAAGTCCTATTTAAGTCCTAAAATCATTAAGTCCTAATTAGTTCCTAAAATTATCAAGTCCTAATTAAGTCCTAAAATTATCAAGTCCTAATTAAGTCCTAAAATTATCAAGTCCTAATTAAGTCCTAAAATTATCAAGTCCTTATTAAGTCCTAAAATCATCAAGTCCTAATTAAGTCCTAAAATTATCAAGTCCTAATTAAGTCCTAAAATTATCAAGTCCTAATTAAGTCCTAAAATTAGCAAGTCCTAATTAAGTCCTAAAATTAACAAGTCCTAATTAAGTCCTAAAATTGTCAAGTCCTATTTAAGTCCTAAAATCATTAAGTCCTAATTAGGTCCTAAAATTATCAAGTCCTAATTAAGTCCTAAAATTATCAAGTCCTAATTAAGTCCTAAAATTATCAAGTCCTAATTAAGTCCTAAAAATATCAAGTCCTAATTAAGTCCTAAAAATATCAAGTCCTAATTAAGTCCTAAAATTAACAAGTCCTAATTAAGTCCTAAAATTGTCAAGTCCTATTTAAGTCCTAAAATCATTAAGTCCTAATTAGGTCCTAAAATTATCAAGTCCTAATTAAGTCCTAAAATTATCAAGTCCTAATTAAGTCCTAAAATTATCAAGTCCTAATTAAGTCCTAAAATTATCAAGTCCTTATTAAGTCCTAAAATCATCAAGTCCTAATTAAGTCCTAAAATTATCAAGTCCTAATTAAGTCCTAAAATTATCAAGTCCTAATTAAGTCCTAAAATTATCAAGTCCTAATTAAGTCCTAAAATTGTCAAGTCCTATTTAAGTCCTAAAATCATTAAGTCCTAATTAGGTCCTAAAATTATCAAGTCCTAATTAAGTCCTAAAATTATCAAGTCCTAATTAAGTCCTAAAATTATCAAGTCCTAATTAAGTCCTAAAATTAACAAGTCCTAATTAAGTCCTAAAATTATCAAGTCCTAATTAAGTCCTAAAATTATCAAGTCCTAATTAAGTCCTAAAATTGTCAAGTCCTATTTAAGTCCTAAAATCATTAAGTCCTAATTAGGTCCTAAAATTATCAAGTCCTAATTAAGTTCTAAAATTATCAAGTCCTTATTAAGTCCTAAAATCATCAAGTCCTAATTAAGTCCTAAAATTATCAAGTCCTAATTAAGTCCTAAAATTATCAAGTCCTAATTAAGTCCTAAAATTATCAAGTCCTATTTAAGTCCTAAAATTGTCAAGTCCTGTTTAAGTCCTAAAATCATTAAGTCCTAATTAGGTCCTAAAATTATCAAGTCCTAATTAAGTCCTAAAATTATCAAGTCCTAATTAAGTCCTAAAAATATCAAGTCCTAATTAAGTCCTAAAATTAACAAGTCCTAATTAAGTCCTAAAATTGTCAAGTCCTATTTAAGTCCTAAAATCATTAAGTCCTAATTAGGTCCTAAAATTATCAAGTCCTAATTAAGTCCTAAAATTATCAAGTCCTAATTAAGTCCTAAAATTATCAAGTCCTAATTAAGTCCTAAAATTATCAAGTCCTTATTAAGTCCTAAAATCATCAAGTCCTAATTAAGTCCTAAAAATATCAAGTCCTAATTAAGTCCTAAAATTAACAAGTCCTAATTAAGTCCTAAAATTGTCAAGTCCTATTTAAGTCCTAAAATCATTAAGTCCTAATTAGGTCCTAAAATTATCAAGTCCTAATTAAGTCCTAAAATTATCAAGTCCTAATTAAGTCCTAAAAATATCAAGTCCTAATTAAGTCCTAAAATTAACAAGTCCTAATTAAGTCCTAAAATTGTCAAGTCCTATTTAAGTCCTAAAATCATTAAGTCCTAATTAGGTCCTAAAATTATCAAGTCCTAATTAGGTCCTAAAATTATCAAGTCCTAATTAAGTCCTAAAATTAACAAGTCCTAATTAAGTCCTAAAATTGTCAAGTCCTATTTAAGTCCTAAAATTGTCAAGTCCTATTTAAGTCCTAAAATCGTTAAGTCCTAATTAGGTCCTAAAATTATCAAGTCCTAATTAAGTCCTAAAATTATCAAGTCCTTATTAAGTCCTAAAATCATCAAGTCCTAATTAAGTCCTAAAATTATCAAGTCCTAATTAAGTCCTAAAATTATCAAGTCCTAATTAAGTCCTAAAATTATCAAGTCCTAATTAAGTCCTAAAATTATCAAGTCCTTATTAAGTCCTAAAATCATCAAGTCCTAATTAAGTCCTAAAATTATCAAGTCCTAATTAAGTCCTAAAATTATCAAGTCCTAATTAATTCCTAAAATTATCAAGTCCTAATTAAGTCCTAAAATTGTCAAGTCCTATTTAAGTCCTAAAATCATTAAGTCCTAATTAGGTCCTAAAATTATCAAGTCCTAATTAAGTCCTAAAATTATCAAGTCCTAATTAAGTCCTAAAAATATCAAGTCCTAATTAAGTCCTAAAATTAACAAGTCCTAATTAAGTCCTAAAATTATCAAGTCCTAATTAAGTCCTAAAATTATCAAGTCCTAATTAAGTCCTAAAATTATCAAGTCCTAATTAAGTCCTAAAAATATCAAGTCCTAATTAAGTCCTAAAAATATCAAGTCCTAATTAAGTCCTAAAATTAACAAGTCCTAATTAAGTCCTAAAATTGTCAAGTCCTATTTAAGTCCTAAAATCATTAAGTCCTAATTAGGTTCTAAAATTATCAAGTCCTAATTAAGTCCTAAAATTATCAAGTCCTAATTAAGTCCTAAAATTATCAAGTCCTAATTAAGTCCTAAAATTATCAAGTCCTTATTAAGTCCTAAAATCATCAAGTCCTAATTAAGTCCTAAAATTATCAAGTCCTAATTAAGTCCTAAAATTATCAAGTCCTAATTAAGTCCTAAAATTATCAAGTCCTAATTAAGTCCTAAAATTGTCAAGTCCTATTTAAGTCCTAAAATCATTAAGTCCTAATTAGGTCCTAAAATTATCAAGTCCTAATTAAGTCCTAAAATTATCAAGTCCTAATTAAGTCCTAAAATTATCAAGTCCTAATTAAGTCCTAAAATTAACAAGTCCTAATTAAGTCCTAAAATTATCAAGTCCTAATTAAGTCCTAAAATTATCAAGTCCTAATTAAGTCCTAAAATTGTCAAGTCCTATTTAAGTCCTAAAATCATTAAGTCCTAATTAGGTCCTAAAATTATCAAGTCCTAATTAAGTCCTAAAATTATCAAGTCCTAATTAAGTCCTAAAATTATCAAGTCCTAATTAAGTCCTAAAATTATCAAGTCCTTATTAAGTCCTAAAATCATCAAGTCCTAATTAAGTCCTAAAATTATCAAGTCCTAATTAAGTCCTAAAATTATCAAGTCCTAATTAAGTCCTAAAATTATCAAGTCCTAATTAAGTCCTAAAATTGTCAAGTCCTATTTAAGTCCTAAAATCATTAAGTCCTAATTAGGTCCTAAAATTATCAAGTCCTAATTAAGTCCTAAAATTATCAAGTCCTAATTAAGTCCTAAAAATATCAAGTCCTAATTAAGTCCTAAAATTAACAAGTCCTAATTAAGTCCTAAAATTGTCAAGTCCTATTTAAGTCCTAAAATCATTAAGTCCTAATTAGGTCCTAAAATTATCAAGTCCTAATTAGGTCCTAAAATTATCAAGTCCTAATTAAGTCCTAAAATTATCAAGTCCTTATTAAGTCCTAAAATCATCAAGTCCTAATTAAGTCCTAAAATTATCAAGTCCTAATTAAGTCCTAAAATTATCAAGTCCTAATTAAGTCCTAAAATTATCAAGTCCTAATTAAGTCCTAAAATTGTCAAGTCCTATTTAAGTCCTAAAATCATTAAGTCCTAATTAGGTCCTAAAATTATCAAGTCCTAATTAAGTCCTAAAATTATCAAGTCCTGATTAAGTCCTAAAATTGTCAAGTCCTATTTAAGTCCTAAAATCATTAAGTCCTAATTAGGTCCTAAAATTATCAAGTCCTTATTAAGTCCTAAAATCATCAAGTCCTAATTAAGTCCTAAAATTAACAAGTCCTAATTAAGTCCTAAAATTGTCAAGTCCTATTTAAGTCCTAAAATCATTAAGTCCTAATTAGTTCCTAAAATTATCAAGTCCTAATTAAGTCCTAAAATTATCAAGTCCTAATTAAGTCCTAAAATTATCAAGTCCTAATTAAGTCCTAAAATTATCAAGTCCTTATTAAGTCCTAAAATCATCAAGTCCTAATTAAGTCCTAAAATTATCAAGTCCTAATTAAGTCCTAAAATTATCAAGTCCTAATTAAGTCCTAAAATTAGCAAGTCCTAATTAAGTCCTAAAATTAACAAGTCCTAATTAAGTCCTAAAATTGTCAAGTCCTATTTAAGTCCTAAAATCATTAAGTCCTAATTAGGTCCTAAAATTATCAAGTCCTAATTAAGTCCTAAAATTATCAAGTCCTAATTAAGTCCTAAAATTATCAAGTCCTAATTAAGTCCTAAAAATATCAAGTCCTAATTAAGTCCTAAAAATATCAAGTCCTAATTAAGTCCTAAAATTAACAAGTCCTAATTAAGTCCTAAAATTGTCAAGTCCTATTTAAGTCCTAAAATCATTAAGTCCTAATTAGGTCCTAAAATTATCAAGTCCTAATTAAGTCCTAAAATTATCAAGTCCTAATTAAGTCCTAAAATTATCAAGTCCTAATTAAGTCCTAAAATTATCAAGTCCTTATTAAGTCCTAAAATCATCAAGTCCTAATTAAGTCCTAAAATTATCAAGTCCTAATTAAGTCCTAAAATTATCAAGTCCTAATTAAGTCCTAAAATTATCAAGTCCTAATTAAGTCCTAAAATTGTCAAGTCCTATTTAAGTCCTAAAATCATTAAGTCCTAATTAGGTCCTAAAATTATCAAGTCCTAATTAAGTCCTAAAATTATCAAGTCCTAATTAAGTCCTAAAATTATCAAGTCCTAATTAAGTCCTAAAATTAACAAGTCCTAATTAAGTCCTAAAATTATCAAGTCCTAATTAAGTCCTAAAATTATCAAGTCCTAATTAAGTCCTAAAATTGTCAAGTCCTATTTAAGTCCTAAAATCATTAAGTCCTAATTAGGTCCTAAAATTATCAAGTCCTAATTAAGTTCTAAAATTATCAAGTCCTTATTAAGTCCTAAAATCATCAAGTCCTAATTAAGTCCTAAAATTATCAAGTCCTAATTAAGTCCTAAAATTATCAAGTCCTAATTAAGTCCTAAAATTATCAAGTCCTATTTAAGTCCTAAAATTGTCAAGTCCTATTTAAGTCCTAAAATCATTAAGTCCTAATTAGGTCCTAAAATTATCAAGTCCTAATTAAGTCCTAAAATTATCAAGTCCTAATTAAGTCCTAAAAATATCAAGTCCTAATTAAGTCCTAAAATTAACAAGTCCTAATTAAGTCCTAAAATTGTCAAGTCCTATTTAAGTCCTAAAATCATTAAGTCCTAATTAGGTCCTAAAATTATCAAGTCCTAATTAAGTCCTAAAATTATCAAGTCCTAATTAAGTCCTAAAATTATCAAGTCCTAATTAAGTCCTAAAATTATCAAGTCCTTATTAAGTCCTAAAATCATCAAGTCCTAATTAAGTCCTAAAAATATCAAGTCCTAATTAAGTCCTAAAATTAACAAGTCCTAATTAAGTCCTAAAATTGTCAAGTCCTATTTAAGTCCTAAAATCATTAAGTCCTAATTAGGTCCTAAAATTATCAAGTCCTAATTAAGTCCTAAAATTATCAAGTCCTAATTAAGTCCTAAAAATATCAAGTCCTAATTAAGTCCTAAAATTAACAAGTCCTAATTAAGTCCTAAAATTGTCAAGTCCTATTTAAGTCCTAAAATCATTAAGTCCTAATTAGGTCCTAAAATTATCAAGTCCTAATTAGGTCCTAAAATTATCAAGTCCTAATTAAGTCCTAAAATTATCAAGTCCTTATTAAGTCCTAAAATCATCAAGTCCTAATTAAGTCCTAAAATTATCAAGTCCTAATTAAGTCCTAAAATTATCAAGTCCTAATTAAGTCCTAAAATTATCAAGTCCTAATTAAGTCCTAAAATTGTCAAGTCCTATTTAAGTCCTAAAATCATTAAGTCCTAATTAGGTCCTAAAATTATCAAGTCCTAATTAAGTCCTAAAATTATCAAGTCCTAATTAAGTCCTAAAAATATCAAGTCCTAATTAAGTCCTAAAATTAACAAGTCCTAATTAAGTCCTAAAATTGTCAAGTCCTATTTAAGTCCTAAAATCATTAAGTCCTAATTAGGTCCTAAAATTATCAAGTCCTAATTAAGTCCTAAAATTATCAAGTCCTAATTAAGTCCTAAAATTATCAAGTCCTAATTAAGTCCTAAAATTATCAAGTCCTTATTAAGTCCTAAAATCATCAAGTCCTAATTAAGTCCTAAAATTATCAAGTCCTAATTAAGTCCTAAAATTATCAAGTCCTAATTAAGTCCTAAAATTATCAAGTCCTAATTAAGTCCTAAAATTGTCAAGTCCTATTTAAGTCCTAAAATCATTAAGTCCTAATTAGGTCCTAAAATTATCAAGTCCTAATTAAGTCCTAAAATTATCAAGTCCTAATTAAGTCCTAAAATTATCAAGTCCTAATTAAGTCCTAAAAATATCAAGTCCTAATTAAGTCCTAAAATTATCAAGTCCTAATTAAGTCCTAAAATTATCAAGTCCTATTTAAGTCCTAAAATTATCAAGTCCTAATTAAGTCCTAAAATTGTCAAGTCCTAATTAAGTCCTAAAATTATCAAGTCCTAATTAAGTCCTAAAATTATCAAGTCCGAATTAAGTCCTAAAATTAGCAAGTCCTAATTAAGTCCTAAAATTATCAAGTCCGAATTAAGTCCTAAAATTAGCAAGTCCTAATTAAGTCCTAAAATTATCAAGTCCTTATTAAGTCCTAAAATCATCAAGTCCTAATTAAGTCCTAAAATTATCAAGTCCTAATTAAGTCCTAAAATTATCAAGTCCGAATTAAGTCCTAAAATTAGCAAGTCCTAATTAAGTCCTAAAATTATCAAGTCCGAATTAAGTCCTAAAATTAGCAAGTCCTAATTAAGTCTTAAAATTATCAAGTCCTTATTAAGTCCTAAAATCATCAAGTCCTAATTAAGTCCTAAAATTATCAAGTCCTAATTAAGTCTTAAAATTATGAAGTCCTAATTAAGTCCTAAAATTATCAAGTCCTTATTAAGTCCTAAAATCATCAAGTCCTAATTAAGTCCTAAAATTATCAAGTCCTAATTAAGTCTTAAAATTATGAAGTCCTAATTAAGTCCTAAAATTAGCAAGTCCTAATTAAGTCCTAAAATTAACAAGTCCTAATTAAGTCCTAAAATTGTCAAGTCCTATTTAAGTCCTAAAATCATTAAGTCCTAATTAGGTCCTAAAATTATCAAGTCCTAATTAAGTCCTAAAATTATCAAGTCCTAATTAAGTCCTAAAATTATCAAGTCCTAATTAAGTCCTAAAAATATCAAGTCCTAATTAAGTCCTAAAAATATCAAGTCCTAATTAAGTCCTAAAATTAACAAGTCCTAATTAAGTCCTAAAATTGTCAAGTCCTATTTAAGTCCTAAAATCATTAAGTCCTAATTAGGTCCTAAAATTATCAAGTCCTAATTAAGTCCTAAAATTATCAAGTCCTAATTAAGTCCTAAAATTATCAAGTCCTAATTAAGTCCTAAAATTATCAAGTCCTTATTAAGTCCTAAAATCATCAAGTCCTAATTAAGTCCTAAAATTATCAAGTCCTAATTAAGTCCTAAAATTATCAAGTCCTAATTAAGTCCTAAAATTATCAAGTCCTAAATAAGTCCTAAAATTGTCAAGTCCTATTTAAGTCCTAAAATCATTAAGTCCTAATTAGGTCCTAAAATTATCAAGTCCTAATTAAGTCCTAAAATTATCAAGTCCTAATTAAGTCCTAAAATTATCAAGTCCTAATTAAGTCCTAAAATTATCAAGTCCTTATTAAGTCCTAAAATCATCAAGTCCTAATTAAGTCCTAAAATTATCAAGTCCTAATTAAGTCCTAAAATTATCAAGTCCTAATTAAGTCCTAAAATTAACAAGTCCTAATTAAGTCCTAAAATTGTCAAGTCCTATTTAAGTCCTAAAATCATTAAGTCCTAATTAGGTCCTAAAATTATCAAGTCCTAATTAAGTCCTAAAATTATCAAGTCCTAATTAAGTCCTAAAATTATCAAGTCCTAATTAAGTCCTAAAATTATCAAGTCCTTATTAAGTCCTAAAATCATCAAGTCCTAATTAAGTCCTAAAATTATCAAGTCCTAATTAAGTCCTAAAATTATCAAGTCCTAATTAAGTCCTAAAATTATCAAGTCCTAATTAAGTCCTAAAATTGTCAAGTCCTATTTAAGTCCTAAAATCATTAAGTCCTAATTAGGTCCTAAAATTATCAAGTCCTAATTAAGTCCTAAAATTATCAAGTCCTAATTAAGTCCTAAAATTATCAAGTCCTAATTAAGTCCTAAAATTAACAAGTCCTAATTAAGTCCTAAAATTATCAAGTCCTAATTAAGTCCTAAAATTATCAAGTCCTAAGTAAGTCCTAAAATTGTCAAGTCCTATTTAAGTCCTAAAATCATTAGGTCCTAATTAGGTCCTAAAATTATCAAGTCCTAATTAAGTCCTAAAATTATCAAGTCCTTATTAAGTCCTAAAATCATCAAGTCCTAATTAAGTCCTAAAATTATCAAGTCCTAATTAAGTCCTAAAATTATCAAGTCCTAATTAAGTCCTAAAATTATCAAGTCCTAATTAAGTCCTAAAATTGTCAAGTCCTATTTAAGTCCTAAAATCATTAAGTCCTAATTAGGTCCTAAAATTATCAAGTCCTAATTAAGTCCTAAAATTATCAAGTCCTAATTAAGTCCTAAAAATATCAAGTCCTAATTAAGTCCTAAAATTAACAAGTCCTAATTAAGTCCTAAAATTGTCAAGTCCTATTTAAGTCCTAAAATCATTAAGTCCTAATTAGGTCCTAAAATTATCAAGTCCTAATTAAGTCCTAAAATTATCAAGTCCTAATTAAGTCCTAAAATTATCAAGTCCTAATTAAGTCCTAAAATTATCAAGTCCTTATTAAGTCCTAAAATCATCAAGTCCTAATTAAGTCCTAAAATTATCAAGTCCTAATTAAGTCCTAAAATTATCAAGTCCTAATTAAGTCCTAAAATTATCAAGTCCTAATTAAGTCCTAAAATTGTCAAGTCCTATTTAAGTCCTAAAATCATTAAGTCCTAATTAGGTCCTAAAATTATCAAGTCCTAATTAAGTCCTAAAATTATCAAGTCCTAATTAAGTCCTAAAAATATCAAGTCCTAATTAAGTCCTAAAATTAACAAGTCCTAATTAAGTCCTAAAATTGTCAAGTCCTATTTAAGTCCTAAAATCATTAAGTCCTAATTAGGTCCTAAAATTATCAAGTCCTAATTAGGTCCTAAAATTATCAAGTCCTAATTAAGTCCTTAAATTATCAAGTCCTTATTAAGTCCTAAAATCATCAAGTCCTAATTAAGTCCTAAAATTATCAAGTCCTAATTAAGTCCTAAAATTATCAAGTCCTAATTAAGTCCTAAAATTATCAAGTCCTAATTAAGTCCTAAAATTGTCAAGTCCTATTTAAGTCCTAAAATCATTAAGTCCTAATTAGGTCCTAAAATTATCAAGTCCTAATTAAGTCCTAAAATTATCAAGTCCTAATTAAGTCCTAAAAATATCAAGTCCTAATTAAGTCCTAAAATTAACAAGTCCTAATTAAGTCCTAAAATTGTCAAGTCCTATTTAAGTCCTAAAATCATTAAGTCCTAATTAGGTCCTAAAATTATCAAGTCCTAATTAAGTCCTAAAATTATCAAGTCCTAATTAAGTCCTAAAATTATCAAGTCCTAATTAAGTCCTAAAATTATCAAGTCCTTATTAAGTCCTAAAATTGTCAAGTCCTATTTAAGTCCTAAAATCATTAAGTCCTAATTAGGTCCTAAAATTATCAAGTCCTAATTAAGTCCTAAAATTATCAAGTCCTAATTAAGTCCTAAAATTATCAAGTCCTAATTAAGTCCTAAAAATATCAAGTCCTAATTAAGTCCTAAAATTATCAAGTCCTAATTAAGTCCTAAAATTATCAAGTCCTATTTAAGTCCTAAAATTATCAAGTCCTAATTAAGTCCTAAAATTGTCAAGTCCTAATTAAGTCCTAAAATTATCAAGTCCTAATTAAGTCCTAAAATTATCAAGTCCGAATTAAGTCCTAAAATTAGCAAGTCCTAATTAAGTCCTAAAATTATCAAGTCCGAATTAAGTCCTAAAATTAGCAAGTCCTAATTAAGTCCTAAAATTATCAAGTCCTTATTAAGTCCTAAAATCATCAAGTCCTAATTAAGTCCTAAAATTATCAAGTCCTAATTAAGTCCTAAAATTATCAAGTCCGAATTAAGTCCTAAAATTAGCAAGTCCTAATTAAGTCCTAAAATTATCAAGTCCGAATTAAGTCCTAAAATTAGCAAGTCCTAATTAAGTCTTAAAATTATCAAGTCCTTATTAAGTCCTAAAATCATCAAGTCCTAATTAAGTCCTAAAATTATCAAGTCCTAATTAAGTCTTAAAATTATGAAGTCCTAATTAAGTCCTAAAATTAGCAAGTCCTAATTAAGTCCTAAAATTATCAAGTCCTTATTAAGTCCTAAAATCATCAAGTCCTAATTAAGTCCTAAAATTATCAAGTCCTAATTAAGTCCTAAAATTATCAAGTCCTAATTAAGTCCTAAAATTATCAAGTCCTAATTAAGTCCTAAAATTATCAAGTCCTAGTTAAGTCCTAAAATTATCAAGTCCGAATTAAGTCCTAAAATTAGCAAGTCCTAATTAAGCCTTAAAATTATCAAGTCCTAATTAAGTCCTAAAATTGTCAAGTCCTATTTAAGTCCTAAAATCATTAAGTCCTAATTAGGTCCTAAAATTATCAAGTCCTAATTAAGTCCTAAAATTATCAAGTCCTAATTAAGTCCTAAAATTATCAAGTCCTAATTAAGTCCTGAAATTATCAAGTCCTTATTAAGTCCTAAAATCATCAAGTCCTAATTAAGTCCTAAAATTATCAAGTCCTAATTAAGTCCTAAAATTATCAAGTCCTAATTAAGTCCTAAAATTATCAAGTCCTAATTAAGTCCTAAAATTGTCAAGTCCTATTTAAGTCCTAAAATCATTAAGTCCTAATTAGGTCCTAAAATTATCAAGTCCTAATTAAGTCCTAAAATTATCAAGTCCTAATTAAGTCCTAAAATTATCAAGTCCTAATTAAGTCCTAAAATTATCAAGTTCTTATTAAGTCCTAAAATCATCAAGTCCTAATTAAGTCCTAAAATTATCAAGTCCTAATTAAGTCCTAAAATTATCAAGTCCTAATTAAGTCCTAAAATTATCAAGTCCTAATTAAGTCCTAAAATTATCAAGTCCTATTTAAGTCCTAAAATTATCAAGTCCTAATTAAGTCCTAAAATTGTCAAGTCCTAATTAAGTCCTAAAATTATCAAGTCCTTATGAAGTCCTAAAATCATCAAGTCCTAATTAAGTCCTAAAATTATGAAGTCCGAATTAAGTCCTAAAATTAGCAAGTCCTAATTAAGTCCTAAAATTATCAAGTCCGAATTAAGTCCTAAAATTAGCAAGTCCTAATTAAGTCCTAAAATTATCAAGTCCTAATTAAGTCCTAAAATTATCAAGTCCTAATTAAGTCCTAAAATTATCAAGTCCTTATTAAGTCCTAAAATCATCAAGTCCTAATTAAGTCCTAAAATTATCAAGTCCTAATTAAGTCCTAAAATTATCAAGTCCGAATTAAGTCTTAAAATTATCAAGTCCTAATTAAGTCCTAAAATTAGCAAGTCCTAATTAAGTCCTAAAATTATCAAGTCCGAATTAAGTCCTAAAATTAGCAAGTCCTAATTAAGTCCTAAAAATATCAAGTCCTAATTAAGTCCTAAAATTATCAAGTCCGAATTAAGTCCTAAAATTAGCAAGTCCTAATTAAGTCTTAAAATTATCAAGTCCTAATTAAGTCCTAAAATTAGCAAGTCCTAATTAAGTCCTAAAATTATCAAGTCCTAATTAAGTCCTAAAATTGTCAAGTCCTATTTAAGTCCTAAAATCATTAAGTCCTAATTAGGTCCTAAAATTATCAAGTCCTAATTAAGTCCTAAAATTATCAAGTCCTAATAAAGTCCTAAAATTATCAAGTCCTTATGAAGTCCTAAAATCATCAAGTCCTAATTAAGTCCTAAAATTATCAAGTCCTAATTAAGTCCTAAAAATATCAAGTCCTAATTAAGTCCTAAAAATATCAAGTCCTAATTAAGTCCTAAAATTGTCAAGTCCTATTTAAGTCCTAAAATCATTAAGTCCTAATTAGTTTCTAAAATTATCAAGTCCTAATTAAGTCCTAAAATTATCAAGTCCTAATTAAGTCCTAAAATTATCAAGTCCTTATTAAGTCATAAAATCATCAAGTGCTAATTAAGTCCTAAAATTATCAAGTCCTAATTAAGTCCTAAAATTATCAAGTCCTAATTAAGTCCTAAAATTATCAAGTCCTAATTAAGTCCTAAAAATATCAAGTCCTAATTAGGTCCTAAAAATATCAAGTCCTAATTAAGTCCTAAAATTATCAAGTCCGAATTAAGTCCTAAAATTAGCAAGCCCTAATTAAGCCTTAAAATTATCAAGTCCTAATTAAGTCCTAAAATTATCAAGTCCTAATTAAGTCCTAAAATTTTCAAGTCCTAATTAAGTCCTAAAATTATCAAGTCCTTATTAAGTCCAAAAATCATCAAGTCCTAATTAAGTCCTAAAATTATCAAGTCCTAATTAAGTCCTAAAATTATCAAGTCCTAATTAAGTCCTAAAAATATCAAGTCCTAATTAAGTCCTAAAAATATCAAGTCCTAATTAAGTCCTAAAATTATCAAGTCCGAATTAAGTCCTAAAATTAGCAAGTCCTAATTAAGTCTTAAAATTATCAAGTCCTAATTAAGTCCTAAAATTAGGAAGTCCTAATTAAGTCCTAAAATTATCAAGTCCTAATTAAGTCCTAAAATTGTCAAGTCCTATTTAAGTCCTAAAATCATTAAGTCCTAATTAGGTCCTAAAATTATCAAGTCCTAATTAAGTCCTAAAATTATCAAGTCCTAATTAAGTCCTAAAATTATCAAGTCCTTATGAAGTCCTAAAATCATCAAGTCCTAATTAAGTCCTAAAATTATCAAGTCCTAATTAAGTCCTAAAAATATCAAGTCCTAATTAAGTCCTAAAAATATCAAGTCCTAATTAAGTCCTAAAATTATCAAGTCCTAATTAAGTCCTAAAATTATCAATTCCTATTTAAGTCCTAAAATTATCAAGTCCCAATTAAGTCCTAAAATTGTCAAGTCCTATTTAAGTCCTAAAATCATTAAGTCCTAATTAGGTCCTAAAATTATCAAGTCCTAATTAAGTCCTAAAATTATCAAGTCCTAATTAAGTCCTAAAATTATCAAGTCCTAATTAAGTCCTAACATTATCAAGTCCTAATTAAGTCCTAAAATTATCAAGTCCGAATTAAGTCCTAAAATTAGCAAGTCCTAATTAAGTCTTAAAATTATCAAGTCCTAATTAAGTCCTAAAATTAGGAAGTCCTAATTAAGTCCTAAAATTATCAAGTCCTAATTAAGTCCTAAAATTATCAATTCCTATTTAAGTCCTAAAATTATCAAGTCCTAATTAAGTCCTAAAATTGTCAAGTCCTATTTAAGTCCTAAAATCATTAAGTCCTAATTAGGTCCTAAAATTATCAAGTCCTAATTAAGTCCTAAAATTATCAAGTCCTAATTAAGTCCTAAAATTATCAAGTCCTAATTAAGTCTTAAAATTATGAAGTCCTAATTAAGTCCTAAAATTAGCAAGTCCTAATTAAGTCCTAAAATTAACAAGTCCTAATTAAGTCCTAAAATTATCAAGTCCTAATTAAGTCCTAAAATTATCAAGTCCTAATTAAGTCCTAAAATTATCAAGTCCTAATTAAGTCCTAAAATTATCAAGTCCTAGTTAAGTCCTAAAATTATCAAGTCCGAATTAAGTCCTAAAATTAGCAAGTCCTAATTAAGCCTTAAAATTATCAAGTCCTAATTAAGTCCTAAAATTTTCAAGTCCTAATTAAGTCCTAAAATTATCAAGTCCTTATTAAGTCCTAAAATCATCAAGTCCTAATTAAGTCCTAAAATTATCAAGTCCTAATTAAGTCCTAAAATTATCAAGTCCTAATTAAGTCCTAAAATTATCAAGTCCTAATTAAGTCCTAAAATTATCAAGTCCTAATTAAGTCCTAAAAATATCAAGTCCTAATTAAGTCCTCAAATTATCAAGTCCGAATTAAGTCCTAAAATTAGCAAGTCCTAATTAAGTCTTAAAATTATCAAGTCCTAATTAAGTCCTAAAATTATCAAGTCCTAATTAAGTCCTAAAATTATCAAGTCCTAATTAAGTCCTAAAAATATCAAGTCCTAATTAAGTCCTAAAAATATCAAGTCCTAATTAAGTCCTAAAATTATCAAGTCCGAATTAAGTCCTAAAATTAGCAAGTCCTAATTAAGTCCTAAAATTATCAAGTCCTAATTAAGTCCTAAAATTGTCAAGTCCTATTTAAGTCCTAAAATCATTAAGTCCTAATTAGGTCCTAAAATTATCAAGTCTTAATTAAGTCCTAAAATTAACAAGTCCTAATTAAGTCCTAAAATTGTCAAGTCCTATTTAAGTCCTAAAATCATTAAGTCCTAATTAGGTCCTAAAATTATCAAGTCCTAATTAAGTCCTAAAATTATCAAGTCCTAATTAAGTCCTAAAATTATCAAGTCCTAATTAAGTCCTAAAATTATCAAGTCCTAATTAAGTCCTAAAATTGTCAAGTCCTATTTAAGTCCTAAAATCATTAAGTCCTAATTAGGTCCTAAAATTATCAAGTCCTAATTAAGTCCTAAAATTATCAAGTCCTAATTAAGTCCTAAAAATATCAAGTCCTAATTAAGTCCTAAAATTAACAAGTCCTAATTAAGTCCTAAAATTGTCAAGTCCTATTTAAGTCCTAAAATCATTAAGTCCTAATTAGGTCCTAAAATTATCAAGTCCTAATTAAGTCCTAAAATTATCAAGTCCTAATTAAGTCCTAAAATTATCAAGTCCTAATTAAGTCCTAAAATTATCAAGTCCTTATTAAGTCCTAAAATCATCAAGTCCTAATTAAGTCCTAAAATTATCAAGTCCTAATTAAGTCCTAAAATTATCAAGTCCTAATTAAGTCCTAAAATTATCAAGTCCTAATTAAGTCCTAAAATTGTCAAGTCCTATTTAAGTCCTAAAATCATTAAGTCCTAATTAGGTCCTAAAATTATCAAGTCCTAATTAAGTCCTAAAATTATCAAGTCCTAATTAAGTCCTAAAAATATCAAGTCCTAATTAAGTCCTAAAATTATCAAGTCCTTATTAAGTCCTAAAATCATCAAGTCCTAATTAAGTCCTAAAATTATCAAGTCCTAATTAAGTCCTAAAATTATCAAGTCCTAATTAAGTCCTAAAATTATCAAGTCCTAATTAAGTCCTAAAATTATCAAGTCCTAATTAAGTCCTAAAAATATCAAGTCCTAATTAAGTCCTAAAATTATCAAGTCCTAATTAAGTCCTAAAATTATCAAGTCCTAATTAAGTCCTAAAATTGTCAAGTCCTATTTAAGTCCTAAAATCATTAAGTCCTAATTAGGTCCTAAAATTATCAAGTCCTAATTAAGTCCTAAAATTATCAAGTCCTAATTAAGTCCTAAAATTATCAAGTCCTAATTAAGTCCTAAAATTGTCAAGTCCTAATTAAGTCCTTAAATTGTCAAGTCCTAATTAAGTCCTAAAATTATCAAGTCCTTATTAAGTCCTAAAATCATCAAGTCCTAATTAAGTCCTAAAAATATCAAGTCCTAATTAGGTCCTAAAAATATCAAGTCCTAATTAAGTCCTAAAATTATCAAGTCCGAATTAAGTCCTAAAATTAGCAAGCCCTAATTAAGCCTTAAAATTATCAAGTCCTAATTAAGTCCTAAAATTATCAAGTCCTAATTAAGTCCTAAAATTTTCAAGTCCTAATTAAGTCCTAAAATTATCAAGTCCTTATTAAGTCCTAAAATCATCAAGTCCTAATTAAGTCCTAAAATTATCAAGTCCTAATTAAGTCCTAAAATTATCAAGTCCTAATTAAGTCCTAAAAATATCAAGTCCTAATTAAGTCCTAAAAATATCAAGTCCTAATTAAGTCCTAAAATTATCAAGTCCGAATTAAGTCCTAAAATTAGCAAGTCCTAATTAAGTCTTAAAATTATCAAGTCCTAATTAAGTCCTAAAATTAGGAAGTCCTAATTAAGTCCTAAAATTATCAAGTCCTAATTAAGTCCTAAAATTGTCAAGTCCTATTTAAGTCCTAAAATCATTAAGTCCTAATTAGGTCCTAAAATTATCAAGTCCTAATTAAGTCCTAAAATTATCAAGTCCTAATTAAGTCTTAAAATTATCAAGTCCTTATGAAGTCCTAAAATCATCAAGTCCTAATTAAGTCCTAAAATTATCAAGTCCTAATTAAGTCCTAAAAATATCAAGTCCTAATTAAGTCCTAAAAATATCAAGTCCTAATTAAGTCCTAAAATTATCAAGTCCTAATTAAGTCCTAAAATTATCAAGTCCTAATTAAGTCCTAAAATTATCAAGTCCTTATTAAGTCCTAAAATCATCAAGTCCTAATTAAGTCCTAAAATTATCAAGTCCTAATTAAGTCCTAAAATTATCAAGTCCTAATTAAGTCCTAAAATTATCAAGTCCTAATTAAGTCCTAAAATTGTCAAGTCCTATTTAAGTCCTAAAATCATTAAGTCCTAATTAGGTCCTAAAATTATCAAGTCCTAATTAAGTCCTAAAATTATCAAGTCCTAATTAAGTCCTAAAAATATCAAGTCCTAATTAAGTCCTAAAATTATCAAGTCCTTATTAAGTCCTAAAATCATCAAGTCCTAATTAAGTCCTAAAATTATCAAGTCCTAATTAAGTCCTAAAATTATCAAGTCCTAATTAAGTCCTAAAATTATCAAGTCCTAATTAAGTCCTAAAATTATCAAGTCCTAATTAAGTCCTAAAAATATCAAGTCCTAATTAAGTCCTAAAATTATCAAGTCCTAATTAAGTCCTAAAATTATCAAGTCCTAATTAAGTCCTAAAATTGTCAAGTCCTATTTAAGTCCTAAAATCATTAAGTCCTAATTAGGTCCTAAAATTATCAAGTCCTAATTAAGTCCTAAAATTATCAAGTCCTAATTAAGTCCTAAAATTATCAAGTCCTAATTAAGTCCTAAAATTGTCAAGTCCTAATTAAGTCCTTAAATTGTCAAGTCCTAATTAAGTCCTAAAATTATCAAGTCCTTATTAAGTCCTAAAATCATCAAGTCCTAATTAAGTCCTAAAAATATCAAGTCCTAATTAGGTCCTAAAAATATCAAGTCCTAATTAAGTCCTAAAATTATCAAGTCCGAATTAAGTCCTAAAATTAGCAAGCCCTAATTAAGCCTTAAAATTATCAAGTCCTAATTAAGTCCTAAAATTATCAAGTCCTAATTAAGTCCTAAAATTTTCAAGTCCTAATTAATTCCAAAATTATCAAGTCCTTATTAAGTCCTAAAATCATCAAGTCCTAATTAAGTCCTAAAATTATCAAGTCCTAATTAAGTCCTAAAATTATCAAGTCCTAATTAAGTCCTAAAAATATCAAGTCCTAATTAAGTCCTAAAAATATCAAGTCCTAATTAAGTCCTAAAATTATCAAGTCCGAATTAAGTCCTAAAATTAGCAAGTCCTAATTAAGTCTTAAAATTATCAAGTCCTAATTAAGTCCTAAAATTAGGAAGTCCTAATTAAGTCCTAAAATTATCAAGTCCTAATTAAGTCCTAAAATTGTCAAGTCCTATTTAAGTCCTAAAATCATTAAGTCCTAATTAGGTCCTAAAATTATCAAGTCCTAATTAAGTCCTAAAATTATCAAGTCCTAATTAAGTCTTAAAATTATCAAGTCCTTATGAAGTCCTAAAATCATCAAGTCCTAATTAAGTCCTAAAATTATCAAGTCCTAATTAAGTCCTAAAAATATCAAGTCCTAATTAAGTCCTAAAAATATCAAGTCCTAATTAAGTCCTAAAATTATCAAGTCCTAATTAAGTCCTAAAATTATCAATTCCTATTTAAGTCCTAAAATTATCAAGTCCTAATTAAGTCCTAAAATTGTCAAGTCCTATTTAAGTCCTAAAATCATTAAGTCCTAATTAGGTCCTAAAATTATCAAGTCCTAATTAAGTCCTAAAATTATCAAGTCCTAATTAAGTCCTAAAATTATCAAGTCCTAATTAAGTCCTAACATTATCAAGTCCTAATTAAGTCCTAAAATTATCAAGTCCGAATTAAGTCCTCAAATTATCAAGTCCGAATTAAGTCTTAAAATTATCAAGTCCTAATTAAGTCCTAAAATTAGGAAGTCCTAATTAAGTCCTAAAATTATCAAGTCCTAAGTAAGTCCTAAAATTATCAATTCCTATTTAAGTCCTAAAATTATCAAGTCCTAATTAAGTCCTAAAATTGTCAAGTCCTATTTAAGTCCTAAAATCATTAAGTCCTAATTAGGTCCTAAAATTATCAAGTCCTAATTAAGTCCTAAAATTATCAAGTCCTAATTAAGTCCTAAAATTATCAAGTCCTAATTAAGTCTTAAAATTATGAAGTCCTAATTAAGTCCTAAAATTAGCAAGTCCTAATTAAGTCCTAAAATTAACAAGTCCTAATTAAGTCCTAAAATTATCAAGTCCTAATTAAGTCCTAAAATTATCAAGTCCTAATTAAGTCCTAAAATTATCAAGTCCTAATTAAGTCCTAAAATTATCAAGTCCTAGTTAAGTCCTAAAATTATCAAGTCCGAATTAAGTCCTAAAATTATCAAGTCCTAATTAAGTCCTAAAAATATCAAGTCCTAATTAAGTCCTCAAATTATCAAGTCCGAATTAAGTCCTAAAATTAGCAAGTTCTAATTAAGTCTTAAAATTATCAAGTCCTAATTAAGTCCTAAAATTATCAAGTCCTAATTAAGTCCTAAAATTATCAAGTCCTAATTAAGTCCTAAAAATATCAAGTCCTAATTAAGTCCTAAAAATATCAAGTCCTAATTAAGTCCTAAAATTATCAAGTCCGAATTAAGTCCTAAAATTAGCAAGTCCTAATTAAGTCCTAAAATTATCAAGTCCTAATTAAGTCCTAAAATTGTCAAGTCCTATTTAAGTCCTAAAATCATTAAGTCCTAATTAGGTCCTAAAATTATCAAGTCTTAATTAAGTCCTAAAATTAACAAGTCCTAATTAAGTCCTAAAATTATCAAGTCCTAATTAAGTCCTAAAATTATCAAGTCCTAATTAAGTCCTAAAATTATCAAGTCCTTATTAAGTCCTAAAATCATCAAGTCCTAATTAAGTCCTAAAATTATCAAGTCCTAATTAAGTCCTAAAATTATCAAGTCCTAATTAAGTCCTAAAATTGTCAAGTCCTATTTAAGTCCTAAAATCATTAAGTCCTAATTAGGTCCTAAAATTATCAAGTCCTAATTAAGTCCTAAAATTATCAAGTCCTAATTAAGTCCTAAAATTATCAAGTCCTAATTAAGTCCTAAAATTATCAAGTCCTTATTAAGTCCTAAAATCATCAAGTCCTAATTAAGTCCTAAAATTATCAAGTCCTAATTAAGTCCTAAAATTATCAAGTCCTAATTAAGTCCTAAAATTATCAAGTCCTAATTAAGTCCTAAAATTGTCAAGTCCTATTTAAGTCCTAAAATCATTAAGTCCTAATTAGGTCCTAAAATTATCAAGTCCTAATTAAGTCCTAAAATTATCAAGTCCTAATTAAGTCCTAAAATTATCAAGTCCTAATTAAGTCCTAAAATTATCAAGTCCTTATTAAGTCCTAAAATCATCAAGTCCTAATTAAGTCCTAAAATTATCAAGTCCTAATTAAGTCCTAAAATTATCAAGTCCTAATTAAGTCCTAAAATTATCAAGTCCTAATTAAGTCCTAAAATTATCAAGTCCTATTTAAGTCCTAAAATTATCAAGTCCTAATTAAGTCCTAAAATTGTCAAGTCCTAATTAAGTCCTAAAATTATCAAGTCCTTATGAAGTCCTAAAATCATCAAGTCCTAATTAAGTCCTAAAATTATGAAGTCCGAATTAAGTCCTAAAATTAGCAAGTCCTAATTAAGTCCTAAAATTATCAAGTCCGAATTAAGTCCTAAAATTAGCAAGTCCTAATTAAGTCCTAAAATTATCAAGTCCTAATTAAGTCCTAAAATTATCAAGTCCTAATTAAGTCCTAAAATTATCAAGTCCTTATTAAGTCCTAAAATCATCAAGTCCTAATTAAGTCCTAAAATTATCAAGTCCTAATTAAGTCCTAAAATTATCAAGTCCGAATTAAGTCTTAAAATTATCAAGTCCTAATTAAGTCCTAAAATTAGCAAGTCCTAATTAAGTCCTAAAATTATCAAGTCCGAATTAAGTCCTAAAATTAGCAAGTCCTAATTAAGTCCTAAAAATATCAAGTCCTAATTAAGTCCTAAAATTATCAATTCCGAATTAAGTCCTAAAATTAGCAAGTCCTAATTAAGTCTTAAAATTATCAAGTCCTAATTAAGTCCTAAAATTAGCAAGTCCTAATTAAGTCCTAAAATTATCAAGTCCTAATTAAGTCCTAAAATTGTCAAGTCCTATTTAAGTCCTAAAATCATTAAGTCCTAATTAGGTCCTAAAATTATCAAGTCCTAATTAAGTCCTAAAATTATCAAGTCCTAATAAAGTCCTAAAATTATCAAGTCCTTATGAAGTCCTAAAATCATCAAGTCCTAATTAAGTCCTAAAATTATCAAGTCCTAATTAAGTCCTAAAAATATCAAGTCCTAATTAAGTCCTAAAAATATCAAGTCCTAATTAAGTCCTAAAATTGTCAAGTCCTATTTAAGTCCTAAAATCATTAAGTCCTAATTAGTTTCTAAAATTATCAAGTCCTAATTAAGTCCTAAAATTATCAAGTCCTAATTAAGTCCTAAAATTATCAAGTCCTTATTAAGTCATAAAATCATCAAGTGCTAATTAAGTCCTAAAATTATCAAGTCCTAATTAAGTCCTAAAATTATCAAGTCCTAATTAAGTCCCAAAATTATCAAGTCCTAATTAAGTCCTAAAAATATCAAGTCCTAATTAGGTCCTAAAAATATCAAGTCCTAATTAAGTCCTAAAATTATCAAGTCCGAATTAAGTCCTAAAATTAGCAAGCCCTAATTAAGCCTTAAAATTATCAAGTCCTAATTAAGTCCTAAAATTATCAAGTCCTAATTAAGTCCTAAAATTTTCAAGTCCTAATTAAGTCCTAAAATTATCAAGTCCTTATTAAGTCCTAAAATCATCAAGTCCTAATTAAGTCCTAAAATTATCAAGTCCTAATTAAGTCCTAAAATTATCAAGTCCTAATTAAGTCCTAAAAATATCAAGTCCTAATTAAGTCCTAAAAATATCAAGTCCTAATTAAGTCCTAAAATTATCAAGTCCGAATTAAGTCCTAAAATTAGCAAGTCCTAATTAAGTCTTAAAATTATCAAGTCCTAATTAAGTCCTAAAATTAGGAAGTCCTAATTAAGTCCTAAAATTATCAAGTCCTAATTAAGTCCTAAAATTGTCAAGTCCTATTTAAGTCCTAAAATCATTAAGTCCTAATTAGGTCCTAAAATTATCAAGTCCTAATTAAGTCCTAAAATTATCAAGTCCTAATTAAGTCCTAAAATTATCAAGTCCTTATGAAGTCCTAAAATCATCAAGTCCTAATTAAGTCCTAAAATTATCAAGTCCTAATTAAGTCCTAAAAATATCAAGTCCTAATTAAGTCCTAAAAATATCAAGTCCTAATTAAGTCCTAAAATTATCAAGTCCTAATTAAGTCCTAAAATTATCAATTCCTATTTAAGTCCTAAAATTATCAAGTCCTAATTAAGTCCTAAAATTGTCAAGTCCTATTTAAGTCCTAAAATCATTAAGTCCTAATTAGGTCCTAAAATTATCAAGTCCTAATTAAGTCCTAAAATTATCAAGTCCTAATTAAGTCCTAAAATTATCAAGTCCTAATTAAGTCCTAACATTATCAAGTTCTAATTAAGTCCTAAAATTATCAAGTCCGAATTAAGTCCTAAAATTAGCAAGTCCTAATTAAGTCTTAAAATTATCAAGTCCTAATTAAGTCCTAAAATTAGGAAGTCCTAATTAAGTCCTAAAATTATCAAGTCCTAATTAAGTCCTAAAATTATCAATTCCTATTTAAGTCCTAAAATTATCAAGTCCTAATTAAGTCCTAAAATTGTCAAGTCCTATTTAAGTCCTAAAATCATTAAGTCCTAATTAGGTCCTAAAATTATCAAGTCCTAATTAAGTCCTAAAATTATCAAGTCCTAATTAAGTCCTAAAATTATCAAGTCCTAATTAAGTCTTAAAATTATGAAGTCCTAATTAAGTCCTAAAATTAGCAAGTCCTAATTAAGTCCTAAAATTAACAAGTCCTAATTAAGTCCTAAAATTATCAAGTCCTAATTAAGTCCTAAAATTATCAAGTCCTAATTAAGTCCTAAAATTATCAAGTCCTAATTAAGTCCTAAAATTATCAAGTCCTAGTTAAGTCCTAAAATTATCAAGTCCGAATTAAGTCCTAAAATTAGCAAGTCCTAATTAAGCCTTAAAATTATCAAGTCCTAATTAAGTCCTAAAATTTTCAAGTCCTAATTAAGTCCTAAAATTATCAAGTCCTTATTAAGTCCTAAAATCATCAAGTCCTAATTAAGTCCTAAAATTATCAAGTCCTAATTAAGTCCTAAAATTATCAAGTCCTAATTAAGTCCTAAAATTATCAAGTCCTAATTAAGTCCTAAAATTATCAAGTCCTAATTAAGTCCTAAAAATATCAAGTCCTAATTAAGTCCTCAAATTATCAAGTCCGAATTAAGTCCTAATTAAGTCTTAAAATTATCAAGTCCTAATTAAGTCCTAAAATTATCAAGTCCTAATTAAGTCCTAAAATTATCAAGTCCTAAATAAGTCCTAAAAATATCAAGTCCTAATTAAGTCCTAAAAATATCAAGTCCTAATTAAGTCCTAAAATTATCAAGTCCGAATTAAGTCCTAAAATTAGCAAGTCCTAATTAAGTCTTAAAATTATCAAGTCCTAATTAAGTCCTAAAATTAGCAAGTCCTAATTAAGTCCTAAAATTATCAAGTCCTAATTAAGTCCTAAAATTGTCAAGTCCTATTTAAGTCCTAAAATCATTAAGTCCTAATTAGGTCCTAAAATTATCAAGTCTTAATTAAGTCCTAAAATTATCAAGTCCTAATAAAGTCCTAAAATTATCAAGTCCTTATGAAGTCCTAAAATCTTCAAGTCCTAATTAAGTCCTAAAATTATCAAGTCCTAATTAAGTCCTAAAAATATCAAGTCCTAATTAAGTCCTAAAAATATCAAGTCCTAATTAAGTCCTAAAAATATCAAGTCCTAATTAAGTCCTAAAAATATCAAGTCCTAATTAAGTCCTAAAATTAGCAAGTCCTAATTAAGTCCTAAAATTATCAAGTCCTAATTAAGTCCTAAAATTATCAAGTCCTTATTAAGTCCTAAAATCATTAAGTCCTAATTAAGTCCTAAAATTATCAAGTCCTAATTAAGTCTTAAAATTATGAAGTCCTAATTAAGTCCTAAAATTAGCAAGTCCTAATTAAGTCCTAAAATTATCAAGTCCTAATTAAGTCCTAAAATTGTCAAGTCCTATTTAAGTCATAAAATCATTAAGTCCTAATTAGGTCCTAAAATTATCAAGTCCTAATTAAGTCCCAAAATTATTAAGTCCTAATTAAGTCCTAAAATTGTCAAGTCCTAATTATGTCCTAAAAATATCAAGTCCTAATTAAGTCCTAAAATTGTCAAGTTCTAATTAAGTCCTAAAAATATCAAGTCCTAATTAAGTCCTAAAATTATCAAGTCCTCATTAAGTCCTAAAAATATCAAGTCCTAATTAAGTCCTAAAATTATCAAGTCCTAATTAAGTCCTAAAATTATCAAGTCCTAGTTAAGTCCTAAAATTATCAAGTCCTAATTAAGTCCTAAAATTATCAAGTCCTAATTAAGTCCTAAAATTATCAAGTCCTAATTAAGTCCTAAAAGTATCAAGTCCTTATTAAGTCCTAAAATCATCAAGTCCTATTTAAGTCCTAAAATCATTAAGTCCTAATTAGGTCCTAAAATTATCAAGTCCTAATTAAGTCCTAAAATTATCAAGTCCTAATTAAGTCCTAAAATTATCAAGTCCTAATTAAGTCCTAAAATTATCAAGTCCTTATTAAGTCCTAAAATCATTAAGTCCTAATTAAGTCCTAAAATTATCAAGTCCTAATTAAGACTTAAAATTATGAAGTCCTAATTAAGTCCTAAAATTAGCAAGTCCTAATTAAGTCCTAAAATTATCAAGTCCTAATTAAGTCCTAAAATTGTCAAGTCCTATTTAAGTCCTAAAATCATTAAGTCCTAATTAGGTCCTAAAATTATCAAGTCCTAATTAAGTCCTAAAATTATCAAGTCCTAATTAAGTCCTAAAATTATCAAGTCCTAATTAAGTCCTAATATTATCAAGTCCTTATTAAGTCCTAAAATCATCAAGTCCTAATTAAGTCCTAAAATTATCAAGTCCTAATTAAGTCCTAAAATTATCAAGTCCTAATTAAGTCCTAAAATTATCAAGTCCTAATTAAGTCCTAAAATTATCAAGTCCGAATTAAGTCCTAAAATTATCAAGTCCTAATTAAGTCCCAAAATTATTAAGTCCTAATTAAGTCCTAAAATTGTCAAGTCCTAATTATGTCCTAAAAATATCAAGTCCTAATTAAGTCCTAAAATTGTCAAGTTCTAATTAAGTCCTAAAAATATCAAGTCCTAATTAAGTCCTAAAATTATCAAGTCCTCATTAAGTCCTAAAAATATCAAGTCCTAATTAAGTCCTAAAATTATCAAGTCCTAATTAAGTCCTAAAATTATCAAGTCCTAGTTAAGTCCTAAAATTATCAAGTCCTAATTAAGTCCTAAAATTATCAAGTCCTAATTAAGTCCTAAAATTATCAAGTCCTAATTAAGTCCTAAAAGTATCAAGTCCTTATTAAGTCCTAAAATCATCAAGTCCTATTTAAGTCCTAAAATCATTAAGTCCTAATTAGGTCCTAAAATTATCAAGTCCTAATTAAGTCCTAAAATTATCAAGTCCTAATTAAGTCCTAAAATTATCAAGTCCTAATTAAGTCCTAAAAGTATCAAGTCCTTATTAAGTCCTAAAATCATCAAGTCCTATTTAAGTCCTAAAATCATTAAGTCCTAATTAGGTCCTAAAATTATCAAGTCCTAATTAAGTCCTAAAATTATCAAGTCCTAATTAAGTCCTAAAATTATCAAGTCCTAATTAAGTCCTAAAATTATCAAGTCCTTATTAAGTCCTAAAATCATTAAGTCCTAATTAAGTCCTAAAATTATCAAGTCCTAATTAAGACTTAAAATTATGAAGTCCTAATTAAGTCCTAAAATTAGCAAGTCCTAATTAAGTCCTAAAATTATCAAGTCCTAATTAAGTCCTAAAATTGTCAAGTCCTATTTAAGTCCTAAAATCATTAAGTCCTAATTAGGTCCTAAAATTATCAAGTCCTAATTAAGTCCTAAAATTATCAAGTCCTAATTAAGTCCTAAAATTATCAAGTCCTAATTAAGTCCTAATATTATCAAGTCCTTATTAAGTCCTAAAATCATCAAGTCCTAATTAAGTCCTAAAATTATCAAGTCCTAATTAAGTCCTAAAATTATCAAGTCCTAATTAAGTCCTAAAATTATCAAGTCCTAATTAAGTCCTAAAATTATCAAGTCCGAATTAAGTCCTAAAATTAGCAAGTCCTAATTAAGTCTTAAAATTATCAAGTCCTAATTAAGTCCTAAAATCATTAAGTCCTAATTAGGTCCTAAAATTATCAAGTCCTAATTAAGTCCTAAAATTATCAAGTCCTTATTAAGTCCTAAAATCATCAAGTCCTATTTAAGTCCTAAAATCATTAAGTCCTAATTAGGTCCTAAAATTATCAAGTCCTAATTAAGTCCTAAAATTATCAAGTCCTAATTAAGTCCTAAAATTATCAAGTCCTTATTAAGTCCTAAAATCATCAAGTCCTATTTAAGTCCTAAAATCATTAAGTCCTAATTAGGTCCTAAAATTATCAAGTCCTAATTAAGTCCTAAAATTATCAAGTCCTAATTAAGTCCTAAAATTATCAAGTCCTTATTAAGTCCTAAAATCATCAAGTCCTAATTAAGTCTTAAAATTATCAAGTCCTAATTAAGTCCTAAAATTATCAAGTCCTAATTAAGTCTTAAAATTATGAAGTCCTAATTAAGTCCTTAAATTAGCAAGTCCTAATTAAGTCCTAAAATTATCAAGTCCGAATTAAGTCCTAAAATTAGCAAGTCCTAATTAAGTCTTAAAATTATCAAGTCCTAATTAAGTCCTAAAATTATCAAGTCCGAATTAAGTCCTAAAATTAGCAAGTCCTAATTAAGTCTTAAAATTATGAAGTCCTAATTAAGTCCTAAAATCATTAAGTCCTAATTAGGTCCTAAAATTATCAAGTCCTAATTAAGTCCTAAAATTATCAAGTCCTAATTAAGTCCTAAAATTATCAAGTCCTAATTAAGTCCTAAAATTATCAAGTCCGAATTAAGTCCTAAAATTAGCAAGTCCTAATTAAGTCTTAAAATTATCAAGTCCTAATTAAGTCCTAAAATCATTAAGTCCTAATTAGGTCCTAAAATTATCAAGTCCTAATTAAGTCCTAAAATTATCAAGTCCTAATTAAGTCCTAAAATTATCAAGTCCTAATTAAGTCCTAAAATTATCAAGTCCTAATTAAGTCCTAAAATTATCAAGTCCTAATTAAGTCCTAAAATTATCAAGTCCTAATTAAGTCCTAAAATCATTAAGTCCTAATTAGGTCCTAAAATTATCAAGTCCTAATTAAGTCCTAAAATTATCAAGTCCTAATTAAGTCCTAAAATTATCAAGTCCTTATTAAGTCCTAAAATCATCAAGTCCTAATTAAGTCCTAAAATCATTAAGTCCTAATTAGGTCCTAAAATTATCAAGTCCTAATTAAGTCCTAAAATTATCAAGTCCTAATTAAGTCCTAAAATTATCAAGTCCTAATTAAGTCCTAAAATTATCAAGTACGAATTAAGTCCTAAAATTAGCAAGTCCTAATTAAGTCTTAAAATTATCAAGTCCTAATTAAGTCCTAAAATTATCAAGTCCGAATTAAGTCCTAAAATTAGCAAGTCCTAATTAAGTCTTAAAATTATCAAGTCCTAATTAAGTCCTAAAATCATTAAGTCCTAATTAGGTCCTAAAATTATCAAGTCCTAATTAAGTCCTAAAATTATCAAGTCCTAATTAAGTCCTAAAATTATCAAGTCCTAATTAAGTCCTAAAATTATCAAGTCCTAATTAAGTCCTAAAATTATCAAGTCCTAATTAAGTCCTAAAATTATCAAGTCCTAGTTAAGTCCTAAAATTATCAAGTCCTAATTAAGTCCTAAAATTATCAAGTCCTAATTAAGTCCTAAAATTATCAAGTCCTAATTAAGTCCTAAAATTATCAAGTCCTTATTAAGTCCTAAAATCATCAAGTCCTATTTAAGTCCTAAAATCATTAAGTCCTAATTAGGTCCTAAAATTATCAAGTCCTAATTAAGTCCTAAAATTATCAAGTCCTAATTAAGTCCTAAAATTATCAAGTCCTTATTAAGTCCTAAAATCATCAAGTCCTAATTAAGTCTTAAAATTATCAAGTCCTAATTAAGTCCTAAAATTATCAAGTCCTAATTAAGTCTTAAAATTATGAAGTCCTAATTAAGTCCTTAAATTAGCAAGTCCTAATTAAGTCCTAAAATTATCAAGTCCGAATTAAGTCCTAAAATTAGCAAGTCCTAATTAAGTCTTAAAATTATCAAGTCCTAATTAAGTCCTAAAATCATTAAGTCCTAATTAGGTCCTAAAATTATCAAGTCCTAATTAAGTCCTAAAATTATCAAGTCCTAATTAAGTCCTAAAATTATCAAGTCCTAATTAAGTCCTAAAATTATCAAGTCCGAATTAAGTCCTAAAATTAGCAAGTCCTAATTAAGTCTTAAAATTATCAAGTCCTAATTAAGTCCTAAAATTATCAAGTCCGAATTAAGTCCTAAAATTATCAAGTCCTAATTAAGTCCTAAAATTATCAAGTCCTAATTAAGTCCTAAAATTATCAAGTCCTTATTAAGTCCTAAAATCATCAAGTCCTATTTAAGTCCTAAAATCATTAAGTCCTAATTAGGTCCTAAAATTATCAAGTCCTAATTAAGTCCTAAAATTATCAAGTCCTAATTAAGTCCTAAAATTATCAAGTCCTAATTAAGTCCTAAAATTATCAAGTCCTTATTAAGTCCTAAAATCATTAAGTCCTAATTAAGTCCTAAAATTATCAAGTCCTAATTAAGTCTTAAAATTATGAAGTCCTAATTAAGTCCTTAAATTAGCAAGTCCTAATTAAGTCCTAAAATTATCAAGTCCTAATTAAGTCCTAAAATTGTCAAGTCCTATTTAAGTCCTAAAATCATTAAGTCCTAATTAGGTCCTAAAATTATCAAGTCCTAATTAAGTCCTAAAATTATCAAGTCCTAATTAAGTCCTAAAATTATCAAGTCCTAATTAAGTCCTAAAATTATCAAGTCCTTATTAAGTCCTAAAATCATCAAGTCCTAATTAAGTCCTAAAATTATCAAGTCCTAATTAAGTCCTAAAATTATCAAGTCCTAATTAAGTCCTAAAATTATCAAGTCCTAATTAAGTCCTAAAATTATCAAGTCCTAGTTAAGTCCTAAAATTATCAAGTCCGAATTAAGTCCTAAAATTAGCAAGTCCTAATTAGGCCTTAAAATTATCAAGTCCTAATTAAGTCCTAAAATTATCAAGTCCTAATTAAGTCCTAAAATTTTCAAGTCCTAATTAAGTCCTAAAATTATCAAGTCCTTATTAAGTCCTAAAATCATCAAGTCCTAATTAAGTCCTAAAATTATCAAGTCCTTATTAAGTCCTAAAATTATCAAGTCCTAATTAAGTCCTAAAATTATCAAGTCCTAATTAAGTCCTAAAATTATCAAGTCCTAATTAAGTCCTAAAAATATCAAGTCCTAATTAAGTCCTTAAATTATCAAGTCCGAATTAAGTCCTAAAATTAGCAAGTCCTAATTAAGTCTTAAAATTATCAAGTCCTAATTAAGTCCTAAAATTATCAAGTCCTAATTAAGTCCTAAAATTATCAAGTCCTAATTAAGTCCTAAAAATATCAAGTCCTAATTAAGTCCTAAAAATATCAAGTCCTAATTAAGTCCTAAAATTATCAAGTCCGAATTAAGTCCTAAAATTAGCAAGTCCTAATTAAGTCTTAAAATTATCAAGTCCTAATTAAGTCCTAAAATTAGCAAGTCCTAATTAAGTCCTAAAATTATCAAGTCCTAATTAAGTCCTAAAATTGTCAAGTCCTATTTAAGTCCTAAAATCATTAAGTCCTAATTAGGTCCTAAAATTATCAAGTCCTAATTAAGTCCTAAAATTATCAAGTCCTAATAAAGTCCTAAAATTATCAAGTCCTTATGAAGTCCTAAAATCATCAAGTCCTAATTAAGTCCTAAAATTATCAAGTCCTAATTAAGTCCTAAAATTATCAAGTCCTAATTAAGTCCTAAAATTATCAAGTCCTTATTAAGTCCTAAAATCATTAAGTCCTAATTAGGTCCTAAAATTATCAAGTCCTAATTAAGTCCTAAAATTATCAAGTCCTAATTAAGTCCTAAAATTATCAAGTCCTAATTAAGTCCTAAAATTATCAAGTCCTTATTAAGTCCTAAAATCATCAAGTCCTAATTAAGTCCTAAAATTATCAAGTCCTAATTAAGTCCTAAAAATATCAAGTCCTAATTAAGTCCTTAAATTATCAAGTCCGAATTAAGTCCTAAAATTAGCAAGTCCTAATTAAGTCTTAAAATTATCAAGTCCTAATTAAGTCCTAAAATTATCAAGTCCTAATTAAGTCCTAAAATTATCAAGTCCTAATTAAGTCCTAAAATTGTCAAGTCCTATTTAAGTCCTAAAATCATTAAGTCCTAATTAGGTCCTAAAATTATCAAGTCCTAATTAAGTCCTAAAATTATCAAGTCCTAATTAAGTCCTAAAATTATCAAGTCCTAATTAAGTCCTAAAATTATCAAGTCCTTATTAAGTCCTAAAATCATCAAGTCCTAATTAAGTCCTAAAATTATCAAGTCCTAATTAAGTCCTAAAATTATCAAGTCCTAATTAAGTCCTAAAATTATCAAGTCCTAATTAAGTCCTAAAATTATCAAGTCCTAGTTAAGTCCTAAAATTATCAAGTCCGAATTAAGTCCTAAAATTAGCAAGTCCTAATTAAGCCTTAAAATTATCAAGTCCTAATTAAGTCCTAAAATTATCAAGTCCTAATTAAGTCCTAAAATTTTCAAGTCCTAATTAAGTCCTAAAATTATCAAGTCCTTATTAAGTCCTAAAATCATCAAGTCCTAATTAAGTCCTAAAATTATCAAGTCCTTATTAAGTCCTAAAATTATCAAGTCCTAATTAAGTCCTAAAATTATCAAGTCCTAATTAAGTCCTAAAATTATCAAGTCCTAATTAAGTCCTAAAATTATCAAGTCCTAATTAAGTCCTTAAATTATCAAGTCCGAATTAAGTCCTAAAATTAGCAAGTCCTAATTAAGTCTTAAAATTATCAAGTCCTAATTAAGTCCTAAAATTATCAAGTCCTAATTAAGTCCTAAAATTATCAAGTCCTAATTAAGTCCTAAAAATATCAAGTCCTAATTAAGTCCTAAAAATATCAAGTCCTAATTAAGTCCTAAAATTATCAAGTCCGAATTAAGTCCTAAAATTAGCAAGTCCTAATTAAGTCTTAAAATTATCAAGTCCTAATTAAGTCCTAAAATTAGCAAGTCCTAATTAAGGCCTAAAATTATCAAGTCCTAATTAAGTCCTAAAATTGTCAAGTCCTATTTAAGTCCTAAAATCATTAAGTCCTAATTAGGTCCTAAAATTATCAAGTCCTAATTAAGTCCTAAAATTATCAAGTCCTAATAAAGTCCTAAAATTATCAAGTCCTTATGAAGTCCTAAAATCATCAAGTCCTAATTAAGTCCTAAAATTATCAAGTCCTAATTAAGTCCTAAAAATATCAAGTCCTAATTAAGTCCTAAAAATATCAAGTCCTAATTAAGTCCTAAAATTGTCAAGTCCTATTTAAGTCCTAAAATCATTAAGTCCTTATTAGTTTCTAAAATTATCAAGTCCTAATTAAGTCCTAAAATTATCAAGTCCTAATTAAGTCCTAAAATTATCAAGTCCTTATTAAGTTATAAAATCATCAAGTCCTAATTAAGTCCTAAAATTATCAAGTCCTAATTAAGTCCTAAAATTATCAAGTCCTAATTAAGTCCTAAAATTATCAAGTCCTAATTAAGTCCTAAAAATATCAAGTCCTAATTAAGTCCTAAAAATATCAAATCCTAATTAAGTCCTAAAATTATCAAGTCCGAATTAGGTCCTAAAATTAGCAAGCCCTAATTAAGCCTTAAAATTATCAAGTCCTAATTAAGTCCTAAAATTATCAAGTCCTAATTAAGTCCTAAAATTTTCAAGTCCTAATTAAGTCCTAAAATTATCAAGTCCTTATTAAGTCCTAAAATCATCAAGTCCTAATTAAGTCCTAAAATTATCAAGTCCTAATTAAGTCCTAAAATTAGCAAGTCCTAATTAAGTCCTAAAATTATTAAGTCCTAATTAAGTCCTAAAATTATTAAGTCCTAATTAAGTCCTAAAATTGTCAAGTCCTATTTAAGTCCTAAAATCATTAAGTCCTAATTAGGTCCTAAAATTATCAAGTCCCAATTAAGTCCTAAAATTATCAAGTCCTAATTAAGTCCTAAAATTATCAAGTCCTTATTAAGTCATAAAATCATCAAGTCCTAATTAATTCCTAAAATTATCAAGTCCTAATTAAGTCCTAAAATTATCAAGTCCTAATTAAGTCCTAAAATTATCAAGTCCTAATTAAGTCCTAAAATTATCAAGTCCTAATTAAGTCCTAAAAATATCAAGTCCTAATTAAGTCCTAAAATTATCAAGTCCTTATAAAGTCCTAAAATTGTCAAGTCCTAATTAAGTCCTAAAATTATCAAGTCCTAATTAAGTCCTAAAAATATCAAGTCCTAATTAAGTCCTAAAAATATCAAGTCCTAATTAAGTCCTAAAATTATCAAGTCCTAATTAAGTCCTAAAATTATTAAGTCCTATTTAAGTCCTAAAATTATCAAGTCCTAATGAAGTCCTAAAATTATCAAGTCCTAATTAAGTCCTAAAATCATCAAGTCCTATTAAGTCCTAAAATAATCAAGTCCTAATTAAGTCCTAAAATTATCAAGTCCTAATTAAGTCCTAAAATTATCAAGTCCTAATTAAGTCCTAAAAATATCAAGTCCTAATTAAGTCCTAAAAATTTATCAAGGCCTAATTAAGTCCTAAAATTATCAACTCCTAATTAAGTCCTAAAATTATCAAGTTCTAATTAAGTCCTAAAATCATCAAGTACTAATTAAGTCCTAAAATTAGCAAGTCCTAATTAAGTCCTAAAATTATTAAGTCCTAATTAAGTCCTAAAATTATCAAGTCCTAATTAAGTCATAAAATCATCAAGTCCTAATTAAGTCCTAAAATTATCAAGTCCTAATTAAGTCCTAAAATTATCAAGTCCTAAATAAGTCCTAAAATTATCAAGTCCTAATTAAGTCCTAAAAATATCAAGTCCTAATTAAGTCCTAAAAATATCAAGTCCTAATTAAGTCCTAAAATTATCAAGTCCGAATTAAGTCCTAAAATTAGCAAGTCCTAATTAAGCCTTAAAATTATCAAGTCCTAATTAAGTTCTAAAATTATCAAGTCCTAATTAAGTCCTAAAATTTTCAAGTCCTAATTAAGTCCTAAAATTATCAAGTCCTTATTAAGTCCTAAAATCATCAAGTCCTAATTAATTCCTAAAATTATCAAGTCCTAATTAAGTCCTAAAATTATCAAGTCCTAATTAAGTCCTAAAATTATCAAGTCCTAATTAAGTCCTAAAATTATCAAGTCTTAATTAAGTCCTAAAATTATCAAGTCCGAATTAAGTCCTAAAATTATCAAGTCCTAATTAAGTCCTAAAATTGTCAAGTCCTAATTAAGTCCTAAAAATATCAAGTCCTAATAAGGTCCTAAAATTATCAAGTCCTTATTAAGTCCTAAAATCATCAAGTCCTAATTAAGTCCTAAAATTATCAAGTCCTAATTAAGTCCTAATTAAATCCTAAAATTATAAAGTCCTAATTAAGTCCTAAAAATATCAAGTCCTAATTAAGTCCTAAAAATTTATCAAGGCCTAATTAAGTCCTAAAATTATCAACTCCTAATTAAGTCCTAAAATTATCAAGTCCTAATTAAGTCCTAAAAATATCAAGTCCTAATTAAGTCCTAAAAATATCAAGTCCTAATTAAGTCCTAAAATTATCAAGTCCTAATTAAGTCCTAAAACTATCAAGTCCTAATTAAGTCCTAAAATCATCAAGTACTAATTAAGTCCTAAAATTAGCAAGTTCTAATTTAGTCCTAAAATTATTAAGTCCTAATTAAGTCCTAAAATTATCAAGTCCTAATTAAGTCCTAAAATTGTCAAGTCCTATTTAAGTCCTAAAATCATTAAGTCCTAATTAGGTCCTAAAATTATCAAGTCCTAATTAAGTCCTAAAATTATCAAGTCCTAATTAAGTCCTAAAATTATCAAGTCCTTATTAAGTCATAAAATCATCAAGTCCTAATTAAGTCCTAAAATTATTAAGTCCTAATTAAGTCCTAAAATTATCAAGTCCTAATTAAGTCCTAAAATTATCAAGTCCTAATTAAGTCCTAAAATTATCAAGTCCTAATTAAGTCCTAAAATTATCAAGTCCTAATTAAGTCCTAAAATTATCAAGTCCGAATTAAGTCCTAAAATTAGCAAGTCCTAATTAAGTCTTAAAATTATCAAGTCCTAATAAGGTCCTAAAATCATCAAGTCCTTATTAAGTCATAAAATCATCAAGTCCTAATTAAGTCCTAAAATTATCAAGTCCTAATTAAGTCCTAAAATTATCAAGTCCTAATTAAGTCCTAAAATTATCAAGTCCTAATTAAGTCCTAAAAATATCAAGTCCTAATTAAGTCCTAAAAATATCAAGTCCTAATTAAGTCCTAAAATTATCAAGTCCGAATTAAGTCCTAAAATTAGCAAGTCCTAATTAAGCCTTAAAATTATCAAGTCCTAATTAAGTCCTAAAATTAGCAAGTTCTAATTTAGTCCTAAAATTATTAAGTCCTAATTAAGTCCTAAAATTGTCAAGTCCTAATTAAGTCCTAAAAATATCAAGTCCTAATAAGGTCCTAAAATTATCAAGTCCTTATTAAGTCCTAAAATCATCAAGTCCTAATTAAGTCCTAAAATTATCAAGTCCTAATAAAGTCCTAATTAAATCCTAAAATTATAAAGTCCTAATTAAGTCCTAAAAATATCAAGTCCTAATTAAGTCCTAAAAATTTATCAAGGCCTAATTAAGTCCTAAAATTATCAACTCCTAATTAAGTCCTAAAATTATCAAGTCCTAATTAAGTCCTAAAAATATCAAGTCCTAATTAAGTCCTAAAATTATCAAGTCCTAATTAAGTCCTAAAACTATCAAGTCCTAATTAAGTCCTAAAATTATCAAGTACTAATTAAGTCCTAAAATTAGCAAGTTCTAATTTAGTCCTAAAATTATTAAGTCCTAATTAAGTCCTAAAATTATCAAGTCCTAATTAAGTCCTAAAATTGTCAAGTCCTATTTAAGACCTAAAATCATTAAGTCCTAATTAGGTCCTAAAATTATCAAGTCCTAATTAAGTCCTAAAATTATCGAGTCCTAATTAAGTCCTAAAATTATCAAGTCCTTATTAAGTCATAAAATCATCAAGTCCTAATTAAGTCCTAAAATTATCAAGTCCTAATTAAGTCCTAAAATTATCAAGTCCTAATTAAGTCCTAAAATTATCAAGTCCTAATTAAGTCCTAAAATTATCAAGTCCTAATTAAGTCCTAAAATTATCAAGTCCTAATTAAGTCCTAAAATTATCAAGTCCGAATTAAGTCCTAAAATTAGCAAGTCCTAATTAAGTCTTAAAATTATCAAGTCCTAATTAAGTCCTAAAATTATCAAGTCCTTATGAAGTCCTAAAATCATCAAGTCCTAATTAAGTCCTAAAATTATCAAGTCCTAATTAAGTCCTAAAAATATCAAGTCCTAATTAAGTCCTAAAAATATCAAGTCCTAATTAATTACTAAAATTATCAAGTCCTAATTAAGTCCTAAAATTATCAAGTCCTATTTAAGTCCTAAAATTATCAAGTCCTAATGAAGTCCTAAAATTATCAAGTCCTAATTAAGTCCTAAAATCATCAAGTCCTATTAAGTCCTAAAATTATCAAGTCCTGAATAAGTCCTAAAAATATCAAGTCCTAATTAAGTCCTAAAATTATCAAGTCCTATTTAAGTCCTAAAATTATCAAGTCCTAATGAAGTCCTCAAATCATCAAGTACTAATTAAGTCCTAAAATTAGCAAGTCCTAATTAAGTCCTAAAATTATCAAGTCCTAATTAAGTCCTAAAATTATCAAGTCCTAATTAAGTCCTAAAATTATCAAGTCCTAATTAAGTCCTAAAATTATCAAGTCTTAATTAAGTCCTAAAATTATCAAGTCCGAATTAAGTCCTAAAATTATCAAGTCCTAATTAAGTCCTAAAATTGTCAAGTCCTAATTAAGTCCTAAAAATATCAAGTCTTAATAAGGTCGTAAAATTATCAAGTCCTTATTAAGTCCTAAAATCATCAAGTCCTAATTAAGTCCTAAAATTATCAAGTCCTAATTAAGTCCTAAAACTATCAAGTCCTAATTAAGTCCTAAAATCATCAAGTACTAATTAAGTCCTAAAATTAGCAAGTTCTAATTTAGTCCTAAAATTATTAAGTCCTAATTAAGTCCTAAAATTATCAAGTCCTAATTAAGTCCTAAAATTGTCAAGTCCTATTTAAGTCCTAAAATCATTAAGTCCTAATTAGGTCCTAAAATTATCAAGTCCTAATTAAGTCCTAAAATTATCAAGTCCTAATTAGGTCCTAAAATTATCAAGTCCTTATTAAGTCATAAAATCATCAAGTCCTAATTAAGTCCTAAAATTATCAAGTCCTAATTAAGTCCTAAAATTATCAAGTCCTAATTAGGTCCTAAAATTATCAAGTCCTAATTAAGTCCTAAAATTATCAAGTCCTAATTAAGTCCTAAAATTATCAAGTCCTTATTAAGTCATAAAATCATCAAGTCCTTATTAAGTCATAAAATCATCAAGTCCTAATTAAGTCCTAAAATTATCAAGTCCTAATTAGGTCCTAAAATTATCAAGTCCTAATTAAGTCCTAAAATTATCAAGTCCTAATTAAGTCCTAAAATTATCAAGTCCTTATTAAGTCATAAAATCATCAAGTCCTAATTAAGTCCTAAAATTATCAAGTCCTAATTAAGTCCTAAAATTATCAAGTCCTAATTAAGTCCTAAAATTATCAAGTCCTAATTAAGTCCTAAAATTAGCAAGTCCTAATTAAGTCCTAAAATTATTAAGTCCTAATTAAGTCCTAAAATTATCAAGTCCGAATTAAGTCCTAAAATTAGCAAGTCCTAATTAAGCCTTAAAATTATCAAGTCCTAATTAAGTCCTAAAATTAGCAAGTTCTAATTTAGTCCTAAAATTATTAAGTCCTAATTAAGTCCTAAAATTGTCAAGTCCTAATTAAGTCCTAAAAATATCAAGTCCTAATAAGGTCCTAAAATTATCAAGTCCTTATTAAGTCCTAAAATCATCAAGTCCTAATTAAGTCCTAAAATTATCAAGTCCTAATAAAGTCCTAATTAAATCCTAAAATTATAAAGTCCTAATTAAGTCCTAAAAATATCAAGTCCTAATTAAGTCCTAAAAATTTATCAAGGCCTAATTAAGTCCTAAAATTATCAACTCCTAATTAAGTCCTAAAATTATCAAGTCCTAATTAAGTCCTAAAAATATCAAGTCCTAATTAAGTCCTAAAATTATCAAGTCCTAATTAAGTCCTAAAACTATCAAGTCCTAATTAAGTCCTAAAATTATCAAGTACTAATTAAGTCCTAAAATTAGCAAGTTCTAATTTAGTCCTAAAATTATTAAGTCCTAATTAAGTCCTAAAATTATCAAGTCCTAATTAAGTCCTAAAATTGTCAAGTCCTAATTAAGTCCTAAAATTATCAAGTCCTAATTAAGTCCTAAAATTATCAAGTCCTAATTAAGTCCTAAAATTAGCAAGTCCTAATTAAGTCCTAAAATTATTAAGTCCTAATTAAGTCCTAAAATCATCAAGTCCTAATTAAGTCCTAAAATTATCAAGTCCTAATTAAGTCCTAAAATTATCAAGTCCTAATTAAGTCCTAAAATTATCAAGTCCTAATTAAGTCCTAAAATTATCAAGTCCTAATTAAGTCCTAAAATTATCAAGTCCTAATTAAGTCCTAAAATTATCAAGTCCGAATTAAGTCCTAAAATTAGCAAGTCCTAATTAAGTCTTAAAATTATCAAGTCCTAATTAAGTCCTAAAATTATCAAGTCCTTATGAAGTCCTAAAATCATCAAGTCCTAATTAAGTCCTAAAATTATCAAGTCCTAATTAAGTCCTAAAAATATCAAGTCCTAATTAAGTCCTAAAAATATCAAGTCCTAATTAATTACTAAAATTATCAAGTCCTAATTAAGTCCTAAAATTATCAAGTCCTATTTAAGTCCTAAAATTATCAAGTCCTAATGAAGTCCTAAAATTATCAAGTCCTAATTAAGTCCTAAAATCATCAAGTCCTATTAAGTCCTAAAATTATCAAGTCCTGAATAAGTCCTAAAAATATCAAGTCCTAATTAAGTCCTAAAATTATCAAGTCCTAATTAAGTCCTAAAACTATCAAGTCCTAATTAAGTCCTCAAATCATCAAGTACTAATTAAGTCCTAAAATTAGCAAGTCCTAATTAAGTCCTAAAATTATTAAGTCCTAATTAAGTCCTAAAATTATCAATTCCTAATTAGGTCCTAAAATTGTCAAGTCCTAATTAAGTCCTAAAATTATCAAGTCCTAATTAAGTCCTAAAATCATCAAGTACTAATTAAGTCCTAAAATTAGCAAGTTCTAATTTAGTCCTAAAATTATTAAGTCCTAATTAAGTCCTAAAATTATCAAGTCCTAATTAAGTCCTAAAATCATCAACTACTAATTAAGTCCTAAAATTAGCAAGTTCTAATTTAGTCCTAAAATTATTAAGTCCTAATTAAGTCCTAAAATTATCAAGTCCTAATTAAGTCCTAAAATTGTCAAGTCCTATTTAAGTCCTAAAATCATTAAGTCCTAATTAGGTCCTAAAATTATCAAGTCCTAATTAAGTCCTAAAATTATCAAGTCCTAATTAGGTCCTAAAATTATCAAGTCCTTATTAAGTCATAAAATCATCAAGTCCTAATTAAGTCCTAAAATTATCAAGTCCTAATTAAGTCCTAAAATTATCAAGTCCTAATTAAGTCCTAAAATTATCAAGTCCTAATTAAGTCCTAAAATTATCAAGTCCTAATTAAGTCCTAAAATTATCAAGTCCTAATTAAGTCCTAAAATTATCAAGTCCGAATTAAGTCCTAAAATTAGCAAGTCCTAATTAAGTCTTAAAATTATCAAGTCCTAATTAAGTCCTAAAATTATCAAGTCCTTATGAAGTCCTAAAATCATCAAGTCCTAATTAAGTCCTAAAATCATCAAGTCCTTATTAAGTCATAAAATCATCAAGTCCTTATTAAGTCATAAAATCATCAAGTCCTAATTAAGTCCTAAAATTATCAAGTCCTAATTAGGTCCTAAAATTATCAAGTCCTAATTAAGTCCTAAAATTATCAAGTCCTAATTAAGTCCTAAAATTATCAAGTCCTTATTAAGTCATAAAATCATCAAGTCCTAATTAAGTCCTAAAATTATCAAGTCCTAATTAAGTCCTAAAATTATCAAGTCCTAATTAAGTCCTAAAATTATCAAGTCCTAATTAAGTCCTAAAATTAGCAAGTCCTAATTAAGTCCTAAAATTATTAAGTCCTAATTAAGTCCTAAAATTATCAATTCCTAATTAGGTCCTAAAATTGTCAAGTTCTATTTAAGTCCTAAAATCATTAAGTCCTAATTAGGTCCTAAAATTATCAAGTCCTAATTAAGTCCTAAAATTATCAAGTCCTAATAAGGTCCTAAAATCATCAAGTCCTTATTAAGTCATAAAATCATCAAGTCCTAATTAAGTCCTAAAATTATCAAGTCCTAATTAAGTCCTAAAATTATCAAGTCCTAATTAAGTCCTAAAATTATCAAGTCCTAATTAAGTCCTAAAAATATCAAGTCCTAATTAAGTCCTAAAAATATCAAGTCCTAATTAAGTCCTAAAATTATCAAGTCCGAATTAAGTCCTAAAATTAGCAAGTCCTAATTAAGCCTTAAAATTATCAAGTCCTAATTAAGTCCTAAAATTAGCAAGTTCTAATTTAGTCCTAAAATTATTAAGTCCTAATTAAGTCCTAAAATTGTCAAGTCCTAATTAAGTCCTAAAAATATCAAGTCCTAATAAGGTCCTAAAATTATCAAGTCCTTATTAAGTCCTAAAATCATCAAGTCCTAATTAAGTCCTAAAATTATCAAGTCCTAATAAAGTCCTAATTAAATCCTAAAATTATAAAGTCCTAATTAAGTCCTAAAAATATCAAGTCCTAATTAAGTCCTAAAAATTTATCAAGGCCTAATTAAGTCCTAAAATTATCAACTCCTAATTAAGTCCTAAAATTATCAAGTCCTAATTAAGTCCTAAAAATATCAAGTCCTAATTAAGTCCTAAAATTATCAAGTCCTAATTAAGTCCTAAAACTATCAAGTCCTAATTAAGTCCTAAAATTATCAAGTACTAATTAAGTCCTAAAATTAGCAAGTTCTAATTTAGTCCTAAAATTATTAAGTCCTAATTAAGTCCTAAAATTATCAAGTCCTAATTAAGTCCTAAAATTGTCAAGTCCTATTTAAGTCCTAAAATCATTAAGTCCTAATTAGGTCCTAAAATTATCAAGTCCTAATTAAGTCCTAAAATTATCAAGTCCTAATTAAGTCCTAAAATTATCAAGTCCTTATTAAGTCATAAAATCATCAAGTCCTAATTAAGTCCTAAAATTATCAAGTCCTAATTAAGTCCTAAAATTATCAAGTCCTAATTAAGTCCTAAAATTATCAAGTCCTAATTAAGTCCTAAAATTATCAAGTCCTAATTAAGTCCTAAAATTATCAAGTCCTAATTAAGTCCTAAAATTATCAAGTCCTAATTAAGTCCTAAAATTATCAAGTCCTAATTAAGTCCTAAAATTAGCAAGTCCTAATTAAGTCTTAAAATTATCAAGTCCTAATTAAGTCCTAAAATTATCAAGTCCTTATGAAGTCCTAAAATCATCAAGTCCTAATTAAGTCCTAAAATTATCAAGTCCTAATTAAGTCCTAAAAATATCAAGTCCTAATTAAGTCCTAAAAATATCAAGTCCTAATTAATTACTAAAATTATCAAGTCCTAATTAAGTCCTAAAATTATCAAGTCCTATTTAAGTCCTAAAATTATCAAGTCCTAATGAAGTCCTAAAATTATCAAGTCCTAATTAAGTCCTAAAATCATCAAGTCCTATTAAGTCCTAAAATTATCAAGTCCTGAATAAGTCCTAAAAATATCAAGTCCTAATTAAGTCCTAAAATTATCAAGTCCTAATTAAGTCCTAAAACTATCAAGTCCTAATTAAGTCCTCAAATCATCAAGTACTAATTAAGTCCTAAAATTAGCAAGTCCTAATTAAGTCCTAAAATTATTAAGTCCTAATTAAGTCCTAAAATTATCAATTCCTAATTAGGTCCTAAAATTGTCAAGTCCTAATTAAGTCCTAAAATTATCAAGTCCTTATTAAGTCCTAAAAATATCAAGTCCTAATTAAGTCCTAAAAATATCAAGTCCTAATTAAGTCCTAAAATTATCAAGTCCGAATTAAGTCCTAAAATTAGCTAGTCCTAATTAAGCCTTAAAATTATCAAGTCCTAATTAAGTCCTAAAATTATCAAGTCCTAATTAAGTCCTAAAATTTTCAAGTCCTAATTAAGTCCTAAAATTATCAAGTCCTTATTAAGTCCTAAAATCATCAAGTCCTAATTAAGTCCTAAAATTATCAAGTCCTAATTAAGTCCTAAAATTATCAAGTCCTAATTAAGTCCTAAAATTATCAAGTCCTAATTAAGTCCTAAAATTATCAAGTCTTAATTAAGTCCTAAAATTATCAAGTCCGAATTAAGTCCTAAAATTAGCAAGTCCTAATTAAGTCTTAAAATTATCAAGTCCTAATTAAGTCCTAAAATTATCAAGTCCTAATTAAGTCCTAAAATTATCAAGTCCTAATTAAGTCCTAAAAATATCAAGTCCTAATTAAGTCCTAAAATTATCAAGTCCTAATTAAGTCCTAAAATCATCAAGTCCTTATTAAGTCATAAAATCATCAAGTCCTAATTAAGTCCTAAAATTATCAAGTCCTAATTAAGTCCTAAAATTATAAAGTCCTAATTAAGTCCTAAAATTATCAAGTCCTAATTAAGTCCTAAAATTATCAAGTCCTATTTAAGTCCTAAAATTTTCAAGTCCTAATGAAGTCCTAAAATTATCAAGTCCTAATTAAGTCCTAAAATCATCAAGTCCTATTAAGTCCCTAGAATAATCAAGTCCTAATTAAGTCTTAGAATAATCAAGTCCTAATTAAATCCTAAAATTATTAAGTCCTAATTAGGTCCTAAAATAATTAAGTCCTAATTAAGTCCTTAAATCATCAAGTCCTAATTAAGTCCTAAAATAATCAAGTCCTAATTAAGTCCTAAAATTATCAAGTCCGAATTAAGTCCTAAAATTAGCAAGTCCTAATTAAGTCTTAAAATTATCAAGTCCTAATTAAGTCCTAAAATTATCAAGTCCTAATTAAGTCCTAAAATTATCAAGTCCTAATTAAGTCCTAAAAATATCAAGTCCTAATTAAGTCCTAAAATTATCAAGTCTTAATTAAGTCCTAAAATTATCAAGTCCTAATTAAGTCCTAAAAATATCAAGTCCTAATTAAGTCCTAAAATTATCAAGTCCTAATTAAGTCCTAAAATCATCAAGTCCTTATTAAGTCATAAAATCATCAAGTCCTAATTAAGTCCTAAAATTATCAAGTCCGAATTAAGTCCTAAAATTATCAAGTCCTAATTAAGTCCTAAAATTATCAAGTCCTAATTAAGTCCTAAAATTATCAAGTCCTATTTAAGTCCTAAAATTATCAAGTCCTAATGAAGTCCTAAAATTATCAAGTCCTAATTAAGTCCTAAAATTATCAAGTCCTATTTAAGTCCTAAAATTATCAAGTCCTAATGAAGTCCTAAAATTATCAAGTCCTAATTAAGTCCTAAAATTATCAAGTCCTAATTAAGTCCTAAAATTATCAAGTCCTAATTAAGTCCTAAAAATATCAAGTCCTAATTAAGTCCTAAAATTATCAAGTCTTAATTAAGTCCTAAAATTATCAAGTCCTAATTAAGTCCTAAAAATATCAAGTCCTAATTAAGTCCTAAAATTATCAAGTCCTAATTAAGTCCTAAAATCATCAAGTCCTTATTAAGTCATAAAATCATCAAGTCCTAATTAAGTCCTAAAATTATCAAGTCCGAATTAAGTCCTAAAATTATCAAGTCCTAATTAAGTCCTAAAATTATCAAGTCCTAAATAAGTCCTAAAATTATCAAGTCCTAATTAAGTCCTAAAAATATCAAGTCCTAATTAAGTCCTTAAAATATCAAGTCCTAATTAAGTCCTAAAATTATCAAGTCCGAATTAAGTCCTAAAATTAGCAAGTCCTAATTAAGCCTTAAAATTATCAAGTCCTAATTAAGTCCTAAAATTATCAAGTCCTAATTAAGTCCTAAAATTTTCAAGTCCTAATTAAGTCCTAAAATTATCAAGTCCTTATTAAGTCCTAAAATCATCAAGTCCTAATTAATTCCTAAAATTATCAAGTCCTAATTAAGTCCTAAAATTATCAAGTCCTAATTAAGTCCTAAAATTATCAAGTCCTAATTAAGTCCTAAAATTATCAAGTCTTAATTAAGTCCTAAAATTATCAAGTCCGAATTAAGTCCTAAAATTATCAAGTCCTAATTAAGTCCTAAAATTGTCAAGTCCTAATTAAGTCCTAAAAATATCAAGTCCTAATAAGGTCCTAAAATTATCAAGTCCTTATTAAGTCCTAAAATCATCAAGTCCTAATTAAGTCCTAAAATTATCAAGTCCTAATTAAGTCCTAATTAAATCCTAAAATTATAAAGTCCTAATTAAGTCCTAAAAATATCAAGTCCTAATTAAGTCCTAAAAATTTATCAAGGCCTAATTAAGTCCTAAAATTATCAACTCCTAATTAAGTCCTAAAATTATCAAGTCCTAATTAAGTCCTAAAAATATCAAGTCCTAATTAAGTCCTAAAATTATCAAGTCCTAATTAAGTCCTAAAACTATCAAGTCCTAATTAAGTCCTAAAATCATCAAGTACTAATTAAATCCTAAAATTAGCAAGTTCTAATTTAGTCCTAAAATTATTAAGTCCTAATTAAGTCCTAAAATTATCAAGTCCTAATTAAGTCCTAAAATTGTCAAGTCCTATTTAAGTCCTAAAATCATTAAGTCCTAATTAGGTCCTAAAATTATCAAGTCCTAATTAAGTCCTAAAATTATCAAGTCCTAATTAAGTCCTAAAATTATCAAGTCCTTATTAAGTCATAAAATCATCAAGTCCTAATTAAGTCCTAAAATTATCAAGTCCTAATTAAGTCCTAAAATTATCAAGTCCTAATTAAGTCCTAAAATTATCAAGTCCTAATTAAGTCCTAAAATTATCAAGTCCTAATTAAGTCCTAAAATTATCAAGTCCTAATTAAGTCCTAAAATTATCAAGTCCGAATTAAGTCCTAAAATTAGCAAGTCCTAATTAAGTCTTAAAATTATCAAGTCCTAATTAAGTCCTAAAATTATCAAGTCCTAATTAAGTCCTAAAATTATCAAGTCCTAATTAAGTCCTAAAAATATCAAGTCCTAATTAAGTCCTAAAATTATCAAGTCCTTATGAAGTCCTAAAATCATCAAGTCCTAATTAAGTCCTAAAATTATCAAGTCCTAATTAAGTCCTAAAAATATCAAGTCCTAATTAAGTCCTAAAAATATCAAGTCCTAATTAAGTACTAAAATTATCAAGTCCTAATTAAGTCCTAAAATTATCAAGTCCTATTTAAGTCCTAAAATTATCAAGTCCTAATGAAGTCCTAAAATTATCAAGTCCTAATTAAGTCCTAAAATCATCAAGTCCTATTAAGTCCTAAAATTATCAAGTCCTAATTAAGTCCTAAAAATATCAAGTCCTAATTAAGTCCTAAAATTATCAAGTCCTAATTAAGTCCTAAAACTATGAAGTCCTAATTAAGTCCTCAAATCATCAAGTACTAATTAAGTCCTAAAATTAGCAAGTCCTAATTAAGTCCTAAAATTATTAAGTCCTAATTAAGTCCTAAAATTATCAATTCCTAATTAGGTCCTAAAATTGTCAAGTTCTATTTAAGTCCTAAAATCATTAAGTCCTAATTAGGTCCTAAAATTATCAAGTCCTAATTAAGTCCTAAAATTATCAAGTCCTAATTAAGTCCTAAAATCATCAAGTCCTTATTAAGTCATAAAATCATCAAGTCCTAATTAAGTCCTAAAATTATCAAGTCCTAATTAAGTCCTAAAATTATCAAGTCCTAATTAAGTCCTAAAATTATCAAGTCCTAATTAAGTCCTAAAAATATCAAGTCCTAATTAAGTCCTAAAAATATCAAGTCCTAATTAAGTCCTAAAATTATCAAGTCCGAATTAAGTCCTAAAATTAGCAAGTCCTAATTAAGCCTTAAAATTATCAAGTCCTAATTAAGTCCTAAAATTATCAAGTCCTAATTAAGTCCTAAAATTTTCAAGTCCTAATTAAGTCCTAAAATTATCAAGTCCTTATTAAGTCCTAAAATCATCAAGTCCTAATTAAGTCCTAAAATTATCAAGTCCTAATTAAGTCCTAAAATTATCAAGTCCTAATTAAGTCCTAAAATTATCAAGTCCTAATTAAGTCCTAAAATTATCAAGTCTTAATTAAGTCCTAAAATTATCAAGTCCGAATTAAGTCCTAAAATTAGCAAGTCCTAATTAAGTCTTAAAATTATCAAGTCCTAATTAAGTCCTAAAATTATCAAGTCCTAATTAAGTCCTAAAATTATCAAGTCCTAATTAAGTCCTAAAAATATCAAGTCCTAATTAAGTCCTAAAATTATCAAGTCCTAATTAAGTCCTAAAATCATCAAGTCCTTATTAAGTCATAAAATCATCAAGTCCTAATTAAGTCCTAAAATTATCAAGTCCTAATTAAGTCCTAAAATTATAAAGTCCTAATTAAGTCCTAAAATTATCAAGTCCTAATTAAGTCCTAAAATTATCAAGTCCTATTTAAGTCCTAAAATTATCAAGTCCTAATGAAGTCCTAAAATTATCAAGTCCTAATTAAGTCCTAAAATCATCAAGCCCTATTAAGTCCCTAGAATAATCAAGTCCTAATTAAGTCTTAGAATAATCAAGTCCTAATTAAATCCTAAAATTATTAAGTCCTTATGAAGTCCTAAAATCATCAAGTCCTAATTAAGTCCTAAAATTATCAAGTCCTAATTAAGTCCTAAAAATATCAAGTCCTAATTAAGTCCTAAAAATATCAAGTCCTAATTAATTACTAAAATTATCAAGTCCTAATTAAGTCCTAAAATTATCAAGTCCTATTTAAGTCCTAAAATTATCAAGTCCTAATGAAGTCCTAAAATTATCAAGTCCTAATTAAGTCCTAAAATCATCAAGTCCTATTAAGTCCTAAAATTATCAAGTCCTGAATAAGTCCTAAAAATATCAAGTCCTAATTAAGTCCTAAAATTATCAAGTCCTAATTAAGTCCTAAAACTATCAAGTCCTAATTAAGTCCTAAAATTATCAAGTCCTAATTAAGTCCTAAAATTATCAAGTCCTAATTAAGTCCTAAAATTTTCAAGTCCTAATTAAGTCCTAAAATTATCAAGTCCTAATTAAGTCCTAAAATTATCAAGTCCTAATTAAGTCCTAAAATTATCAAGTCCGAATTAAGTCCTAAAATTAGCAAGTCCTAATTAAGTCTTAAAATTATCAAGTCCTAATTAAGTCCTAAAATTATCAAGTCCTTATGAAGTCCTAAAATCATCAAGTCCTAATTAAGTCCTAAAATTATCAAGTCCTAATTAAGTCCTAAAAATATCAAGTCCTAATTAAGTCCTAAAAATATCAAGTCCTAATTAATTACTAAAATTATCAAGTCCTAATTAAGTCCTAAAATTATCAAGTCCTATTTAAGTCCTAAAATTATCAAGTCCTAATGAAGTCCTAAAATTATCAAGTCCTAATTAAGTCCTAAAATCATCAAGTCCTATTAAGTCCTAAAATTATCAAGTCCTGAATAAGTCCTAAAAATATCAAGTCCTAATTAAGTCCTAAAATTATCAAGTCCTAATTAAGTCCTAAAACTATCAAGTCCTAATTAAGTCCTCAAATCATCAAGTACTAATTAAGTCCTAAAATTAGCAAGTCCTAATTAAGTCCTAAAATTATTAAGTCCTAATTAAGTCCTAAAATTATCAATTCCTAATTAGGTCCTAAAATTGTCAAGTCCTAATTAAGTCCTAAATATATCAAGTCCTAATTAAGTCCTAAAATCATCAAGTACTAATTAAGTCCTAAAATTAGCAAGTTCTAATTTAGTCCTAAAATTATTAAGTCCTAATTAAGTCCTAAAATTATCAAATCCTAATTAAGTCCTAAAAATTTATCAAGGCCTAATTAAGTCCTAAAATTATCAACTCCTAATTAAGTCCTAAAATTATCAAGTCCTAATTAAGTCCTAAAAATATCAAGTCCTAATTAAGTCCTAAAATTATCAAGTCCTTATTAAGTCATAAAATCATCAAGTCCTAATTAAGTCCTAAAATTATCAAGTCCTAATTAAGTCCTAAAATTATCAAGTCCTAATTAAGTCCTAAAATTATCAAGTCCTAATTAAGTCCTAAAATTATCAAGTCCTAATTAAGTCCTAAAAATTTATCAAGGCCTAATTAAGTCCTAAAATTATCAACTCCTAATTAAGTCCTAAAATTATCAAGTCCTAATTAAGTCCTAAAAATATCAAGTCCTAATTAAGTCCTAAAATTATCAAGTCCTAATTAAGTCCTAAAACTATCAAGTCCTAATTAAGTCCTAAAATTATCAAGTACTAATTAAGTCCTAAAATTAGCAAGTTCTAATTTAGTCCTAAAATTATTAAGTCCTAATTAAGTACTAAAATTATCAAGTCCTAATTAAGTCCTAAAATTGTCAAGTCCTATTTAAGTCCTAAAATCATTAAGTCCTAATTAGGTCCTAAAATTATCAAGTCCTAATTAAGTCCTAAAATTATCAAGTCCTAATTAAGTCCTAAAATTATCAAGTCCTTATTAAGTCATAAAATCATCAAGTCCTTATTAAGTCATAAAATCATCAAGTCCTAATTAAGTCCTAAAATTATCAAGTCCTAATTAGGTCCTAAAATTATCAAGTCCTAATTAAGTCCTAAAATTATCAAGTCCTAATTAAGTCCTAAAATTATCAAGTCCTTATTAAGTCATAAAATCATCAAGTCCTAATTAAGTCCTAAAATTATCAAGTCCTAATTAAGTCCTAAAATTATCAAGTCCTAATTAAGTCCTAAAATTATCAAGTCCTAATTAAGTCCTAAAATTAGCAAGTCCTAATTAAGTCCTAAAATTATTAAGTCCTAATTAAGTCCTAAAATTATCAAGTCCGAATTAAGTCCTAAAATTAGCAAGTCCTAATTAAGTCTTAAAATTATCAAGTCCTAATTAAGTCCTAAAATTATCAAGTCCTTATGAAGTCCTAAAATCATCAAGTCCTAATTAAGTCCTAAAATTATCAAGTCCTAATTAAGTCCTAAAAATATCAAGTCCTAATTAAGTCCTAAAAATATCAAGTCCTAATTAATTACTAAAATTATCAAGTCCTAATTAAGTCCTAAAATTATCAAGTCCTATTTAAGTCCTAAAATTATCAAGTCCTAATGAAGTCCTAAAATTATCAAGTCCTAATTAAGTCCTAAAATCATCAAGTCCTATTAAGTCCTAAAATTATCAAGTCCTGAATAAGTCCTAAAAATATCAAGTCCTAATTAAGTCCTAAAATTATCAAGTCCTAATTAAGTCCTAAAACTATCAAGTCCTAATTAAGTCCTCAAATCATCAAGTACTAATTAAGTCCTAAAATTAGCAAGTCCTAATTAAGTCCTAAAATTATTAAGTCCTAATTAAGTCCTAAAATTATCAATTCCTAATTAGGTCCTAAAATTGTCAAGTCCTAATTAAGTCCTAAAATTATCAAGTCCTAATTAAGTCCTAAAATCATCAAGTACTAATTAAGTCCTAAAATTAGCAAGTTCTAATTTAGTCCTAAAATTATTAAGTCCTAATTAAGTCCTAAAATTATCAAGTCCTAATTAAGTCCTAAAATCATCAACTACTAATTAAGTCCTAAAATTAGCAAGTTCTAATTTAGTCCTAAAATTATTAAGTCCTAATTAAGTCCTAAAATTATCAAGTCCTAATTAAGTCCTAAAATTGTCAAGTCCTATTTAAGTCCTAAAATCATTAAGTCCTAATTAGGTCCTAAAATTATCAAGTCCTAATTAAGTCCTAAAATTATCAAGTCCTAATTAGGTCCTAAAATTATCAAGTCCTTATTAAGTCATAAAATCATCAAGTCCTAATTAAGTCCTAAAATTATCAAGTCCTAATTAAGTCCTAAAATTATCAAGTCCTAATTAAGTCCTAAAATTATCAAGTCCTAATTAAGTCCTAAAATTATCAAGTCCTAATTAAGTCCTAAAATTATCAAGTCCTAATTAAGTCCTAAAATTATCAAGTCCGAATTAAGTCCTAAAATTAGCAAGTCCTAATTAAGTCTTAAAATTATCAAGTCCTAATTAAGTCCTAAAATTATCAAGTCCTTATGAAGTCCTAAAATCATCAAGTCCTAATTAAGTCCTAAAATCATCAAGTCCTTATTAAGTCATAAAATCATCAAGTCCTTATTAAGTCATAAAATCATCAAGTCCTAATTAAGTCCTAAAATTATCAAGTCCTAATTAGGTCCTAAAATTATCAAGTCCTAATTAAGTCCTAAAATTATCAAGTCCTAATTAAGTCCTAAAATTATCAAGTCCTTATTAAGTCATAAAATCATCAAGTCCTAATTAAGTCCTAAAATTATCAAGTCCTAATTAAGTCCTAAAATTATCAAGTCCTAATTAAGTCCTAAAATTATCAAGTCCTAATTAAGTCCTAAAATTAGCAAGTCCTAATTAAGTCCTAAAATTATTAAGTCCTAATTAAGTCCTAAAATTATCAATTCCTAATTAGGTCCTAAAATTGTCAAGTTCTATTTAAGTCCTAAAATCATTAAGTCCTAATTAGGTCCTAAAATTATCAAGTCCTAATTAAGTCCTAAAATTATCAAGTCCTAATAAGGTCCTAAAATCATCAAGTCCTTATTAAGTCATAAAATCATCAAGTCCTAATTAAGTCCTAAAATTATCAAGTCCTAATTAAGTCCTAAAATTATCAAGTCCTAATTAAGTCCTAAAATTATCAAGTCCTAATTAAGTCCTAAAACTATCAAGTCCTAATTAAGTCCTCAAATCATCAAGTACTAATTAAGTCCTAAAATTAGCAAGTCCTAATTAAGTCCTAAAATTATTAAGTCCTAATTAAGTCCTAAAATTATCAATTCCTAATTAGGTCCTAAAATTGTCAAGTCCTAATTAAGTCCTAAAATTATCAAGTCCTAATTAAGTCCTAAAATCATCAAGTACTAATTAAGTCCTAAAATTAGCAAGTTCTAATTTAGTCCTAAAATTATTAAGTCCTAATTAAGTCCTAAAATTATCAAGTCCTAATTAAGTCCTAAAATCATCAACTACTAATTAAGTCCTAAAATTAGCAAGTTCTAATTTAGTCCTAAAATTATTAAGTCCTAATTAAGTCCTAAAATTATCAAGTCCTAATTAAGTCCTAAAATTGTCAAGTCCTATTTAAGTCCTAAAATCATTAAGTCCTAATTAGGTCCTAAAATTATCAAGTCCTAATTAAGTCCTAAAATTATCAAGTCCTAATTAGGTCCTAAAATTATCAAGTCCTTATTAAGTCATAAAATCATCAAGTCCTAATTAAGTCCTAAAATTATCAAGTCCTAATTAAGTCCTAAAATTATCAAGTCCTAATTAAGTCCTAAAATTATCAAGTCCTAATTAAGTCCTAAAATTATCAAGTCCTAATTAAGTCCTAAAATTATCAAGTCCTAATTAAGTCCTAAAATTATCAAGTCCGAATTAAGTCCTAAAATTAGCAAGTCCTAATTAAGTCTTAAAATTATCAAGTCCTAATTAAGTCCTAAAATTATCAAGTCCTTATGAAGTCCTAAAATCATCAAGTCCTAATTAAGTCCTAAAATCATCAAGTCCTTATTAAGTCATAAAATCATCAAGTCCTTATTAAGTCATAAAATCATCAAGTCCTAATTAAGTCCTAAAATTATCAAGTCCTAATTAGGTCCTAAAATTATCAAGTCCTAATTAAGTCCTAAAATTATCAAGTCCTAATTAAGTCCTAAAATTATCAAGTCCTTATTAAGTCATAAAATCATCAAGTCCTAATTAAGTCCTAAAATTATCAAGTCCTAATTAAGTCCTAAAATTATCAAGTCCTAATTAAGTCCTAAAATTATCAAGTCCTAATTAAGTCCTAAAATTAGCAAGTCCTAATTAAGTCCTAAAATTATTAAGTCCTAATTAAGTCCTAAAATTATCAATTCCTAATTAGGTCCTAAAATTGTCAAGTTCTATTTAAGTCCTAAAATCATTAAGTCCTAATTAGGTCCTAAAATTATCAAGTCCTAATTAAGTCCTAAAATTATCAAGTCCTAATAAGGTCCTAAAATCATCAAGTCCTTATTAAGTCATAAAATCATCAAGTCCTAATTAAGTCCTAAAATTATCAAGTCCTAATTAAGTCCTAAAATTATCAAGTCCTAATTAAGTCCTAAAATTATCAAGTCCTAATTAAGTCCTAAAAATATCAAGTCCTAATTAAGTCCTAAAAATATCAAGTCCTAATTAAGTCCTAAAATTATCAAGTCCGAATTAAGTCCTAAAATTAGCAAGTCCTAATTAAGCCTTAAAATTATCAAGTCCTAATTAAGTCCTAAAATTAGCAAGTTCTAATTTAGTCCTAAAATTATTAAGTCCTAATTAAGTCCTAAAATTGTCAAGTCCTAATTAAGTCCTAAAAATATCAAGTCCTAATAAGGTCCTAAAATTATCAAGTCCTTATTAAGTCCTAAAATCATCAAGTCCTAATTAAGTCCTAAAATTATCAAGTCCTAATAAAGTCCTAATTAAATCCTAAAATTATAAAGTCCTAATTAAGTCCTAAAAATATCAAGTCCTAATTAAGTCCTAAAAATTTATCAAGGCCTAATTAAGTCCTAAAATTATCAACTCCTAATTAAGTCCTAAAATTATCAAGTCCTAATTAAGTCCTAAAAATATCAAGTCCTAATTAAGTCCTAAAATTATCAAGTCCTAATTAAGTCCTAAAACTATCAAGTCCTAATTAAGTCCTAAAATTATCAAGTCCTAATTAAGTCCTAAAATTGTCAAGTCCTATTTAAGTCCTAAAATCATTAAGTCCTAATTAGGTCCTAAAATTATCAAGTCCTAATTAAGTCCTAAAATTATCAAGTCCTAATTAAGTCCTAAAATTATCAAGTCCTTATTAAGTCATAAAATCATCAAGTCCTAATTAAGTCCTAAAATTATCAAGTCCTAATTAAGTCCTAAAATTATCAAGTCCTAATTAAGTCCTAAAATTATCAAGTCCTAATTAAGTCCTAAAATTATCAAGTCCTAATTAAGTCCTAAAATTATCAAGTCCTAATTAAGTCCTAAAATTATCAAGTCCTAATTAAGTCCTAAAATCATCAAGTACTAATTAAGTCCTAAAATTAGCAAGTTCTAATTTAGTCCTAAAATTATTAAGTCCTAATTAAGTCCTAAAATTATCAAGTCCTAATTAAGTCCTAAAATCATCAACTACTAATTAAGTCCTAAAATTAGCAAGTTCTAATTTAGTCCTAAAATTATTAAGTCCTAATTAAGTCCTAAAATTATCAAGTCCTAATTAAGTCCTAAAATTGTCAAGTCCTATTTAAGTCCTAAAATCATTAAGTCCTAATTAGGTCCTAAAATTATCAAGTCCTAATTAAGTCCTAAAATTATCAAGTCCTAATTAGGTCCTAAAATTATCAAGTCCTTATTAAGTCATAAAATCATCAAGTCCTAATTAAGTCCTAAAATTATCAAGTCCTAATTAAGTCCTAAAATTATCAAGTCCTAATTAAGTCCTAAAATTATCAAGTCCTAATTAAGTCCTAAAATTATCAAGTCCTAATTAAGTCCTAAAATTATCAAGTCCTAATTAAGTCCTAAAATTATCAAGTCCGAATTAAGTCCTAAAATTAGCAAGTCCTAATTAAGTCTTAAAATTATCAAGTCCTAATTAAGTCCTAAAATTATCAAGTCCTTATGAAGTCCTAAAATCATCAAGTCCTAATTAAGTCCTAAAATCATCAAGTCCTTATTAAGTCATAAAATCATCAAGTCCTTATTAAGTCATAAAATCATCAAGTCCTAATTAAGTCCTAAAATTATCAAGTCCTAATTAGGTCCTAAAATTATCAAGTCCTAATTAAGTCCTAAAATTATCAAGTCCTAATTAAGTCCTAAAATTATCAAGTCCTTATTAAGTCATAAAATCATCAAGTCCTAATTAAGTCCTAAAATTATCAAGTCCTAATTAAGTCCTAAAATTATCAAGTCCTAATTAAGTCCTAAAATTATCAAGTCCTAATTAAGTCCTAAAATTAGCAAGTCCTAATTAAGTCCTAAAATTATTAAGTCCTAATTAAGTCCTAAAATTATCAATTCCTAATTAGGTCCTAAAATTGTCAAGTTCTATTTAAGTCCTAAAATCATTAAGTCCTAATTAGGTCCTAAAATTATCAAGTCCTAATTAAGTCCTAAAATTATCAAGTCCTAATAAGGTCCTAAAATCATCAAGTCCTTATTAAGTCATAAAATCATCAAGTCCTAATTAAGTCCTAAAATTATCAAGTCCTAATTAAGTCCTAAAATTATCAAGTCCTAATTAAGTCCTAAAATTATCAAGTCCTAATTAAGTCCTAAAACTATCAAGTCCTAATTAAGTCCTCAAATCATCAAGTACTAATTAAGTCCTAAAATTAGCAAGTCCTAATTAAGTCCTAAAATTATTAAGTCCTAATTAAGTCCTAAAATTATCAATTCCTAATTAGGTCCTAAAATTGTCAAGTCCTAATTAAGTCCTAAAATTATCAAGTCCTAATTAAGTCCTAAAATCATCAAGTACTAATTAAGTCCTAAAATTAGCAAGTTCTAATTTAGTCCTAAAATTATTAAGTCCTAATTAAGTCCTAAAATTATCAAGTCCTAATTAAGTCCTAAAATCATCAACTACTAATTAAGTCCTAAAATTAGCAAGTTCTAATTTAGTCCTAAAATTATTAAGTCCTAATTAAGTCCTAAAATTATCAAGTCCTAATTAAGTCCTAAAATTGTCAAGTCCTATTTAAGTCCTAAAATCATTAAGTCCTAATTAGGTCCTAAAATTATCAAGTCCTAATTAAGTCCTAAAATTATCAAGTCCTAATTAGGTCCTAAAATTATCAAGTCCTTATTAAGTCATAAAATCATCAAGTCCTAATTAAGTCCTAAAATTATCAAGTCCTAATTAAGTCCTAAAATTATCAAGTCCTAATTAAGTCCTAAAATTATCAAGTCCTAATTAAGTCCTAAAATTATCAAGTCCTAATTAAGTCCTAAAATTATCAAGTCCTAATTAAGTCCTAAAATTATCAAGTCCGAATTAAGTCCTAAAATTAGCAAGTCCTAATTAAGTCTTAAAATTATCAAGTCCTAATTAAGTCCTAAAATTATCAAGTCCTTATGAAGTCCTAAAATCATCAAGTCCTAATTAAGTCCTAAAATCATCAAGTCCTTATTAAGTCATAAAATCATCAAGTCCTTATTAAGTCATAAAATCATCAAGTCCTAATTAAGTCCTAAAATTATCAAGTCCTAATTAGGTCCTAAAATTATCAAGTCCTAATTAAGTCCTAAAATTATCAAGTCCTAATTAAGTCCTAAAATTATCAAGTCCTTATTAAGTCATAAAATCATCAAGTCCTAATTAAGTCCTAAAATTATCAAGTCCTAATTAAGTCCTAAAATTATCAAGTCCTAATTAAGTCCTAAAATTATCAAGTCCTAATTAAGTCCTAAAATTAGCAAGTCCTAATTAAGTCCTAAAATTATTAAGTCCTAATTAAGTCCTAAAATTATCAATTCCTAATTAGGTCCTAAAATTGTCAAGTTCTATTTAAGTCCTAAAATCATTAAGTCCTAATTAGGTCCTAAAATTATCAAGTCCTAATTAAGTCCTAAAATTATCAAGTCCTAATAAGGTCCTAAAATCATCAAGTCCTTATTAAGTCATAAAATCATCAAGTCCTAATTAAGTCCTAAAATTATCAAGTCCTAATTAAGTCCTAAAATTATCAAGTCCTAATTAAGTCCTAAAATTATCAAGTCCTAATTAAGTCCTAAAAATATCAAGTCCTAATTAAGTCCTAAAAATATCAAGTCCTAATTAAGTCCTAAAATTATCAAGTCCGAATTAAGTCCTAAAATTAGCAAGTCCTAATTAAGCCTTAAAATTATCAAGTCCTAATTAAGTCCTAAAATTAGCAAGTTCTAATTTAGTCCTAAAATTATTAAGTCCTAATTAAGTCCTAAAATTGTCAAGTCCTAATTAAGTCCTAAAAATATCAAGTCCTAATAAGGTCCTAAAATTATCAAGTCCTTATTAAGTCCTAAAATCATCAAGTCCTAATTAAGTCCTAAAATTATCAAGTCCTAATAAAGTCCTAATTAAATCCTAAAATTATAAAGTCCTAATTAAGTCCTAAAAATATCAAGTCCTAATTAAGTCCTAAAAATTTATCAAGGCCTAATTAAGTCCTAAAATTATCAACTCCTAATTAAGTCCTAAAATTATCAAGTCCTAATTAAGTCCTAAAAATATCAAGTCCTAATTAAGTCCTAAAATTATCAAGTCCTAATTAAGTCCTAAAACTATCAAGTCCTAATTAAGTCCTAAAATTATCAAGTCCTAATTAAGTCCTAAAATTGTCAAGTCCTATTTAAGTCCTAAAATCATTAAGTCCTAATTAGGTCCTAAAATTATCAAGTCCTAATTAAGTCCTAAAATTATCAAGTCCTAATTAAGTCCTAAAATTATCAAGTCCTTATTAAGTCATAAAATCATCAAGTCCTAATTAAGTCCTAAAATTATCAAGTCCTAATTAAGTCCTAAAATTATCAAGTCCTAATTAAGTCCTAAAATTATCAAGTCCTAATTAAGTCCTAAAATTATCAAGTCCTAATTAAGTCCTAAAATTATCAAGTCCTAATTAAGTCCTAAAATTATCAAGTCCTAATTAAGTCCTAAAATTATCAAGTCCTAATTAAGTCCTAAAATTAGCAAGTCCTAATTAAGTCTTAAAATTATCAAGTCCTAATTAAGTCCTAAAATTATCAAGTCCTTATGAAGTCCTAAAATCATCAAGTCCTAATTAAGTCCTAAAATTATCAAGTCCTAATTAAGTCCTAAAAATATCAAGTCCTAATTAAGTCCTAAAAATATCAAGTCCTAATTAATTACTAAAATTATCAAGTCCTAATTAAGTCCTAAAATTATCAAGTCCTATTTAAGTCCTAAAATTATCAAGTCCTAATGAAGTCCTAAAATTATCAAGTCCTAATTAAGTCCTAAAATCATCAAGTCCTATTAAGTCCTAAAATTATCAAGTCCTGAATAAGTCCTAAAAATATCAAGTCCTAATTAAGTCCTAAAATTATCAAGTCCTAATTAAGTCCTAAAACTATCAAGTCCTAATTAAGTCCTCAAATCATCAAGTACTAATTAAGTCCTAAAATTAGCAAGTCCTAATTAAGTCCTAAAATTATTAAGTCCTAATTAAGTCCTAAAATTATCAATTCCTAATTAGGTCCTAAAATTGTCAAGTCCTAATTAAGTCCTAAAATTATCAAGTCCTAATTAAGTCCTAAAAATATCAAGTCCTAATTAAGTCCTAAAAATATCAAGTCCTAATTAAGTCCTAAAATTATCAAGTCCGAATTAAGTCCTAAAATTAGCTAGTCCTAATTAAGCCTTAAAATTATCAAGTCCTAATTAAGTCCTAAAATTATCAAGTCCTAATTAAGTCCTAAAATTTTCAAGTCCTAATTAAGTCCTAAAATTATCAAGTCCTTATTAAGTCCTAAAATCATCAAGTCCTAATTAAGTCCTAAAATTATCAAGTCCTAATTAAGTCCTAAAATTATCAAGTCCTAATTAAGTCCTAAAATTATCAAGTCCTAATTAAGTCCTAAAATTATCAAGTCTTAATTAAGTCCTAAAATTATCAAGTCCGAATTAAGTCCTAAAATTAGCAAGTCCTAATTAAGTCTTAAAATTATCAAGTCCTAATTAAGTCCTAAAATTATCAAGTCCTAATTAAGTCCTAAAATTATCAAGTCCTAATTAAGTCCTAAAAATATCAAGTCCTAATTAAGTCCTAAAATTATCAAGTCCTAATTAAGTCCTAAAATCATCAAGTCCTTATTAAGTCATAAAATCATCAAGTCCTAATTAAGTCCTAAAATTATCAAGTCCTAATTAAGTCCTAAAATTATAAAGTCCTAATTAAGTCCTAAAATTATCAAGTCCTAATTAAGTCCTAAAATTATCAAGTCCTATTTAAGTCCTAAAATTATCAAGTCCTAATGAAGTCCTAAAATTATCAAGTCCTAATTAAGTCCTAAAATCATCAAGTCCTATTAAGTCCCTAGAATAATCAAGTCCTAATTAAGTCTTAGAATAATCAAGTCCTAATTAAATCCTAAAATTATTAAGTCCTAATTAGGTCCTAAAATAATTAAGTCCTAATTAAGTCCTTAAATCATCAAGTCCTAATTAAGTCCTAAAATAATCAAGTCCTAATTAAGTCCTAAAATTATCAAGTCCGAATTAAGTCCTAAAATTAGCAAGTCCTAATTAAGTCTTAAAATTATCAAGTCCTAATTAAGTCCTAAAATTATCAAGTCCTAATTAAGTCCTAAAATTATCAAGTCCTAATTAAGTCCTAAAAATATCAAGTCCTAATTAAGTCCTAAAATTATCAAGTCTTAATTAAGTCCTAAAATTATCAAGTCCTAATTAAGTCCTAAAAATATCAAGTCCTAATTAAGTCCTAAAATTATCAAGTCCTAATTAAGTCCTAAAATCATCAAGTCCTTATTAAGTCATAAAATCATCAAGTCCTAATTAAGTCCTAAAATTATCAAGTCCGAATTAAGTCCTAAAATTATCAAGTCCTAATTAAGTCCTAAAATTATCAAGTCCTAATTAAGTCCTAAAATTATCAAGTCCTATTTAAGTCCTAAAATTATCAAGTCCTAATGAAGTCCTAAAATTATCAAGTCCTAATTAAGTCCTAAAATTATCAAGTCCTATTTAAGTCCTAAAATTATCAAGTCCTAATGAAGTCCTAAAATTATCAAGTCCTAATTAAGTCCTAAAATTATCAAGTCCTAATTAAGTCCTAAAATTATCAAGTCCTAATTAAGTCCTAAAAATATCAAGTCCTAATTAAGTCCTAAAATTATCAAGTCTTAATTAAGTCCTAAAATTATCAAGTCCTAATTAAGTCCTAAAAATATCAAGTCCTAATTAAGTCCTAAAATTATCAAGTCCTAATTAAGTCCTAAAATCATCAAGTCCTTATTAAGTCATAAAATCATCAAGTCCTAATTAAGTCCTAAAATTATCAAGTCCGAATTAAGTCCTAAAATTATCAAGTCCTAATTAAGTCCTAAAATTATCAAGTCCTAAATAAGTCCTAAAATTATCAAGTCCTAATTAAGTCCTAAAAATATCAAGTCCTAATTAAGTCCTTAAAATATCAAGTCCTAATTAAGTCCTAAAATTATCAAGTCCGAATTAAGTCCTAAAATTAGCAAGTCCTAATTAAGCCTTAAAATTATCAAGTCCTAATTAAGTCCTAAAATTATCAAGTCCTAATTAAGTCCTAAAATTTTCAAGTCCTAATTAAGTCCTAAAATTATCAAGTCCTTATTAAGTCCTAAAATCATCAAGTCCTAATTAATTCCTAAAATTATCAAGTCCTAATTAAGTCCTAAAATTATCAAGTCCTAATTAAGTCCTAAAATTATCAAGTCCTAATTAAGTCCTAAAATTATCAAGTCTTAATTAAGTCCTAAAATTATCAAGTCCGAATTAAGTCCTAAAATTATCAAGTCCTAATTAAGTCCTAAAATTGTCAAGTCCTAATTAAGTCCTAAAAATATCAAGTCCTAATAAGGTCCTAAAATTATCAAGTCCTTATTAAGTCCTAAAATCATCAAGTCCTAATTAAGTCCTAAAATTATCAAGTCCTAATTAAGTCCTAATTAAATCCTAAAATTATAAAGTCCTAATTAAGTCCTAAAAATATCAAGTCCTAATTAAGTCCTAAAAATTTATCAAGGCCTAATTAAGTCCTAAAATTATCAACTCCTAATTAAGTCCTAAAATTATCAAGTCCTAATTAAGTCCTAAAAATATCAAGTCCTAATTAAGTCCTAAAATTATCAAGTCCTAATTAAGTCCTAAAACTATCAAGTCCTAATTAAGTCCTAAAATCATCAAGTACTAATTAAGTCCTAAAATTAGCAAGTTCTAATTTAGTCCTAAAATTATTAAGTCCTAATTAAGTCCTAAAATTATCAAGTCCTAATTAAGTCCTAAAATTGTCAAGTCCTATTTAAGTCCTAAAATCATTAAGTCCTAATTAGGTCCTAAAATTATCAAGTCCTAATTAAGTCCTAAAATTATCAAGTCCTAATTAAGTCCTAAAATTATCAAGTCCTAATTAAGTCCTAAAATTATCAAGTCCTAATTAAGTCCTAAAATTATCAAGTCCTAATTAAGTTCTAAAATTATCAAGTCCGAATTAAGTCCTAAAATTAGCAAGTCCTAATTAAGTCTTAAAATTATCAAGTCCTAATTAAGTCCTAAAATTATCAAGTCCTAATTAAGTCCTAAAATTATCAAGTCCTAATTAAGTCCTAAAAATATCAAGTCCTAATTAAGTCCTAAAATTATCAAGTCCTTATGAAGTCCTAAAATCATCAAGTCCTAATTAAGTCCTAAAATTATCAAGTCCTAATTAAGTCCTAAAAATATCAAGTCCTAATTAAGTCCTAAAAATATCAAGTCCTAATTAAGTACTAAAATTATCAAGTCCTAATTAAGTCCTAAAATTATCAAGTCCTATTTAAGTCCTAAAATTATCAAGTCCTAATGAAGTCCTAAAATTATCAAGTCCTAATTAAGTCATAAAATCATCAAGTCCTATTAAGTCCTAAAATTATCAAGTCCTAATTAAGTCCTAAAAATATCAAGTCCTAATTAAGTCCTAAAATTATCAAGTCCTAATTAAGTCCTAAAACTATGAAGTCCTAATTAAGTCCTCAAATCATCAAGTACTAATTAAGTCCTAAAATTAGCAAGTCCTAATTAAGTCCTAAAATTATTAAGTCCTAATTAAGTCCTAAAATTATCAATTCCTAATTAGGTCCTAAAATTGTCAAGTTCTATTTAAGTCCTAAAATCATTAAGTCCTAATTAGGTCCTAAAATTATCAAGTCCTAATTAAGTCCTAAAATTATCAAGTCCTAATTAAGTCCTAAAATCATCAAGTCCTTATTAAGTCATAAAATCATCAAGTCCTAATTAAGTCCTAAAATTATCAAGTCCTAATTAAGTCCTAAAATTATCAAGTCCTAATTAAGTCCTAAAATTATCAAGTCCTAATTAAGTCCTAAAAATATCAAGTCCTAATTAAGTCCTAAAAATATCAAGTCCTAATTAAGTCCTAAAATTATCAAGTCCGAATTAAGTCCTAAAATTAGCAAGTCCTAATTAAGCCTTAAAATTATCAAGTCCTAATTAAGTCCTAAAATTATCAAGTCCTAATTAAGTCCTAAAATTTTCAAGTCCTAATTAAGTCCTAAAATTATCAAGTCCTTATTAAGTCCTAAAATCATCAAGTCCTAATTAAGTCCTAAAATTATCAAGTCCTAATTAAGTCCTAAAATTATCAAGTCCTAATTAAGTCCTAAAATTATCAAGTCCTAATTAAGTCCTAAAATTATCAAGTCTTAATTAAGTCCTAAAATTATCAAGTCCGAATTAAGTCCTAAAATTAGCAAGTCCTAATTAAGTCTTAAAATTATCAAGTCCTAATTAAGTCCTAAAATTATCAAGTCCTAATTAAGTCCTAAAATTATCAAGTCCTAATTAAGTCCTAAAAATATCAAGTCCTAATTAAGTCCTAAAATTATCAAGTCCTAATTAAGTCCTAAAATCATCAAGTCCTTATTAAGTCATAAAATCATCAAGTCCTAATTAAGTCCTAAAATTATCAAGTCCTAATTAAGTCCTAAAATTATAAAGTCCTAATTAAGTCCTAAAATTATCAAGTCCTAATTAAGTCCTAAAATTATCAAGTCCTATTTAAGTCCTAAAATTATCAAGTCCTAATGAAGTCCTAAAATTATCAAGTCCTAATTAAGTCCTAAAATCATCAAGCCCTATTAAGTCCCTAGAATAATCAAGTCCTAATTAAGTCTTAGAATAATCAAGTCCTAATTAAATCCTAAAATTATTAAGTCCTAATTAGGTCCTAAAATAATTAAGTCCTAATTAAGTCCTTAAATCATCAAGTCCTAATTAAGTCCTAAAATAATCAAGTCCTAATTAAGTCCTAAAATTATCAAGTCCGAATTAAGTCCTAAAATTAGCAAGTCCTAATTAAGTCTTAAAATTATCAAGTCCTAATTAAGTCCTAAAATTATCAAGTCCTAATTAAGTCCTAAAATTATCAAGTCCTAATTAAGTCCTAAAAATATCAAGTCCTAATTAAGTCCTAAAATTATCAAGTCTTAATTAAGTCCTAAAATTATCAAGTCCTAATTAAGTCCTAAAAATATCAAGTCCTAATTAAGTCCTAAAATTATCAAGTCCTAATTAAGTCCTAAAATCATCAAGTCCTTATTAAGTCATAAAATCATCAAGTCCTAATTAAGTCCTAAAATTATCAAGTCCGAATTAAGTCCTAAAATTATCAAGTCCTAATTAAGTCCTAAAATTATCAAGTCCTAATTAAGTCCTAAAATTATCAAGTCCTATTTAAGTCCTAAAATTATCAAGTCCTAATGAAGTCCTAAAATTATCAAGTCCTAATTAAGTCCTAAAATTATCAAGTCCTATTTAAGTCCTTAAATTATCAAGTCCTAATGAAGTCCTAAAATTATCAAGTCCTAATTAAGTCCTAAAATTATCAAGTCCTAATTAAGTCCTAAAAATATCAAGTCCTAATTAAGTCCTAAAAATATCAAGTCCTAATTAAGTCCTAAAATTATCAAGTCCTAATAAGGTCCTAAAATCATCAAGTCCTTATTAAGTCATAAAATCATCAAGTCCTAATTAAGTCCTAAAATTATCAAGTCCTAATTAAGTCCTAAAATTATCAAGTCCTAATTAAGTCCTAAAATTAGCAAGTCCTAATTAAGTCCTAAAATTATTAAGTCCTAATTAAGTCCTAAAATTATCAATTCCTAATTAGGTCCTAAAATTGTCAAGTTCTATTTAAGTCCTAAAATCATTAAGTCCTAATTAGGTCCTAAAATTATCAAGTCCTAATTAAGTCCTAAAATTATCAAGTCCTAATTAAGTCCTAAAATCATCAAGTCCTTATTAAGTCATAAAATCATCAAGTCCTAATTAAGTCCTAAAATTATCAAGTCCTAATTAAGTCCTAAAATTATCAAGTCCTAATTAAGTCCTAAAATTATCAAGTCCTAATTAAGTCCTAAAAATATCAAGTCCTAATTAAGTCCTAAAAATATCAAGTCCTAATTAAGTCCTAAAATTATCAAGTCCGAATTAAGTCCTAAAATTAGCAAGTCCTAATTAAGCCTTAAAATTATCAAGTCCTAATTAAGTCCTAAAATTATCAAGTCCTAATTAAGTCCTAAAATTTTCAAGTCCTAATTAAGTCCTAAAATTATCAAGTCCTTATTAAGTCCTAAAATCATCAAGTCCTAATTAAGTCCTAAAATTATCAAGTCCTAATTAAGTCCTAAAATTATCAAGTCCTAATTAAGTCCTAAAATTATCAAGTCCTAATTAAGTCCTAAAATTATCAAGTCTTAATTAAGTCCTAAAATTATCAAGTCCGAATTAAGTCCTAAAATTAGCAAGTCCTAATTAAGTCTTAAAATTATCAAGTCCTAATTAAGTCCTAAAATTATCAAGTCCTAATTAAGTCCTAAAATTATCAAGTCCTAATTAAGTCCTAAAAATATCAAGTCCTAATTAAGTCCTAAAATTATCAAGTCCTAATTAAGTCCTAAAATCATCAAGTCCTTATTAAGTCATAAAATCATCAAGTCCTAATTAAGTCCTAAAATTATCAAGTCCTAATTAAGTCCTAAAATTATAAAGTCCTAATTAAGTCCTAAAATTATCAAGTCCTAATTAAGTCCTAAAATTATCAAGTCCTATTTAAGTCCTAAAATTATCAAGTCCTAATGAAGTCCTAAAATTATCAAGTCCTAATTAAGTCCTAAAATCATCAAGCCCTATTAAGTCCCTAGAATAATCAAGTCCTAATTAAGTCTTAGAATAATCAAGTCCTAATTAAATCCTAAAATTATTAAGTCCTAATTAGGTCCTAAAATAATTAAGTCCTAATTAAGTCCTTAAATCATCAAGTCCTAATTAAGTCCTAAAATAATCAAGTCCTAATTAAGTCCTAAAATTATCAAGTCCGAATTAAGTCCTAAAATTAGCAAGTCCTAATTAAGTCTTAAAATTATCAAGTCCTAATTAAGTCCTAAAATTATCAAGTCCTAATTAAGTCCTAAAATTATCAAGTCCTAATTAAGTCCTAAAAATATCAAGTCCTAATTAAGTCCTAAAATTATCAAGTCTTAATTAAGTCCTAAAATTATCAAGTCCTAATTAAGTCCTAAAAATATCAAGTCCTAATTAAGTCCTAAAATTATCAAGTCCTAATTAAGTCCTAAAATCATCAAGTCCTTATTAAGTCATAAAATCATCAAGTCCTAATTAAGTCCTAAAATTATCAAGTCCGAATTAAGTCCTAAAATTATCAAGTCCTAATTAAGTCCTAAAATTATCAAGTCCTAATTAAGTCCTAAAATTATCAAGTCCTATTTAAGTCCTAAAATTATCAAGTCCTAATGAAGTCCTAAAATTATCAAGTCCTAATTAAGTCCTAAAATTATCAAGTCCTATTTAAGTCCTAAAATTATCAAGTCCTAATGAAGTCCTAAAATTATCAAGTCCTAATTAAGTCCTAAAATTATCAAGTCCTAATTAAGTCCTAAAAATATCAAGTCCTAATTAAGTCCTAAAAATATCAAGTCCTAATTAAGTCCTAAAATTATCAAGTCCTAATAAGGTCCTAAAATCATCAAGTCCTTATTAAGTCATAAAATCATCAAGTCCTAATTAAGTCCTAAAATTATCAAGTCCTAATTAAGTCCTAAAATTATCAAGTCCTAATTAAGTCCTAAAATTAGCAAGTCCTAATTAAGTCCTAAAATTATTAAGTCCTAATTAAGTCCTAAAATTATCAATTCCTAATTAGGTCCTAAAATTGTCAAGTTCTATTTAAGTCCTAAAATCATTAAGTCCTAATTAGGTCCTAAAATTATCAAGTCCTAATTAAGTCCTAAAATTATCAAGTCCTAATTAAGTCCTAAAATCATCAAGTCCTTATTAAGTCATAAAATCATCAAGTCCTAATTAAGTCCTAAAATTATCAAGTCCTAATTAAGTCCTAAAATTATCAAGTCCTAATTAAGTCCTAAAATTATCAAGTCCTAATTAAGTCCTAAAAATATCAAGTCCTAATTAAGTCCTAAAAATATCAAGTCCTAATTAAGTCCTAAAATTATCAAGTCCGAATTAAGTCCTAAAATTAGCAAGTCCTAATTAAGCCTTAAAATTATCAAGTCCTAATTAAGTCCTAAAATTATCAAGTCCTAATTAAGTCCTAAAATTTTCAAGTCCTAATTAAGTCCTAAAATTATCAAGTCCTTATTAAGTCCTAAAATCATCAAGTCCTAATTAAGTCCTAAAATTATCAAGTCCTAATTAAGTCCTAAAATTATCAAGTCCTAATTAAGTCCTAAAATTATCAAGTCCTAATTAAGTCCTAAAATTATCAAGTCTTAATTAAGTCCTAAAATTATCAAGTCCGAATTAAGTCCTAAAATTAGCAAGTCCTAATTAAGTCTTAAAATTATCAAGTCCTAATTAAGTCCTAAAATTATCAAGTCCTAATTAAGTCCTAAAATTATCAAGTCCTAATTAAGTCCTAAAAATATCAAGTCCTAATTAAGTCCTAAAATTATCAAGTCCTAATTAAGTCCTAAAATCATCAAGTCCTTATTAAGTCATAAAATCATCAAGTCCTAATTAAGTCCTAAAATTATCAAGTCCTAATTAAGTCCTAAAATTATAAAGTCCTAATTAAGTCCTAAAATTATCAAGTCCTAATTAAGTCCTAAAATTATCAAGTCCTATTTAAGTCCTAAAATTATCAAGTCCTAATGAAGTCCTAAAATTATCAAGTCCTAATTAAGTCCTAAAATCATCAAGCCCTATTAAGTCCCTAGAATAATCAAGTCCTAATTAAGTCTTAGAATAATCAAGTCCTAATTAAATCCTAAAATTATTAAGTCCTAATTAGGTCCTAAAATAATTAAGTCCTAATTAAGTCCTTAAATCATCAAGTCCTAATTAAGTCCTAAAATAATCAAGTCCTAATTAAGTCCTAAAATTATCAAGTCCGAATTAAGTCCTAAAATTAGCAAGTCCTAATTAAGTCTTAAAATTATCAAGTCCTAATTAAGTCCTAAAATTATCAAGTCCTAATTAAGTCCTAAAATTATCAAGTCCTAATTAAGTCCTAAAAATATCAAGTCCTAATTAAGTCCTAAAATTATCAAGTCTTAATTAAGTCCTAAAATTATCAAGTCCTAATTAAGTCCTAAAAATATCAAGTCCTAATTAAGTCCTAAAATTATCAAGTCCTAATTAAGTCCTAAAATCATCAAGTCCTTATTAAGTCATAAAATCATCAAGTCCTAATTAAGTCCTAAAATTATCAAGTCCGAATTAAGTCCTAAAATTATCAAGTCCTAATTAAGTCCTAAAATTATCAAGTCCTAATTAAGTCCTAAAATTATCAAGTCCTATTTAAGTCCTAAAATTATCAAGTCCTAATGAAGTCCTAAAATTATCAAGTCCTAATTAAGTCCTAAAATTATCAAGTCCTATTTAAGTCCTAAAATTATCAAGTCCTAATGAAGTCCTAAAATTATCAAGTCCTAATTAAGTCCTAAAATTATCAAGTCCTAATTAAGTCCTAAAAATATCAAGTCCTAATTAAGTCCTAAAAATATCAAGTCCTAATTAAGTCCTAAAATTATCAAGTCCGAATTAATTCCTAAAATTAGCAAGTCCTAATTAAGCCTTAAAATTATCAAGTCCTAATTAAGTCCTAAGATTATCAAGTCCTAATTAAGTCCTAAAATTTTCAAGTCCTAATTAAGTCCTAAAATTATCAAGTCCTTATTAAGTCCTAAAATCATCAAGTCCTAATTAAGTCCTAAAATTATCAAGTCCTAATTAAGTCCTAAAATTATCAAGTCCTAATTAAGTCCTAAAATTATCAAGTCCTAATTAAGTCCTAAAATTATCAAGTCCTAATTAAGTCCTAAAAATATCAAGTCCTAATTAAGTCCTAAAAATATCAAGTCCTAATTAAGTCCTAATTAAGTCCTAAAATTATCAAGTCCGAATTAAGTCCTAAAATTAGCAAGTCCTAATTAAGTCTTAAAATTATCAAGTCCTAATTAAGTCCTAGAATAATCAAGTCCTAATTAAATCCTAAAATTATTAAGTCCTAATTAGGTCCTAAAATAATTAAGTCCTAATTAAGTCCTTAAATCATCAAGTCCTAATTAAGTCCTAAAATAATCAAGTCCTAATTAAGTTCTAAAATCGTCGCTTGGGAGAAGAACTCTGCCATTTCGATAAAGCTCAGAAAACAAAACCAACTCGCAAGAGCTCTGAAAACTGCGCCATTCTAATTAACATTTAAAGAAAGTGCTATTTCGGAATTGACAGATTTTGTTTTTTAATTTAGGTTGGCAACGCGAAAGATTTTGATTAGGTTTAGAATATCTGTATAAAAAAAACAAGCTCAGGTGATTTTAAAAATTTAAGAATTAAAATAAATTTACAAATTTACTACTTTATTGAAATGGCAGAGTTCTTCTCCCAAGCGACGAAATAATCAAGTCCTAATTAGGTCCTAAAGTCATCAACTCCTAAATAAATCCTAAAATCATCAACTCCTAATTAAGTCGTAAAATAATTAAGTCCTAATCAGTTCCTAAAATAATCATGTCCTAATTAAGTCCTAAACTCATCAAGTCCTAATTAAGTCCTAAAATCATCAAGTCCTAATTAAGTTCTAAAATAATCAAATCCTAATCAAGTCCTAAAATTATAAAGTCCTAATTAAGTCCTAAAATCACAAAGTCCTAATTATGTCCTAAAAGTATAAAATCCTAATAAACTCCTAAAATTATCAAGTAACAATTACGTCCTAAAATTTTGCGGTCGTAATTATGGCCTAAAAGCACGAAGTCTTAATTTAGTCCTACAATTCTCAAGTTCTAATAAAGTCCGAAAATTATTAAGTCCTAATTTCGTCCTAAATTTATTAAGACTTTATTAAGTCCTTTAATTGTCAAGTCCTAATTGATCCTTTTATTGTCATGTCTGTATTAAGTCCTAAAATGATCAAGTTCTAGTTAAGTCCTAAAATCATTAAGTCTTAATTTAATCCTAAAATTGTCAAATCAAATTAAGTTTAGAAAAAATTAGGTCATAATTATGTTGTAAAACTAACAAGTATTAATATCATGAAGTCCCAATTAAGTCCTACAATTCTCAAGTTCTAATAAAGTCCGAAAATTGTCAAGTCCTAATTAAGTCCTAAAATTACCAAGTCCTAATGAAGTCCTTAAATCATTAAGTCCTGATTAAGTCCTAAAATAATAAAGTCCTAATTAGGTCCTAAAATTATTAAGTCCTAATTAGGTCCTAAAATAATTAAGTCATAATTAAGTCCTTAAACCATCAAGTCCTAATTAAGTTCTAAAATAATCAAGTCCTAGTTAAGTCCTTAAATCATTAAGTCCTAATTAAGTCCTAAAATAATCAAGTCCTAATTAAGTCTAAATAAGTCTTAGAATTATCAGTTCATAATTAAGTCGTATAATTTTCTAGTTGTAATTAAGTCCTGAAATTATGAATTTCTAATTTTCCTAATTTCCCAAATTTTTTATTCGTACAATTCAAAAAAATTTAGTTCGTAAATTATTATTCATATACGGCTAAAAATACTATGTGAAACATATTCTTAATTTTTATAGGTAATTAATGAGGTACTGATGAAGGCCTACATTGTTGTTGAAACGTCTGATACAAATATTGAATTTTTTTTAATTACTGGTCCTAAAATCTATGCAATTACATTTACAATTTATTATACAAGGATTAAAATAATAAACATGAATATTAATAATCTGAATTTATCATTCGGTAAAATTTTTCATAAATAGGATGAATTAATCAATCACTCCGAGTCAATAAAAACACAGTTTTTTAACGTTTCGACAGTTTATACTGCCGAATTTTAAAAATTTAAAAATTTATAATTTTTTTGTTATAAATTTAATGTACAAATTTTAAATAAATTTTTAGTTTCTGAAGAAGGCAGTATAAACTTTCGAAACGTTAAAAAGCTGTCTTTTTATTGACTTGGAATGATTGATTAATTCATTCTACTTATGAATAAACATGAATGTTTATTAATATTTTTAAAAAAATAATTTTAAAACTTAAAAAAAGAGATTCGAACTCTGAATCGATCTTTTTCCCAGGCTTACGAATGGCATTAGTCAACTGAGACATTGTGACTAGTTACAAATGGAAAAGTTCATATCCCGCTTGAAATACATTTTTTTTCAACGGAAAAACATTTTATATGGAACCAATTCAAAAATTGGTTGCATGTAATATTATTTATTTACTTTCCAACGGATTAATAATTTTTGGTAGATGATAATCAAGTAATCTTTATTTAAATAGAATTGCTTAATTAAAATAAACAGTTTCCATTAAAGAGTCCGTAAAAAATATTGTCTTACCTTTCTATTATTATTACATATTTATCATTTTTATTTATCTTACTTTTATTACTATTATTGTTATTATTAAATTAGAAATAATATTATAAGAAATAATAGTTATGATAGTTATAATTTAATATTTATTAATCATAATCTTAAGAGGTTAATATAAGAACCTATTTCGAAACGTCTTAAAATGTATTTTATTATGTTATTATTAAAAAAGATTAAAGGTCATAATCCTGATGATGTGCCACCAATTTAGAACTTGATTACAATTTTTTTGTAGAAGATGATACATTTTTTCAGATCTTTTTTCGACTATTTTCTTGAAAGGTGGTTACTAGGTATTATTTATTTTTGTTATCCATTGAAAAAATTAGTGAGCACATTTCTGATGATGTCCCAACATATTAGAATTCAATTACAATTTTGTGGTAGTAATTGATAACTTTTTTCTACTTCTTTTCCACTATTTTCTTTAAGGGTAGTTTCTACGGGTTGATTATTCTTATTATCCGTTGAAAAAAGTAGGGGGCATATTTCTGATGGTGTTCCACCATTTTAGAACTTGTTTACATTTTTTCTGTAGAAAGTTATACATTTTTTAGATTTTTTTTGACTATTTTCTTTAAGGGTGTTTTCTAGTGGTTAATTACTCTTGTCATATATTGAAAAATTAGGGGGCACATTTCTGATAATGCTTTACCATTTTAGAATTTGATTACAATTTTTCTGTAGAAATTGATACATTTTTCAGATTTCTTTTTGATTATTCTACTTAGGGGTGATTCCTAAGGGTTCATTATTTTTGTCACACATTGAAAAAAAAATAGGAGGCACCTTTCTGGTGATCCATTTTAGAATTTGATTTCAATTTCTTGGTAGTAATTGATAACTTTTTTCAGAATTTTCTCCAACAATTTTCTTTAAAGGTGTTTCCTAGGGGTTGATTATTTTTGTTATCCATAGAAAAAAGTAGGGGGCATATTTCTGATTATGTTCTACCACTTTAAACGTTGATTACAATTTTGTTGTTGAAATTGATACATTTTATTAAATTTTTTCAACTATTTTCCTTAAGGGTGATTTCTAGAAGTTTAATTGTCCTTGTTATCAATTGTTGAAATAAGAAAGCATCTTGCTGATGATGTTCCACCAATTTAGAACTTGATTGGAATTTTTTTGTAGAGATTTATAATTGATACCTAAAAAAAAAGGATACAGTTTCTTTATACATGATAAAATAAAACACATTTTAAATTTGATTAATTTGTTTAAAAATTGTAATCTGTTTTATTAAATTTTATCTTTAAATTTAATTAAAGTTATTCTGAAAACTATTTTTATTTTCTTTTACAATTTCAAATTAATATTGTTCTTGGGAGTTTAATTTAATTAAATCTATTAAATGTTTAATTAGTAATTATAACAAGATTTTTCCTTTCTTATTTTCACTTTTATAGAATTTGATTACAATTTTGTTGAGGAAATTTGTAATTGATACCTAAAAGAAAAGTTAAATTTTTTTATACATTAAAATAAAATATATTTTAACTTTAATAAATTTACTTAAAACTTGTAATTAATTCTATTAAATTTTTGTTTTAAGGGCATGTGATGGAGTCACTGATATAATTAAAATTTGTCCGTAAATTTGATCTTAAAATAATAAATATTTTGAAACCAAACTTTGTGAAATTACTTAAAATATCATTAAAAAGGTCTCTCTGACCCAAGTTTGTTTATACTTAATGTTCATTTTAAAAAAAAATTAGCTGATTTTCGGAAAATTAAAAAAATTGATTTTTACTCAAAATTTAAATATACTTGGGTCAGAGAGACCTTCATAATGGTATTTTAAGTAATTTCACAATGTTTGGTGTAAAAATATTTATTATTTTAGGAGAAAGTTTACGGACAAATTTTGCCTATACTAGTGACGTCATTCTCCATCACATGCCCTTAAAATTTAATTAAAGTTATTTTGAAAATTATTTTCATTTTTTTTATAATTTTAAAATAATAGTGTTTTCAAAAGTTAAAGTTTACTAAAGTGTAATTAATATTTAATTAATAATTTAATTAAGATTTTAATTTAATTGAAACTACTAAGAAAAAAATTGAAGTAGAAAGAATTGTTTAAAACTTTAACCTTACCTAACCATAATTAGGTAAGGTTTCCTCTTAGTTTTCCTCTTAGTTTGTCCTTTTTTATTTTTACTTTTGTAGAATTTTATTACAATTTGGTTGTGGAAATTTGTAATTGATATCTAAAAAAAAAGTAAGTTACATTTTTTTATACATTAAAATAGAACACATTTTAAATTTAATAAATTTACTTAAAACTTGTAATCTATTCTATTAGATTTTTGTCTTAAAATTTAATTAATGTTATTTTAAAAACTATTTTTATTTTTTCTTATAATTTTAAATTAAGAGTGTTTTCGTAAGGTCGAATTTATCAAAAATTATATTTATTAGAAATCTTATTAGTCGGAAATTGCATTTGTCAGAAACCTAATTTATTAGACCAAGAATTTAACAGAAATCTTATCTGTCCGAAATAGCATTTATAAGAAATTTAGTTTTCCCAACATTGTATTTATCAAAAAACCCATTTATCCAAAAGTGCATTTTACAGAAATCTCATTTGTTCGAAATATTATTTGTCAAAAATTTCATTTGTCAAAAATGTCAATTATCAGTAATTTTATTTATCAAAAATGGCATTTATTAGAAATCTCATTTCTCAGAGATTGCAATTATCAGAAATCTGATTTATCCGATATTGCATTTATCAGAAATCTCATTGATCCGAAATATTATTTTTCAGAAATCTCTTTTGTCAAAAATGTTAATTATCAGTAATTTTATTTGTCAAAAATTGCATTTATCAGAAATCGCATTGATCCGAAATATTATTTTTCAGAATTCTCTTTTGTCAAAAATGTTAATTATTAGTAATCTTATTTGTCAAAAATTGCATTTATCAGAAATCGCATTTCTAAAAAATTGTTATTATCAGAAGTCTCATTTGTCTGATACTGCATTTATCATAAATCTCATTTGACAAAATAATCAATTATCAAAAACCTCATTTATCCAAATTTTAATTTGTCAAAAACCTAATTTACCAAAATTTGAATTTATCAGACTTCTTAGTTGTCCGAAATTGCATTTAACAGAAATCTAACTTGTCAGAATTTCCAAATATCAAAAATCTAATTTGTTTAAAATTGCATTTATCAGAAATCTTATTTGTCAAAACTTGCATTTATCAAAAATTGCATTTGTCGGAAATCTCACTTATAGGAAGTCTCATTTATCCAAAAGATTATTCTCCATAACCTTCAATTGTGCAAAACTTCATGTACAAGAAATCTCATTTTCCCAAACTTCCATTATCCCAACATTTCTTTTTCCAAGCGAGTTGCCCGTCCCTGGTCTAGTCAGTAAAACAGAGGGCAGTTTAGAATGTGACGAATGTGTGTAATACGCTCTTCTTACGTAAGAGGGCGCTTTAAACTCGCGGTTTTATTTGAATATCTATTAATTTAGAAATAAATTATTTCATTGACGTAATTATTATAATTGGTAATAATGGCAAGCAACATGGGCAAATTGACTCGTAACGAAATATAATTTTGTCACGTTCAGATCTTAAGCAAAATAATGAAGAAAATGAATACATGATGAAATATGGGATGCAATAGAGGAAACGAAAACCAGACCCTTTTTACAATCATGGTATAAAAGATTAAATCATCTTAAAGAGTTTGGAACGAAATTCATATTGGGCTTGTTTGTCACGTTTTCGGAATTTCCTATTTTTATACTTTTCTAAAAGATCCTTAAATATGGCGCACATTTGGTTGCCATTAAACTCCTAAAGCCGTTTCTTGACCTGCGTTATAAAATAGGGGTTTCTTGTTTTCGTCGCCTCCATTTTCCCCTTTAAAAAGGGGGCAAGGTCAGAGGGTATTTTCCCTCTCTTAAACTACGAAGAATTTGCAATGAAGTGGGGGCGTAAGGCCCCAGGTCAACGACAACAACGTTTTTGGACGTCAGATAGAGATTTTCGCTAGCTCTGAAAAGATCAGCGGCAAAAGGATCTTAAGAGCTAATAATTGTAATCTGTCAAATTGATTTAATAAACTTATAGTTGATTTTTACAATTTAACTAACTCTAGTTTATTTGTTTTTTTCTACGTCTTTACTTTTCAGTTTTGTAAATGTATAAAAAACAGTTACTTTCTTCGCGGGAGTTGAGCTTCTAAGCTCTTAATTGTGGAACGAGTCTGGGATTTGTTTTATCGTCGATTTCTTTTCGTAGCAGAATAAAATCAAACTTTTATTTAATATGAAGATTTAAATTTTGGTATGTTTAGCGCTCAAAGTAGCCCCGCGTGTTACACAGAATGAATTCGGAGCGACATCTATTCTGTTTCACCAAATAGACCAGGGACGAGCAAATCGCTTGGAAAGAGAAATGTTGGGATAATGGAAGTTTGGGAAAATGAGATTTCTTGCACTGTTAAAAATACAAAATGTAATTTTAACAATCAAAATGTAATTTTAACAATCAAAATGTAATTTTAACAATCAAAATGTATATTTACACCGTTATAGGAAGTAAATTCACAAACCGTGTGTGTTTATACATCGTTCAACGTTGTATTTTTACTGCCTGAATGTCATTTTGCAATGTGATACGTTGTAAAATAACATTCGGGCAGTAAAATTACATTCGGGAAGTAAAAGTACTACGTAAGACGTGAAGCGAAAAGTTTCCAACGTCTTACGTAGTACTTTTACTTCCCGAATGTAATTTTACTGCCCGAATGTTATTTTACAACGTATCACATTGCAAAATGACATTCAGGCAGTAAAAATACAACGTTGAACGATGTATAAACACACACGGTTTGTGAATTTACTTCCTATAACGGTGTAAATATACATTTTGATTGTTAAAATTACATTTTGATTGTTAAAATTACATTTTGTATTTTTAACAGTGTGCACATGAACTTTTGCACAATTGAAGGTTATGGAGAATAAACTTTTGAATAAATGAGACTTCCTATAAGTGAGATTTCCGACAAATGCGATTTTTGATAAATGCAAGTTTTGACAAATAAGATTTCTGATAAATGCAATTTTGAACAAATTAGATTTTTGATACTTGGAAATGCTGACAAATTAGATTTCTGTTAAATGCAATTTCGGACAACTAAAAAGTCTGATAAATTAAATTTTTGATAAATTAGGTTTTTGACAAATTAAAATTTGGATAAATGAGGTTTTTGATAGTTGATTTTTTTGTCAAATGAGATTTCTGATAAATGCAGTATCAGACAAATGACACTTCTGATAATACCAATTTTTGAGAAATGCGATTTCTGATAAATGCAATTTTTGACAAATAAGATTACTGATAATTAACATTTTTGACAAAAGAGATTTCTGATAAATACAATATCGGATAAATCAGATTTCTAATAATTGCAATCTCTGAGAAATGAGATTTCTGATAAATGCAATTTTTTCCATAAATAAAGTTACTGATAATTGACATTTTTGACAAAGTAAATTTCTGATAAATAATATTTCGGACAAATGGGATTTCTGCGAAATGCTCTTTTGGATAAATGGGTTTTTTGATGAATAGCATGTTGGGAAAACTAGATTTCTTATAAACGCTATTTCGGACAGAGGAGATTTCTGATAATGACAATTTTTGATAAATGAAATTCGTAATAATTTAATTTTTTTAGGAACGAGATTTCTATTAAATGCTATTTTGGACAAATTAGATTTCAGATAAATGAAATTTCGGACATGGGGGATTTCTGATAAATTTAATTTTGAACAAATTAGATTTTTGATAATTAAAAATCCTTACAATTGAGATTACTGATGAATGTAATTTTTAATAAATAAAATTTGTAATAATTCAATTTTTTGACAAACGAGATTTCAGATGAATGCTATTTCGAATAAATTGAATTCCTGATAAATACAATTTTGGATAGATTAGATTTCTGACAACTTACCTTTTGGACAAACGAGATTTCTGGTAAATGCAATTTTGGATAAATTAAATTCGTTAAATTGATATTTTGCTAATTGAGTTTTGGAGAAAATAAAGGCGACTCGTGGAAATTTGTAAATGATACCAAAAAGAAAAGTAAATTACATTCTTTTATATTATTAAAATAAAATACATTTTTAATTTAATAAATTTACTTAAAACTTATAATTGATTCTATTAGATTTTTGTCTTAAAATTTAATTAAAGTTATTTTAAGAACTATTTTTATTTTTTCTTATAATTTTAAATTAAGAGTGTTTTCGAAAGTTAGACTTGAAAAGTTAAAGTTTAATAAAGTGTAATTGATATTTAATTAGTAATTTAAATAAGATTTTAATTTAATTAAAATTATTCAGAAAAATATTCAAGTAGAAAGAATTGTTTAAAACTTTAACCTTATCTAACCACGAAATTTGATATTATTTACTTTTAGAATAATGTATTTATTTGACTTACCTTTTGTTAATTTATAAATAAAATTGCGAAGTCAATTCAATTTTGGTTTCTTCACAGTTTTTCCTTTTTCATTTATTTCACTTTAAGTTCCGAATTTATCACGTAACCACTGAGATCTGTTTACATTTTTATGTAAATAAGAACACGTGTTTTCTAGTTCTTTTCTCTCGGAACGGTTATTCACTTCATGACATTCAATCGGAAGTTCGTTTTTTGTTTTTATCTTCCATGGCACAAAGATGACGTTCGATATTTTAAATAAAAAATGCTTTTAATTTAAATTCATAAAAAAACCTGTAGATGTTTTTCAATAAAAAATAAATGGTCCTCAATATTTTTTTTTTTTTATATTTCCAACTTCTTGCTTGTTGATACCTAACCAATCGCCCTGTATGTCATGGCCGAATGAGGCGATAAATCTGTGAAATTATATCTGACATGGACCTCTGTGTCTTAGTGGTTAGAGCAGTCAAGCGCCAATTGAAAGACCCGAGTTCGAATCCCGGCGGAGCTAAATGTCCGATATTTTTTCACAGAATTTTCTAATTTCAAAATTTATAATAGTTTTGCTGACAAATTTTTACTGCGTTTTCACCAAATTTCAGTACAAATTGCAATATGATAATATCATAAATGTCAGACGTGTTTTGTTCCGTTTTCCAAATTAGCATTTACGTACAATTATTATTATTATCCTAGCCAAAAATAATTGCATTTTTCGTTGACTAATGTAGTTTAAATTAAAAAAACTGAATTTATTTAGATTACATTAATTACTATCAGATTACCTTTTGTGAAATAATTTTTATTTATTAAAATTTGTAATTAATTAAATACAAAGAAATTTTAGCAAATAACTCAGATTTTCTTTCTGAGTTGAGAATAAAAAACTTTTATAGTACTTTAAAAAAAATTAGAATATTTTTTAAATGGTTTTTTGAACAAAATATTATCTATTATTAATACAATTAATTAAACTTTTATATAAATTTAATTTATTCCAAACTTCTATTTTAAATTTTCTTTAAACAATAAGAAATTCAATTTATAACAAACCATTCTTAAAAATTTCTATTAATATAGATTTTAATAATTCCAAATTAAAAAATTCTTAACTTCCATTAATTTAAATTTATATTGTTTCAAACTTCAGTTTATAAAAATTACAATATAACCAAAGTTTTAAAATTTATAAATCAAATTTAAAATTGTTAACGTAATTCAATTTGTAAAATTGAAAGATTAAATGATTTTTGTTCCCACCATTAGGAATTAAAATTGAAATGAGTTCACTTTATTTAAATTTATTTCAATCTTTCACTTTTACAAATTAAATTAAATAGCAAAAAATACGCGCGAGAATTGTGTCCTTTATTGGTATATTAGTACCAATAAATATTGGTATAATATCAATACATAGGTAAATTTGTATTGTATGAAAACTTCAACCAATATAAATTTTATGATTAAAAATTCAACTCTTAAAATTTTGCCTAAAATTTGTTTCAATAAAAATTGGAATTAATGGAACATGAAATCACTTGAAAATTAGAAAATTATTATTTTTAATTAAATTAAATTTGGAAATTTGTATTAAACATATTATAGACCATTTTTTAAATAAAATTCAACGAGTACTTTGTGGCCTTTGGTCTTTAAATTTGGAAATTCCAAATAGATTCAAACTTGAATTAGATCAAACTTTAATCAATTATGATACTTGAGTTTATTGTTTCTAAATCTTTTAGTGCTTTAGACTTCTATTAATAAAGAATTATATTAAACCTTTTAAGATCTTAATTTGCAAAAATCTAAATATCAATCAATTTATATTTCTACGCATAAACTTTTACGAAATTTTCATATCAATCGAATTAAATAGTTTTAATATTCCAAAATTTTAGTCCACCAAAAAAATTTCATTTTATACATAGTTATTCTTCTTTAATTATCAATATTTTTTTCAATATAAGAGGACGCTTTTTTTGTGCCGAAATCGTAGAACTCGCGAACGACTTGATGTATTTGAACAAACCAAAAAAGAAATAAAAGCTAACATTCTACAGAATACAGGAAAAATATAGAGAAAGAGATTAAAAAATTCCTAACCTATTAAAAATGTTCCAAAACTTGAAGTTTCATAAGAAATATTTAATTTTTTGCCTATAGAGACCGGGGAAATGTCAATATAGCTGTTCCAACGAACAAAAATTTAAGATTACTTTTTAACGTAATTGACAACTCTATTTCATGCTTTTTGGGGTCGCTGATTACAAATTTGACGTAAAAAATTCATTATTCAAAATGGCTCATCCAATATGTCCGACTCAAAATGCAAAATAGCATTCGATTTGCACAAGAATCCCTCTTTAACGGTTTTTGGGGTAGCTGATTACAAATTTGATGACAAAAATTCATTATTCAAAATAAGCAGATCCAATATGGCCGAACCGAAATGCAAAATTGCTTTTGATTTACTCAGAAATCCTTTTTTAACGGTTTTTGAGGGTCGCTGATTACAAATTTGATGACAAAAATTCATTATTCAAAATGGCAGATCCAATATGGCCGACCCGAAATGCAAAATTGCTTCTGATTTACACAAGAATCTCTTTTTAAAGGTTTTTGGGACGCTGATTACAAATTTGACGACAAAAATTAATTATTCAAAATGACTGATCCAATATGGCCGACCCGAAATGAATTAGACAAACTAATAAAAACAACAAGTAACATATAAAATAGGAAATGAAAAAAAATGAAATTATAAAAAGATTTATGGATGATTACAACGATCAATAATAGAACCTCGAATTATACTAAAGATTTTTTTCGACAATGTATGTTATTATAGAATCTGGTTTTGTAATTTCAAACGGAATATAGTATCTAGAGGCTTCTCTAGGAATTCTAAAGTCTAATTGTGACAATAAATTTCGGGCGTCAATTTGATTATTAATAAGTTGAAATGTAAATTTACAGTTTAATAGTAAATGACGTTCCTCAATTGAAAAGACATTGCAACGCTTACAAAGAACCTTATAATCTGAACCACGCTGTGGGTAAGCTTTTTTAGTTATAAACACACAATATTTTAAGAATGTTTTGTGAATTTTTTCAAGAGATTTGACGTCTTTCTTCGACTGGGGTTGCCATATAATTGAAGCGTATTCCAGTCTGGATCTGACGTAAGAATCGAAAAGAGTTATTACAACTTTAGTGTTATTAAAATTTTGAGTTTTTCTGAATAAAAGTCCCAACGCTCTGGATGCTGAGTTGCGCACTGATAATAATTGGCTTTTAAATAAAAGGTTACTTGAAAAGATCACACCCAAATCTTGTATAGATGTCGATCTAGGTAAAACTGTTAACCCAATTTTGTAATCGTAAGATATAGGCTCTCTGTTTCTTATATAGGATACCATTTTGCATTTAGATGGATTCATTTCAAGCTTATTCTTAATACACCAAGTTGATAATGTGTCTAAATTTTTTTGTAAATGTAGACAGTCATTGAAATTGATTATAATTTTATATATTTTGCCTTTGATAAATTGCTTTTGATTTACGCAGGAATCCCTCTTAAACGGTTTTTGTGATCGCTGATTACAAATTTGACGTCAAAAAATCATTATTCAAAATGGCTGACCTAATATGGCCGACCCGAAATCCAAAATTGCTATTGATTTACACAGGAATCCCTCTTGAACGGTTTTTGTGATCGCTGATTACACATTTGACGTCAAAAATTCATTATTCAAAATGAGTAATCCAATATGGCCGAACTAAAATGCAAAATTGTTTTTGATTTACATATTAAAATTTTAAGATCTAAGTGAATGTAAGTAACCTGCGTTTTCAACCCCTTCCGCCTTTAAGTAAGAATTAGGGGTTCAAAAAGCTCTAAATTTACAAGCTTCATAAAAATATTTAAAAAGGGATTCTTGTGTAAATCAGGAGTAATTTTGAATTTCAAGTCGGCTATATTGGATTAAAAATTTTGAATAATGATTTTTTAACGTCAAATTTGTAATCAGTGACCCCAAAAACCGGTAAAAAGGGATTCCTGTCTACCTCAAAAGCAATTTTGCATTTGTGGTCGGCCATATTATATCAGCCATTTTAAACAATGAATTTTTTTGCCAAATTTGTAATCAGTGACTCCAAAAACTTTTAAAAAATAATTTATGTGTAAGGCTGAGTAAGTTTTTGATTAACCCACCCCGCTTGTCTAACGTAATTTTTAGGTTGTGTATTTTTTACGGGAATTTATCCTTAACATTGCAAAAAAATTTTTAACAGTCACCTTTTTACCCTTTTTTACCTTTTTTAATTTTGTCACCTTTCTCACCTATTTTGATGATTTGTCACCTTTTTCACTTCTTTGTAGTCAAAAATATATAATTTTTTTGTAAATATTTGAAATATGTTCATAAAATTCAAGTATATAAGCTGGGGGAGTTCTGGATATATTCGTTATCATTTTTGTCAGGGATCTACTTTACCGACGTTTTATCCCAGACTCAAACCACATGATAATTAAATGACGTAAGCAGAAAGGAATTTACAAAAATAATTTCAGGGTCATATATTTGCAAGGTCAACCTTTGATACGTGTATACTCTTACGTCATCAGAAAGGACTTTACAAAAACTATTTCATTTGCATAGTTTCAAGCCATGTTACGTCATCAGAAAGGAATTTGCAAGGTCAACCCTTGACAAGTTTCAACATGTCTCTTACGTCATCAGAAAGAAATTTGCTTAAAGATTTCAAGGTCAACCGTTGACAAGTTTCAACGTGTCTCTTACATCATCAGAAAGAAATTTACAAGGTCAACTATTGACAAGTTTCAACGTGTATACTCTTATTTATTTAGATTATGGTTTATGATTTCTAAAAATTTGTCAATTGTTTATCATAATTTATTGCCTCCTGAGTTTAATAATTACACAGCCCCACAAAAAAAAAAAGTGTCATGTACTTTTGACCGGAATACCCTAGCCCTATGTATTTTGACGCGCTGAACACGAATCCGAAGTCCGTTTTGCTCCATCACGTCAGGATTTTTTTCTAACCTCAAAAAACATGTCGAATTTTGAGAGGTAGGCGATTTTTAAAAAAATTTATGGATTTACTTCAAACTTGGTATCTGGGGGTTTTTTGGGTCGCTGATTACGAATCTGAAGTTAGATTTTCAAAATTCAAAATGGCGGATCCAATATGGCGGACGAATTTTAAAAAAATATGAAGATTTACTTCAAACTTGGTATCTGGGGGTTTTTTGGGTCGCTGATTACGAATCTGACGTCATATTTTCGAAATTTTTATGAAATTTGGTATCTTCAGGTTTTTAAGTTGCTGAGTGTGATTTCGAAGCGAGTTTCTCACATTTTCAAATATGACTTCTATTACAATTTTATCATAAAATATTCCTTGGTAACAGATTGGATATGTTTGGTGCAGAAGCCAAATAAGAAAGTACATTGTTCCATTCTGCATCTTATTCCTGATGGACATATCATTGTCATTCTATGTCTAACGTTCTTATTGAGCTTTGGCACAATTTAAATCCTGCTGCTTCGATAAATGTAGTAGGCGATGACAACTACCCCGAAAGGGGATGTGTAGAATGATTCGCTTCCTGTTTATCGAAGTAACGAAGCCAGCGTAGGCGCGCTGCCTTGCAGGTGGGCGTTAGGGTGTGAGGATGATACCGTAGTGTGTCCGACGACGAGTTGACATTGTCCTCGTCAAAGTTGGAAAGCTCTCATACTTAGGCCTGGGGAGGTATGAGAGTTATCACCCCTAGGACGGTGGACTCGCCTGCGATCGGACCAGGATCCCTAACGTGCGGGTTATTCAATAAATCATGGCTTTTCAAAATCAAAACAACACAAAAACTTCAAATGCTTCAAAAATTAATTTTAAAGCATTAAGATCAAAACACATATGCAAAAACAATGCAGATGCATTTTGTTATATATGTGGACAGTTCGATGTTCCAAAGAATTGTAAACCAATCAATGACAATATTAGACAAATTTACAAAGATTGCTTTGATTTAGAGATAGCCGATCAAAATGAAAATTGGGTTCCACACAAAATTTGCTTATCCTGTCACATAATGTTAACTCGTTGGAATAATACTAAGGAGGATAAGTACTTTAAATTTAAAAAACCAATGCTGTGGAAAAAACCATTGAAACAAGAAGATTGTTACTTTTGCATGACCAATGTAGAAGGTTAAAATAACAAGAATAAAGGAAAAATATTGTACGCTGATGTGACAACTGTAACAAAACCAGAAATTTTTTTTGATACACCTTCTTCTTCAAAAAATTTTGAAATCGACTGTTCAAAAGTAGAAGATGTATTTAGTGATATAGATGACGACATGAGTATTGATGACAAAGATGACTATTACATTCCAACTGGTGAACAGGAAGAAGAAATACCTGAAAAGTTCACACAAGAAGAACTCAGCAATCTCATCAGAGATTTAAAACTACCAAAAGATGTTGCAGAATATCTTGCATCAGTTTTTAAGAAGAAAAAAATGCTATCGAAAGGAACTACATCTTCCTTTTATCGCGATAGGGAAAAGGAATTCAGAAAATATTTTACAGAAGACAAAAAGCAGTTATTGGTATATTGTTCTGACATTAATGGGTTAATGGATCAATTAAAACCTGGCGTATACGAAGATGAAGATTGGAGGTTATTCATAGACTCTTCTAAAAGAAGTTTAAAAGCAGTATTACTTCATAATACTAATATTTATGGTTCGATTCCTATGGCTCATTCTACAGAACTTAAAGAAAGCTATGAATCTGTAAAACTAGTTTTAGATAAAATAAAATATCAAGAACATAACTGGCAAATTTTGTGGGGATTTTAAGATCTTAAGTATTATGCTTGGACAACAAGCAGGTTTCACAAAAACGCCCTGTTTTTTGTGTCTGTGGGATAGTAGAGATAGAAAGAATCATTACAAAAAAAAGGAATGGCCGCAAAGAAAATCTTTTAAACCAGGATCGAAAAATATCATTAAGAAGCCATTGATTCATCCCTCAAAGGTATTGCTTCCACCATTGCACCTTAAACTAGGAGCAGCAAAACAGTTTGTTAAGAGTTTAGATAAAAATGGAAAATGTTTTAAATACCTAGAACAAAAATTCCCTGAGGTCTCTGATGCCAAACTAAATGAGGGAGTTTTTGATGGCCCACAAATTCGAAAATTATTAAAAGATGAGAAATTTGTCAGAAACATGAGTAAAACTGAGAAAAATGCATGGATTAGTTTTAAACTAATTGTTGAAAATTTTCTTGGGAATAACAAAAGCGAGAATTGGGAAGAAGTTGCGAATAATATGATAACAAACTTCGGAAAGCAAGGATGCTTGATGAGCTTGAAGCTACATTTCTTAGAATCACATCTAAAGTACTTCCCCGAAAATTTAGGAGACTACAGTGAGGAACAGGGAGAGCGATTTCATCAAGACCTTAAAGAAATGGAACGTCGTTATTAAGGAAGGTGGGGCGTAAATATGATGGCCGACTTTTGCTGGATGCTGAAAAGGGATGTTGTACCAGGTAGTGTGAACTTAAAGAGAAAACCGCTACACAGATCTTTCGAAAACAAAAGAGTGCGCTACCATAAAAAGGAATAAAGGAAAATTATATACTTCAGAACTGACATATTGAATTTTGACAATCTGTTTTTAGATTTGCAATCAGTCACCCCACAAACCACTAGATACCAAATTTTATGTAAATTTTAATATTTTAAAAAAATTCATCAGCCATATTCTTGCCGCCAAGTAAATCTTAATATGTTTTTTAATTCGGCCGCCATATTGGATCCGCCATTTTAAATTTAGAAAATTTAACTTCGGATTCGTAATCAGCGACCCAAAAAACCCCCAGATACCAAGTTTGAAGTAAATCTTCGATTTTTTTTAAAATTCGTCCGCCATATTGGATCCGCCATTTTGAATTTTGAAAATCTAACTTCAGATTCGTAATCAGCGACCCAAAAAAACCCCAGATACCAAGTTTGAAGTAAATCTTCAAATTTTTTCAAAATTCGTCCGCCATATTGGATCCGACATTTTGAATTTTGAAAATATAACTTCAGATTCATAATCAGCGACCCAAAAAACCCCCAGATACCAAGTTTGAAGTAAATCCATAAATTTTTTTAAAAATCGCCTACCTCTCAAAATCCGACATGTTTTTTGAGGTTAGAAAAAAATCCTGACGTGATGGAGCAAAATGGACTTCGGATTCGTGTTCAGCGCGTCAAAATACATAGGGCTAAGGTATTCCGGTCAAAAGTACATGACACTTTTTTTTTTGTGGGGCTGTGTTATTTCTCTCCCGAATTTTTTAGCCATGTGAAAGAATGTGCCAAATTAATATAAGTCTAATTAAATTTCAGCAGTGCATAGAAAAAGAGTATAGTTTGAAAGGTGTTGCGCAATCGTGTTTATAAGTTCCGGTTCTGATAACATTCCATTGCCTGTTTTGGCTATCTTATTCTTATAGTGCATTCCAGAGCAGATTTATAGGACAGTTTTAAAATCGTACATTTTATTTCTTAGTTTATCAAGAATATAATGTATTGCTTTCTAAGTTTTGTATATTTAAATATCGATTATTTAAGGGATTTTATGCTTATGTTACATTCCAGAGCATACATTCCATGTATTTTTAATCGTGAGAAAGAATGTGACAAGGATAGAAATTAGAAAAGGATAAAGCATAAGGAGGTTGGGCTAAAAAGCATTCAGTATTCATTTGAACTTCAACAAGTCAACATCTCGTTTGATAGATTGTAAAACAATACTCTATTTAGTGAGGATTTTTTCAAATAACATTGAGTACTCATTTGAACTTCTACGAAGCATCATCTCATTTAATAGATTAAATCTTTATAATATTTAAAAACTGTATAAAAGTGATATTACTGAAAAACAACAATTCTTAATATAAAAAGTAATAATATTGGGTGTTATAAAATAAGACAGAAATCATGAATTCAGACTTGTGTAACTCTTGTAACTCCTGAGGAACTTGATTTATGGATTCGAAATGGAATCAAGAACATTCGTTTACGAAATAAACTTTTAAGAACTGGGAACTTAACGTTGGGAAAGAAGAATAAAATTTTGGCAAATATTGGACTTTTAAAGGCAAAAAACAGGAAATTAAGAAAATTGAGAAAAAGAGGAACAGGTGTTACTGAAGATAAGGAATGGATCAGGTGGGAAGATATGGAAACAGCTTTTAAAGGTCGAATAAGAACAGAGTTAGTTATTAATTTAAAACATAAAGATTTAAATAATTTTATCACTGATGATAAGAATATGATTATTGCTCTAATTAAAAATGCTCTTAAAAAAATGGGAAATTTAAAAGTTAATTTTATTTTAGCAGCAAAATTTAATGCATTATAAGAGGGTCGGGAAATTGGAGAAATTAAATTTTTTAATACCAATAATTCGATTATTTTTGAGTCAATAGATTTTGATGAATGGTTTAAAGAGTACAATTCGTGAAAAACTTTTAGTTAAGGTTGAAGAATTTTGACAAACAAAATCAAATTGGATAATAATAGAGATTATAAATGTAAATGTAAATTTTAATAAATATGTTCCACTGTCAGCTGGTATTTCAAATTTTGTTAAAATGCCAAAGTTTGTGCAAAATAAACATGCAGTAGTAAATGTAAAAAACGATGATGAGTTTTGATTCTTATACTCTGTTGTTTCAGCCCTATACCCACCTAAAGCAAATGTTTCTCTTGTTACTTCTTATCCCAAATTCAGTCAAGTTTTAAAATATAATGGAATTAAATTTCCAATAACTTTACGAGAAATTCGGATTTTTAAAAAATTAAATAATTTAAGTATTAATGTATACGGGATTGATAAAATAGAGAAAAAAGTTACAATTGTTCCACTTTATTTAAGTAACAGTAATGCAAATAAACCAACAATAGATCTCTTAATGACTGAGAACACTGAAATAGGTTTAAATGAAGATAATAAAAAAATTTATCATTTTGCGTATATTAAAAATATGTCGAGGTTAATAAAATCACAATTAACAAAAGGTAATTGTAAAACTTTATTGTGTGATGGATTTTTTCGCCATTTTAAATATGACAAATCATATAATAATTACAGAGTACATTGTGAAAATATTAATAAATGTAGAGTAATCCTTCCTGAAGAAGAAAAAAAATTTTAAAATTTAAAAATTACAAAAATAAGGAAAATTTACTTTTTGCAATATATGCCGACATTGAAAGTCTTTTAGAGCCTTGTACTACTACAAATGCGTACCAGAAACACATTCCCACTAGTGTTGGTTTTTATTCACAGTGTAACTTTAATGATTCTCTCTCAGAATTTAAATCTTATCGCGGACCAGACTGTATAAATTGGTTTATTAAAGAATTGGAACAATTGTTTTACAAAATAGATTCTTACTTAAAAACCATAGTTCCAATGGAAACATTGCCAATTCAACAGCAGGTGCAATATAATATGGAAACAGTCTGTCATATTGGCGAAAAACCTTTTAAAGTTGATGATATTAAACATAGGGATCATAATCATTTAACGGGAAAATATAGGGGTCCAGCTCATCAAGGTTGTAATGTTAATTATAAAGATAGTCATGTTGTCCAGGTAATATTTCACAATTTTTCAGGGTACGATTCTCATTTTATTATTAAAGAATTAGCCACTTGCTTTGAGGATGGGATTTAATTATTACCATTGAATCAAGAAAAATACATTTCATTCACTAAAGAAGTTACAGGTATAATAGTTAAACTAAGATTTATTGACTCTTTTAGATTCATGTCAAGTAGTATTGACAAACTAGCATCATATTTAAATAATGATGAGAAAAATATTACAAGAAAACATTGCAATAATGATAACGAATTTAATTTATTAACAAGAAAGGGAGTATTTCCGTATGAATATATTGATAGTTAGAAAAAGCTTCAAGAATGTCAGTTACCGGCCCAGAAATTTTTTTATTCAAAATTAAATAATTCAGGTATTTCTGAAGAAGATTATAATCACGCGTGTAATGTTTAGGAATCTTTTAACATGTAAACTTTAGGTGAATATCCTGACCTATATTTGAAAACAGATGTTTTGCTTTTAGCAGACATCTTTGAAAATTTTAGAAAAACTTGTCTTAAAACTTATAACTTAGATCCATTCTATTATTATACTGCACCAGGACTGGCATTCGACGCCATGCTGAAATATACTGGAATAGAACTTGATTTGTTTACTGATGTTGAGATGTTACTTTTCATTGAAAAGGGAATTAGGGGAGAGGTTTCTCAATGCTCAAATCGTTACGCGAAAGCGAACAATATATTTATGGGAAATGATTTCAATCTTTCTAAACCAGAATCTCATATCATGTATCTGGATATTAATAACCAGTAAGGTAAAGCAATGAGTGAACATTTACAATATAAGGATTTTGAATGGCTAGAAAATTATGATAATCACTTTTTCTTAAATATTGTAGACGAATCTTCAGAAGGTAATATTCTCGAAGTAGATCTGGAATATCCGACTGAGATTCATGATTTACATAAAGATCTACCAGTATGTCCTGAACATTTTGTTCCTCCATTACCAAATTGCACAATTTAAAAATTAGTTCCAAATTTATTACCAAAAAAAAGTATGTTGTTCACTATAGAAACTTGAAACAATATATAGCATTAGGAATGAAATAAACACAAATACAAATACCTTTAGAGAGGCTACTTTCCGAGAGTCTGACAAATGCGAATTCGGGGATTTGTGAATTATGTGAGTTAAGGAATTTGTCAAATGATAGTTCGAAGAGTTGAATGTTTTGACAAATGCGAATTTGGTGATATAAAAGTGCGACCAAATGCGAGTTTAAATAGTTAACACTTCTGCCAAATGCGAGTTTGGGTACTTAAGAGTTTTGACAAAGGTGAGTTTGGGGACTTAAAAGTTTTGACAAATGTGAGTTTGGGGAGTTAAGAGTTCTCACATATGCGAGTTTGGGTACTTAAGAGTTCGGCCAAATGCGAGTTTGGGGACTTAATAATTTGGACAAATGCGAGTTCAAGCAGTTGACAGTTCAGACAAAAGAGATTTCGAGGATTTGGTTGTTCTAACAAATGCGAGTTCGAGGTGTTGACAGTTTGGGCAAACGCGAATTCGAGGATTTAGTTTTTCTGACAAATGCGAGTTCAGGGAGTTAAATTTTAGAGCAAATGCAAATTGAGAGAGATGTATGTTTTCAAAAATGCGAGTTTGGAGTATTGAAATTTTTGACAAATGCAAATTCGAAGAGTTGAAAGTTTGGACAAATGCAAATTTGGGTAGCTGGAGTTTTTGAGAAATGCAAAGTTGGGAGATTTAAAGTTTAGAGAAATGCGATGTCAAGAAGTTGAACGTTTCGACAATTGTGAGTTCGGGTAGTTGAAACTTTTGACAAATGTGAGATCGAGGAGTTAAAAGTTCGGACAAATGCTAGTTCAGTTCCTTGGAAGTTTGGACAAATACGAGTTAGAGGAATTGAAAGTTCAGACAAATGCTAGTTCAGTTACTTGGAAGTTTGGACAAATTCAAATTCGGGCAATTGGAAGTTTGTACAATTGCGAGTTCTCGTAATTGAGATTTCGAACACTTGAATTTCGATTAGTTGCAAGTTCGGTCATTTGGGTTTTGGAGAAAATGCAGGCGACCCACATAATGATACCAGCACCGAAATATTCAACAAGTTCCGAAGGTGGTCGTAGATTCCCAAAACTATCAAAATAATATGTTTTTTTATTAGTTTTTTAATAAGCACACCCATGAGTTCCAGGACCATCTTTATCATCTAAATTTATAATAGCCGACTCATATTTTCGAGGTCCGTTTACTGGCATCTCATTTCTCATAAAAACACCTCGGAAATGTGGAATTTTTAAGTTTTTCGCAAATTTAATAAGATCAACATCTGTTAGAGCTCGGTGAGGTAGCTTCACTTCAAGTTTTTTGACTTGCATCCTTGTCCTAGCTTATATAGTTTTAAATGAAGTCCTAGTCCTTGTCTATAAGGTTTCTAGTAAAGTCGTTTGCCTTAAGCAATGTCTTCCATGGTCTTATTGTGAAGCTCACTTTCCTAAAGTTGACGTTTTGCTGATTTTGCATCATTTACTGCCTTTGCTATACCAGCTGCCCCTCCCACAAAAGCTTCTGTTGCACTAAGACCAGCAAAAAGAGGAATAAGAAAAGGTAAAATACCCTCTACTTCAGCTGGAACTGGTAGAATACGTGGTTTTTTCATTTTTCTTTTCCACTAGCCTTCTTTACAGCTACGCGTGCTCCAAGTAAAGCAGATTTAATTAGAGTATTTAAATCATTATCTGGAATCATTGATTTCTTAGCTGCAGATACAATATTTCTTAATGAGGGTTTTTTTAAAACTTATTCCAAGTTTAGATTTCATTTTCATGGTGTTTGTTATTGCGTAAGCAGCAGCTTTTTGACCAAAACAAGAGTTTGGAGCGATTATACGTTGCCAAGCTTTTTCAGCAAGTACTTTGTCAGCAGCGTTTCTGGCGTCAATATTTTGTTTATTTTTTGAATAAGCAATATCGTGCTCTTTACAAGCGATGTCAAGAGGGTTGATTCCTGGATCTCCACGAGCAAGTATTTTAGCTAATTTTGTTCCTGAACCACAGCACTGATAGCCAGGAATATGTAACTCTACTCGTAGATTATTCAAAATTTTATTAAGATAGTTCTCCGGCTTCAGGGCCGCACAAATACTATAAAAAAAGTAAATAAAAACAAATAAATAAAAAACTAATAAATTAAATCTGAAAACGTAATTTAAAGCAATATGTCAGTCTCGTGACACTTCACATGTGCTTCAAACGAAAGAATTTTGGCAATTTGCGACCGTTGGATTTCCTTTCGCTCGTAAATTCAATGGAAAATCACATTGGTTTCGAATTTCAGATTAGTATAATTAAAAAATGAGCATCGATACCCCTATAAATTTTTTTTTATATTATTTCTTTTATTTGTCCCTATAACATACTAGTTTTTTAAAAAAATTTAGCGAGTAGTTTTCCACATATTAATAATAGTGTGCCACTTTTATACGTTTAGTGTATGATTCCCATGTAAATGTTGAAACTTTGAAGGTAAATATCTCAATTTTTAGCATCGCAAGGGGCCCTGAGATTTTCACCACACATAAAGCATACAAAAAAGAACATTTATCCAAAGTTTAAGAAAATTCTAACGAAAATCGATTTGCCGGAGAAATACCTTAAGTAAACCTTTTCCACGCCTTGCCTGTTTCGAGGTTCGCTTAGAACTGACTCTTTTGTGTACAATCATGTTCTTATGAGATCTAAAGTCATACTGAAGATATTTGCATATAAGTAGAGTATTTATAGTTTTTCAGTCAGTCTGAAGAAAGATGAAGTTTGAAACACAACGTGATAAACTACCTGTAGCTAATTTTGATACAGTAGTCGAAAAATGTGAAAGAAATCGACATGGCAACTTATTACCAAACAGCGTGCGAGCAATATTTTGTGATCCATCTAATTGTGGAAAAACAAATGCTTTACTTGCTCTTTTAACACACCCAAAGGGCTTAAGATTTAAAAATATTTATGTGTACTCAAAATCCTTAAATCAACCAAAATATACATTTTTAGAAAATGCTGTGGAATCAGTTAATGGTGTTGAATGCTTTCCATTTAATGAACATGCAGATGTAGTGACACCTAGTGAAGCACGATCCAACTCAATATTTATATTTGATGACGTAGCTTGTGAGAAGCAAGATAAAATTAAAGTATTCTTTGCTCTGGGTCGACATAAGTCAGTTGACTGTTTTTATTTGTGTCGAACTTATCCTCGCATTCCAAAACATTTTATCAGAGATAATGTGAATTTATTGGCATTATTTAAACAAGATGAAATGAATTTAAAGCATATTTATGATGATCGTGTAAATACAGACATGACATTTCCAAATTTAAAGAACTCTGTGCTTCATGTTGGAATAAAAATAAGTATGAATTTATAGTAATTGATAAAGATTCTGAGATTAATCAAGGAAGATATAGAAAAAGTTTTGATTGCTTTATAAGAGTTATAAGTTGAACTTTATAGTCAGTATCACTGTAGACTTAGTAAAGACAACATGCCTTCATACATATTGAAATTATACATAAACAAAAAGATATTCTTTGTTATATTGCTAAAGCAAGTGAAGCAATTCGTCGAAAACATAGAATATTAAAGCTGGGAAAAGAAGATGTCGAACGATCATTAAACAATACATTTAAACCAATAGTAACACCAATTCAAAAACTGGTTCATGGCTTTGAAACTGTCATGTATATTGATCCAGTAAAAATTGAAATAAAGAAAGAAAATAATGAAAAAGAACTCATTCAAAACGAAGAAAATGATAAATTGTCATTTAGAACAGCTTCCGATAATAAGTACACACCTTAAAGTAGTGCACCTGATAATCACGTTCCTGAAAATAAAACTCCTGACATTACAAGCGTATATTTGCAAATGTTTGATGAAAGAAAAAAGGATTTAGAAAAATCATATAGAGTTCGTAAATAAGCTAGAGGACAGTTAACGATTGGTGATTCGACAATAAATTTTAAACAAAATAATATTGTTATAGGTCTAATATTTACCCTGCATCTAAAAGTTTACTTGCACTCTTATTTAAGAAAGTTCCTGAAGAAAATTTTGTGAGTTTGAATGATCGTCAAAATTATAAACATATTGTTATATCGACAAATGCTCATGAAAAGTATTATAAACTTGATGGAGCTATACGTGATGATAAGAACTTAAAATTACAAAATTTTATAGCTTCTCCAATTCGTGGTAAAGCTTTAATACCAAAATATATGATTAATCAAGAGAAAAAGATTGATTACGTTTATTGGGATGATCCTAATGAATTAGTAGATCGATTAAGATTACTGCTATTAGCATCTTAAAGTGCTGGTAACCCAAGTCATAGTAATGAAATTATATCCATAACACAGGCACACAAAAAAATAAAGTACTCTGAGCTGGATATGAGACCAATATTTTCCTATGTATTTTGATGCGCTGAATCCGAATCCATCATCAGAATTGACCCATCACGTCACGTTTTGACCCTAACCTCAAAATCAATAAAATGACAGTTTTTGTTCATTAGAATCTGAACCCAACTTAACTTTAATGCATGCCTAGGGTCAATAGAAAGCTTGATTTATGACCTTTAAATGCTTTTTTAAAAATTGTTCTACGATAATTTTGAACGGAGATATGGTGTTTTACGTAACATTTCAAAAAAATCATATGTTACCTAAAACACCATATCTCCGTTCAAAATTATCGTAGAACAATTTTTAAAAAAGCATTTAAAGGTCATAAATCAAGCTTTCTATTGACCCTAGGCAAGCATTAAAGTTAAGTTGGGTTCAGATTCTAATGAACAAAAACTCTCATTTTATTGATTTTGAGGTTAGGGTCAAAACGTGACGTGATGGGTCATTTCTGATGATGGATTCGGATTCAGCGCATCAAAAGACATGAAAATATTGGTCTCATATCCAGCTCAGAGTACATTATTTTTTTTGTGTGCCTGTGTAATTGAAGAATTACGTGAAGCAAACATTATTTATTAACTATTGACACATTAAAATTAACGTCAGTTCCAACATGAGCATTAATGTATTCGGACGTCAGTTTAAGAAATCAGAAACTCTGTATTTTGGTTAACCTGGAATAGGATTCAAAGTTACCGCAGAAGGTCATTATGACATGAAAAGTAAAAAGCTATGCAATGTAGCTGATGCTGAACAACTGACTGATGCAGTGAACTTGAATCTTTTTAAAAATATTGTACAAACTGAAGTGAAAGAAATTAATGTTGTAGTAGACTCTTCAAAAACCAACATACTTGAAAATAATTTAAAAATTAAAACCTTAGAAGATTCATTAAAACAATTTTTTGAGAATTTAAAAGTTCATATTGAAAATAATAGAGAGATTGTTGATAAAATACACAACTGATTGAATGCTCTTAAACAAATAGAAAAATATAATGGACATTAAAAAGCTGCAATTGCTTAAAGAGTTGCATAAACGGGCAAGAAAGAATTGCAAACGAAGAAATGTTGACGTTCGAGGCATTGATGAAACCTGGCAAGCTGATTTGGTTGAAATGATTCCTTATACAAAAGAAAATAAAAGCTTCAAATACTTATTAACAGTTATTGATGTTTTCTCCAAATATGTTTGGGCTGTTCCTGTAAAATCCAAGGAAGGTGTAGATGTTGCTGTAGCCATGGAAGCTGTTTTTATTGAAGGACGTGTATTAAAGAATTAAAAGTGGATAAAGAAAAAGAATTTTACAATTTAAACTTTGAAAATCTTATGAAACGATTTAATATTAACATGTACTCAACATTTAGCAATTTAAAAGCATCAATTTGTGAGCGATTAAATCGTACTTTGAAAAATAAAATGTGGATGCAATTTAGCTTGCGTGGTAATTATAAGTGGATAGACATTGTATCTGACTTAATATTATCTTATAATGATACTATGCATCGAATTACTAAAATGAAACCAAAAGATGTTAGAGTTAGCAATCAGAAAAGTTTATTACTTCATATATATAAAAACAGTACTATAAAGCATTTAATTAAGAAACCTAAGTTTAAAGTAGGAGATAAAGTTCGTCTTAGTAAATTTAAAAATATTTTTGAAAAAGGTTATACTCCAAATTGGACTACTGAGATTTTTACTGTAAGCTCTATCAAAAAATCTGAACCATTAACATATCATCTTAGTGATTATTAAGACAATCCTGTATCTGGATGATTTTATGAGCAAGAAATTTTAAAAGTTAAATATTCAGTCATTTACTTGGTAGAAAAAATAATTCGAAACACGGTAATCAAGTACTTGTAAAATTGTTAGGTTTTTATTCTTCATACAGTAGTTGAATAAATGATAATGAATTGTAACACTTTTATTATCGATAATAAATATATTTATTCTCATAACCAGGGGCGGCTTTAGGCAAAGTGTTCGGGAGGGGCGATATATGGGATAGAAAGAGATAGCACTATAGTGCTATCTCTCTCTCTTATACAAATATAAGATTCTCGGGGGGGCGGTCGCCCCATTCGCCCCCCCCCCGTAAAACCGCCAATGCTCATAACATTTTTACAGATTTATTTACCCTTTCACATACATCTTTAGTTAAATATTTAATATTATATGTAATAATATCAGCTTGTAATACTTTGTTTTCAAAATTTCTAACTAACTTTTTAAAATACATTTTTACATAACTTTTAATATCATTTTCACTAAGTATAATTTTACACCTCAAAGTTTCAGTAATATTTTTTATAATACAATTATACACTTTATTAAGACGCACAGTTGATAAACTTTCAAAGCGTTGATTAATACAGAAAATCAAATCTTGTAGTATTTTAAAAGAAGGTTCCTTCATTATAAATGGCTGATTTACATCCTTGTCCAATGCTATTGCTTTTCCTCCAAACAAGACTCCAAATCGTATTCGAAAATTATCACACTTTATTGTTTGTGGTTCTACTTCTCCGTCAAAATATGCCAAAATAATACTATTGTAAGGTTTAAACATTTTCCAGTCTTGAAAAGTAAAAGAAATGTTGCTTCGAGGATGATTTGATATAAATTTTAAAACACTCGTTAACTGTCCATCGTTTCTAAACTTAACTCCAATAACTGCTTGTTTTGTAAGTGATGGATTTAAATTAAATGTAGTTCAGAGCATAAGTTAAGATTTTAGTATAAAAGACATTTTAAACTTCTGTAAATTCAATGTGATTATATTTTTCTCCTAAATACTTAAGTCCCAGCTTTTCTCTTAAAGTCAGTTCTTGCAAATGAGGTAGTATTGTTTTATCTTCACTCACAGCATCAAAAATTCTTTTTGGGAGAAACACTGAAAACTGGTTTTCAATTTTAACACAAATCCTCTCGCCGAATTTCGTCTTCACGATGCTTATATCAGTAAGAAGGTAAACTTGATTGAACTCAAGATCAAATAATTTTTTTGTTAGTGGAAAAACTTTTCCTTTTGCAATGTTGTTCAATTTATCAAAATTCATATTTAATGTTTTAAAATCCTTGGAAGAATGTAATTTAAAAAAATGGTCTCTATATAGAGTATTGTTTTACAATCTATCAAACGAGATGTTGACTTATTAAAGTTCAAATGAATACTGAATGCTCTTTAGCACAACCTCCTTATGCTTTATCCTTTTCTAATTTCTATCCTTGTCACATTCTTTCTCACGATTAAAAATCCATGGAATATATGCTCTGGAATGTAACATAAGAAATAAATTCCCTTAAATAACCGATATTTTAATATACAAAACTCAGAAAGCAATAAATTATATTCTTGATAAACTAAGAAATAAAATGTATGATTTTAAAACTGACATATAAATCTGCTCTGGAATGCACTATAAGAGTAATAAGATAACCAAAACAGGCAATGGAATGTTATCAAAACCGGAACTTATAAACACGATTGCGCAACACCTTTCAAACTATACTCTTTTTCTATGCACTGCTGAAATTTAATTAGACTTATATTAATTTGGCACATTCTTTCACATGGCTAAAAAATTCGTGAGAGAAATAATTATTAAACTCAGGAGGCAAAAAATTATGATAAACAATTGACAAATTCTTAGAAATCATAAACCATAATCTAAATATATAAGAGTATACACGTTGAAACTTGTCAAGAGTTGACCTTGTCAATTTCTTTCTGATGATATAAGAGACACGTTGGAACTTGTTAACGGTTGACCTTGAAATCTTTTGGCAAATTTCTTTCTGATGACGTAAGAGACATGTTGAAAATTGTCAAGGGTTGACCTTGCAAATTCCTTTCTGATGACGTAACATGGCTTGAAACTATGCAAATGAAATAGTTTTTGTAAATTCCTTTCTGATGACGTAAGAGTATACACGTATCAAAGGTTGACCTTGCAAATATATGACCCTGAAATTATTTTTGTAAATTCCTTTCTGCTGACGTCATTTAATTATCATGTGGTTTGAGTCTGCGATAAAACGTCGGTAAAGTAGATCCCAGACAAAAATTTTTCCTTCAATTCTGAATTATATTCTTTAAATTTTATTTCCTTTTTTCAAATTTCAATTAATTTCATAGTTATTAAAAAAAAATTTGCCATTTTTCAATTACTATTTTTTATTATTAATAACTTTCTTTAATTTTAAATTTAATTGTTCAATTTTTTTCTTCCGTTTTACTATTTTTTTCAATTTTTAATTCCATTCTTTAGCTTTAAATTATTTTCTAATGTATTAAATAATTCTCGGCCTTTTTAAATTACTTTGTTTAATTCTCAATTATATTCTTTATATTTTAATTTCATTCAATTTTTAATAATTTTCTTCAATTTTCAACTTTAAATTGTTTTGTTCAATGGTACCTAATTATTTATTAATATTTTGAATCTAGTTGTTAAATGTGCAATTTTATTATTCTCGTCATTTGTCCATTATTTCATTTAATTATAGATTATTTTACGAATTTTTTAATAATTTTCTACAAGTTTTTTAATTTTAAATTATTCTCTTAAAATTTTATAATTATTCTTTAATTTTTTCAATGATTTTGTTTGGCTGTATATTAATCTAGCCATTTTTTAAATTTTGTTTTTAATTGTCAATTACATTAGTCAGTATGTAATTTTTTTTCAATTATTTATTATTTTTTTAAATTTTAATTTATTTATTCAATTTTTAAATTATTTTCTTAGATTTTTTATTTATTCTTTAATTTTTAATTATTTTCTTATATTTTTTAAATATTTTTGTTCTTTTATTTTTTGCCACCTTTTTGTCACCTTCTCCAGGGAAAAAATTCACTTTTTCACATTTTTTAAAGAAAAAGGGTACTGTGATGACAGGGGCGGAATTTATTATTAAAATAATTCTAAAAAAACAAAAAATAATTTTTCTTTGGAAAAATTGTCCTTGGAATATTAGTTTGGAATAATTTTTTATACGAAAAATTAGTAAAGGCATGTCTTAGGGAAATATTTGTAATCATTTAAATCGATTGTAATCTACTCCTTTTTAGCAAGTAGATATCCACATGATTTCTATGAAATAGGTTAGGGATATTCATGTTATATCCCAGGAATTAAAAATAGTTATTCTTGGTCTATTTATAAGTTATTTCTGGGATATTCATTTTGTTAACTCCAATTCATTAGTAGAAAATATTATTAATAAATTATATATATTCTATCCCTATTAACAATGTCTTTAACTTTCATTTATGAACCCTTGCTGCCTGCGTCGCGTAGATAGTTGATTAGGGTTGCGGACTAATTAATCTTGACCACCGTGCTTTTTAAACCGATTTAACATAAAAGTTCTGGCACCTGGGATTTTCTTGTTGATTTCGATTCTGGATCATAAACATATCATTTTTTAATAAAAACGAAAATCTTCTGTGGAGCCGTTTTTAAAAAAAGTCGATTTGAAAATTTAAAATGGCAAAAACTCAACTTTTCTTCAAGAAATATTGATTTGACAAAAAATTTCATCAGATGGAATTTGTAGATATTAAAAAAAGAATTCTTTTTTTATTTTCATCAATTTTCTCTAGAATCAATTGTTTACGAGAAAAACGAAAAAAAACTAACTTTTTGCATGTATTTTTAGCTTTTCTTTATTTTAAAGCAGTTGAGATAAAACAATAAATTTTTTGGAACTTTATTTTTGCATAGTTTTGAATACTAACTGATTAAAATACTTTATAACATAGAAAAAAGTGTAATATAATTTTGTATTATGTAACATACATATAATTATACAGATTGCCAATAGTAAAATATAAATATGTTCAAAGTATAATTTTTTAAGTATACTTTATAAAAATAATTAAAAAGTACATGAAAAGAAACGACCTCAATTATTCAAGCATGTACACTATTGTAAGCGCAAAGTGTACGTAATAGTCTTAATGGATTTGGATATTCGGGGTGAGTCTTAGCAACTTCGTGTTCTTCCTAAACCTTCTTAAAGTCAAAAATTTAATAATTTTAACAGTGGTGGATCCAGACTTCGTTTCTAAAGGGGGTCATACATGAGAAAGAAAGAGACAACACTATAGTGTTGTCTCTCTCTGTCTCTCCCATGGAAATCTGAGTTAGCTCCAGGAGGGAGGTCATGGCCCCCCTGACCCCCTCCCCGTGGATCCGCCAATAAATTTTAATAATTTTTATCAAAATTTAAAGCATACCAACTTTATTTATAATAAAGTATTCTATTTGTCACACAGTGTAAATTTTAATTTGATTTTCGTTTAACTTTTATTTAGATTAAATTATTTACATGATCAAAAAGCAATTACAACAGGGATAAAATATTTAAAATAGAATTATTTTAGTTTAACTATCCAGAAGTGTAAAAAAAACTTGAAATACATGTATAAAGTTGGTTTTTTTCGTAAACTATTGATTCTAGAGAAATTTTATTAAGATAAAAAAGAATTCTTATTTTAATATTAACAAATTCCAACTGATGAAATTTTTTGTCAAATGAATATTTCTTGAAGAAAAGTTGATTTTTCGACATTTTGAATTTTTAAATCAACTTTTTTCAAAAACGGCTCCACAGAAGATTTTCGTTTTTGTTGAAAAATGATGTATTAATGATCCAGAATCGAAATCAAAAAGAAAATCCCAGGTGCCAGAACCTTAAGGTTAAATCAGTTTAAAAAGCACCGTGGACGCTTGCAATTAGGGATCTTTTTGCATTAGCTCATAACTAAAGCTCGCATCCCTCACAAACAACGGAATATAAGATCAATTAGTCGGACCTTATAACCTGTTTATTATCTACTTAATTTAAACATAAGGTCTTGATACTTTGTCCGTTTCTCATCTTCCTTTTGAGTGATATTGCTCTCAGCAGGTGGTGAAATCTCTATCACACAAATAACCTTACTTTTATGACACTAAAGCACTATTTCAGGCTTAGTATATCTTCCAGTATATCTTACACTGATCACTCGCCATCATGGACTCCTAAAACCCTTGGGCTTACGGCAAGATGGGTCCTTTATCTTGTAACGAACTAAATCGTTACATGTTATTTTTATTATTATTTATTTAAAAATACACTTCATTTATCATTTATTTATAATAGTGGTTACTATTATATTTTGAATTTACGCGCTATGGTTGTAGATAGCGCGCGCGTCTCTGAGCAGACGACAAAACCTCGTGTTCCGACCCCGGTTGCCGGTTAGCGTGGCCCGGCAGAAAGAATTGCGAGCTCTACGAGAACTCACGCGGCATCGTGCTGTGCCACGAATTAATGCGTAATCTATTTTGCTATTTGTACCTTATTCCATTATTTTCTATTAAAGTGTACTAATAACTAATTTTTAGTGTGTGTGTTCATCTGACTACTTCCTTGTTTCAGATACCCTACCGATAGAAAATCACTCAAAATTTATTGCCCGTTTTAAGGTAGTCCTTTTAAATTTAGTTTCAAAAGAAACTAAAATTATATTGTCACAAGCCATCTGTGGCTCTTTATTTAATATATATTTTTATGTAAAATTCTTAAAAAAATATTTTTCTGAAAATTCAATATACATTATGCGAGTATATACCTATATTAAAAATTGTGTCAAAAATATAACAATATATTTATTTACAGAGAATAATATTAATTAAAAAAGCTAATTATGATTTTAAATTATTAATTAATTTTATTGTTTATAAATTATAATAGGTCGTGTCCATTTCAATTCAGACAGGCTATGAATGTTAAAGACAGGGAATCATTTCTCATTGAAATATATTGTTTTTTAGACAATTTTAGACGAAACGTATTTTCCCGATTTGGTGAAAAAATTTTTTAACGAAGTTATGCGGATTTCAATTTTTTAAGTTGAAAAGTGAGATTACCAGAAAATAACATTAAAATTATTATATGGGTCATTCCATGTGAAAAAGAAAATGACTTTGTCCACTCGTGGTTTTAAGCTATTGCAAAGCAATATAGCTTAAAACTTAGCATTTTTTATGTGCAATCGAATGCCGAGTGGCTCATTTTGACATTTACAAAATGGCGGCCACCACAGACACATAAGTGCCACAATTTAAAAACTTGCGTCTTTAAAACTTTAAAATATCTTACATCTTGTAACTAACAAAATTTAGAACCTCTAATTTAAATGTTTTTGAGGTCGCTAAATACGAATCCAATGACAGAATTTAAAAATTCAAAATGGCGGATCCAATATAGCGGCTACATTTTTCAAAGTTTAATACATTCAACTAAATTCAGCTGAAACATGTTACTCGGGGGTTTTTGGGGTCACTGAATACGAATCCAATGTCAGAATTTAAAAATTCAAAATGGCGGATCCAATATGGCGGATATATTTTTAAAAATTACTGAATTCAGCTGAAAATTGTTACTCGGGAGATTTTGGGGTCGCTGAATACGAATCCAATGTCAGAATTTAAAAATTCAAAATGGCGTATCCAATATGGCGGACATTTTTTTAAAAATTACTGAATTCAGCTGAAATTTGTTACTCGGGAGATTTTGGGGTCGCTGAATACGAATCCAATGTCAGAATTTAAAAATTCAAAATGGCGGATTTAATATGGCGGACATTTTTTTAAAAAATTTTTGAATGCAGCTAAAAATTGTTACTCGGGGGTTTTTAGGGTCGCTGAATACGAATCCAAGGCTAGAATAAAAAAATACAAAATGTCGGATCCAATATAGCGGAAAATTCATGAAGCAATTAAGAAACGATTAAATTCACGTTTCAAGAATGCACCGGCAGTTCCAAAAATACAAAAAACCACGGTTATATTGCAGTGTCAGATACGACATTAGAAATAAAAGAAAATTCCAATGCTGAAGAGTGTGCTTTTTTAAATATAAATAAATAGAAAATAAATTACAATCAGTCCTTTTCAGGACTTCTCTTTGATAAAAAATTTTTTTTTAAGCCCGTCATTTAGTTATTTTAGTAGATTTATTTCCGACTTATTCAGTTCACATTTACTACTTTTTAAATTTTACCAACACATGCGTAATTAGCGATTTCAAGAACCTACTAGTAACAATATTCAGCTGATTTCAGTAATTTTTTTTAAAAAATTTTAGCTATATTGGATCTGCCATTTTGTATTTTTAAATTCTAGCCTTGGATTCGTATTCAGCGACCCCAAAATCTCCCGAGTAACAATTTTCAGCTGAATTCAGTAATTTTTAAAAAAATGTCCGCCATATTGGATCCGCCATTTTGAATTTTTAAATTCTGACATTGGATTCGTATTCAGCAACCCCAAAAACCCCTAAGTACCATGTTTCAGCTGAATTCAGTAATTTTTAAAAAAAATGTCCGCCATATTGGATCCGCCATTTTGAATTTTTAAATTCTGACATTGGATTCTTATTCAGAGACCCCAAAATCTCCCGAGTAACAATTTTCAGCTGAATTCAGTAATTTTTAAAAAAAATGTCTGCCATATTGGATCCGCCATTTTGAATTTTTAAATTCTGACATTGGATTCGTAATCAGCGACCCCAAAAACCCCCAAGTACCATGTTTCAGCTGAATTCAGTTAAATGTATTAAATTTTGAAAAATGTATCCGCCATATTGAATCCGCCATTTTGAATTTTTAAATTTTAACATTGCATTCGCATTCAGCGACCCCAAAAACCCCCGTGTAACAATTTTCATCTGATTACAGTAATTTTTAAAAAAAATGTCCGCCATATTGGATACGCCATTTTGAATTTTTAAATTCTGACATTGGATTCCTATTCAGCGACCCCAAAAACCCTTGAGTAACAATTTTCAGCTGAATTCAGTAATTTAAAAAAAATATATCCGCCATATTGGATCCGCCATTTTGAATTTTTAAATTCTGACATTGGATTCGTATTCAGTGACCCCAAAAACCCCCGAGTAACATGTTTCAGCTGAATTTAGTTGAATGTATTAAACTTTGAAAAATGTAGCCGCCATATTGGATCCGCCATTTTGAATTTTTAAATTCTGTCATTGGATTCGTATTTAGCGACCTCAAAAACATTTAAATTAGAGGTTCTAAATTTTGTTAGTTACAAGATGTAAGATATTTTAAAGTTTTAAAGACGCAAGTTTTTAAATTGTGGCACTTATGTGTCTGTGGTGGCCGCCATTTTAAAATTGTCAAAATGAGCCACTCGGCATTCGATTGCACATAAAAAATGCTAAATTTTAAGCTATATTGCTTTGCAATAGCTTAAAACCACGAGTGGACAAAGTCATTTGCCTTTTCACATGGAATGACCCATATATTTTTTGCTATTTGTACATATTAAAATGATCCTTTCTGTGTCTAATTATGGCTTTCATGTTCTTTTAAATTCCATAAAAGAATTAAAAATATTTTCAAATTTAACAAAATGGCGGCGTTTTTTCGAAAAAAATAAAAATCAGATTTTTTCAAAAAACCTACCGTTTTTTTTCTCTCCATGTTTTTTACTACTTTCTTGTTTTTATGGTTTTATAATTTAAAAGAAAATTTTTTGCATTTCTGAAAGTATAATTTTTAGTTGTAAACATGCAAAATTTTTAATAATTTGAAAGATTTGAAAGTTAGAGGTAAAAGTCATATGACTTGTTTACTTTACTTTTTAATACGAAAATTTTTTCTATTTGGACTTTTCTTGTATCTAGTAGAGGGTTTAAAAAAACTTTGAATTTTGTTTTCTCAAAAAGACTTTTTTTTATTATTCTCCAGGAAGCGGGACTCCAATCAATTCTTATAGAAAATAATCATTATACTTCCAGAAAGTAGTACAAAAATCAAGAGAAAAAAAAACTGTAGGGTTTTTGAGAAAATCTAATTTTTATTTTTTTCGAAAAAACGCCGCCATTTTGTTAAATTTAATACACTTTTAATTCTCTTATGGAATTTAAAAGAACATGAAATCCTTAATTAGACACAGAAAGGATCATTTTAATATATACAATAGCAAAAAAGATATAATAATATTAAAAAACGTTAATGTCATTTTCTTGTAATCTCACTTTTCAACTTAAAAAATTGTAATCCGCATAACTTCGTTAAAAATTTTTTTTCGCCAAATCGGAAAAATACGTGTAGTCTTAAATTGTCTGAAAAACAATATATTTCAATGAGAAACGATTCCCTGACTTTAACATACATAGCCTATCCATTGATGTTAAAAAAAATTATTTTTAAATCATGATATTAATAAACATGATAACAAAGAATAACTGTACAAAGAATTAAATATATATTCATATAAGGTTAAAAGTTATTAAGTGGAGAAGTAAAAATAACTACTTAGTAAAGAATCACCCACTTATACATTTGGTGGATTTCACGGAAAATGTCCTGCCCCAAAAATAAAATATGTCCAATCTATTGCAAATTTTTTTTATGAGTTGTCCTATTGGATAGTAATTTATCCTATAAATCTTTTAAAATTTTTTAAAAAATTGGGGCAGTGGGAGGGGGGGAAAGTTTGGCGTTTTTTGGTAATTCACTCTTCTTTTCCTATTTCCACTGTTTTAATGAATGGATAAAAAAATTTTATGTGACATGATTTTTGTAGATTTTTGCATAAACTTTCGATTGAAAAGGTTCATTTTATATTTTTTTAATAATTTGACCTAAAGTTTTCAAAATTAACAATAAATATGAGTTTTTCTCAAAGATGGGCCTTTTTAATTTTTTTAAAAATATTTTTAAACGAAAGCTGAGGATTTTTCCTATAAGAATCCAAAATTTCAAAAATGCGTTTTTTTTCGTTATCGAGAAATTAAATGATGAATACCGCGCGACGCCGGATCGACTGTAATGCCCATTCCAGATGAGGAGGTAAAGTGCGACGCGTGCCTCGCCGCGCTGCCGCGCGCGTCAGTTTATTCACACGACGCGTGAGAATTGAATTGTTACCAACTGTAAGCAGTGAAAAAAATGTTCCCAGTTGTATGTACAATATGTGTGCATGATAAATTTCTTTCATATTAAAATAATAAAAACCTTCACTACATTATTTCTATTTATAAAAATCTTATGAGATGTCAGATATGGAAGTATTTTTGACCAACTCGAGTACATTTTCTAATTACGAATTTGCACTCTCAGTAGCGTATGTTCGGGGCGGGGGGAGGGAGGATCTACCCCGATGTCACTTGAATTTGCATGTATTTTCTGGAAAAGAGGGTTATACTTACAAACAGAAAGGTGATACTTATAAATTTGTGGGGTGACTGTTTGTCCAGAGGGACACTGGTCCTAACTATGCCCCTGCACACTCTTTTATAAAAGTTTCATTTGATGAAATTTGATGTTATTTCAGATCCCAACGGATATCAGACAGATAATCAGAAAATATCCCTCGATATTCCTAGGGTATCCTAGGGATGTCTGATAGATACTTCCAGGATATCTGAGAGAATGGAAAATTCAATATATCCAGTGGATATCGTATGAATATCCGAAAAGATGTATAGGATATCCTATTAGTATCCACAAGTAACTTACGCTCAATATTCTCAGAATATGGTATGAATGTCCTAAGAATATCCAGAAGATAGCCTCAGAATATGACTAGAATATTTAATATTTATCTCGAATTTCATATATCCATAAAATATATTATATATTGGATATTCTAATAATATCCAATCATATTTTGAAGACATTTTCAGGATATCCTACTACATCGTTCGACAACAAAATTTTTTTTATTTCATGACCGACTTGCTTCTAACTTTTTTAAAAATTGAAAACTTCGAGTCATTCTTTAATAACATGGAATTTGTCAAAATTATTTCTAATATTTACTGCTGCCGTCGGGCAGCTCCATTGTTTTATGTAAAATGTGTAAAAAAATTTCTAATTTCTAAAAATCAAAATCGTTTAAATGTTTAAAAAAAAAAGTTAAAATTAAACTTCTGGATCCTAAAGCTGACTCTCTGACGAGTGATTTCACCTTTACAACGTTTAACTTGGACAACTCAAGCCCTGTACTACTTATTCTAGCACTCAATCGAATATTTATTTCCGTTGCATACTCTCAGCACATTATCCAATAATTAATCCAATACTTATTTTAAATTATGTAAAATCCATGTTTAACAGTTTTATCGATAGAAATGATGATAATTATTATTATTATTATTTATCTCAAGTATTATGAACTGTTTAATTAATATTTTGCATTAAAATGTACAACTATTTGACTGTTGTCTAAACAAATCAATTTGTTTACAAAATTAATTTGTTATAAAAATCTAACAAATGACATTTTTATATTTTGTAGAATATTTTCGTACAAATTAATTATTGAATTAATTATTAATTATTGCTTGAAATCATTTGTGCATTTTTGTATAATTCCATTGATGCTATATTTCTAACAGGACGTATAGTTATTGCTCGGGCTTGGCCTTAATACTATTCATACCGGCATAGTATTTAGGCGGATTCGTATAATTTTGGTACAATTAGTGTTTATGCTATATTCGTAGCATCTGCCATGCAATAATAGCAACAGATTTTTCTCAGTGTACAAAAGCTGTATTTTTGTACATACCAAAACAGAAATGTTATGTGTTGCATAACATTTTTTAATCGTTCTAAAAATTAATTATTATTCAGTTTTAACTTTAAAAAATTTTTTTTTTTTCTTACAATGAATTATATCACGTAATGTCAAGTAAGGATTCTAAACTGTTACTGTCATGTATTATTCACTTTCACTACTAAAATAATCATAAATCCCTAGACTTAAATAGCCCATCGAGAAACCAAAATAGAGAAATGCATAAAATTTATACAAACGGTATAAACATAATTAGATAATATTGCCTTAGAAAATACAGTAGGCATGGCCTATAACTAAAAATAAAATAGTTAAGGCTTAACAATTTCTTTACAATAAAACTTAAACTTGAAGTTGGACAAATTAATTAACTATAAAAATATTACAATTTCATATAAAAACATACTGACTTCTGTGATAAGTTTTATAATCGTTAAAAAAGAAAGAAAATTTTAATTTTATTTATTATAAAAATAAAATGAATAAGTAACAGACATTGTACATAAAACTGGGAATTTTTATTTTTACTGCTGACAGTTGGTAACAATTCAAGTTTTACGCGTCCCGCGCCTAAACTGACTCGTGCGACAGCGCGTCGACGCACAAGGTACATTTTACCTTGAAATGTGGAATCCCGCTAAAAATTGACGCGTCAACTTTGCCTGCGTTGCGATGAGAGATAAAAAAATCTTTGGCGATTTTATTAAATAAAGAATCTTGGTAACTGACATTTTCAAAAGAAATTTATCATTATTCAGCTGAGTGAATTTTTACAATCCTTAAAATATAAAATATATATTTAATTTTTTATAATAAAATAGTTTCACACAAAACCTGAAGTGCTCAAAACGTTGCATAATAATTCTCTTTTTTAGCTCAATTTCTAAAATAAATCAAAAAACGGTATCATTATGCAACGTTTTGAGCTTTTTAGGTTTTGTGTAAATTCTTAAATATTAAATTTCTTATAATTTTGACAATTTTCCTCTCACAATCTAATGATGTACGTACCAATTTTACAAGTATACATAATAATTGATTTGTAAATCTTTATTCATATGCGAGAAAAAGTACTTATCTACTTATCAATTCCTTGACTTTTTTTCATACATATATATTTACATCCGCATGAAGAGTGCTCACTTTGTCGATTTTATTTTACGAGATATTTGCATTTCTCTAAGCAATGTTCAAATTTTCCAACTTTTTTTATTTCTTTAAAACAAACTACGTAATGACCCACAAGGAATGATGCGTTTATTATAGCTTTCTTGTTATACAAAATACAAGATAATCTTATTTTTGATTTATAAAATGTATGGGCGCTATTGGTAATCTTGAACTTTAAACTCATTTTTCTCAAAACCAGAATTTAGACACTCTAAATTTCAATGCTTATAACTTTGTTAATGTTTCAACTAAAAGGATCCAAGACCTCGCAAAATTTTATAAATTTAATTAAGAATATGGTCATATAGAGAAGTCCAATAGTGTCAAAGTGGGCCCTTTTTTTACCCCTGCACTGCAAAAACTGCTGTCTTCTAAGTGTCTTATTTTAAGATACAAGACATTAAGAAAGCGTCTTACGGTTATTCCAAGCTATTTTATTGGTTAATAATTTTGAAAGACGCTTTCTCATTGGTTTAAAATTAAAACACTTTAAAACGTCTTAAAAGTGAAGACAAAAATGTCTTAAAATAAGACACTTGTTTTTACAGTGTGGCAAAACAATTAAATAGGCAATCAGTCGCCACTTCCAAGTTGCTCAAACATTGAAATAAAATAGATTTTACCGATCAGATCATTGCAGTTTTCGAAAACGATCTGTGATTGTTTGATTTTATTCATCTAGCAAACAAAATAAACTAACGACGAAACATGCGAGTTTTGGAAATTTCTGCAAAGGTTAAAACTATTTTTATCCCACAGGCACAAACATGGCGCTTTTAGATGCCTGTAGGCATGGTCTAAATGCATTCATTTGTTCAACCGGGTGAAAATGGCTTCCATTTTCTCCCTAAAGAAAAAATGAACAGCTGATTCATGCATTTTTTTACCACAGGGCAAAAATGGCCGCCATTTTCATACGGTCAAACAACTAAATGCATTTAGACCCTAACCTACAATCATTTAAAAGCACCAAGTTTGTGCCTTTGGAATAAAAAGTATCGTAAGCAACACGGGTTTAAAGTCAGTCCAATTTGTTTACAATGATGTTTGTGTACGAGTTCACTTATGCAATAGAGTAATTTTAGAGTACTATGTAACAGTCATATAATATAAAGTACGTTTATTCGAAATACAGTATAATACTATATTAAATTGTACGGGTGGCCACCGCTAGGTTCGTGTGTCAGTTTTCTTCCTCTAATACATCTTCGGCAATTCCAGCGCGACAAAGATAATATATATAGGTACACGATCTCTGATATATATATATATATATATATATATATATATATATATTTATTATTTCAATTAGAAAAATAATTTTTTAAAGTTCAAAAAATAGCAATTTTTAAATCAAGTTTTCACAATATTTGTTTTTTTTAGACTAGCATCTCAAATTTGATTCCAAAAATTATTTACTTACTTTCCACATACAATTCTCGAACTAGTTTTATTGAGTTCATTTAAAAACCTCTGTACAAAAAAGTTTCAGAAAAACAATTATTTTCTAATACTTTTTATACCAATAATAAATTATTCCCAGAGATGCGAAAATATCGCTATAAGTATACACTGAAAAAAATTCCTGACTACGTTTACTAGGAATTGAGTAAACTTCCTAGTCACGAGAGAAACCCACCAAGAAATCATAGTCAAAGTGACAACTTCCAATATAGTCAAAGTGACTAGGAAAATTAATTAAAGAAACTAGGAAAATAGTCACTTTGACTAATGATACTAGGTTTGTTTTTAACACGTGCAAATCGATTTTTGTTTACTTTTAAATAAATTAATAGTTTATAAAGCCATAATAACTTAAGAAACCATCATATTTTAAATTAATTTACAAAAAAAAATTTTATTAAAAAAAAAGTATCCTCAACATTCACGGGAGTTTAGTGTTGATAGATGTCTTATTGCAAACTCGAGTTTAGAAATCCTGACGTTTGAATCTCAACTGTCCTGGGAATGAGCGTTAACGCACTCGACCAAGGGAGATCTTAAAGTGAAAATACATAATATCATATATAGGTATTTCGGTCATAAAACAAATATTTTATTTTTTTATAATATAACTTACATTTTTAATACTGGGTTAAGTTCAATAATATGTATTTAAATGTATAAATTTATATATTCATATTATCAAAGTAACGTTGCAAAAATGCAAACTTGAAACAGACAATTAGATTTGTACTAATTTTTTAACAACAAAAAAAAATAAATAACTTAACCTAAAATATGACATAGTATATTATATATACATATATCTGGATGTTTTATTGACTAAAAATAAGATGAAAGAGTCTGTTCATCTTGAAACTTAGATTATTACCAGGACGCGTAAGTAAAAAGAGCCAGTATCATTTTGACACAAAACTATTTTTAAAGATTGTTATATTGTACAGAATATGAATGTTACTTTATACAACTGCTAAATGTTATTTTGTACAATTTTAAAAAATGAATTTGTTATTTTGTACAATTTTTTAAAAAAGCTAAAAAACTTTGGGATTACAATTAAGTTCATTTTTTAAATAATTGTACAAAATAACAAGTTCATTTTTCGAAATTGTACAAAATAACATTTAGCAGTTGTACAAAATAACATTTCCATTCTGTACAATATAACAATCTACGAATTAAGTCATGTGTCAAAATAATACTGGCTCAGTAAAAATCGTTTAAAAACATTATAACTATAATTATTCACGTGTGTCAAACTACAACAAGTATCATATAGATAGGTTTATTAATAAAGCTTCCTAGCTGATTTGACTAGGAAATTCAAAGTTAATATTGCTATTTTCTAATTTGTGAAATTAACCATATAAGTACATATTAAAATTAACTAGGAATCCTTATTACCTTAACCAAGTTAGGATTGACTATAGGTTTTAGTTAATAATGCCATTCATATTTTTTTCAGTGTAGTTATATTTCTTAGATACGATTATTTTTCATTCATGGTAAGTACAATTTTATAAATATTTTTTATGTAACCTCCTGTAAATGTAAATTTGAAGCAATCCTAAAGTTTTTATAAATTCAATTCTGTCATTTTTATGTTCGTTATATATTTTTTATAAAAAAATAATATATTATAATTAAATCCTTAAGAACTAATGCTGCCCCTCAAATGAGAGTTTCTCGCTTTAGTTTTCTCCCACCACCATTTCTCCTCCGGCGCTAGAGCGTCAAAGTTATATATATAAAGATACACGCGTCCCATAACATATAAAGTGTTTCAATCAATAAAGTTAATTTTTGTAGTTAAACAAATAACAGTTTCTAAATACCATTCTCCTCTTTTTTAGCCACTCATCTCAAATTTGTTTCCAAAAAATATTTACATAAATTTAAGTTAGAATTCTCGAACTAGTGTTATTGCAACATTTATATAGAAAAATATAATATTACAAATACAGATATTTCTTAATTTATTTATATTCCTATAATAAATAATCCCTCAAGATGCCACATAAAATGACAGTTTCACGCGTCAGTTTTCTCCTACCACCATTTCTCCTCCAGCGCTAGCGCGTCAAATTTATATATATAGACACGCGCGCGCTATGACATATATATATTGCTTTAATCAATAAAGTTAATTTTTTTAGTTAAAAAATATCAGTTATTAATAAACATTTTCCGTTTTTTATGCTCTTGATTTAAATCTGTTTCCAAATAAAATTTACTTGCTTTCAAATTAGAATTCTCAAACTAGTATAAATACAAGATTTATGTAGAACAATATAATTTTTTTAATACAAATATTGCATAATTTATTTATATTCCTATAATAAATAATCCCTAAAGATGCAAAAATATCGTTGTAAGTAGAGTTGTATTTGATAGATAGAATCATTTTTATTCTTAAAAGATAAATTTTATTTAGGACATAACCTGGTTATTTTTAAATTTTATTTTTAAGCAATCCTAAATGTTTCTTTGATTCAAAACTATAATTTTCATGTCTGTTATGTATTTTTAAAAAAAAATTAATATTTTTTAAATGAATCTTTGAGAACCACTTCCCCTCTGCCGCCTGAAATGACAGTTTCACGCGTCAGTTTTCTCCCACCATCATTTCACCTCCAGCGCCAGCGCGTCAAATTTATATATATAGATACTCGCGCGCTATGACATATATATATTTTTTCAATCAATAAAGTTTATTTTTTTAGTTAAAAAATATTAGTTATTAAAAACCATTTTTCGTTTTTTATGCTCTTGTTTTAAATCTGTTTCCAAAAAAAATTTACTTGCTTTCAAATTAGAATTCTCAAACTAGTATAATTACAAGATTTATGTAGAAAAATATAATTTTTTTAATACAGATATTTCTTACTTTCTTTATATTCCTAAAATAAATAATCTCTAAAGATGCAACCATATCGTTGTTAGTATAGTTTTATTTAATAGAAAGAATCATTTTTATTCTTGAAAAGATTAATTTTATTTAGGACATAACCTGGTTATTTTTAAATTTTATTTTTAAGCAATCCTAAATGTTTCTTGGATTCAAAAATATAAATTTCATGTCTGTTACGTATTTTTTATAAAAAATTCTAATTTTTTTTAATAATTCTTTGAGAACCACTTCCCCTCTGCCGCTTAAAGTGACAGTTTCACGCGTCAGTTTTCTCCCACTACCATTTCTCCTTCAGCGTTAGCACGTCAAATTTATATATATATAGATACTCGCGCACTATGACATATATATATTGTTTCAATCATTAAAGTTAATTTTTTTAGTTAAAAAATATCAGTTTTTAAGAACCATTGTCTGTTTTTATGCTCTTGTTTTAAATCTGTTACCAAAAAAAATTTACTTGCTTTCAAATTAGAATTTTTGAACTAGTATAATTACAAGATTTATGTAGAAAAATATAATTTTTTTAAGACAGCTATCTCTTACTTTCTTTATATTCCTAAAATAAATAATCTCTAAAGATGCAACCATATCGTTGTAAGTAGAGTTTTATTTAATAGATAAAATCATTTTTATTCTTGAAAAGATTAATTGTATGCAGGATATAACCTGTTTGTTTTTGAATTTTTGATTTGTAAGCAATCCTAAATGTTTCTTCGATTCAAAACTATAGTTTTCATGTCTGTCATGTATTTTTTATAAAAACCTAATTTTTTTTTTATTAATCTTTGCGAACCACTTCTCCTCTGACGCCTGAAATGACAGTTTCACGCGCCAGTTTTCTCCCACAACCATTTGCTCCTCCAGCGCCAGCGCGTCAAATTTATATATATATAGATACACGCGCGCTATGACATATATATTGTTTTCATCCATAAAATTAATTTCTGTAGTTAAAAAAATCAGTTATTAAAAACCATTTTCCTATTTTTTAGGCACTTGTCTCAAATCTATTTTCATAAGTATTTACTTTCTTTTAATTTACGATTCGTAAACTAGTGTTATTACAACATTTATGTAGAAAAATATCATTTTTTAATTATTTATTTTTAAGGAATCTTTAATGTTTCTTTGATTTAAAAATTTAACACAGCAGTTTTCTCCTACCTCCATTTCTCTGTCAGCGCCTGAGACGGCAGAGGGAAATTGGTTCTCAAAGATTTATTTAAAAAATATTAATTTTTTTTAAAAAATACATAACAGACATGAAAATTATAGTTTTGAATCAAAGAAAAATTTAGGATTGCTTAAAAATATAATTTAAAAAAAAACAGGTTATGTCCTAAATAAAATTAATCTTTTTGACATTAAAAATGATTCGATCTATCAAATAAAACTCTACTTACAACGATATTTAAAATAAAAATAAAAAATAATAAAAAACGGAAAATGGTTTTTAATAACTAATATTTTTTAACTAAAAAAATTAACTTCATTGAATGAAACAATATATATATGTCATAGCGCGCGAGAATCTATATATATAAATTTGACGCGCTGGAGCTCGAGGCGAAATGGTGGTGGGAGAAAACTGACGCGTGAAACTGTCATTTGAGGTGGCAGACGAGAAGTGGCTCTCAAGGATTTAATTGAAAAATAATAATTTTTTTAAAAAATTACTCCATAGACATGAAAATTATAGTTTTGAATCAAAGAAACATTTAGGATTGCTTAAAAATAAAATTAAAAATAACCAGGTTATGTCCTAAATAAAATTAATCTTTTTGACATTAAAAATGATTCGATCTATCAAATAAAACTCTACTTACAACGATATTTAAAATAAAAATAAAAAATAATAAAAAACGGAAAATGGTTTTTAATAACTAATATTTTTTAACTAAAAAAATTAACTTTATTGAATGAAACAATATATATATGTCATAGCGCGCGAGAATCTATATATATAAATTTGACGCGCTGGAGCTCGAGGCGAAATGGTGGTGGGAGAAAACTGACGCGTGAAACTGTCATTTGAGGTGGCAGACGAGAAGTGGCTCTTAAGGATTTAATTGAAAAATAATAATTTTTTTAAAAAATTACTCCATAGACATGAAAATTATAGTTTTGAATCAAAGAAACATTTAGGATTGCTTAAAAATAAAATTAAAAATAACCAGGTTATGTCCTAAATAAAATTAATCTTTTTGACATTAAAAATGATTCGATCTATCAAATAAAACTCTACTTACAACGATATTTAAAATAAAAATAAAAAATAATAAAAAACGGAAAATGGTTTTTAATAACTAATATTTTTTAACTAAAAAAATTAACTTTATTGAATGAAACAATATATATATGTCATAGCGCGCGAGAATCTATATATATAAATTTGACGCGCTGGAGCTCGAGGCGAAATGGTGGTGGGAGAAAACTGACGCGTGAAACTGTCATTTGAGGTGGCAGACGAGAAGTGGCTCTCAAGGATTTAATTGAAAAATAATAATTTTTTTAAAAAATTACTCCATAGACATGAAAATTATAGTTTTGAATCAAAGAAACATTTAGGATTGCTTAAAAATAAAATTAAAAATAACCAGGTTATGTCCTAAATAAAATTAATCTTTTCAAGAATAAAAATGATTGTAGCTATCAAATACAACTCTACTTGCAACGATATTTTTGCATCTTTAGGGATTTTTTTTTATAGGAATATAAATAAATTAGGCAATAGCTGTATTAAAAAAATTATATTTTTCTACATAAATGTTGTAATTATACTAGTTTGAGAATTCTAATTTGAAAGAAAGTAAATTTTTTTTGGAAACAGATTTGAAACAATTGCAAAAAAAAAACGGTAAATGTTTTTTAATAACTGATATTTTTTAACTAAAAAAATTATCTTTATTGATTGAAGCATTATATATATGTCATAGCGCGCGCGTGTCTATATACATAAATTTGACGCGCTGGCGCTGGAGGAGAAATGGTGGTGGGAGAAAACTGAAGCGAGAAACTCTCATTTGAGGGGGCAGAATTAGTACTTAAGAATTTAATAATAATATATTATTTTTTTATAAAAAATATGTAACGAACATAAGAACGACAGAATTGAAGTTATAAAAACTTTAGGATTGCTTCAAATTTACATTTACAGGAGGTTACATAAAAAATATTTATAAAATTGTACTTACTATGAATAAAAAATAATCGTATCTAAGAAATATAACTTCACTGAAAAAAATATGAATAGCATTATTAACTAAAACCTATAGTCAATCTTAACTTGGTTAAGTTAATAAGGATTCCTAGCTAATTTAAATATGTACTTATGGTTAATTTCACAAATTAGAAAATAGCAAAGAAACATTTAGGATTGCTTAAAAATAAAATTTAAAAATAACCAGGTTATGTCCTAAATAAAATTAATCTTTTTAAGAATAAAAATGATTCTATCAATCAAATACAACTCTACTTACAACGATATTTTTGTATCTTTAGGGATTATTTATTATAGGAATATAAATAAATTAAGCTATATATTAAAAAAATTATATTTTTCTACATAAATGTTGTAATTATACTAGTTTGAGAATTCTAATATAAGAGGAAGTAAATTTTTTTTGTAAACAGATTTGAAACAATTCCAAAAAAAACAGTAAATGTTTTTTAATAACTGATATTTTTTAACTAAAAAAATTAACTTTATTGATTGAAGCAATATATATATGTCAAATAAATTTGACGCGCTGGCGCTGGATGAGAAATGGTGGTTTGCGAAAACTGACGCGTAAAACTGTCATTTTATGTGGCATCTTGAGGGATTATTTATTATATGAATATAAATAAATTAAGAAATGGTAATTAGAAACTGTTATTTGTTTAACTACAAAAATTAACTTTATTGATTGAAACACTTTATATGTTATGGGACGCGTGTATCTTTATATATATAACTTTGACGCGCTAGCGCCGGAGGAGAAATGGTGGTGGGAGAAATCTAAAGCGAGAAACTTTCATTTGAGGGGGCAGACTTAGTTCTTAAGGATTTAATTATAATATATTATTTTTTTATAAAAAATATATAACGCACATAAAAATGACAGAATTGAAGTTATAAAAACTTTAGGATTGCTTCAAATTTACATTTACAGGAGGTTACATAAAAAATATTTATAAAATTGTACTTACCATGAATGAAAAATAATCGTATCTGTCACGTCCCCGTGACTTGTCGGGTTTAGATGTAACAAATTTCACAAGTTCATTCTTGAGTTGTATAAATCGATATTTGAACATTGATTAGTCTTAGGAAGTATGGGGTACGACGAATAATAAATCTAGTGGGGGAAAAGCCTAAGTTTTCCTTTGTTACTTGACCTTGCAAGGATGTCCACCTTGCAAGCATGTCCACCTTGCAAGTGAATATATAGAGGCTTTTCGAATCTTGGTGGGGATGAAAATACAAAGAACAGAGGTTTCTTGACAAATTAAGCGAAACCAAAAATCAGTTCTTCATCCAACATCATCTGAAACGGTTCTCTTCTCTAAAAAGCTCTACAACGGTTCCATATTCGCGAGTCTTGTATCTGCTAGTATTGGCCCGTGACTTTGTAATACGTGAAAAATCAAGTTTAAACGTGGAACCTTACACTACGTAAAATTTATTATTACGGAATTCGAACGAGTATTGTCGCAGTCTTTTAACAGTATCCGAGAATAAATTGTATTGTTGTTAAATAAATATTGTTGTCGAAGTGTAAGTGAACTGTGTGTTGAGAACTCCCGGCATAGTTTGTCGGTACAAATAACTGTAAAGGCTTCTGAGACATTTCCGATAAATCCATTCTTAAATTTAATCCTTTTCCTTGAAATTCCAAAATCTCAATCCTTTGGTCTCCAAATCTAATACCTCTTTAAATCAATCCATTCACAATAAATCCCAACCCTTGCTTCAGAAAAATAAGGGTTGTTAATCGTCATCAACCCACGATTGAACATTTCTATCCGGAATCGTCATTTCATCTAATTATTTGGAAGGACACTCATCCACATGATTAAAATTGGGATTGCTACGGAAACATAAAATACAACCTGGCACCATCACAGAATCAGCCTTCTGTTTGACCCAAGTATCTTTCCGAACTTGCCTGGACCTTTTTGCTCCTGCCGTCAACGCATTGTCAAGGAAGACTGCAGGTCATGAATCTCTCCCGCTGGAGTCATTGGGTGCAAATTTGATCCCGCATCGGATATTTAAGGGACCAGGTTCAACCACTGTTTCCTTCATAGTGAGGGTAAGAATCTATGTTTTGAGTATTTTCGTAAAAGTCCTTTATCCTGTCTAATAAATCGTGATTGTTACAGTGTATGACGATTGCAACCAAGATACAGATAAACAAGGGATTCTTCCTCTCATTTTCCTTCTCTTACTTCTTTAAATTTGTATTTGATTAAATAAACTAAATGTGCTTATTTGTGTTATATAAAATTGTTCAGTGGATTTTCTTCCCCGTTCCCTTATTCAAATCCTGCTGGGTTTGTAAATAAATCGGGGGTTTAAAATTAATAATTTTTGTAGACTGTGACTGTCCCTCCCGGACATAACAGAATACAATTATTTAAATTTTTGGTGCATCGGCCGGGAAACAAAAGAAAAGAAACTAAACAATTCAAAGTGGTTGAGAGGAAAAATCTGAAATATTTTTAATTCCAAAAGTAAAATCTTTAAAATAAAATTAATAAAACCTTTTGACAGGTGAAGTGAAAGTGAATTAAAATCTTAAGAAAATTTAATTTTTTCAATAAATTAACGAATCTGAATCCTTGGTTGTAAATATATACGTTTAAAAATTTATCCATAAATAATTCTCTTGATTGTGCTTATATTTTTCTGTGAAATATATATATGAATAAAGTTTGCAAATTTCTTCATGAGCGATAAAAATAAGAATACGAAGAGTGACCGTCAGACCAGAAGTATAACCAAAGCGCTAGCAGAACAGCAAAAAACTCAAGCATTTATAAATTTTGGGGAATCCACAAATCCCAAAGTTGTTCATTCACCACCAGTAGCAAAAAGAGTAGGCAATAATTATTTTAAAACTAAGGAACCATCTACTAGTTTTTTAAGTGATCAATTTAATGAAAGTTTAATAAATCCCGATAATAGTTTAAAATTTTCAACTCCTAAAAAATCTTATTCAGACCAAATAACAGAATTAAGAGAAATTTTGCGAAATTCATTAAAGGGTAATACATTTGATAACAGAACCGATGAAATAAATCAATTAAAAAACTTGTCACGAAATTTAGAATCAAACCAAAATTTACCAAATACTCCTGAAGAAGAAAGTTCTAATACTGAACATTCTAAAATCAATAACTCCGTATCAGATAATTCTTCTAATACAATGAGTATGCCGTACAATCAACAAGTGTCTTTAAGAGATGCTTTGGAAGTAGTACCAGTGTTTGATGGTCAAAATATATCTCTTTCAGCTTTTATAGAGGGGTGCGATGAGGCCAAACAAATTATTCCAGAGACACCTCAAGTAGAGGAAAATTTAGTAAAATTAATTCGTGGAAAATTAATTGGAGAGGCAAGAAGGGGAATTTACGGTTTAACTTTCCAAACAATTAAAGAATTAACGGACCAGTTACGAAAAATTTATTTACCGCGGAAAAGTGTTTATCAATTGCAAGGCGAGTTAGGGAACATTTATATGTGGGAAAATGAAACGGTTTTATCATACGCGAATCGAGTAAAGGAAATTGCCGATCAAATCTATAAAGCACATCGAATAAATAATAAAGGGACTTTGGATAAAACTTTTGTTGAATCTCTGGAAAAAGATCTAATTCAATGTTTTCGAAGAGGGTTAAAACCGGAAATAGAAATTCGAATTCCAGACGAGTTAATTTTTAACGAAGCTACAAATAAAGCTATTGAGGTTGAAACAAGAATAAATGCTAGTTACGAGCTTAGAAAAGGAAAGTCTAGGGTAAATGAACCAAAAGAATCTAAAGTGACTTTTGCAAAAGTAGAGACTGTGATTTGTCAAATCTGTAATTTGTAAGGTCATAGTGCTGCTACTTGTCGAAGATTAACTAATAATCAAAATTTTCAAAATCGTGGTAGAAATTTTTCACCCTGGAATGGGGAAAGAAACTTTCAAAATCGAGCAAATTCTCCATTACCTCAAGGTCGATGGGAATCCCCATCACGCACACCAAATTTTTCTCCAAATCGTGGAAATTCATGGAGACCTTCGCAACAATCATCAAATTTCAGAACAAATTTTTCTCTTAATTTTTCAAATGCATCGTTTAATAACAGAAATAATATAACATGTAACTATTGTAAAAAACCAGGCCATTTATTAAAAGATTGTAGGCGTAGGGAGTATAACAATCAATTCAAAGGTAATTATGATCAGTTTACGAGTAATAATCAATTCAGAGGAAATAACAATCAGTTCAGGGGCAACAACTATCAATTCAGAAGAAATAATGAATTTAGAGATAACAATGGTACATTTAGGGGAAATAGTGGCCAGGTCAGGGAAAATAATCAATACCGAGAAAACAGTCCATTCAGAGGAAACGATCAATACAAAGAAAGTGACAGACGTTCATTTTCACCACTGCCAATGAATCAGGGAAACGATCAGAACCGTCCCAATCAAGGTGCAGTGGGACAGGTAAATTAGGGTTAAATGCACCTGAAATTAAAGTCGAAAAATCAGCAGAAAGTATTAAATTTAATTTCAGTAAAGGCAATATGATTCCATCAATTTTTATTAATTTAAAAGAAATTGAAAATCAAGTTCATATGATGATTGATACAGGGGCAGGTTTAAATTTAATTAAAAATAAAATAATTAATTCTTTAATGTAGGTTAACACTTCCAAAAAAATACAGCTTACTGGAATTAATGAACATCCTGTACATACCTTGGGGCAAGTTAAATTAGAAATTTTCGGGTATTTAACTACATTTCACATAATACCTGATGAAGTACCTGTCAAAGAAGATGGAGTATTAGGTTCAGAATTTTTCACAGATAACAGTGTAAAAATTAATTATGCAGAAAAATGCTTAGAAGTTAATGATCAATTTTATTCTTTTTCACTTCAAGATACAATAGTTTTACCACCTAGATCAATTACAAGTATGTACATGGTAGTTAAAAATATGGAAGTAAAAGAAGGTTATATACCTTCAGTAACAACAAATCCAGGTGTATTTATGGGTAATGCAATTGTAACAAATAATCAGGGAAAAGCTTATATTAAAGTCGCGAATACTCAATCTAAACCAACCAAAATTCAGATACCTAAAATAAAAATACAAGAATTTCAAGAATTTAAAGAAATAAAAAATAAAGTTAACCAAACCGTATCACAGAAATCTGATGTCGATTGTAATTCAGTTAAGGAAATTTTGGATAGTTTCTTTTCTACTTCAATTTCAAATCATGAACAATATGCTTTTAAAAAGATTACAGGTAAAGAAAGAGTTGAACAAATATTAGATTTACTTCGGTTAGATCATTTAAGACCAGAAGAATTAAAACACGTAGAAGCTTTAATTGAAAAATATTCTAAAAGATTTCATTTACCAGGTGAATATCTTACGGCTACAAATGTTTTGGAACATAATATTCCAACAAAAGATGAAGAACCTGCATTTACGCGTCAATATCGATTTCCACCAGTTCACAAAGAAGAAATTTTAAGACAAACAAATGAATTAATTGAAAATAAAATTATTAAACCTTCCCAATCTCCTTATAATACTCTAGTTTGGATTGTTCCAAAGAAAGATGATTCGCAAGGTAATAAAAAATGGCGGATGGTACTCGATTTTCGTAAATTAAATGAAAAAACTATTACTGACTTTTTCCCATTGCCTAATATAAATGAAGTACTTGAAACTCTCGGAAATGCGCAATACTTTTCTGTTTTTGACTTAGCTTCCGGTTTTCATCAAATTCAAATGAGTGCAAAAGATTCTTATAAAACTGCTTTCTCTACACCTTATGGTCATTATGAATTTGATCGTATGCCATTCGGTCTTAAAAATGCTCCAAGTTGTTTTCAAAGGTTAATGAACTCGTGTCTATCTGGATTAATTGGAACGGAATTATTTGTTTATTTAGACGATGTCGTTATATTTGCAAATTCTTTAGAAGAACATCAAGAAAAATTTGATAATTTTATGAATCGTTTAGAAGTAGCAAATTTAAAATTACAGCCAGATAAATGTGAATTTCTTCGACCAGAAGTAGCTTATTTAGGACACATTATTGATAAAAACGGTGTAAAACCAGATCCGAAAAAGCTTAGTGCAGTCAGAAATTTTCCAATTCCGAAAACTATTAAAAATATTAAACAATTTTTAGGTTTGGCAGGTTATTATCGACGTTTTATCAAAAATTTTTCAAAGAAATCGGGTACTTTAACTCAATTACTAAAGAAGGATATGCCTTTTAAATGGGGCGATAAACAACAAAAAGCTTTTGAACTTTTGAAAGATGAACTTTGCGAAGAACCTCTGTTAATAAGACCTGATTTTGAAAAACCCTTTATACTAACTACTGACGCTTCGGGTTTTGCAATCGGCGGAATTTTGTCTCAAGGTGAAATAGGAAAAGACCAACCAATTGCTTACGCTTCTAGATCTTTGAATGAGCATGAAGTAAAATATGATACATATAATAAAGAAGCCTTGGCAATTGTCTATTGTGTTTTACATTTTAGGCACTTTCTGTATGGTAGGAAATTTATGATTGTTACAGATCATAAACCTTTCTTATGGTTTAAAAATTCAAGCGATCCTTGTTCCCGTGTAACAAGATGGAAACTTAAATTATCGGAATATGATTTTGACATGATTCATAAATCCGGAAAAATGAATGTTAATGCGGACACGTTATCTAGAGACCCTGTTAATATTGCAAAAAGAATTATTCCAAAACATTTTGTTAGTGATAGTGATGAAGTGAAACAAGTGTTTGGAGAAGACGAAGATGAAGAAGAAACCACATTTGAAAACACATTTCAGGACGAAGAGTTGGATGAAGACGATCATGAAGAAATTGATCGGGAAATTGAGAAAAATACAAACAATTATCTTGTTAGCATATACGAAGATGATGAAGATGATACAAGTTTCGAAGATGAATTTGTAAACAAAGAAGAAGACTTAAATTGCTATGAACAATTTGACTATGATCTTTTTGAAGAATTACACAATAAAGAAGATAATTCTGATTTTAAAGCGGTAACTAGAAGACAATTAAAGAAACTAAACAAGAAAAAAATGAGAACCAAAATGAATCGGGTAAGTGTGAAGATAATATAAATCGGGAAAGTGTTCGAAATCTGAGAAATAAAAATTCTAACTCAAGTAAATCAAGTGTAAATCAAAATCAAGTGAATAAAAATATTAAATCTATAAAAAATGAGTCAAGTAAGTCGGGTCGGAAACGTAATCTAGTAAAAATAAATCCTAAATCTGCGAATATTGAATCAAGTGAATTAAAAAGTGATCAAAATCTAGTGAAAATAAATCCTAAATCTGTGAACACTAAATCAAGTGAATTAAGTAATGATCGAAATCTAGTGAGTGATAATTCTAAATCTGTGAACATTAAGTCGAATAAATCAGATGTAAGTCGAAATCCAGTGAATAATCATGTGATGGTGAAATAAATCGCGAAAATCTGAAAACGAAATGAAAGAAATCTAATCCTGAAACAAATAAATGTGAAGAGTCAAAAATCAAAGAAAATTTTCAAAGTCGGAGTAATACAAGAAATCTACGAAGTCCGAGGAATATAGAGGAAAGTCGAAATAAAAAATATTATTCAGATTCTATGGTCGATAATGAAGAAGATGAGGAAGAAATACTAAATCAAGAAATTCAAGTTCAAGATAAAAATCAAAGTTCGCAAAATTTACAGAATTCTGATGAAGATTCTGATCCTGATTATACGCAAAATCCTGTAAAACAAAATCAATCAAAGGTAAAGAAGAAAAGAGGAAGGTCTTTTATAATAAACTCTGATAATCAAGCAAGTACGTCAATAAAGAAAAAAAAAGGGGTAGACCCAAGAAGGATTTGATTAATGAAGAAAATGAAGAAAGTGAAGACTCAGATCCAGAATATTCCGTTCAAAATGATAAATAATTACGAAGTATCAGAGACCTTAAATCAGGAAAATAAATATAATGAAGATAATTAAAATTTTAGTGACAGTGATGATAGTATTGAGGATTACGAAGAAAATGAAGCATTTAATTATGATAGAGAGTTTGAAGAAATTGGAGAAATAAAAGAAAATGAAGAAATCAAAGAAATTCTTGAAGATGAAAAAATTGAAGAAATTGAAGATATTGAAGAAGATAAGGAAAATGAAGATGTCATGGATGATGTCGACTGCAACTTAGGAGATATTGATTTTAGTTTAGAAAGCAATAAACGTGCCCCTCCCGAACCCCCACCCTTAGATGATCTGTCTGTTTCTAATAATAGTATCCCTTCTCGTAATAGCATTGTTGAATGCAAAGACCAATTAAGAATGAGAAAGGACAACTATGTATACTTTTTATCGACGACATGCGTACCTCAGGATAATGGTTCAAAGAGTCTGTTTAAGCAAAATGAATTACCTAAATTTAAGAATCTTGAAATCGGTCAAGCAAATCAGTTTAAAAAGGGAAACTTTTACCATATAGCGTTACCAATAATCTCGGAATCTAGTGTTAGCCTAACTGAAATGCATAAAAATATTAAATCATCCATTCAGTCTTTTAAAACATTAATTGAAAAATTACAACTTCGTTCTGTTAGCATAGTAATAACTATGGTTATAAATCACATAAATTGGGATGAAATGATTTTAATGTTTCGAGAAATTTTTCAAGGTTGCAAAATTACAATAATAATTTGTAATGGTTATACTCAGTATGCAACAAATGAGCAAAGAAAAGTTTTAATTGAAGAAGCACATTCTTCAGCACTAGGCGGTCATAAAGGAGTAAGCAAAACTTACAACCGCATTAGACAAAAACATTTTTGGGAAAATATGAAAACAGATATTCAGAAATTCATACAGACTTGTTTACAATTTCAGTTAAAGAAGCTTGTTCGAGTGAAAACTAAAAATCCAATGATTATTACAGATACTCCAGGAATTGCGTTTAAAAAAATTTGTTTAGACATTGTAGGTCCTTTGAAACCTGTTACTAAAAATGGAAATGAGTATATCCTTACAATTCATCCCATTTTTTCTCTCTTGTAGCATTAAAGCTACTAAAGACTTCTACAAACAAACAATCTTTTCACAAACAAATATCTCTTTTTCTCAATTACCCGCTCCATATTTTGAATATTTAACTTCAGAAAGGGTCCTCATGGCTCATTGGAATATTGCAACTTACATTAAATTTAATGAAATATTCCATATTAAAACTGAAATATATCATGTTCTAAATCAGAATTTTCATTATATAAAAATATAATTGAAGATTTGATTAAAACAATCAAAGTTATACTTAGCAATTACACACAAACAAAAATTTAGACACAGAGCAAGAAAATATTCGATCTGAAATAAACAGAACATTAAAAAATGAAGCAAACCATTTTCAAAATTCTCTTTGGAATCAATATTCTTTACACATTTACTCAGCACCTATAAATAATATCATTAAACAATGCTACCATCTCAAAATAAATTTAAACAAACGGAATCCAGTCAAAAATTTATTACCCATTTTGCATTTTACAAAAGAATATATTACAATCCTTGAAAATTTTTCTCAAATATTATCTTCTCCAATAAATAATATTTGGAACTCTTATCTATTATTAAACAAATATAATTCAACACTTCGTGAAATAAAATTACTCAAACCAAATGTTTATATACCCAACGACCTTCCACCTTCAGAATTCTATAAATCATATTTGAATAATATTTTTAAACTAAAAAATCATTTATTCTTTATGGCAGTTCTGCTACTTTCATCTAGAATGAAATTCCGGGTTTATAAAATCCATTCAATTCCAGGATATAAAGATTTAGGTTCACATTTTAAAATATTAACTCAGATCATTAATATTCATAAATATATTGCAGTTAGTAACAACACTTATTTCACGTTAAATGACCCTTGGTTTGAATCTTGCTATTTTAAATTTGAGAACTATATGTGCAACACTTCAACAATAATTAAATATCCTAAAATTGAGCAAATTTGTGAAAGTTCTATATTCTTTCAGCATTTAGGAAGTAATTGTAATTTCAATATTTTATCAACTATACCAATACAAAACAATTCATGGTCATATATAAACCAATCTAAAGAATTTTCTAAAGAAACTATTAAAAATTTAAAATATCCAAAAACTGGAGAAATTCCTTCAAATTACATTCCAATCACAGGAACCATCAGTAATTATTTTAATAAATTATCCAGTGAAAAATCTATTCTCTCAGAAGAAGTATTAGCAAATTGTCAAATACAAATCAAAGAAAATAAACAAATTACTATAAAGGAATTAGAATCTTTTGCTCAAATCTTATATAAACATAAGTTTGAAATTGCAAAGAACAACTCAGATAATATAAAATTTTTTTTGCTTAACATTCATTATATTTATTATATTTATTATAGCAATAATTCATTATAAAATATCACGAAATCAAACTCAAGATATATCATTTTGGCATAATCATGCAGATACTATCGACATAGAAAACGCTTGTCATTTCCAAAATTCTAATCAGTCAATACTCCTTTATTAGAGTAAATCCTATCAATGAACTAGAAACAATAATGGAAGAAGCATAAATCTAAATAACTTTTAAAGTTCAGAATGAAACTTCTTTTTCTCCTCTAAATTTCCTAAATCATCCTCTGTTTTCTATCATTTTAAACAAAGCGAATTTCAATCTTATCTTTCACTATTCCAGAATTCCCATCAAATTTATTTTAATTATTAAGATTGAACATCGTTATTTGAATAACTATATATTTAAATATAGTTGTTAGAGGGTTAATACTTACAATAATTTAAAATTCTTCATAAGATTCAGAAAAGTTAAAATGATTAAAACGATAAATTCATGCAAAAGACCTATTCGTGTTATCATATAGAGTCAAATGTGATGGAGTTTAAAGAAATAAGGGTTTTATGAATTGCGATAAAGTTTTAGAACGAAATGAATAAATACATTTATTAAAATGTTTCGATTGGATGATGAAAATTATACTTGTTTATCAAATACCATTTTCTTCACTACTTCAAAGATATCGCAAATAAATAAATTTAAAAAACAAAAAAAATGTAATTATATGTAATACGTATGTGCGTTTTCAAATATATGTACATTTTTAAATTGTATGCGAACATCTGTGTATCAGTATTTAGCATTTCATCAGTGTTGAATAAATAAGTTATATATAGCCCAACTTTAGAAAGTAAAATATATGGATTTTTTCTAAATAATGTTATTTAAAATATGAGGAAATTTTAATCCATTTCATGCTACTTATAAAAAATCATGTTGATGCGAGTTGTTTGAGAAACGAAATAAATTTTGAGATAAATAACATTATCAATATCAGGAAAACTTATACCAATTTGAATGAAAATTGTAAATCCTAAAGTTTTTCTCGAATTCTTGTAATAAATTAATCAAGTTCGAAGGTAATCCAAGTTATTAATAAATAAATCCAGTAGTACTTAAAGTAAGACACTATAATTCGTTAGTGAATGTTTTAAAATAATAATTTCTTATTGTTAAAAAAATATTACCCTTTCAGTATTCCTGCAACGTCTGTAAGAAAGTTATTAATGTTTGCGTGTTAAAAAAAATTTTTTCAGTACGATTATTAATATGAGTCTAGTCCAATATACCCAAAATACTAAGAATGCATACCTATATAATTCATATATACTTATTTCATATGCGTAATAACTTACGAGCAATTAAATGTTAATTGTGTTGAAAATTGGAAGATACATGTATACTATTTCCATTATTAAATATAAGAGTGCGTTATATTAAATACAGCTATAAATGTATTTAAAAATAAAGAATACTCAAGGCTTCCCTTTTCGTATTCTTCTCATAAGGGGGGAAGGGCGTCTTAATGTCCGCGTTGTAATGTATGTTGATGTTATGTGGAATTCTCCTTTTCCCTTGCGCATATATGCAGAAAATTTTTTCTTCATGTACTAATAGAATCATTGTCTTTAAAATATATATACTTTATTTACTCTCCCTTTAACGGGTTCGAGGGCTCCACTTCCTTTACATTTTTATTACAATATATTTCTTACAACTACCTTTTTACAATCTTAATCTACTTAAATCTAAACGCTATCTTAACTTATTTTAACCTATTATTCGCCATGTGCCTGGGCTTCCATTTCCCGTTCCTTTTGACAAATCTGTCTTTATCTCTTTTATCGACCACCCTTTTACCTTTTACTATACTCTCTCACTCACTCCTTACTATCCACTCTTTTTTCTCACTTCTCCATTTATTCCACTTTCGTCATTTACCCCCACACTTTCTTCCATTCCTAACATACCCATGCACTCCATACCTACACACAATCACACTTTTATAACCTCTCCTGTCTCTTCCCTCACTTTTCATCTTATTCCATCCACCCAGACACAATCTCTCCCCATCCTTACCTCACCCCCTTTTCTTCTTTCTGTCCACGCTTTCTCTTCCAAGAACCACCTTATCCTTCTCTCTCTCCATGTTCTATCTTCATCTATCCTCTTCCCACTCCCTCTCAACCTTCCCCTTAATTTCATGACTTCATATTTGTCCTCCTCATTTTCCAACTCCACTATCCACAATTTTATTGTCCCCTGATCTACTCCTCTAATTCCCGTAACCTTTTTAATTTTTACCTTGGCCCCAATTCCTGTAAGCAATCTTTCTACTTCCTCTTTGCCTTCCTTACACCCTACTTCCAAACCTCTAATCACGATTTTCAGCTTTCTTTTTTCCCTTTCAAGCAACTCAACCTGACTCGCTAACTCTTTCATTTTCCTTTCTAAATTATGATCCCTTACTTCTCCATTCTTCTCTCTACTTTCTTCCTTTTCCCTTATCTCTACAACCTCCAATCCGCCCTTCTCATTCTTTCCATCTCCCTCACTCCAATCCGATATTTCTTTCTCTAACTTATTCATTCTCTTCCACATATTTTCTTTTTCCCTTTTCCAATTTTCCTCCTACTTTTTTAAATTCCTTTCCATCCCTTCTATCTCCTTTTTTATTACCTCCGTCTGCTTATCTCTTTTTTCTTCTATGTCCCTATCAATATCTATTTTGTCCCACACCACTATCCATTCTTTATCGAACCTTTTTACCAACAACTTGACAAACTCAAGTAAGTCGATGCAGTCCTGACACTTTATAATTTCCCCGTCTTTTCTCTTTCTTATTTCGCCTATAATATTTCGTATCTCCGATATTTTCCCGCTTATACTACCTGAGTCAAATTTCGCCATTTTAAATTCCTACCTTACCTACAGTTCATTCGCTCTCCTCGTCATTCACTCTATCTCTCGCACTCACGCCCCACTCTTTCCACCTAACCTCACAATTCACGCTTTCCTTTTACCTTCTTTATCTTTCCCATTCACTCTATTTTCTACTTACATTCTTTTTTAACCATTCACCTTACTTTGCACATCACTTTTCACTCACACCACTACCCACCCTTAACTAATAATAACCAAATTTTCCAAAAAACAATTTACCCTTCACAAACGCGTGCACTACTGTACGGTACCGGAAACAAAAGCTCGTCTTTAAAATATTTGTAAAGGACAAATATTATTTAAATAGTTGTGATTGCATATTGTGTGTATTGTATGATCGTTACGGTATTAATGAATATTATTAATGTTTTGAATAAGAGTTAATGTCGTTTTTCAGTATGAATTAATTTTCGAAATTGGTCACTTTAAATTCTCAATTTAAACTCTCTAAACTATTGTAAGTGACATTTCCTTCAAACGCTAAAATTCCAGAGTTTCAGTTTAAGTTAACTTAAAATTTTGAATTCGGAAAATTTTCAATTTCATTTCTATTTTCCGAATTTAAAAGGGGGGAGGTGTCACGTCCCCGTGACTTGTCGGGTTTAGATGTAACAAATTTCACAAGTTCATTCTTGAGTTGTATAAATCGATATTTGAACATTGATTAGTCTTAGGAAGTATGGGGTACGACGAATAATAAATCTAGTGGGGGAAAAGCCTAAGTTTTCCTTTGTTACTTGACCTTGCAAGGATGTCCACCTTGCAAGCATGTCCACCTTGCAAGTGAATACATAGAGGCTTTTCGAATCTTGGTGGGGATGAAAATACAAAGAACCGAGGTTTCTTCACAAATTAAGCGAAACCAAAAATCAGTTCTTCATCCAACATCATCTGAAACGGTTCTCTTCTCTAAAAAGCTCTACAACGGTTCCATATTCGCGAGTCTTGTATCTGCCAGTATTGGCCCGTGACTTTGTAATACGTGAAAAATCAAGTTTGAACGTGGAACCTTATACTACGTAAAATTTATTAGTACGGAATTCGAACGACTATTGTCGCAGTCTTTTAACAGTATCCGAGAATAAATTGTATTGTTGTTAAACAAATATTGTTGTCAAAGTGTAAGTGAACTGTGTGTTGAGTACTCCCGGCATAGTTTGTCGGTACAAATAACTGTAAACGCTTCTGAGACATTTCCGATAAATCCATTCCTAAATTTAATCCTTTTCCTTGAAATTCCAAAATCTCCATCCTTTGGTCTCCAAATCTAATACCTCTTTAAATCAATCCTTTCACAATAAATCCCAACCCTTGCTTCAGAAAAATAAGGATTGTTAATCGTCATCAACCCACGATTGAACATTTCTATCCGGAATCGTCATTTCATCTAATTATTTGGAAGGACACTCATCCACATGATTAAAATTGGGATTGCTACGGAAACATAAAATACAACCTGACACCATCACAGAATCAGCCTTCTGTTTGACCCAAGTATCTTTCCGAACTTGCCTGGACCTTTTTGCTCCTGCCGTCAACGCATTGTCAAGGAAGACTGCAGGTCATGAATCTCTCCCGCTGGAGTCATTGGGTGCAAATTTGATCCCGCATCGGATATTTAAGGGACCAGGTTCAACCACTGTTTCCTTCATAGTGAGGGTAAGAATCTATGTTTTGAGTATTTTCGTAAAAGTCCTTTATCCTGTCTAATAAATCGTGATTGTTACAGTGTATGACGATTGCAACCAGGATACAGATAAACAAGGGATTCTTCCTCTCATTTTCCTTCTCTTACTTCTTTAAATTTGTATTTGATTAAATAAACTAAATGTGCTTATTTGTGATATATAAAATTGTTCAGTGGATTTTCTTCCCCGTTCCCTTATTCAAATCCTGCTGGGTTTGTAAATAAATCGGGGGTTTAAAATTAATAATTTTTGTAGACTGTGACTGTCCCTTCCGGACATAACATATCTAAGAAATATAACTACACTAAAAAAAATATGAATGGCATTATTAACTAAAACCTTTAGTCAATCCTAACTTGGTTAAGTTAATAAGGATTCCTAGTTAATTTTAATATGTACTTATATGATTAATTTCACAAATTAAAAAGAGCAATTTAACTTTAAATTTCCTAGTCACATCAGCTAGGAAGCTTTATTAATAAACCTATATGATACTTGTTGTAGTTTGACACACGTGAATAATTATAATTATAATGTTTTTAAACGATTTTTACTTACGCGTCCTGGTAATAATCTAAGTTTCAAGATGAACAGGGTCTTTCATCTTATTTTTAGTCAATAAAGCATTCAGATATATGTATATATAATATACTATGTCATATTTTAGGTTAAGTTATTTATTTTTTTTTTTTTTGTTAAAAAATTAGTACAAATCTAATTGTCTGTTTCAAGTTTGCATTTTTGCAACGTTACTTTGATAATATGAATATATAAAATTATACATATAAATACATATTATTGAACCTAATCCAGTATTAAAAATGTAAGTTATATTATAAAAAAATATATTTGTTTTATGACCGAAATACCTATATGATATTATGTATTTTCACTTCAAGATCTCCCTTGGTCGTGTGCGTTAACGCGCATTCCTAGGACGGTTGAGATTCAAACGTCAGGGGTTTTAAACTCGAGTTTGCAATAAGACATATCTATCAACACTAAACTCCCGTGAATGTTGAGGATACTTTTTTTTAATAAAATTTTTTATTGTAAATTAATTTAAAATATGATGGTTTCTTAAGTTATTATGGCTTTTTAAACTATTAGTTTATTCAAAAGTAAACAAAAATCGATTTGCACGTGTTAAAAACAAACCTAGTATCATTAGTCAAATTGACTATTTTCCTAGTTTCTTTAATTAATTTTCCTAGTCACTGTGACTATGATTTCTTGGTGGGTTCCTCTCGTAACTAGGAAGTTTACTCAATTCCTAGTAAACGTAGTCAGGAATTTTTTTCAGTGTATACTTATAGCGATATTTTCGCATCTCTGGGAATAATTTATTATTGGTATAAAAAGTATTAGAAAATAATTGTTTTTCTGAAACTTTTTTGTACAGAGGTTTTTAAATGAACTCAATAAAACTAGTTCGAGAATTGTATGTGGAAAGTAAGTAAATAATTTTTGGAATCAAATTTGAGATGCTAGTCTAAAAAAAACAAATATTGTGAAAACTTGATTTAAAAATTGCTATTTTTTGAACTTTAAAAAATTATTTTTCTAATTGAAATAATAAATATATATATATATCAGAGATCGTGTACCTATATATATTATCTTTGTCGCGCTGGAATTGCCGAAGATGTATTAGAGGAAGAAAACTGACACACGAACCTAGCGGTGGCCACCCGTACAATTTAATATAGTATTATACTGTATTTCGAATAAACGTACTTTATATTATATGACTGTTACATAGTACTCTAAAATTACTCTATTGCATAAGTGAACTCGTACACAAACATCATTGTAAACAAATTGGACTGACTTTAAACCCGTGTTGCTTACGATACTTTTTATTCCAAAGGCACAAACTTGGTGCTTTTAAATGATTGTAGGTTAGGGTCTAAATGCATTTAGTTGTTTGACCGTATGAAAATGGCGGCCATTTTTGCCCTGTGGTAAAAAAATGCATGAATCAGCTGTTCATTTTTTCTTTAGGGAGAAAATGGAAGCCATTTTCACCCGGTCGAACAAATGAATGCATTTAGACCATGCCTACAGGCATCTAAAAGCGCCATGTTTGTGCCTGTGGGATAAAAATAGTTTTAACCTTTGCAGAAATTTCCAAAACTCGCATGTTTCGTCGTTAGTTTATTTTGTTTGCTAGATGAATAAAATCAAACAATCACAGATCGTTTTCGAAAACTGCAATGATCTGATCGGTAAAATCTATTTTATTTCAATGTTTGAGCAACTTGGAAGTGGCGACTCATTGCCTATTTAATTGTTTTGCCACACTGTAAAAACAAGTGTCTTATTTTAAGACATTTTTGTCTTCACTTTTAAGACGTTTTAAAGTGTTTTAATTTTAAACCAATGAGAAAGCGTCTTTCAAAATTATTAACCAATAAAATAGCTTGGAATAACCGTAAGACGCTTTCTTAATGTCTTGTATCTTAAAATAAGACACTTAGAAGACAGCAGTTTTTGCAGTGCAGGGGTAAAAAAAGGGCCCACTTTGACACTATTGGACTTCTCTATATGACCATATTCTTAATTAAATTTATAAAATTTTGCGAGGTCTTGGATCCTTTTAGTTGAAACATTAACAAAGTTATAAGCATTGAAATTTAGAGTGTCTAAATTCTAGTTTAGAGAAAAATGAGTTTTTAAGTTCAAGATTACCAATAGCGCCCATACATTTTATAAATCAAAAATAAGATTATCTTTTATTTTGTATCACAAGAAAGTTATAATAAACGCATGATTCCTTGTGGGTCATTACGTAGTTTGTTTTGCAGAAATAAAAAAAATTGGAAAATTTGAACATTGCTTAGAGAAATGCAAATATCTCGTAAAATAAAATCGACAAAGTGAGCACTTTTCATGCGGATGTAAACATATATGTATAAAAAAAAGTCAAGGAATTGATAAGTAGATAAGTACTTTTTCTCGCATATGAATAAAGATTTACAAATCAATTACTATATATACTTGTAAAATTGGTACGTACATCATTAGATTGTGAGAGGATTTTTTTATCTCCCATCGCAATGCAGGCAAAGTTGACGCGTCAATTTTTAGCGGGATTCCACATTTTAAGGTAAAATGTGCCGTGTGCGTCGACGCGCTTTAGCGCGAGTCAGTTTAGGCGCGGGACGCGTGAAACTTGAATTGTTACCAACTGTCAGCAGTAAAAATATAAATTCCCAGTTTTATGTACAATGACTGTTACTTATTCATTTTATTTTTATAATAAATAAAATTAAAACTTTCTTTTTTTTTTAACAATTATAAAACTTATCACAGAAGTCAGTATGTTTTAATATGAAATTGTAATATTTTTATAGTTAATTAATTTGTCCACCTTTAAGTTTAAGTTTTATTATAAAGAAATTGTTAAGCCTTAACTATTTTATTTTTAGTTATAGGGCATGCCTACTGTAATTTCTATGGCAATATTATCTAATTATGTTTATACCGTTTGTATAAATTTTCTGCATTTCTCTATTTTGGTTTCTCGATGGGCTATTTAAGTCTAGGGATTTATGATTATTTTAGTAGTGAAAGTGAATAATACATGACAGTAACAGTTTAGAATCCTTACTTGACATTACGTGATATAATTCATTGTAAGAAAAAAAAAAAATTTTTTAAAGTTAAAACTGAATAATAATTAATTTTTAGAACGATTAAAAAATGTTATGCAACACATAACATTTCTGTTTTGGTATGTACAAAAATACAGCTTTTGTACACTGAGAAAAATATGTTGCTATTATTGCATGGCAGATGCTACGAATATAGCATAAACACTAATTGTACCAAAATTATACGAATCAGCCTAAATACTATGCCGGTATGAATAGTATTAACGCCAAGCCTGAGCAATAAGTATACGTCCTGTTAGAAATATAGCATCAATGGAATTATACAAAAATGCACAAATGATTTCAAGCAATAATTAATAATTAATTCAATAATTAATTTGTACGAAAATATTCTACAAAATATAAAAATGTCATTTGTTAGATTTTTATAACAAATTAATTTTGTAAACAAATTGATTTGTTTAGACAAAAGTCAAATAGTTGTACATTTTAATGCAAAATTTTAATTAAACAGTTCATAATACCTGAGATAAATAATAATAATAATCATTTCTATCGATAAAACAGTTAAACATGGATTTTACATAATTAAAAATAAGTATTGGATTAATTATTGGATAATGTGCTGAAAGTATGCATCGGAAATAAATATTCGATTGAGTGCTAGAATAAGTATTGGTTAAAGTTTTGGAAATTCAGATAATTTTTTTGCTAAACATTCTTTAAAATTTTACTTGTTGTGCACTAAAAAAGTAATGGGTTTCCAGTACTTAAACCAATATTTATTTAAGTACTTAAACCAATACTTAATCTTAATACTTAATCCGAATAATTAATCCAATACTTATTTTTGATAAGGAAAGGTGCTTATACGTGCAAAAATTAAAAATTAAAAGAGTAATTTGAAGTAGTCTTGTACCGGGCTTGTGTTGTCCAAGTTAAACGTTATAAAGGTGAAATCAGTCGTCAGAGAGTCAGCTTTAGGATCAAGAAATTTAATTTTAACTTTTTTTTTAAACATTCAAACGATTTTGATTTTTCGAAATTAGAAATTTTTTTACACATTTTGCATAAAAAAATGGAGCTGCCCGACGGCAGCAGTAAATATTAAAAATAATTTTGACAAATTCCATTTTATTAAAGAATAACTCGAAGTTTTCAATTTTTAAAAAAGTTAGAAGCAAGTCGTTCATGAAATAAAAAAAATTTTGTTGTCTTGTTTCAATTGTAATTATTTCTTAGTGGTCCCCTCCCTCTAGCGAAATTAATTTTTTTGTTTTCGTCGTGTTTTACCACTTACCTAACAAAATTATTAAACAGGAAAATTATAACATTTTAAGACCCTTGTTTAGGTATTCTTATATCAAAAGAATCTCAGTATTTTTATATATTGGATATTCTTAGAATATCCAATATATAATATATTTTATGGATATATGAAATTCGAGATAAATATTAAATATTTTAATCATATTCTGAGGCTATCTTTTGGATATTCTTAGGACATTCATACCATATTCTGAGAATATTGAGCGTAAGTTACTTGTGGATACTAACAGGATGTCCTATACATCTTTTCGGATATTCATACGATATCCAATGTACATATCGAATTTTCCATTCTCTCAGATATCCTGAAAGTATCTATCAGACATCCCTAGGATACCCTAGGAATATCGAGGGATATTTTCTGATTATCTGTCTGATATCCGCTGGGATCTGGGATAACATCAAATTTCATCAAATGAAACTTTTATCAAAGAGTGTGCAGGGGCATAGCTAGGACCAGTGTCCCTCTGGACAAACAGTCACCCCACAAATTTATAAGTATCACCTTTCGGTTTGAGAGTATAACCCTGTTTTCCAGAAAATACATGGAAATTCAAGTGACATCGGGGTAGATCCTCCCTCCCCCCGCCCCGAACCTACGCTACTGTGAGTGCAAATTCGTAATTAGAAAATTTACTCGAGTTGGTCAAAAATACTTCCATATCGGACATCTCATAAGATTTTTATAAATAGAAATAATGTAGTGAAGGTTTTTATTATTTTAATATAAAAGAAAATCATCATGCACACATATTGTACATTCATCATTTTATTTCTCAAAAACGAAAAAAACGCATTTTTGAAATTTTGGGTTTTTATAGGAAAAAACCTTAACTTTCGTTTAAAAATTTTTTCAAAAAAATTCAAAAGCCCATCTTTGAGAAAAACTCAAATTTTTTTTTAATTTTGAAAAATCAAAGTCAAATTATTAAAAAAAAAATAAAATGAACCTTTTCAATCGAAAGGTTATGCAAAAATCTACAAAAATCATATCACATAAAATTTTTTTATCCATTCATTAAAACAGTAGAAATAGGAAAAGAAGAGTGAATTACCAAAAAACGCTAAACTTTCCCCCCCTCCCACTGCCCCAATTTTTTAAAAATTTTTAAATATTAATAGGATAAATTACTATCCAATAGGACAACTCATAAAAAAAATTTGCAGTAGATTCGACATATTTTATTTTTGGGGCAGGACATTTTCTGTGAAATCCACCATTTATGAAAAACCCTTGAATACGCATTTTTGTACAAATTAAGTATCGGAACGCTTGGGCGGATTCGAACCTACATACTAACGCACCGAAGCCTAATACGCTAACCACTACGCTCTTGACAATCCCAATTTATAATGGTTCTTATATGGTACCGCTAGGAAAGATGGAATTTTGAGAACTAATAATTTAATCAATTTAATGAATATTAACAAATTTTAATTATTATTATTTATGTAGATTATTCCGTTCATATATAATAATTATATTACCAAGTCGACATCAGTAGAAAGACGGATCCGAAAGTGACGATCGACTTGGTACCGCGCAAGTATCAAGGTCAGTAGAAAGTAAGATCCAAAAGTCACAACGGATTTAGTACCGATCCAGTATAGCGCCAGTAGAATGTCGGATTCAAAAGTTACAACCAATATAGTACCGATCCGGTATAGTTCCTATACCGCGCCAGTAGAAAGTCAAATCCAAAAGTTACGACCGATTTAGTACCGATACAGTATAGAGCCAGTACCGTGCTAGTGTCGCTGTCAGCAGAAAGTCAGATCCAAAAGTCACGGCCTATTTAGTACCGATCCAGTATAGCGCCAGTACCGCACCAGTAGAAAGTCGGATCCAAAAGTTACGACCGACTTAGTACCGCGCCAGTAGCAACTTGACATCCGAATCAGTACAGCCTATCTGTACTGGCATTAATACTTCAATACAACTGTCACGGATCCTAGCCAGTTGTAAGCTCCGGCACTTGTCCGACTTTTTCTCCTGGGTTGCTGCTGCTCAACCAAAGTTCTTGATTTCAAGCGCTCTACATTGGTTTTCGTCGATCATGGAACTCTTGTTAAACTTATTGTGCCGACCAGTACCCGTCCCTCCCACGCTCTCGGGCATGATCAATATTTATTAAATAAAATAAATTTTCAATCCGCGAATAAGTCGCCACAATCTACAATTTATTAGAGTCGAAGATAATAGTATAATACCTTAAGCTCAGCATTGTGTCTTTCTATATATCTGTCACATTCATACTTCGGGTCCGCACTTAGAATATGACTAAGTGTTTTCCTGTATTGTTTGCACGCAGGACAGTTGGTATTGTCAAGAGATATATGCATCACTCGACTGCGGTACACCAAAGTATTTGTTACTCCATTCTGACAAGCAAATGAAAATCCTTTAATTTCCGATTTTAAACCAGCCGATTTGTGGAAAGCAAATGACAAACCCACAGACAATCCCATTTCTTTTATGAGACTGAGGAAATGTTTATGCACAGGTCTGACAATATGCTCCTGTCACAGAAGCGCACTTTCTGCTTTTTTGACACGCTTTTTAAGCATCAATGGTGTTAACAATGCTAAGCCGTGTTCCATATCACTAGTTTCAAATGGGTGACTATGTTCATTTGCAGCTCTTTCTGACGCACGATATAAAATATTACAAACGCTTAAACATTTGCAATTTCATGATGGTGGACAGATTGCATAAGAGGATCTCTACTTTTTATCACGAAACATGCCACAGATAAAACAACTTTACGATTAAGACACTAAACAGAAAATACCTCTTCCTCCCTATCTCGTGGAAACTAAATTCGAGGTACGGAAGACCTAGCATGTTGACTTCGATGTACTGCCATCATCCTGCGAGTTTCTCTATCTAGTTCCTTGAACTCATTCACATTTCACTTAACTGCTCCAAATGTAAAGAGAAGTACTGGAATAGCTAATGTATTTGTGGCTTGAGTCTTATGATTCCTAGATAATTCGGATGACCAAATTTTTCTGAGAAGTCCACGGTGTTTCATATGAAGAAGATCTTTAACCCCACACAAAGATTGACTTTCCGTCAATCTTTGGAATTGACGGAATTTTGTGAAATTCCAAGATATGTGTAAATTTCCAAACCACCAAGATGATGAACAGTGTTGTCCATTATGAGTTAAATATCCTCAGAGTCACTTGAAATTTTAGCTGTTTTTCGCCTTCTTTTAATCAAATGAATAACAGTACATTTATCCAATCAAAAATCGATTCCTATAGCTTTCGAGTACTCGGCTACTGTTAACACTAAAATGTATAGTGCGACCTTACTGGATGCATAGAGCTTAATATTGTTCATATCTCCCCCTAAGTTAAGTTAAAAAAAAGGAAGCAGGGTGAGGCAGCGAAAGTGAAGGCCTCAAATAACAAAAACGAGAAGGAGGGACCGAAGAACTCTATCCCTAAAATCGTTGTTGAACCGCATAAACCCAAAGAGTCGTCAGTCCTTGTTCGGGTTGGTCACGGACAGACATTTGCGTCTGTCCTTGGTAGACTTAAAAAGGAAGTGGACCCTGGCTCATGCCAGATAAATGTAGTAATCATCCTCTTAAAACTACGAGAAGATTCTGACGAAAAGAAGTAGGAATGGGCAACGTCAGGACACCGGAGGACCAGAGGGTAACTTTAGAAATCCGCGACTTTGACGGTCTAACCGAAAAATGTCTGAAAATGAGGCGAAAACTTCTCATATTGCAGGCTCAAGGAAGTGCCCCTGCTTCAGAAAAATCCTGGAGCAGTCGAAGAGAGAAGAGGCCTTAAAGCGAAGTCGCTTAAGGGCCACCTAAGCCGCAGAAAAACGTTCTTAGAGCGAATTGACGGTTCGTCGAGTATCTTGACTCAACTTGTGTGCGTTAAGGGACTCCATGACGGTCAATAATGAAGCAATGTTTTCAAAAAATGAATAGCAAAAATTACTTACACCAAATAAATACTTAAGGTACCTAGAACTCGGCAGCGGTTTTGTTGCATAGAATGGGAAAACCTGCTCTCAGGTACCACGTAGCCCGTACTGCAGAGTTAAGAGGGTATTTTCAGAATAACATTTTTTTTACGTATTTTTATTGCTATTTCAGGATCTGTCATCAAATAAAAAAAAATTTCAAAAAGCTATCACTGTGCGGTGGTCTGGAAGACAATTTAAATGGCCTAAAATTTAGAAAAAATCTGCTAACACAGTTTTATTGGGTACATAAAAACAAAACCACCTGCAAGGGTTTACATTTTTGCATTGAATTTCATGAGAATTTGTTACTTTTTTCTTAATTAAATTTTTTGGCAAAAGCTTTAACTAATCCTTGAATGCTATTATATGGATAGCTATTTTTGTTAGCTAATACAACTAATAATTAGCTTTCACAGCTAATTTTGTTTGCTGCAACAGCTTATTGTTAGCTAACACCCCTAAAAAAATGTCTATCCATATAGAAGTTAACTTATTTTTCTCAATGTAAGACAATGAAGAAACACTACAATATAGTAATTTACGAAAAAGTGGATAATTTTTTTTTTAAAGTACTTTTATCTGGGATTATTTCGTGTATATAACATGCTTCATTCAAATTCAAGATTTTTGAAAGTAATAATCACTACTGTATGTCTGCATATTTATATTGACCCCCCCCCCCCCCCCTAAGAAAAAATGCCTTCTGCCGGCCCTAATAATTATCCTGGTGATCTTAATGTTCTTACATTTAAACTAATTATACAATATAGAGTGTTGGCGCGTGAAGCACCAAAGTTTATATATATGTGTATACAAAAACAAGAAGCTTTAAAGGAGCGAACTCTCCACTGTGGATCAATAACTGTCCCAAATTTTATTTTTTTCTGCTTTACGGCATAAGTATTAAAGATATCTTTACCCTAAGACATGATTCAATTAGAAAGAAAAAGAAAAATGATAATGTGTTATTTTTTCAGCTCAAAATTTTACTCGCATTGTCGGAGGAACTGATGCTCATGAGGGTCATTTTCCGTATCAAGTCTCCTTACAACGGAAAGGTCGTCACTATTGTGGAGGTTCTATTATTAACGAACATTGGATTTTAACTGCTGCGCATTGTTTGAGAGGGTACATTTTAAAAGTTTTTTCTAATTTTTGATAACCTGATAACATGAACTGACGAGATTAAAATTTAAATTACGATACAAATATCTATAATTCAAAATTTCCCAGAATTATGACGTCAAACATTTTTCAATTGTAAGCAAGTTGTCCACTTGGTTTGTGTGACGAAACCTACTATACCGACTTTTATTTCGACATTTCAAGGAATATTAAATGATCTTTTAAATCATTTTAAAAAAAAATGTTCTGTTTTTTTTCTCTTTTTAAAAATGTTTTAAATGCTTAGAGCAGTCTAGCGCCAGTTAAAAGATCCGAGTTCGAATTCCGGCGGAGCTAAATGTCCGATATTTTTTCACAGATTTCAAATTTTAAATAATTTAATCTGAACGATTTCAACTTTTGATTTAAAAGATCATTTAATATTCCTTGAATTGTTGAAATAAAAGTCGGTATAGTAGGTTTCGTCACACAAGCCAAGTAGGCAGCTTGCTGACGATTGAAAAATGTTTGACATGACAATTCTAAGAAAATTTGAATTAGAAATATAAAGACAAAAGTCATAGCTGAATAAAGCGTTTAATCTGTGCAATTATATCTGGCATGAACCTCTGTAGCTTTGTGGTTAGAGCAGTCAAGCGCCAATTAAAAGACCCGAGTTTGAATCCCGACGGAGCTAAATTTCCGATATTTTTTGACAGATTTTTAATTTTAAACAAATATCTATATATCAATAAAATACGTAATACGACTTCAAGTGCGTAAAGTATAATTTAAATTACTAATAACGCACATAATTTTTTGTTGACTCGCAAAAGAAACGCGAGGTTATGAAGAATTAGTCGATGTCAAACGAGCTTAAACGTACTATAAAGTAAATCAGCCAATTAGATGATAATAAATTTGACAAATTTAAAATCATATTGTAAGGAATCTCTTTTTCAAAAAAATGACTTAGCGGTCACAGCTTTGCAACCTGTTTTCAGGTTTTCTAGATAACGTATAAGTGCAAGAGAGTGTAATTTGTGTAATTTTTAAAAATTTACTAAAAATCCAATCATCATAATGCATTGTTTAATAGTCAAAATTTATAAAGCCAAATTAACTGCAAGGGTAGAGGGTTGTTTTTTAATCTATAAAAATAAAATCAAGAATCCAATTAAAACTTTAATTCAACTTAGTATAAAATAATGTGAATTATTTATAATGTACTCTATACTAACAAAAATTGATTGTAGATAATATTAATTCAATCTAATAATCAAAAAAAAGTAGGGAATCGTCTTTATATCACGTTATTCATTCAACGTGCTGGCAGAGGGCCGTATTTTGGCAGAGGAATATAAGATAATCAAGAAGAAAAACAAAACAATTGTATTTGTGAATTCTATATTAACAGTTTATTGAAATTAATTAATGCTTACACTGCAAATAACAATAACAATTACGACAATCTAAATTGTACTTCTGTAGTACTTAATAATTTTTCTCATTTAAATAAAATGTGTATTTCACTATATGAGTGTATATGTGGTGTGTTTACATAATCAATATACTCACAAAATTGGTTTTGTAATCCTTCAGAGGAATATTGTCACTAAATGACAATATATTTAAATCACTTTTAATATATTATTTGTAACTTATAATTCCTTCTATTCTTTTCTATTATTTGTATTTTTTCTTTCCTTTTTATAAAATATTCTATTATTATTATTTTGAAGTTTCCTTTTTATTAAAAAAACTCTTTTAAATTCTGAATAATTATATTAATATTTAATGAATATTTTCTTACACTTTTAAATGATCTACATGCAAAACTTAAAATACAACGCCAAAAGAGGCGTTTTTTTGATCCACTCAAGAAAAACTTATCAACTCGTCTTTTTAAGGCGACGGCTACCTTACAAAACTTAAACAACGACCTTCGTCTCCTCTTGAGACTCAGACGAAAAGACCACGATGACACCCTGTTCATTCGTTTTATTAACTCATGTTTTGGGTCATCGTAATTTTGCTGATGAACTTTTCATCATTCTTGATGAAATTAGTTTGCTGTGATTTTGAAATGCTGTTATTGATGCAATTCTTGATAAACAATTGAGAGCATCTCACCTTGCGTTTTTGATTTATAATATAATGTTTTGATCTTAAAAGTGTAATTTTTATTCTTTGTCTACGTTTGTGACCAGTAATATTAAAAGAAAATAGAAGTTGTTAATGTTTAGATTATTTGACTCTTTATATTAATAATGAGACGTACTTAAATATATTTTGTATGTGAATTAATTAGGTTGATTCGTATTTTGCATTGTTGACGGTTTTAACCAATTTCATTCTTGCGATATGGTTTACATTTCACAATAAAAAATAAAGACAGTTTGTTTAACCTAAAAAGGTCTTTAATTTAACAAATAAATGTTTGGTTCCTTTTTTATTAAATTAATAATGTTTAAATAATTAAGCATTTTAAAAGTATTATTATTTTTTAATAACAAAAAAATAAAGTCACAGGGCCGATCGTGACAAATGCCTCCCTTTTGTATGCTGACGTCCCTTGTCAGCTGTTGGTGGTTTGTCGGACAATAATCAGAATTTTGTAGATATGAAATTTTTGGTTTCCTAAAGGTTTGTTCGTGTCCGATTTTATCGCATTTGTGTTCTTAGATTTTCTTTAAGACAAAACTAAATTTGTGATTATATTTGAAATTAGCTTCAGTTAATTCAGACTTTTAAATTAATTGTAATCTCTTTTGACTAGGTTTTTTTTTAAATTTGAAAGTGTATTAACTGTAACTGAAACTAATTTGACACATTTATGAGGGTTGCAAGAATACGCAATGTTTGGGAATATGTAACCTAATGTTTTATAATTGTCTTTGGAATTTATTTAAATGGATCAGACTGTGCGAAGTATTATTTTATATTTTATATATATTAACACGTTTACGTCTATTTGTGAACATGTTGAATCTAGCGGCCAGTTTAAGCGTCTTTTCAGTGTTGCTCACTAATAAATTGTTTTGCCTTCGGTGTAAAGAAATTAGAAAAGAAAAAAATAAATTGTATATTCCTGCATTCTTCTTAAAAAAAAAAAAAATGTCGAAGTGAGAAAAGAAAGGGAGAGAGAAGAAGAAAAAACCGGGACTAATCGCCTTGTTTTATTGTCCCCTTCTTTTGTTGACTATCGTCCCTTGACAGTCTGTATCACTTACCATGTCCTGCCCCCGTTTAAGAAAAAAAATTGTATGAGAAAAATAAAGAAAAGAAAATTTTCATGACTACTCTCATTTAAAAAAAATTATATGAAAAAATAGAGAAATGAAAATTTCTACACGGAAAGAAATCTGATAGTATTATACTATTAGACGGCCCATAGACTTATTCTATTGGACGCCACCGCTTATTTTCAGGCCAGAGTCATATGATTAGTCCATCGCTGCATAGGATTATTCTATGGCTCACCACTGAAAATCAGTGGTGGCGTCCGATAGAATAAGTCTATGGGCCGTCTAATGGTATAATACTAACAGATTTCTTTCCTTGTATATATGCCCTCCTTTTTGAAAAAATTTTTGATAGAAAGTAAATAATAGAAAATAAAATTTCTATGTACTGCCCCCTTTTGAAAAAATTTTTGAAAGAAAGTAAATATAGAAAATAAAAATTTCTATGTACTGTCCCCCCTTTTTGAAGGAAAATTAATACACAAATATAAATAGAATAAAAAAAACTTTCATGAAATTTTGAAAAACATGTTTTTGACAAATAATTTACTTTTATTTCCCTTTTATTGCTAATTGTTAATTTTTTCAAGTATTTCTTTCTATGTGTTACTGCTTTTTTGTTATCTATTTTAAACTTGTTGATGCTGTATTGTTTTTTATTGTTGGCGTTGTTAGTGATAGATGGTTGTTATGTTTAGTCCGAAAAAAATTTCATTTTTCTCCATGTAAATATGTTAAATCGGTCTGGATTGGTATTGGTATATTTTACGCATTTTAGAAATTAAATTACTTTATTAACTATGTGATTGTAATAAATTAATGAGTCTATTATTAAAAGAAAACATTAATCTGTTTAGTACATACAACTTTATTTAAAAAGACATAAAAGAATTGACAGGGCATTACGTCATATGACCAACCGTGCAAAACTGAGTGGGGATCGTTCTCAGTCCTGGACCACAATAATCGCTGACCTACTGATCAGCACTTTCACACAGCGCTTTAAATATCTAAACTATAAAATATTAAATCTTACAATATTAAATGATTTAAACTTACGCATGAACTGTCTCTAATAAGTTAACACGAATTATTGTCCATACACACGTTACTTTGTTCGTTGATGAAGGGTACCCTGTCCTTCCTTTCTTCAATCTTCTCGAGATAAGATGATTTTCTATTTTCCTCGTGTCTATTATGCTGTATAGATGCTTTGCATTGGCTACTGTCTTCTTTTTGCACAATATTGCCTCCACTCAACTCATGGGTGGTTCTGGTGAGTTTTCGTTGCTACTCTCCAATTCCGAGTTTCGGGCCCTTTCGTCACTCGTCGTCGCTGGTCCCTTCTTTCTCACTCATTACAATATCCCCAATTTAGAATAAATGACTAAAGAGAAAATTATTCTAAGTTAACCTCGATTGGGAGGATGCTGTGTATTTTACCATTTTTAGGCTCGAGTGCATCCCTGATAGACGAAGCACCACATCTCAGCCAATGTGTGAGGCTTTATCTTCTTCAAATCATTGGGTGGATGGCAGTCATCAGAACTTTAATGAAAGTTATTGAACACAGACAAGAGGACTACATAGAACTCAATTCATCAACCATTATTTGTCCATATTAACACAGATTTTTTTATTCTATTTTATTCTTTTCAAACAAGTCATCCGTCCATTCTTTAAAACATTCTTTTAACAAAATACACTGACGCAAACTATTAAAATTTCTTTCTACATATACATTACTTGTTATAAAATCAATTAGTTTTCCATATTACAACATTTTCTTTTATATTCACATTTCTTTATTTATTTATTTTTTTTCTATACGCACACACGTTATTTATGATTTCGTCCTTTTTTTAAATTATTATATGGTTAGCGATTAGTCTTCTCTTAGATAGTATTTCCTTAAATCTTTACTATTATAAATACCTTTAGTTATCTTTTTACAATTATTTTCAACTATTTCGAAAGCATTTTTTTTTTACTTCCTTTTTTATTATATACGGGCCAAAATAAATATGCCAGAATTTACTTATTTCATTTTTTGATGCATTTGACAAGTGTGGAACTTTAAGCATTACCAAGTCGCCTTCTTTTAATTCTATCTTAGATATTTTCTTTTGTTGTTTTGCTCTTGCTAATGCTTTCTGTTTCATTCTGTCTCTTGCTCTTTCTAATCGAATCTCCTGAGGAATCCCATCGTCATTCTTAATTCCTAAAATTTCAGCCACTTTATCCTTCGGAGGAATTCCAAAATGTAACTGAAATGGAGACACCCCCGTGCTATCATTAATAACAGTGTTTAACCAAGTCTCAATCTTTTTCGTATACATTGCCCACCCAGTGTGCCCGGAAGAACAATATGCCCGGAAAAATCTTCCCAAATCACGCATCGTCCTCTCTACAGGATTTGACTGCGGATGTCGAATACTAGAAAAACATGCACGCACTCCCAAGTCATTTAATGTTTTACTTCACGTTGGCGAGGGGAACTGCGTCCAGTGGTCCGAAATAATTCGGTCCGGTTTTCCGATTTCTTTAAAATACTTTGTCGTTAATCTCGCCAAACATGTCCGTGTATTAGCACTTTTAATGGGATACAAGGTGACCAACTTCGAGAAAAGATCCTTCAAAACGAATATATACTTGGCACCCGCTCGTGACACAGGAAGAGGACCATAAAAATCTACTGATAGAAGTTCATTTGGTTTATTTGGAATTATTGATTGGAATTCCCCTTCCATCATCACGTTCAGGTTTTTTGTCCTTTGACACAAATTACACGTTTTTATGCGTGACTTAACATCTTTTTTAAGACACCTCCAGTACATATTTTTTTCTATTATTGCACTTGTCTTCTGGACCCCGCATGACCGATGTCCTCGTGAAGCAAATCTATTATTTTATTTTGTATTTTTTTAGGAATGAATACCCTCCACTGACCATAATTTTTTGTTTTATGAAATATTATTTTATTTTCAATTTTATAATCTGACACTTTCGTGCCATTTCCTAAATTCTGATATAATTGTTTCGTATCGTCACCATTTTTTTGTATATCTCCTAATTTTTTGATCAAATCAACTAATGGGTCGGATTTTTTATTAATTTTATTTATGAATTCTTTATTAGAAATCAAGTAATTCTATATTGCGGCTATCATAAATTTAGCTTCCTGTTCGTCTTTATTTTTTTCTGTCATGATTCTACTTAAATAGTCAGCTGCTACATTACACAGCCCCACAAAAAAAAAAAAGTGTCATGTACTTTTGACCGGAATACCTTAGCCCTATGTATTTTGACGCGCTTAATTTTTGGGTCGCTGATTACGAATCCGAAGTTAAATTTTCTAAATTTAAAATGGCGGATCCAATATGGCGGCCGAATTAAAAAACATATTAAGATTTACTTGGCGGCAAGAATATGGCTGATGAATTTTTTTAAAATATTAAAATTTACATAAAATTTGGTATCTAGTGGTTTGTGGGGTGACTAATTGCAAATCTGAAAACAGATTGTCAAAATTCAATATGTCAGTTCTGAAGTATATAATTTTCCTTTATTCCTTTTTATGGTAGCGCACTCTTTTGTTTTCGAAAGATCTGTGTAGCGGTTTTCTCTTTAAGTTCACACTACCTGGTACAACATCCCTTTTCAGCATCCAGCAAAAGTCGGCCATCATATTTACGCCCCACCTTCCTTGATAACGACGTTCCATTTCTTTAAGGTCTTGATGAAATCGCTCTCCCTGTTCCTCACTGTAGTCTCCTAAATTTTCGGGGAAGTACTTTAGATGTGATTCTAAGAAATGTAGCTTCAAGCTCATCAAGCATCCTTGCTTTCCGAAGTTTGTTATCATATTATTTGCCATTTCTTCCCAATTCTCGCTTTTGTTATTCCCCAGAAAATTTTCAACAATTAGTTTAAAACTAATCCATGCATTTTTCTCAGTTTTACTCATGTTTCTGACAAATTTCTCATCTTTTAATAATTTTCGAATTTGTGGGCCATCAAAAACTCCCTCATTTAGTTTGGCATCAGAGACCTCAGGGAATTTTTGTTCTAGGTATTTAAAACATTTTCCATTTTTATCTAAACTCTTAACAAACTGTTTTGCTGCTCCTAGTTTAATGTGCAATGGTGGAAGCAATACCTTTTAGGGATGAATCAATGGCCTCTTAATGATATTTTTCGATCCTGGTTTAAAAGATTTTCTTTTTGGCCATTCCTTTTTTTTGTAATGATTCTTTCTATCTCTACTATCCCACAGACACAAAAAACAGGGCGTTTTTGTGAAACCTGCTTGTTGTCCAAGCATAATACTTAAGATCTTAAAATCCCCACAAATTTGCCAGTTATGTTCTTGATATTTTATTTTATCTAAAACTAGTTTTAAAGATTCATAGCTTTCTTTAAGTTCTGTAGAATGAGCCATAGGAATCGAACCATAAATATTAGTATTATGAAGTAATACTGCTTTTAAACTTCTTTTAGAAGAGTCTATGAATAACCTCCAATCTTCATCTTTGTATACGCCAGGTTTTAATTGATCCATTAACCCATTAATGTCAGAACAATATACCAATGACTGCTTTTTGTCTTCTGTAAAATATTTTCTGAATTCCTTTTCCCTATCGCGATAAAAGGAAGATGTAGTTCCTTTCGATAGCATTTTTTTCTTCTTAGGAACTGATGCAAGATATTCTGCAACATCTTTTGGTAGTTTTAAATCTCTGATGAGATTGCTGAGTTCTTCTTGTGTGAACTTTTCAGGTATTTCTTCTTCCTGTTCACCAGTTGGAATGTAATAGTCATCTTTATCATCAAGACTCATGTCGTCATCTATATCACTAAATACATCTTCTACTTTTGAACAGTCAATTTCAAAATTTTTTGAAGAAGAAGGTGTATCACAAAAAATTTCTGGTTTTGTTACAGTTGTCACATCAGCGTACAATATTTTTCCTTTATTCTTGTTATTATAACCTTCTACATTGGTCATGCAAAAGTAACAATCTTCTTGTTTCAATGGTTTTTTCCACAGCATTGGTTTTTTAAATTTAAAGTACTTATCCTCCTTAGTATTATTCCAACGAGTTAACATTATGTGACAGGATAAGCAAATTTTGTGTGGAACCCAATTTTCATTTTGATCGGCTATCTTTAAATCAAAGCAATCTTTGTAAATTTGTCTAATATTGTCATTGATTGGTTTACAATTCTTTGGAACATCGAACTGTCCACATATATAACAAAATGCATCTGCATTGCTATTGCATATGTGTTTTGATCTTAATGCTTTAAAATTAATTTTTGAAGCATTTGAAGTTTTTGTGTTGTTTTGATTTTGAAAAGCCATGATTTATTGAATAACCCGCACGTTAGGGATCCTGGTCCGATCGCAGGCGAGTCCACCGACCTAGGGGTGATAACTCTCATACCTCCCCAGGCCTAAGTATGAGAGCTTTCCAACTTTGACGAGGACAATGTCAACTCGTCGTCGGACACACTACGGTATCATCCTCACACCCTAACGCCCACCTGCAAGGCAGCGCGCCTACGCTGGCTTCGTTACTTCGATAAACAGGAAGCGAATCATTCTACACATCCCCTTTCGGAGCAGTTGTCATCGCCTACTACATTTATCGAAGCAGCAGGATTTAAATTGTGCCAAAGCTCAATAAGAACGTTAGACATAGAATGACAATGATATGTCCATCAGGAATAAGATGCAGAATGGAACAATGTAATTTCTTATTTGGCTTCTGCACCAAACATATCCAATCTGTTACCAAGGAATATTTTATGATAAAATTGTAATAGAAGTCATATTTGAAAATGTGAGAAACTCGCTTCGAAATCACACTCAGCAACTTAAAAACCTGAAGATACCAAATTTCATAAAAATTTCAAAAATATGACGTCAGATTCGCAATCAGCGACTCAAAAAACCCCCAGATACCAAGTTTGAAGTAAATCTTCAAATTTCTTCAAAATTCCTCCGCCATATTGGATCCGCCATTTTGAATTTTGAAAATCTAACTTCAGATTCGTAATCAGCGACCCAAAAAACCCCTAGATACCAAGTTTGTAGTAAATCCATAAATTTTTTTAAAAAATCGCCTACCTCTCAAAATTAGACATGTTTTTTGAGGTTAGAAAAAAATCCTGACGTGATGGAGCAAAATGGACTTCGGATTCGTGTTCAGCGCTTTAAAATACATAGGGCTAGGGTATTCCGGTCAAAAGTACATGACACTTTTTTTTTTTGTGGGGCTGTGTTATTAACCCCTCGACAACGTATCATTTCATACGCAAAATTTTGTAGCACCATTAACCACCTAGATAACCGAGAAATATAGAATTGAGCTTTTAGCAAAAACGTTAGCGCCATATGATCTGTATATATTTTAAAGGTACTTCCCATTAAATATTTTTGCAATTTTATCAGTCCATATATTATTGCTAGCAGTTCGAGCTCTGTTGTCGAATAATTCATCTCATGAACCGATAGACACCTGCTTACAAGCGCTATAATCCTTTCATGGTTTTCATTATCGACTTGAAACAATATAGCACTTATACCTCTTTTACTCGCGTCTGTTCGCAATGAAAATGGTCGGTCCCGAAAATAATGCGCCAAAGACACAGCTTTAAGAAAGTTTTCCTTTCATTCATTTAATGCTTTATTATGTTTATCCTCCCACTTGAATTTTTTATTTTGATTTAATAACTCTCGGAATGGATGAACATAATTCGCATATTTTTTGGTAAATCGACTATAATATCCGCACATTCCCAGAATTTCCTGTAATTCTTTCCGAGTTTTCGGGGGCGGAATATCCAAAATGGCGCTAATTCTATCAGGGTCCGGTCACTTAACCTTGAAAAAAGCTTATCTAAGTGCTGTAGGTGTTCAAGGAATGACTCAGAAGTTATCAATATGTCGTCTATATATGTCGTCACATACTCATCAAAATCATTTCCCAGAACCTCATGCATTGCTCGGACAAAGCCATTACTTGCAGTTTTTATTCCAAATGGAATTCTGCAAAATTGGTATACCCTGCCCTCAAACGTAAACGCTGTAAATTTTCGCGATTCCTTTTTTAGTGGAATTTGATAAAAACTATTAGTGAGATCAGTAGTGCTAAAAATATTTTTTCCCCGATATTTCTGCAAAATGTCATCAATATCTGGAGGGTTGTCGTGCTCGGATTCAATTATTTCATTTAAGAATCTGGCGTCCAAACATAATCTAATTTTTCCGTCCGTTTTTTCAAGCACCCTTAAAGAGTTACAGTACTCTCTTATACCACGTTCAATTACACAGCCCCACAAAAAAAAAAGTGTCATGTACTTTTGACCGGAATACCCTAGCCCTATGTATTTTGACGCGCTGAACACGAATCCGAAGTCAGTTTTGCTCCATCACGTCAGGATTTTTTCCTAACCTCAAAATCAATAAAATTACACTTTTTGTTCATTAGCATGTGAACCCGACTTAACATTAATACATGCCTAGGGCGAATAGAAAGCTTGGATTGTGACCTTTAAAACGCTTTTTTAAAAATTGTTCTACGATGATTTTTAACGAAGTTATGATGTTTTATTTAAAATCATTTTTTTCCATTACACCATACCACATCAATAATTGAAGTGTTATTTACATTTGGAAAAAATTTATATTTTAAATAAAACATCATAACTTCGTTAAAAATCATCGTAGAACAATTTTTAAAAAAGCGTTTTAAAGGTCACAATCCAAGCTTTCTATTCGCCTAAGGCATGTATTAATGTTAAGTCGGGTTCACATGCTAATGAACAAAAAGTGTCATTTTATTGATTTTGAGGTTAGGAAAAAATCCTGACGTGATGGAGCAAAATGGACTTCGGATTCGTGTTCAGCGCGTCAAAATACATAGGGCTAAGGTATTCCGGTCAAAAGTACATGACACTTTTTTTTTTTGTGGGGCTGTGTTATCTAATTAAATTATACCTAATTTCTCTAGTTTCTGAATTTCTTCATTAACCTTTGACCTTTTTGATATTGGTATCGGATAATTCCGTCTTACAATCGCTTTCGTGTTTTTTATTCGAATCTCATGTACATACCCCTTAACGTACCCTGGTTGATCTGAAAAATCTTTTTATGCTTATCCAATAACTTTTTTAATTTTGTTTTTTCAATTTCCGAAATACCAGACGTTTGTTGTACCGATTCATCAATTAGTTGTTCAATAGTTTTTTCTTGGGTTAATTTGTCTCTTTCCCCCACCCCGATTGAAAAAATTGGGTTTTGGCGGTGTTGGTTGCTGTTTCGATTATTTTTTTCGTTATTCTTTGTTTTATCTACAATATTATTTTCCCCTTTTCTTGAATATTTTTCAACAACTTCTTGACCAATTAATTTTATTTGTCCCTCCTTAAAATTTTCATTTTGCTTATAAATTCCATTCTCATTCATGACATTATAATTAGGCTCATTAATTTTTATGTTTAAACTTCTCTCAACACTAACACTTCTACCAATTCTATTACACATTACTTCATTCCTTTCTTCAATAACATTATTGTGTTTACCCGATTGATTCTGATAAATTATTTGATTTTCTTTATTTTTAAACCAAGCTCTTACTAATTTTTCCTTAAAAGTAACTATCGGATTTTCAAATATTTCGTTATTAATAATCACTGTTTGATTCGAATATTTTATATCTATGTAATTTTCTGTACACCAATTCGTTCCCAAAATAATTTCAAAGTTTAATTTTGGTACAATTAAGAGAATTGAATCTACATCTTGTTTCCCACATTTTAACTTAGCTATTATTTGTTTTTTTACTGTAAATGATTTTCCGCCAAACGCGCTATATAGACTTATATTTGAAACGGGCAAAATCAACATTTTATCATGTTTAATTTTATCGAAAAAACATTTTGACATGCAGTCCACTTCCGAACCTGTATCAATAACTGCCACAGTATTTTCTTTTTCGCATTGTAAATTAATTACGGGACATTTATTTTTTGTCACTATGCTTTTTTCGTTTGTCATGTCTTTCGAATTCCCTTCAATTTCCGATCTTAGATCCTTACTGATATTCGCTATACATTTGTCTGCAACCGGATCTTCATTGCAGTCAATTATTAGTTTAAATTATCCCGATCTAAAAATTCCTCACAATCCCGATCAGAATCATTATTTTCATTTTCTTGTTCATCGTATTTATTTTCAACCATTGCGACCCTGTGACGTTGTTGCTTTTTAAATTGCCTATCGTATTGACTGTTCCTACTTATTTCAGGTTACAACTTTTCTGAATTGTTATCACAAATATTTGATCTATTATACTCTACTCTGTTCGGTTTATTTTCATTTCTCCAATTTTGCCTTGAATCCCCGCGTGAATCATGATCTCTCCAATTCATTTCTCTCTCTCTCCGATAATTACTACTTTCCTGTCTCTCTCTATTCTGGTTATAGCGCCAATTTGCCTGCCTATTATACTGATTTTCATTTTTTGCATATTTATTTAACTCGTTTCTATCATCTATTTCGCGTTTTTGAAAATTACTATTTTTATATCTTTTATCATTATTTTTATTATTTTCGTCACTTCTTTTTCTAATTCCTTTTCATCGTAATTTTGGAATCAACGAGAACGAAATCTAAATTTTTCCTCCCCCCTCTCGGTACTATCTAACCACGCTAGCGTTTTTGTTACTTTTGACGTATATTTGAGGTCCACTGATGCCATTGTATCCTGAACGCGCCTAGGTAGCTGTCTGATTATAGCGTAATTTCTACTGTATTCTGGCAACGGTGGGTCCAAATGAAAAGCGTGTCTTACTTGCTCATGAAAATACCGGACGAAGGTCTCATCTTTTCTCGAAAAACGTCTGTTTCTCCATTCATTTCCCATTTCAGTGCGGAATTCCATAGAATAAAATTCTACCAAAAAATCACGTTTAAAATCGTCAAAAAAATTCCAATTATTTATATTAGCATGAAACCATAACTTTGCCCTACCCTTCATTGTATTTTTTATTATCATAACTTCATAATCAGCTGGGATATTTTTAATTTCCAAATATTGTTCTAGATCCCATAGAAATTCGATCGGATTCCCCTGGTACTCGTCCACAAAGTTTGGCATGGGTACATCAATTTTAATTTTATTATTTCCTGAATAATTTCTACTATTATCACTTTGTGTACAATCATGACTTGTCATATCCCTCTGACCTCTATTTAAATTTGACACCGCATTTGTTAAGACTATAAGGAATTCATTCATTTGTTCCGTTATATTAACTGATTGCTCACCATTAGTCACATTATTTCGTCTATCATTATTTTCTAATAAATCGTCATTCACCCGGTTTTTTTTTTGTAAATTATCTCTATTTTCATTAGTTTTTTCAAAATTTTGAGGATGATTGTGGTCATCAGCCCTTTTTCTAGCGTTGGGCGCCATTTGTAATAAATTAGTGAGTCTATTATTAAAAGAAAACATTAACCTGTTCAGTACATACAACTTTATTTAAAAAGACATAAAAGAATTCACAGGGCATCACGTCATATGACCAACCGTGCAAAACTGAGTGGGGATCGTTCTCAGTCCTGGACTACAATAATCGCTGACCTACTGATCAGCACTTTCACACAGCGCTTTAAATATCTAAACTATAAAATATTAAATCTTACAATATTAAATGATTTAAACTTACGCATGAACTGTCTCTAATAAGTTAACACGAATTATTGACCATACACACGTTACTTTGTTCGTTGATGCAGGGTACCCTGTTCTTCCTTTCCTCAATCTTCACGAGATAAGATGATTTTCTATTTTCCTCGTGTCTATTATGCTGTACAGATGCTTTGCATTGGCTACTGTCTTCTTCTTGCACAATATTGCCTCCACTAAACTCACGGATGGTTCTGGTAAATTCTCGTTGCTCCTCTCCAATTCCAAGTTTCGGGCCCTTTCGTCACTCGTCGTCGCTGGTCCCTTCTTTCTTACTCATTACATGATATTTTAATTTATTTTGAACTTGTTGACTCCTTTAACTTTATTTAAATCTGTTTTTTTAACAAAGAAAGTTTTAAAAACTATTATTCTAGATTAGTACACTATGGTGATTGTGTTTTTTTTAATTTTACCAAAACAAGAACACAAGAAAAATTTTATTGTCTATTCTCTTATTAAAATATTTTAGGTTAATATTTCATAGTTAATATGCACTAAAAAAAATTAATCGATCTGATTACTTCTTAAATATTCTCAAAAATTCAACGGGTTCTCAAACAAATTTAACTATTTGTATTGACTATTATAAAAGTATTTGAAATTTAACTTCTTGAAGTAATAATTTTAAATATTTATGTTTAGCTACAGAGGAAATTGCAAAATTAATTACAAGAAACGGTCAGCTTAATAAAAAAATATTTTATTTGCTTTACACTGAACTATTCAATGGTTTCATGTGTTTTGAACCTTATTTTCACATATTTCTGCAAAGTTTAAATAATTTTCACAGTCTGGTTTTAAAAATATTTGGAGTTAATTTTATATGTCTTGTAGTACCATTTATATTTAGCTTAAAGTTTAGTGTTAGTTTTTTAGATACCTTTTATATAACTTATAATACCTGAATGTACGCAAATAAATGTAAATAATGTAATAAAAAAAGAAGTGTTAATTGCCCAACTTATACTTCTTAGCTCATTACTTAACATTTAAGTCTACCCAAAAAAGTGTGATTGGATTAGAAAAAAAAATTTACCGAAATAATTTAATACTTGATTAAAAAATAATCCAGTAATAGTGGCAATATTTCCAAGCTAACGATCTAGAACATTTGAAAAATTTTACTTCAAAGTAACATAATCTCGAAAAGTGATGGTTCAATATAAACCAATGTGATTATCTAAAGAGTAATATTTACAGTCTATTTTCACTTTTTCTCAATTGCGTCTTTTAAATATCACTTAAATATTCAGTTTTTAAATTAGTTAAATTACATATTTTTGTAAATATAGATTATACATTCCTACTTATTAATCTACCTTTTGATTGGTTATTTTACACCTTCCTTTAAGAACATTTATACTGTAAATTGTAATTCTTTATTGGTTTATATTTACTTTTTTAATAACTTTAGCCTTTCAACTCGAATTATTTTTTATTCCCAGTATTATATATTTTAAAATGGTGAGTATAGTCACGTTTTTCAGCCATCTTTTCTTTATATGCAAAAAAATTTAAGTTTTCTTTTTTTTATAATAATAATAATTTTTTTAATAATAATTATTAGGTTACTATATCTATTATGTGAAAATATGTACATTATATGATTAAAAAAAATTAAATCAAAAACGTATAAAATGAATATCCGAGGAATAGTATATTACAGATTTAACCTATTCCCAGCCTGTCTAGAGCTGTTTTGATCTCCAGTTTTTCGTCTTTTTCTTGTCTTAATTTACAATCTTCTGTGTAAAACTTAGTTTGCTTGAAATCAGTAACTTTTTGAAGGTTTGTTTCCCTTTTATGTTCCAGTGGTAACTCTTTTATCAATTTTTGATCTATGTTCTGTAATGTAAAAAAGATTTTCTTTTCAGCAACGTTTGCTTCTTCTTTATCTTCTTCTTTTTCTTCTTGTGTATCTTCAAAGTCATTTTCTAGCGCTTTCACATGGATTGATGTTACATTTTCTTTAAATCCTTCATAGTCGTGTTCATCCTCCTAAAATTCTTCTTCTGTGTAATGTTCGCTTTCCCTATTGTTTAATTGTTTGTAAACATTGTTGTCTCTTAGTTTTTCACTAATATTTAATTGATTTGCATTTCTCGGATCGATTTGCATAGCGAATGATGGTTCATTTCTTTGTACTTTTGGTTCGTTTGCCGTCAGCTTATGTTTATCCATCACACTGTTTATAAAAAGAGCCCTTTTTCCTACCATTGTTAATGATTCTTCTTTATGTATTCGAATGTTATTTTCGGCTTATTCATTTTTAGCTTTCATTGCAGAATTTTTGATTTCTGATAAAATGTCTTTATTATCTTTTGATTCCACAAATAACTTCGTTAACCATCCTTCAGATCTGCTTGGTTCACTTTCAATTGCATGCTGACAACTTTGTGATTTTTCCATTGAGTCTAAGGATTTTAGATATATACAGGGTGTGATATCTGGGTTTGTTTTAGTTACAATTCCGATATTAGAAGCAGAGATGCTAGAAAGTTCATTTAAAAAAGGTTTACCTAAAATTCCTTCTGTAGTTATTGGAAATGCGGGTTCCACAACATAAAAAAAACATTTTTTCTCTAAAATTATCAGTTCTATGAGTTCTAATGTTTATTTTTTGTTATTCCTGCAATCTCTATTACTTGGTCAGTTCTAACAGGGGCGTTGGCACTTAATGCTGTACTTTTAATCAAATTTAAATTTGCGTCTATGTCTACCAAGAAATTAGCTTTTCCTGCTAATAAAAATTTTCCGTAAAGTGTCACTGTAGGAGGTTCTGTTTTTATTTCGTTTATATAAAGAGATTCCAGTTGTCTTTCACTTCGTAGAGTCATAAGCCTATCTTGCTTGAAATTCGAAATATCCGTATTCCTTGTATCTTCTGAGTACCCATCCATCCGATTCATTTGTGGGTTTTCTAAATCACACTATATTTCTTCTCTGAATCTCTCTTCCATATATCTCCCAGATGAGTTATTATTGTTCCTATTGTCGTTTCTAAATTGATTTCTTGGTTTTTTCAGTCTAATTTCTCGGTGATAATCCCTAGATCTAGTGTCATATTCTGTAGAGTATTGGTGTCTATCATCGAAAAACTGTCGGTTCCAATTTATATCTGACCTAAAATATTCTGACCTGTGATCTTCAATACGTTTATTTTTATAATTAATACGATGGGAAGTATAATCTTCATGCGCTGAACTTATTTTTATTTCTTGTGCGTGTTTTGCGTATCTTATTGCTTGCTCTAAGTTTATCGGATCCTTGGTATTGACAATAGAAAAAATTTCGCCTGGTAATGCTCGAATAAAAGAACGCAAAGCCATTTCTTCTACCGTTATTATAACATGTTTGACTGTTTTGTTTTCATATTTAACGTATAATGCGGCCCTAGCACCGCTTATATAATCCTGTAATCGATCGAACATATCGTTGACATGTTCATCCCTAAATCATCTTAATTCCATTATGTCCTTAAGGTACTTTTCATAAGGTAGTCCTGGTGCGAATCGTTCTTTAAAAAGGTTTATTAAATCCTTTAGTTTTTTAATCTGTTTGTGCCTGGTACAATCTCTCGCTTTTCCTGATAATTTGCTTAATATTGCGTTTGTAAGAGGCATCTCGCAGGAAGGAGTAACATAAGAGGAAGCATTGAGTACGATTGCTATACATTTCAGCTAATGTAGACGCGTTTAAATTTTCCCGACTTTCTTCTTTAAAAGGGAAACCGTTACTTTTTGCCGGATTGACTATTTTAAATTTTAATTTTTAGTAAATCTTTTATGTATCTTTCGCTTGTACAAAAAAATTTTACGCAATGAACATAAATTCCTCTTTTATTTAAATATATACTTTTATTCAAAATAGATTCAAAAACAATTTTTTTTAAATTAAGATAAATGGATAAAAATTTACAAACTTTTTTAATTTTTATTTTGCTTAAATCTTTACGCAAATTTTAATTAACAATGAGTGATAATATTCAATTTATTTCAGTCAAGCATTTTTGTAATTTACAAAATATTTCGAATCTGTAGTTTGTTTATTTATTGACGGCTTCGACACCTGAGACGCTACCTGACCTAGAGTCACGTTACTTAAATGCCGATCTCGCGTACCTAGTTCATTTGCTTTGCAATTCATTTTTCGTACTATTCGTTTCTAATTAGATTTTTTCTTATAGATATTTTCATATGTTTTTTTATCTTTACTTCGTCTTATTTTTTTAATTTGTAATGTAGTTTTAAAAAATTTTTACTAAAATAATCGTATTTTCTTATTTACTTCCAATTTTGATCTCTTCTACTATTTCATATGTTTCTCTATCAATTTACTAAAATTAGAAATTACATTTACAATAATTTTTTCATTTAGTTAAAATCTTTTATTTTACATCAGAATAATTTTTATTTTCTTTAATTAAAATCTATTTAATGTGACAAACTTCTGTATTTTCTTTATTAGTCAGCAATTCTTTAAATTAAGTAATTCTGGTATTTACTTCTCGTTAAATTTGTCACCTGATGCCGTGTCGTTTCTTCAAGTTCAAGTTCACGATCTAAATCAAATTGTAATTCGTCATTTTGTTTTATCTGTTTATGTTCGTTTTCTTTTGACAAATTCTTTTGGCTGTTACTCATCCTTCAATGTTGAACAACTACTTTATAATTTTTTTTTCATTCGTCATTTTATATTGAGTAACTTAGCAAAAGTAATTCCAGAAAAATACTGCTTTTTTCGTTTTTCAAGATATGTTTATTTACTTTATTATTTGTTCAAAAATTGTAACCTGACGTAGTTTTATGTTTCTCCAAGTTAAATTTTGGGGCATAGATCCATTTCTAATTTGTTAATAACTCGTTATAATTTTTCGTTCTACTAAATTTATTTGTACATTCGATAGTTTTTTTATGATAACTCTATTTTTCAACTAAATATCAATTGACTTCGATAACATTTTGTACATTCGTTTTATTAACTCATGTTTTGGGTCATCGAAATTTTGCTGATGAACTTTTCATCATTCTTGATGAAATTAGTTCGCTGTGATTTTGAAATGCTGTTATTGATGCAATTCTCGATAAATAATTGAGAGCATCTCACCTTGCGTTTTTGATTTGTAATATAATGTTTTGATCTTAAAAGTGTAATTTTTATTTTTTGTTTCTTTGTTTACGTTTGTAACCAGTAATATTAAAAGAAAATAGAAGTTGTTAATGTTCAGATTATTTGACTCTTTATATTAATAATGAGATAAACTTAAATCCAGTTTGTAAGTGTATTAATTAATAAAAAAATAAAGTCACGGGGCCGATCGTGACATTAAGCCACTTCTTTTTAAAAGTGTATTTTATTTCATTTTTATGAATACGAACTGTCGTACACTTTAATTTTTTAAGGAAAATATAGTTTGATATACTTTTTGTTTGTGAAAATTTTTAATTGATAGAGCAGTTTTCAGAATGCGCAGTTTATATAATTTTTATCCTTGAAATTGTTGAACTGCACAAATATCAAACAAAAATTACTTAACTATGGATCAAATTCATCCCCTCCGTCACGTAACCTACCGTAGACTTTGACTGAAGAGTCTCCATTGACTCATTAAAGGGGGTTTCTAATTAAAAAATCGATTTCTTTTGCATAAATTTACTCCTTCACATGTCAAAAATACCTTCCTAAGACTTGGAAGTCGATCCGAGTGTTAGTTTTTGAGATAAATCCTTCACAAAGGGTGGCTATATTAGCGAGCATCGATTGAGTTTCGCGGCGATCGTGTGTCGTTCGAAGATGTCCGATCCAAACGGGAGTTACAAGAAACGTGCATAAAGTTCTAGAAACGCTCCAAATAGAAGATGGCATTGTCTTTTTTTTTACTAAAAAATGTTACCCAAAACTATGAACCTATTTTTCTCAAAATAATGTTTTTATTCGTCGGTAGAACAACTTCAGAGAAAACGAAACACCTTTTTTTGTTAGTCAACTTCACCACACTATGCAAAACGTCTACTATAATAATTTAGATGTAAAAATAATTTTTGTTGTTAAAAAATACTTTAATTTTAATATACTTGCAGTCAATAATTAACCAATGTTGGACCATGAATGATTGAGTTTTGGGATGATCATGATCTTGTCAATAATCGGTTACCATTCATGGCTTTTTCTTGGTTGCCATACAAAAATTTGAATTATTTATACATCGGCGGCCATCAACAGCTCATTATTGGAAACCAAGATTTATTTTTGCAAGAAATGAATCGAAAAATTAGTTGCAAAAAATTGTTTTAATTAATCAAAATTTATGTTTTAAAAAGTGTCTATTGGAATTTAGAATTTATTTGCTGTTTATTTATTTATTTATTTAATTAATAGATTTAATTTGAAACAACTCATACAAGTAAGTATTCTTTTTGAAAGAACTTTTTAAGAAACGTTTAGTAATCGTTCATAGCATCGATTATTCAAGGCGGGAATAGCGGTGAAAAAGTATAATTTCAATTGGAAACTGTGAATACTTTATACATTAAATATAAAAACTCAATAGTGAGAGCGACGCACAGTGGGCAAAAATGCTCTTTTTTGAGTCAAAATTATAGATTTTTTGATAGAATTGACCAATTTTTATAAATCCAACGGAAAAAAAAAGATTATTTCTGATAACAAATTATTAGAACTGTTTTTATTTTTGTTTATTTTTAATGGTTTTGATGTATTTTATTTAAGATTTAAGACTACATATTTTGGCTTCTGAAGCCCTTCTCAGGTCTTACATTTATATATTTTTCAAATTACATCAACACTCACCACTGTGATATATAATGTTTTTTTAAAAATAGTAAAATCAATTTTCGATAAAATTAGGTTAATGTATTATTTTCTTTGTATAAATTTTATTTTGTCAAATTATCTTGTTAAATTCTTGCAACTATGTTATTAATTAGTCAAATCCATGTAACTAAGAAATATGGAAAAAGAAAAAAAAATTCTATCATTATAAAAATTACGAGAAAGTTGAATTTTCCTGTGAAAGAAGAATTTTGCGGCCAAGAAAAATGTCGTTAATAGCTAAATAATTAATTAAACTTTAAAACTTTGTCATGCTGATAAAAACCTAAAGTGAACATTGCACAATCAAAATGTCGGTTTCAATATGGCGGAAAAAATGTAACTTTCTGAAGTTGCTTGAAACTTGCGATCTAGAGGTTTTTTGGGTCGCCGAATAAAAAATTATTAATTAATTATTAATATTATTATCATTACTTACCTGTCAGAAACGAATGCCAATGTAAACAAAACATTATTTCACTCAAAACACTATAACCTTAACAACTTCACCAAAATCACTGTCACTTCTTAAACTATCACTCCTTAATTTTAGAATTTAATTTATTTTTAATTTATTATTATTTAATAAAATGCAATTATTTATTAAACGAAGATATTAAATAAATTAAAAAAAGTACAAATAAACGTCTAAACTGTGATGTTATTGTTGATGAAAAATATCGAAAATCTGCTAGCCAATCAGAAGCCCGATAAAACGTGTTACACCTCTGAAGTTGGTCGAAATGGTTCTCGTATAGAGAAGTCAAGGTCAAAGCTAATTTCTATGTATTGATTATTTTAATAAAATTTTTTGTGATTTTAGATTGCTAACATTATAAGAAATTTTATGAAAAAAACTTGAAGTTACAATATTTAATTAAAAGATTTTAATTCGTCTGCAAAACAAAAAATCGAAACTGAAAACTATCGATAGTGAGGTTTGATATGTACTGACCAATGGGAGACTCGGAAATAGAGTTACACGTCTGAAGTTAACCACAACGTCTGTTCTTTTTAGAATAGGATATCAAACTATTATTATTAGATGAAACCTTTGATGGAATTCGAAAATTGATATACAATACACTTGTAATTGTTACAGAAGTCAAATCCATAAGTAGCTGAAAACGCCTTGCTTAAACTGTGTTGTTTATAATAAATTCACAAATTCGGATTTTAATTGTCCATTTATTTAATTCAGAGAGTTAAATATTGAAATTCCGCAAGAATACATTTCGCTTGAAAGCCGACTTCTCTCTTTAACTTATAATCATACGAAATAGAGAAATAAAATTTAAGAAATAACCACACATATCAATAGAATTATCTTAGTATTCGTTGATTACATATGGTTCGACACTCTCAGTTTCAAATTTAATTTATAGTCTTAAACAAACATTTAGTGAGTTGTTAGTGGTAATGTAAAAAACTCAAACAATATTTGTTTTGAAAAAATGTTGAAAATCATATAAAATCCACCACAACATGTTCCACAGAATTAATTAAAGTATTTAAAATCCGTACACAGTCCTCTAATAAATGAACAAAGCACGTTTATCAGTAGCAACAACAGTCCTCGACATTTGAGAAAAATCAGACGATTCAAGAGAACACGTGTGTTTGTTTCCTTATTTATCATGCCTACTGTGATCAAAGGATTCACGGTAGACTGTATAATGGTAGGATTTCCTTGGCAAAAAACAACTCGTAGTTCGCTCTCTCCTGACAGAAGACGATGATGCATTTCTTGCCTCGTAACAGTAAGGTCCTGTAACTGCATCTTAGTCCTGTCGAACGATATCCAAGTAGTTATCATTTCCTTTAAATTAGATCGTTTTTTGTATACGAGAAACTCGTGATAGAAGGAATTCGCCTCATTCGGAGTGTCGAAAACAATTTTGACTGGGCGTGGCTTCTGGTTATCCTGTGAATTCATACCCATTCTTTTAATTACTGTGTTATTAAGCGGGCCAGGAGTTATCACATTGTCACAATGCGAATCACAGTGTCTCTTCCCTCAAGAATGGGATCAGCAGACAGAAACAGCATCCAATTTGACGGACAGAGTAGCAGACAATTTTTCCATCATTGTTGAAATACTTGTCAGATGTTGAGAAAGGTCCGAGTCAATTATTTGTTTCATATTAGAAGATATAAAAGATGGAGTATCCAGACTAGAAACAGACCCAGTAGGAATTGTGGACGTATTGGGACCGGGTGCACAACACTTTTTATAAGCACCATTTTCAAGTATAGTTGTTCTGAGAGCACAGCGCGGGTGATAGGAAGCACTACAACTACTACAGAGCACAGCACTTGCACCTGCTTGTCTGTTACAAACAAAAGTTTGATAAATTCATATGCGGACACATATGTCTAAAGTTTCTATGTAATCAACTTAATATTACAAACAATTTTAGTCTATATAAGTGCGCGTAATAAAGTTGTAAGCATCATTATGAAAGTAGATGTCAGTCATAAATGACTCATTTACTTTAACGTTAACGGGAAACCCTTCAGTTCTCGAAACTACCTATTTCACACCAACTGAACTTTCACAAAACAAGAATTATGCACTTGGACTTGTTGATCTGTTTACATTTAATTCAATTCCCAACATTGATAAAGGTTGCAATAAGTTTTATATAGATAATTCTGCAGTGACTATACCAATAGGTAGTTATGAAATTAAAAATATTTAATCATATATTAAAGCAAAATTGACAAATAACTTTGCATTAATTATTAAACCTAACAACAATACCCCAGACAGCACCAGAAATTCCCTGAATTTCCCCTGAATATTGGTCCACATTTCCCGAATATTCGAACCTAATATTCAGGGAAGTTTCGTGGAAGCATCAAAATGTCCGCCATGTGGAATATTGGTGGCGAAATTTCCCTGAAAATGTATTTCTAATTTTCAGGGAATTTTCACATCTAATATTCCTAGAATATTCATAGTATTCATAAATTAACTGAACATGATGCGCACTGGTAAAACTTGGTTTCTGTGACACTTACGGCTGCGCAGTAGTTTCTAATGTTCTAGAATCTTACGAGTGTCAAATATAACATAGTTTTCATCAATTACCAGATCAAAAAAAAATTTGGAAATTTTTTTCAACTTTCCCTGAATATTCTAGGAATATTAGATGAGGAAATTCCTTGAAAATTAGAAATACTTTTTTAGGGAAATTTCGCTGCCAATATTTCCCATGGCGGACATTTTGATGCTTCCACGAAACTTCCCTGAATATTAGGTTCGAATATTCGGGAAATGTGGATCAATATTCAGGGGAAATTCAGGGAATTTCTGGTGCTGTGTGGGACATTAGGTTGTCACATTAAATCCAATCGTGACATCCACTTTCATCCAAAGGATTCTATTGGTAAATTATTAGGATTTGCTCCTCGCCAACTGAAAGCCGATGAAAATCCTAAATCTGATTTACCTGTCTCTATATTAAAAGTAAATGCTCTACGTATTGAATGTAATAATACAACTAGAGCGTATATAAATAATCAAAAAGTCCACACTATACATAAATTTTTCTCTGTTGTTCCACCGCGATATAAGATCATAGAAGTTCCAGCTCGAATCATTTACCTTTCAATAGCCGTGAAGACGATACACAATATTCAACTTTGCTTAATAGATCAAGACGGTGACTTGGTTTGTTTTAGAGGAGAAACAATAACAATGTGTTTACATATAAAATCAATGTAATTGGTATTGTTTACAATTAGCAAAAAAGAAAAGTTGATGTCAGTTATAAAAGTCAATCAACATGTGCAAAGAAGGTCAGTGTGAGTGTTACTCGGAAGGTGTTAACACCTCAGAATCAACTGTTCCTGAAACAACTCGGTCTACAAGTGAAAATTTAAAAATAAGTGTTCAGGTAGCAGCTTCAATTGTTTTGTTGCGTGTTTTAAAGTGTTCATTAGGATGTTCTATGACTGTATTGCTTTGGGCCCTTGCCTTATTTATTGTGCATTGCTGTCTTTATGAAATGTGTCATTATGTAACCTCACACCCTAGTGTTTAAGCCGGCTTTGTATACAAAGATAAATAACCATCTTCCAAATGGTTTACACTTTATGGCCTCCTTAGAGGTATTCTCTATTTACAAGTTTAGAAGTCTGGACTAATTGATGTTATTTAACCTTTTCTGTACCTGCCTTTACAACGAGGGATCATTGTGACCACAAGGTTTTGTTCAAAAAGTTTAGTTTAGTGCGGTATATCGAAGAAGTTGTACTGTGAGACAATAAAACAAGTGTATTCTTTTTTCTAAGTTAAATTGTGTTCTTTTTTGAGTTAAATTCCTTTCCTATGGTCACGGATGTTTGCACAATAAGAAAAAGGAAGAGGAAAAGGGGAGATCAACTTTACATATTTTTTATGTTTAGCTGTTATAAGAGAAATTAAAGACATTTTCAGAATTCCAACTGCAGTGAATTTTGATGAATCCATCGCCAATTATGAGATTCATTGTCATTAACCATATGCACCATCCACTTTTAATAATAGTGATGAAATCTGCATTGTAGTAGGGAAGACTGAGGCTAAACCAGGGCCGGATTGGGAACTAAAAGCCGCCCGGGAAAGATATTTAAAGCGGCCCATTTCTATATAATTAAACATTTTTATTAACATTTAAAAATAAAATATAACAATATTAAGTTATAACATTATTTTATTTAAACTTATCAATAATTTAATTATCTGGAATTTCTTGAACAATATCATTCTCTACTGCCATTTGTAAGTAAGCACCAGTAAGTTCTTAGCTTAATGAGCACTTTAAATTGGTTTTAACCAATTTTAAAGGACAAAAAAATTAACAACAGAGTTTTAAACAAATATAATAAAACAATTTTGAGAGAAATCCCTGGCTTTAAAAATTGCTCTGAACCTTTTCCCCTTCATCATCAAAAACAGCCCTTAAAATTAATCATCCCCTAATCTTCAATCAAAAATTGGACAATTTTAACTAAACATGTAACGATGCGAAGTGTAGAAATATAGAAATATAATATATTTGCATCGTCACTATAGTAAGTTCAGGTCGGTTCGTGACCTCGTGTCAATGTAACCAAACCTTTGCCTCTACCAAACTACCGCTCCTAACCTGTGTGCCCCACCGGCACATAGGTCACGAGATCTCGATTATATTAATTGACACGCGCTGCCGAATAGTCAGTCTTCTGGCCAACGGGACTCGAGGTGCTTCTCGATACCAATGCTAGGAACTCGCTAAAAGTAGGAATTGTGTGTGGGTGCTTCCATCACATTTTCTTTTTCACCTCGAGTGAATAGTGAAACCAGGTAGACTTCTGAGAGCGTGAGATGATTGAGTTGAGGTGCTTCTCTCCCAAAACTCACACGTAAATTCTGGAACCGTTGAGGTGAAAGATTGCTCGGACGTTCGCCGGCCTAATAGAGGTGCTTCTATTTAGATTGGTAAACGGAAGTCAAGGTTTGCAGAGTTCTTAAGTGCTTCCATAACGCTGTGAATCCAATCTCTTCTGGGTTTTTCTCAGTTTCTTGGCTAGAGAGAGAAAACTATAGGTGCTTCTGTACGCTCTCTCTCTACCCAAAAAATAGAATCAACTCTTCCTTTGGAGGGATTTGTTGTATGTAGGCGGTAGAGGGTGGTAGAATTTTATATATAGGTACGGTTAATAGTAATTTTTAAGGGTAAAAATATAAAAGTCGAAAGTTTGAACTAGAAAACTGAGAAAGTAAATTTATCGAATTCGGTTATTTAATGATTAAATTGTTTTTTTAATATAAGACTAGGAAAAGAAAATTAAATCTTTATTACAGATCCAAGCTTAAAATCTAGTACTGGCAGTTTTTGTTTAAATCGTCCGATCATGTTGCGTCAGAAAGAAAATGTTGGAATAGATCGTATATATATTGTCGGGATTTTAAAGAACAGAATATTGTTGAAATTTCTTTTATTATTTTTGTAAGCTAATTTTTATTTTCTTTAAATATAATTTCTATCTTATTTTTAAATTAAGAATATATTGAGTTATAACTGACTACACCTGTCCTTTAGAAATTAAGAAATTAATTTAAACGATAAATGTCAGTCAGCAGGCTAAGATTTACTTTCCTTTTTTTTTAATTTTTAGCTAGAAAATAAGTTAAAAATCATCGTTGGGTTGAAAATTCCATTTAACTTTTGAGGTTATAGACGATGGACAATATGACGAGCGAAATCCGGAGCAAATTTATTAATTAAAAAAAGTCCAATCATTACAAACAAATATAATAAAATTTTTTTAGAGAATTTCCTAGCTTTAAAAATGGTTTAGAATGCATTTCTATCTACTGTGCCCCCTTCAGCATAAAAAAGTCGGTTTTATTCACCTGAAAATCATTTTTTTAATATTTTAATACAGAATTACTTTCTTAAATTCACAATTATTTTTCCAAATCTCAATTATTTTCTACGATTCTACAGTTATTTTCTTCTATTCACATTTATTTCAATTAATTTTTAATCATGTTCTTCCATTTTTAAATATTCTCTTTAATATTCAATAATTTTCGGCTTCTTTCAATATTTTTATTAGCTTTCAATTGTTTCCTTCAATATTCAATAATTCTCATTTTTTTCAATTGTTTTAACAGTTTTCAACTATTTTCTTCAATTTTCAAATATTTTCGGTTTTTTCCACTTATTTTTGTCAGTTTTCAAATATTTTTTTAATTATTTTTCAGTTTTCAACTAATTGCTTGCATTTTCAATTATTTCAGATAATATTTAATAACACTTTATCTTTTTCAATTATTTATTTAATTTTCACTTGTTTCCTTCAATAGGCAATTATTTTCAAAAATTTTCGGGTGTACTTCCGAATAGGTCAGACCGACGATTTTGTTGAAACTTGGTATACTTACGTATTTTGATGCGTTGATTACGAAAATGATAGTGAAAATTGGCGACTAGGTCATTTTCATGGTAAAAACTATAAAAAACCATCAAAATTCAGTTTTTTGCATTTATCTCTTAAAATACGCAAAATATGAAAAAATGTTTTAGACAAAAGTTGTAGATCTCATTTAAATACAAGTTTCATATATTAAGCTTTTTTTACAAGAATCGATAAGTTTCTGAGAACAATGCAGAAAACTAGAAATGACCATAACAACGACCAATACTTACTTTATATCCACATCATGAGTACTCAGCTCGTAGAACTTGGATTTTATTGAAACTTGCTATACCTACGTATTTCGATGCACTGATTACGAAAATAATAGTGAAAATTGGCGACTAGATCGTTTTCATGATAAAAACCATAAAAAATCCATAATAATTATGGTTTTTTGCATTTAACTCTGTAAATATAAAAGATATCTAAAAATGCTATTTAGAAAAGTTGTAGATCTTATTGAAATACATCTTTTATATTAAATACTTCTTTTACGCAGAGGTAATAATTTTTTATTGAATAGATTTTAAGTTCATTAAGACAATTCGAATGTAGAGACACTTCGACATGTAAGTCCCCGGCTTTTCTGTTAAGCAACATATACTCGTGTACTTTGATGCACTAATTGCAATCACATAATATTCAGTCGCATAGATTTTATTCCTTACTGTGGAGAACCATTGAATTTGTCATACTAATTTTCCTACTACTAGAAAGTCAGAACGTTTTTGAGATTAGAGCATCTGATCTACGTCTAACGTGTCTTGAAAAAACTCTTGGCTTATACTTTGTATATAAAGGCCGTAACAGGATAAGCATGTAAAAAGTGCCCCCGCTGGGATTGGGTGGACAATTAAGGAATAATTTAGTCCCATTATGAAACAAATTTACACCAAGTACCAACTCAAAAAAAAATTTTTTTTTTTAGTTATGAGCTTTTATTGAAAAAATCGAAAATGTTAATTTTCTTCTAATTAGCTGAACCGATTTTCATAAAAAAAATATATGTTGTACAACTAATGAAAGCTATTAAAAAAAAAATTGGCGACCAAATTCCTTCACTAAAAGAAGTCGAAAAAAATTATTTTTACTTTAAAAGATTTTTTTTTGGTAGAAATCGTCTCGGTAACCCCGCCATTTTTTTCTACAAAATAGTCTTCTTTTATGCAACAACATAATTTATTGATAAGATAATCGAAAGGGCACAACATATGTTAAAAAATAAAAAACTATTTTTTGGCCCCTAAATAGTATGCTCCTCTGTATAAATGAGGGGCCAAGATTTTTTTCAATTGAAAATTAAAGAAAAAGTTAGAAAATTCATTGTCGGATCCAGGGAGGGAGCACAGGTGCTTGGCCCCCCCCCCCCCCCCAAAAAGCCTCATATTTAACAATGAGAGTGAGAGAGATAGCACTATAGTGATATCTCTTTCTCTCTCATGCAATACCCCCTCCAAAAACGTTGTCTGGATCCGCCACTGAGAAAATCGTACATATCCAATGTTTGAGAACATTTTTGAACCAATTGTTTAAATAGTACATTTCGTAACAAGTGTGAACTAAAGGCGTTTTTGAAACGAGCGCAACTTTTTTGCAACGAGTTGTAGACGGCGCCGAAAGCGACGTTCGCCGAACACGAGTTGCAAAAACTTGCGCGAGTTTCAAAATGCCGTTCACAGGAGTTACGAACGATACTTTTTATAACAAAGTTCTAAAAAAAGGCATGTAAAAAACAAAAGAATTATAATTATTTAGATAATAGTAAAAACTTACATAGCACTATTAACAATGAGTATGTATTCCAGAATGAAATAACTGAGAAACTAATAGATTTGTTCCTAGAAAAATACGGGGAAATAGTAAAAGGCAAAAGGGGGGGTCCAGGGGTGAAACCCGAAACAAGAAAACTAACTTAAAAGATATAAAATGTCAAAACAATTTTTGAGGTTAGTTTTTCACTCTCAACGATTGCAGAAAAATTAGACACAAAAAAATTAAAACAAGATGTCACACCGAACGAGGCAACTAATAACATTAATTCATATTAATTTTATTTATCGCGGCATTCACTTTCATCTCTGCTTCACTCAACCGAAAATATGTAAATGTAAACAAACCGAACAAACAGACGTATGTGAGGCTGTTTACACCACCTTACATAAAGTAAGTTACTTAAAATAAGGCATACTTAAATCGTGTTACATACATATATTCGAGCCTGCGCAGAACACCAGTGCCCAGGTTTGCCAACATTATATTACATTCATATTGACAGGTTCGATTTTCTAACCTTTGATTTACAGGTTACGAATATAAATATGTCAAATATAATGTTGGCAAACCTGGGCACTGGTGTTCTGCGCAGACTCGAATATATGTATGTAACACGATTTAAGTATGCCTTATTTTAAGTAACTTACTTTTTGTAAGGTGGTGTAAACAGGCTCTCTCTCTTTTAAGCTACCTGGCATCCCAAATTAGGATAATTAAATTTAAGTCTTAATTATACGAACATTTTTAAATTATACCTACCTTTCTTATGTCTCTCAATCTTAAACTATTTTTAATCTTCGTTTCTCTCTCCATAACCATCCTGTGTAACATTTTTGCGTTACAGCTAGCTGATTTCTTATATAGGACATTCGCCAAACTAAATCGCAGTTTGTCTGAGGTAAACAGTGTTCTTGACGAATTACGTGAAAACTGTGCTACGCGTCAGTGGGCGGTCCTGCTTCTACTGGCTAGAGAAGCCAGTAGAAGTGGCTAGAGTGCGGACCAATCACGTGTAAGTTCCCCGTCATGCATTCTCCCACTTAGTTACAAAAGGGCTTGGGATCACACTTTTCTCCTTTTACTATTTCCCTGTATTTTTCTTGGAACAAATCTATTAGTTTCTCAGTTATTTCATTCTGATATACATACTCATTGTCAATAGTGCTATGTAAGTTTTTACTATCATCTAAATAATTATAATTCTTTTGTTTTTTACATGCCTTTTTTTAGAACTTTGTTATAAAAAGTATCGTTCGTAACTCCTGTGAACGGCATTTTGAAACTCGCGCAAGGTTCTGCAACTCGTGTTCGGCGAACGGCGCTTTCGGCGCCGTCTACAACTCATTGCAAAAACGTTGCGCTCGTTTCAAATACGCCTTCAGTTCACACTTGTTACGAAATGTACTATTTAAACAGTTGGTTGAAAAATGTTCTCAAACATTGGATATGTACGATTTTCTCAGTGGCGGATCCAGACAACGTTTTTGGAGGGGGTATTGCATGAGAGAGAAAGAGATAGCACTATAGTGCTATCTCTCTCACTCTCATTGTTAAATATAAGGCTTTTGGGGGGGGGGCCAAGCACCCGTGCCCCCTCCCTGGATCCGCCAATGAATTTTCTAACTTTTTCTTTAATTTTTAATTGAAAAATATCTTGGCCCCTCATTTATACAGAGGAGCATACTAATTAGGGGCCAAAAAATAGTTTTTATTTTTTAACATATGTTGTCCCCTTTTGATTATCTTATCAATAAATTATGTTGTTGCATAAAAGAAGACTATTTTGTAGAAAAAAATGGCGGGGGTGCCGAGACGATTTCTACCAAAAAAAAATCTTTTAAAGTAAAAATAATTTTTTTCGACTTCTTTTAGTGAAGGAATTTGGTCGCCAATTTTTTTTTTAATAGCTTTCATTAGTTGTACAACATATATTTTTTTTATGAAAATCGGTTCAGCCAATTAGAAGAAAATAAACATTTTTAATTTTTTCAAAAAAAGCTCATAACTAAAGAAAAAAATTTTTTTTTTGAGTTGGTAATTGTAAAATTAAATTTTCAACAAACAATACGAGTATGTAGCATTATTGAAGGCCAGCAGGTTTCCTCTGAAACAGTTTCGGATCGTCTCTCCTTTTGCAGGGAAGTCTGTATGATAAGTCTTGATGTACATTTCGAAGATGAAGGAAAAATTGGAGGACCTGGAGAAGTCATCGAAATTGATGAATGTAAGATTGGTCGTCGAAAATTTGAAAGAGAACGTGTGGTAGAAGGTTCCTGGATCCTTGGAATAATTCAGAGAAATCACTCAAGCAAATACCGTTTGGAAATATGTCCTGACAACAGAAGAAATCAAGAAACATTGATAACATTAATAAAAAAACACGTTGCTTCAGGGTCAGAGATCCACACGGATTGCTGGAGAGGGTACCCTACTGAAAAATCCTATATAGGATCCTACATAGGATCCTATATAGAATCCATATGGATTCCTATGAGAATCCACGTAGGATCCTATATGGGATCCTATATAGGTATTGTCCTATAGGAATCCATGTGGATTCTCATAGGAATCTATGTGGATTCCTATAGGTCGCCTATAGGACACGACCTATATAGGATCCTATGTGGACTCTCCTATAGTAATACATGTAGAATCTCATATAGGATCCTACATAGGCGTCCCAAAAAAATTTTTGTACACCCCCCTACATAGGATCCTACGTAGGTTCCCATATAGGAATCTATATAGGATCTTTTATGGGGGCCCAAAAAAAATTATGTACACAGAATTAATTGTTTTTTTTTAACAACTTTATTCAAATATACATTAAGCACCATTATAAGGACGAAAAATATTTACTGTGCAGGCGTAAGTATTGTAGAATACGTAAAAGACGACTGCGCATGAGGAAGGGGTACAAAAAATTTTTTTGGGGGTACCCATGTAGGATCTTATATGGGTTCCCATATAGGATCCTATATGGGAACCTACGTAGGATCATATGTAGGAGGGTGTACAAAAATTTTTTGGGACGCCTATGCAGGATCCTATATGAGATCCTACATGTATTCCTATAGGAGAGTCCACATAGGATCCTATATAGGACTTGTCCTTTAGGCGACCTATAGGAATCCACATAGATTCCTATGAGAATCCACATGGATTCCTATAGGACAATACCTATATAGGATCCTATATAGGATCCTACGTGGATTCTCATAGGAATCCATATGGATTCTATATAGGATCCTATGTAGGATCCTATATAGGATTTTTCAGTAGGGTATATAAATCTTGAGGATCATGGTTTTGTTCACAAAACGGTAAACCACTCAGAGAATTTTGTGGATCTAGAAACTGGAGCCCACACACAAAATATTGAGTCCTCCTGGCAATACATGAGACGATCTTTGTGTGGAGGTGGGATAAGGAAAGAAAACCTTGCTGACCACTTATGTGAATTTTTGTGGCGTCGACGTCTTGCGAAATTGAACAAAGATCCTTTTGTACAATTAATTGATGACATAAAATTATGTTACCCAGGGTACAAACTTTGATTTTGCAACTAGCAATGATAATTGCAAAGACCCAGGTGCGAATTGTCCGTCGGACCACTGTCGGGCCAACCTTGCGGCGGTTGGTCCGACTCTGCAAGCCGTAGGTCGGGCCAACTAGCAAAATGATAACGGTTCGCCGACCAACGGTACTGATAGTCGGCCCAACTACTGACCCCAAAGTCGGGCCGACTACTGTTCCCAAAGTTGGCCCAACTATTCATCCCAAAGTTGGGCCAACCAGCAAAATGATAACGGTTCGCCGACCAACGGTATTCATAGTCGGGCCAACTACTGCTACCGAAGTTGACCCAACTACTCATCCCAAAGTTAGGCCAACCTACTACTTTATCTAAATTTCATCATTAATTAAAGTACATATAATTACATAATACAATTTATAAATTCAATTACATAAATATTAATAGTTTAAATTACATATATTATCAGAACCTGAAACAGAAAAACTTTTGTAGTCACGAAGATTCGAACCTTGGTCCTCCAGCTGACAGTCCAGTACGCTATGCACCGTAGTATCATTGATTGCAATAAGAAATTATAAATCAACTATATAGCTTAACTCATTACCGCCTATTCTTAGAGAGACTCAGATATTAAATAATTGAATACTGGAATGATGACCATGGACCAAATAATGATTTTTGACGTTAATAATTGTTTAAAAAATAATTTGTTTAAACAAATTGTTATAAACAAATAGAAATAAGAGTAAACTTATTAAAAATAAATCGCGGCAATTGATAGTAAAGAAAAAATTGCAAAATAAACAAAGTGATTTTTTAAAATTTTCAATTCTGTATATTTTAAATAGTTAATAAATAGTGACAATGACTCTGTACTCATCTCAGCTTACGCTTACGAATACATTGATATTAAAAAACGATTATTGGAAAGAGGAGAGTGGAATAAATGATGACTTTGAAGTTAAAAAATGTTTAAAAATTAATTTGTTTAAACAAATTTTTATAAACAAATGGAAGAAAAACAAAAAAATCAGGGCTACTACTGACTTATCACTTTAATTTAAATCATCGCATCATCATTTATTATAAGATTACAACATTCAATAAATAAATGTCTATTTCTTTGTAAACTTAATTATTCTTTCCTAAACATTTTTGATTGTCAACAATTTTTTAAAATTGATTTTAGAAGTGTTTTAAGACTATTATTATTAAAATCTTTTTGGTTTAATTTTCCTAAAATTCTTGTTGTTGAAAGATTTTTACATTTCTTCTGTAGACTTATTTTTATCTATTTAAATTAAAAAAAATTTTTTTGCTACTTTTTAATTATGCTAAATGAATTAATAAGTGACATTTTTGATGTTTCTAAAAGAAATCAATGATTTTCCCCAATGGTCGGGGAAACTCTGGGCAAGGTTGGGCCGACCTCTAAAATTAAGGTCCCCCAAATTATGTTTTACGGAGTTTTGCCAACGGTCGGGGAAACTCTGGGTAAGGTTGGGCCGACCTCTAAATTTAGAGTCTTTTAAACTGTGTTTTACAAAGTTTGCCCAACGGTCGGGGAAACTCTGGGCAAGTTTGGGCCGACCTCTAAAATTAAAGTCCCCTAAACTATGTTTTACGGAGTTTTGCCAACGGTCGGGGAAACTCTGGGCAAGGTTGGACCGACGGTCGGGAAAACTGCGAGTGCCACAGTTGGCTTGCAGAGTCGGCCCAACCTTAGGAACTTGAAAAAAAATATAGTTGGGCCAACTCTGGCAGACGTAACTACGCATGCCAGAGTTGTGCCGACCTTGGCCCGACGGACAAACTCTGGCTGCCGACCAAAAGTCGCACCTGGGGACCATTATTAAACAGCTCTTATAAGAGCTAACAACTTTTATTACCATTATTAATCAGGTTTGTATCTCGACAATAGCAATCAATCCTTTCTTAATATTCTGAAAAAATGTTCTAAAAAACAAAAAAAAAACAAAAACAGAACAAAAAACAACTAAAACAAAATCAAAACAAAAAATAAAATCAAAAATAGAAAAAAAAACAAAAAAAATCAAAAATAGAAAAAAAATTAACAAAAACAAAAGAAGCACTTTAAAGACTATTTTCCAACCTTCTCGCGGTAACAGGGGCGGCGCCAGTTGTGTGGACTGTGTGGAGTAGTCCACACACCAAATTTTTTCGTGTGTGGATTTCCACACAGCAAAATTTTTCAATTATTTTAAATAATTTTATCTTTAACGGTACAATTTTTAGTATGTATAATTCCAATAAAAACTGCGATTTTTTAAATTATTTAAAATGTCTTAAGTTTAAAATTTGCGTTTCACATATATAAAAATTTTAATTATTATATTTCAGACCTACCCCCTTCCCCCTTTAAACATAACTTAAACTCCACACACGACTCCGACCTGTTCCGCCGCCCCTGCGCGGTAAAGTGCGTGAGTAGGCAAAGGAGCCAAAACTAATGGACTAATGGCAAAAAATAGCAACAATTGAGACAAATTCCAGAAAGAATTACACACTACCTTGGTGGAGTGCACTTCCGAAAGCAATTACGAATCATTACTCAATAACGTAAATAATAACCCTTTGGTATTTTCAGCAATGGAGAACCCTAACCCCACGGTATTCTATACAATAGCTCACCCCAACCCCGCCGTACTTTGTATAATGGAGCATCACAACTCCCGGTATATTCTACGATGGGGCACCCCAGCTACCCGGTATTTTGTACAAGGGGGCACCCCAACGCCCCAGTGTTCTGTACAATAGGGGCACTCCAACTCCCCCCTAGAAAGTAAAAAAGCGTGCGGCCGTAGGCCGCGCGCCTATTTTTGTTCAATACTTAGTTACATACTTATTATGTTGGTATACAGTAAGTATTGATCGTTGTTTCAGTGATTTCTAGTTTTTTGCAATTTTCTCACAAACGCTTCATTTCTATGAAGAAATATACGAAAGAAAAGTTGTGTATTTCGACGAGATTTACAATTTTTGTTAAAACTCTTTTCTCAAATATGTCTTATTTCTTGTGTTAAATGCAAAAAACATAATTTTAATTGGGGGTTTTATGGTTTTTATAATGGAATTTAAATCTGCGCCTATTTTCACTATGGTTTTCGTAATCAGCGCATTAAAATACGTAAGTATACCAAGTTTTAAAAAAATCGGAGTTGTGTTGCTTTCGGAAGTATATCCTTCATGGTTATTTCTAGTTTTTTGCAATTTTCTCGGAAACTTATCGATTCTTGTAAAAAAAGCTTAACATATGAAACTTGTATTTTAATGAGATCTACAACTTTTGTCTAAAACATTTTTTCATATTTTGCGTTTTTTAAGAGATAAATGCAAAAAACTGAATTTTGATGGTTTTTTATGGTTTTTACCATGAAAATGACCTAGTCGCCAATTTTCACTATCATTTTCGTAATCAACGCATCAAAATACGTAAGCATACTAAGTTTTAACAAAATCGTCTGTCTGACCTATTCGGAAGTATATCCTAGGCAATTAAAAAAAAAAAAAAAAAGGTAGTCAGAGTTGAACATGGTAGTCAGAGTTGGGTCACTGTAGAAAATCAAGGAAATATGAAGATAAATCATTAAAAATGACAATATCTTTGCCTTCGCATGATAGTATTGCACTCAAATACATTTGGAAATGACAAAAGGAAACATGAAATTGAAATAAATCATATTTCCTCTTGTATCGCAAAATTGAACTGAAAGTGAAAAAGTATTACCAAAAATTTGAATTTTCTTTATTTCCAATAGAAATGAAGTTTTGGACACCTTTTTAAGTTAACAAATTCATTTTATTGCCAAAATGCTTCAGAATTGCAATATTTTGGGTGTACCAACCTTGACTCAAGCGTAGTTTAGCTTCATATCACACACACACCATGAACGCTTTATACAAACACCTAATTACGTTCCACATTTTCGTATAACATCTTAATGAACAATTTTAGTCAACTTAATTTGTTTTTAGCATATTTCTTCTACATTTAATTATCTAATTTTGAAACTATAAAAACGTTTTTTGTTGAGCGTATAAAACGGACTCGCTTAATACGTCTATATAGTTCGCACACTTCACTGCAATCCATGTAAAAAGTTTGCTGGCATTGCTAACAAGTATTTACACACAACGACATATGGATCTACTGTAATAAAACAAAATAAACGTGATGATTTATTTTCGTCTTTTTTAAACTATTTTCTTTCATATTCGATAATTTACGACTGTATTCAATAATTTTTTTATTTATTAATCATTTTCTTGAAATTTTAATTCAGTTCTTCAATTCTTAAATTATTTGTATCCAATCACAATTCTTTTCTTTTATTGATACTTATTTTTTTCATTTTCAATTATTCTTTCAATTTGCAAGTGTTTTCTTCAAATTTTAATACAGTTTAATTTTTCAAAAACCAAATAAACTTTTAATTGTTTCTAGAATTATTCCTATTTTTTTCTTTCTATTTTAGTTTATTTTTAGTTTCATGTTTATCTTTTTCTGTTTAAAAGATATTTTTGTCAATTTAATAATCTTTCCATGTTTTGAATTTTTTGCAATTGGCAATTACTTTCTTCAATATTCAATAATTCTCGGCTTTTTCCATGATTTTTCCAATTAACTATATTTTTCTTGAACTTTCAATTTATTAGACCCTTGAAGGTCATTTGAAGGTCATTTTTATGACCTTTAAAGGTTTTTTTGAAAAATCGGTCAAGACGTTTCCGGACATAAAATTTCCTGCTCTTTCAGAATCCGGGTCAAAAAAAATTTATTTTTGAAATTTAGGTGCTTGAACTTGACGTGACATTGAACTAAACGTGATGGAGTTATGTGGACACCGGGATCGTAATCAGCGATCCCAAAAACATAAAGGTCCACTCGATTTAGAATATATCCACCTCTGCTATTTGTGGGCCTGTGTTATTCCTGCAGTTTTCTTTAGTTTTTAACTGTCAATTATTTTCTTAAATATTCACCAATCCTGGACTTTTTTATATTTTTATACTGTTTACTTATTTATTAATATATTTGTAAATTATTGATTTTCAATAATTTTTTTTAAGTCTCAATTTAATTCCTTAATTCTTTAATTTTTCTGTCGAATTAACAATTATTTTCTTCTTTGTTCAATTATTTTAGCAATTTTTAATATTATTTTATTTTTATTAAATTGCCATTATTTCTTCAAATTTTAATCCAGTTTAATTTTTTAAAAGCAAAATTGTTTTCAATAATTCTCTACAATTATTCCTGTAATTTTTTTCCTTTTTCAATTTCCAATTGTTTTTTTGAAATTTTATAGTTGTTCTTTAATTTTTTAAATTATTTTTATCAAGTGTCGGTTTCTTAATCTTGCCATTATTCCGATTTTTTTCATTTGTCAATTCTTTTCGTAATTTTTTAATTATTTTAGGTCGTTATTATCAACTCGAGACTATTGCTCAAATATAGTATCGTCTTGATATCGTGAAGCACTAAGAAGTAATCGCCAACAGAACAAATCAATTTAAAAAGTTAAAGATTACTTATAAAATTTGTTGAGAATTATTGAAAATTGAAAAAATTGAAGGAGATAATTGAAAATTGAAGAATGTAATAGAAATTTAAAAAATATAATTAAAAATTGAAAAAAGTAGTTAAAAAGTCTAGAATTCTTGAATATAGAAGAAAATAATAATTAAAACTGAAGAATGGAATTGAAAATTGAAGAAGGGAATTGAAAGTTGGAGATAATAATTAAGAATTTATTTATTTATTTAAAATCGTAGAAAAATTGTAGAAAATAGTTGTATAATTGAACGATTTAATTAAAATTCTACAATTTCTGTGATTCAAAAGAAAATTTAAAGAAGCCGAAAATGATTGAATGTTGAAAAATTAATTGAAAATAGAAAAGAGTATTTGAAAATTAGATGAAATTTATTTAAATAAATTAAATTATTAATTAGACCTACAAAAATACCGGCCCACCTGGCGGCGGCCTACCGGGATTTTTCCCTGTATCCCGAATGGCAAATCCGGGCCTGGGCTAAACCGGACATGGGGCTTAACCAGGCAAGTCAAATATCTCTAAATCTTCGAAGTGTTTCACACCGTTTAAACACTTCTTTTAAACACATATGTATTAAACATATGTGAAGTATAAACGTCCTTAGGTTTTATTGACTCGCTACGCTCGTGCTACACTCATTCTTCGAACATTTGTGCTTGACAAAAAAACACGGACTTCCCTCCCTTGATGCATAATATACTATTCTACCACACATGTACGAAAACCTCGTGTTTTCGTTCGCCTTAAACGGGGCAGAACTCACAGTTTTTAGGTCAGTGAACGTTAGAGGTAAAAAAACTTCCGAACAGTGAAAAAAACTCTCATCGCGCAGGCGCATTGCGGCGCGCCTGCGCGATGAGAGTTTTTTCGCGCTCGTTTCGCACTCGCTACGCTCGTGCTACACTCGTTCTTCGAACATTTGTGCTTGACAAAAAAACACGGCACAAATGTTCGAAAAACGAGTGTAGCACGAGCGTAGCGAGTGCGAAACGAGTTTGGAGAACATTGTGCGAGACAAAAAATCGGCCTCCCGAGGTGCATATGCTATTTTCTATCACATATGTACGAAAATCTCGTGTTTCGTTCGCGTTAGCGGGTCAGCACTCGCAGTCTTTAGGTTAGTGACTTTAGAGATAAAAAAACTTCCGAACAGTGAAAAAAACTCTCATCGCGCAAGCGCATTGCGGCGATTTTTTACCTCTAACGTTCACGGACCTAAAAACTGTGAGTTCTGCCCCGCTTAAGGCGAACGAAAACACGAGGTTTTCGTGCATGTGTGGTAGAAAGTATATTTATTATTTGCTAACTGTTTTTGATAGCTTAAGGCATATAGAATTTAATTTAAAAAAAGTTTTTTTAAATACTTTCAAAAGAATAAAAATATTGCGCCTTTATTACGAGACGACCGGGTGGGGCAAAACCGGACGAATCAGAATTGCTATATTGAATGTTGCCGTAAAACTCACAGCGATTTTCTGTGAACCACTTATAATATTTTTTCTTAAAAAAAGTGTTGCATCGATTCATTTAATAAGTCTGAATACAAAGAAAACTTGTTTTAGCCTTCTTTGACATTTTTTGTTACTGACTTTTGTCAGACAGTTACTATCAGTCATTAATTTTTCAATGTTATGTCTAAGAAAATAATATATTTTGTTTTAAATGAGTTAAATATGTTTTAGGAAATACTCTTAATGATTTTTTAAATTAAAAAACGCATATTTGTGGTTCAACCTTGGCTAAATTTAAAGTGTTCGACTTAGCCCCATAGGGTGTCCCACAGTGGGACAAAACGCTCACTTTTCGTTCAAAAAATTCTAGAGCCCACAAATATTGACCGAATTTTAATTTTTTTTTAAATGAAAGGTTATAAAATTCTTAAGGAGACTATGGTCTTACTTTTTTTAAAGAACAATTGTTGTTATTGTTTATTTTTATCAACAAAGTGAAAAATAATGTTATTAAAATTTTTTTTTTTTTTCGTATAAATGATTGATGAGTGTTCTGAAATGCTTTGAATCATTAAAAAGTCTTTTCCAAATTAAAAATTATTAGTTTTTACATGTTTTTAATAATTATAAAAAGATTGTTATAAACAATTTTACAAAATTTCCAGAGTGTATAGATTCTTTGCTTCTTTTTGGTTGAAACTCGCTACTCGGGGGTTTTTGGGGTCGCTTAATTTGAATTTGAAGTCCGTTTTCAAAAATACAAAATGGCGGATCCAATATGGCGGATGAAAAAATTTCAAATCAATGGGATTGTCATAAAACTCGCTACACGGGGGTGATACATGGATTCAAATTTACAAGAATCTTATATTCCAAGTCTGTATTTGCATAAATGTTTATCATCTGCTGTATTGACTGTATGTTTATATTCATTTTCTTATATTTTTAATTATAACAGACTTTTTTTGGTGGTCTCAGCAGTGGAAAAGGTTTTTGTTTAATTTCAAATAAAATTTAATTGTGTTCGTTATATTCACGAGATTTTAAACTTCGACTGTCTTTTGTTTTCCGATTGTCTACTGTATGGTATGTATATTACATGTATTTTTTTAGTTTCTCTCGAGTTGGACCAGGCATTTTGTTTTTCTCTAATAGAGGCAAAGTTTGTGAAAGTTTTTTTATCATATTGATTGGATTTTTGTTTAATTTAAACGAAGAATGAAATCGTGATCGCACATAAGCTTCTTGTCAATTCAGATCCCTATATTGCTTATCTTAGACAAAAAGCTACCGAAATCAGACAAGCAGATTGAAAAACACTCTATAAGAATTTTAATTGTCTTTTAATTTTTTTATCCGATATATTAGATCAGCTATTTTGGATTTTGGGAAACGGACTTCAAAATTCGAAAACAGCAACCCCAAAAACTCCCGAGTAACGAGTTTCATGACAATCCAATTGATTTAAATTTGTTGCATCCGCCATATTGGATTCGCCATTTTGAATTTTTGAAAACGGACTTCAAATTCGAAAACAGCGTCCCCAAAAGCCCCCGAGTAGCGAGTTTTATGACAATCCCATTGATTTGAAATTTTTTCATCCGCCATATTGGATCCGCCATTTTGAATTTTTTAAAACGGACTTCAAATTCGAAATCAGCGACCCCAAAAACCCCCGAGTAACGAGTTTCCTGACAATCCCACTGATTTGAAATTTTTTCATCCGCCATATTGGATCCGCCATTTTGAATTTTTGAAAACGGACTTCAAATTCGAAATCAGCGACTCCAAAAACCCCCGAGTAACGAGTTTCATGACAATCCCATTGATTTGAAATTTTTTCATCCGCCATATTGGATCCGCCATTTTGAATTTTTGAATACTGTCTTCAAATTCGAAATCAGCGACCCCAAAAACCCCCGAGTAGAGAGTTTCAACCAAAAAGAAGCAAAGAATCTATACACTCTGGAAATTTTGTAAAATTGTTTATAACAATCTTTTTATAATTATTAAAAACATGTAAAAACTAATAATTTTGAAAGTGGAAGAGACTTTTTAATGATTCAAAGCATTTCAGAACACTCATCAGTCATTTATACGAAAAAAAATTTTAATAACATTATTTTTCACTTTGTTGATAAAAATAAACAATAACAACAATTGTTCTTAAAAAAAAGTAAGACCACAGTCTCCTTAAGAATTTTATAACCTTTCATTTAAAAAAAAAAATTGAAATTCGGTCAATATTTGTGGGCTCTAGACTTTTTTGAACGAAAAATGAGCGTTTTGTCCCACTGTGGTCCGGTTTAACCCCACCATTTTTAGGATTTTCGTTTTCGAGGTGGTCATATTCAAAGCGACTTTTTAACAAAAATATATATGATTTTTTAAACGAAACAATTTTAGTTTTAGTTAAAGGTACCAGCTTTAAAATGGTATATTACACTTTGGCAAAAAATATGTATTTATATGTTTTTTTTTTGCAAAAGACCAAATCCGTCTGGTTTAGCCCCAGTCTCCCCTACAAAATTAAGATTAGTATATTTTACCAAGCAACAGTTTATTACAAATATTTGAAAAGTTGTGTAAGGATGATGGAACTACTCTCACAGAGAATGATGAAGTTACAAATAATGCTATAGCTTATTTGTTTGATGAAATTTGTTATGAGTTAAATGGCATTGAGAATGATCGATGCAAGTACGTTGGACACACTACGACTATGAGAAATTCAGTATCTTTAACACCATGTCAAGTTAATCGTGCAGAAAATGCTGGATTTGTGAAATTTACATTAAATTCAAGAGTGTTAATGGAAAATTGATATTTTAATGTAACAATATCTTTGAGTATGATTTTTGGTTCTGCTGAAGATTATAAAAAAATTGTTACCAATGGTAAACATGATCATTTTAATAAGATCGGAGTGTCTGCATAATTTTTTGATCAGTGTGACCTCACAAATGTAAAATTGTTTTTAAACTTACAATCTTATCCATATGGAAATTTGAATCTATACTATACTAATAATAATCAATATTCTATATTATATGATTTATGATATGTATGCTAATTTTCAATCGTCTTACTATGGAAGAGATTCCGAACCTATACTAAGTTGGTCAAATTTTAAATCATTGGCTCCTCTAATTGTTATTGACTGCTCAAAACAAAACGAGTTCCTGAAGCAGGCATCAGTCGATGTACGTTTAGAATTTGAAACCAGAAACAATATGCCTGATGAGACAACTGCATACTGCTTAGTCATCCATGATCGCATTGTGCAGTATAAGCCAATCAGCGGTATTGTCAAGAAGCTGTAAAAAGTGGAAGGGTGTGACTTAAGGGTATATAAGTCGTGTCTCTGAGTAGAATTTTATTTTTATTCGAGGAGGGAGTTCATAGTAGACGTTCAAGGCTTTAAAAAACCTCACAATGAATTCATCTTCAAGAAGCTGGTCATACTACCCCTAGAAGAAGATTCTCAACCTATAGTGTTCTTGTTCGAACCAACCTGCAGCTGGAGTTCACTGCCTGGAAGATATAAGACTGAAAATCTATGGTTAATGCACAACTATCATGACATCAAGTGGATATCTGGAAATATTTCTCATGAAGAATTACAACTTATACTTCATGAGCAATTATCTAGAGCACGGACAGTCTATTTTAAAGGTTTAGAGAAGAAGAGATATCTTAAGCGATATATTAAAAATGTGTTAAATCTTAAAGATATTAATAGTCCTTCACTTAAAAAACTTGTGAAAACATCAATATGTAACCACTATACTATATTCAGAAGTAATTGTTTCGTAAATAATGCTATAATGTTAGGAAATTGGTTTCTAAATGCTCTTAATAGATGTACTGTAAAAAGTGTACTTATGGGTGTAAATGGGCTCACCACTTTAACCCTTTTTGCTGATATTATGGTAATGTGTGACTTAGAAACTAACTGTTTAGAATTATTCAAAGAAAAATTTAAGTATCCTCCTCCTTTCTATTTTAGATATGTAAATGAAAAAAGAACATGTCGATGCAATAATTGAAATTTTTAATTCACATCATAAAAATTTACAATTTACTTCGAAATTAGAGAGTAATAACAAAATTAATTTTCTAGATTTAACTATTATTAGAGACAATAATATTCTTATCACCGATTAGTATAAAAAACCAACGTTCTCAGGACGTCTAATCAGTTATTTTTCGAGTCACCCAGTTCAACAGAAGAAAAATATTGTTTTTAATCTGGTTGACCGAGCGATTTCTCTTTCACATAAAAAATTTCATAGTGACAACATGAAATCAATTGTTAATATTTTAAAACTTAACGACTACCCTGTGGATTTTATAAATAAGCACATTAAGGTTCGCTTAAATAAATCGAAATATTTGACAATAGGAAATAATGATAAACACAACAAAGCAATTTTATACAGACAACTTCAAAAAATTTCTTTACCATTTGACGATACAATTTTTTTCAAGTTGTCGCATGTTTTTAAAAAATACAACATTTGCACCATCCCCCTTTTAAAAAAAAGTCCTAATTCCATTGTAAAATTGGGTAAAGATGTCAGTGAAAAATTGTACCGCGCCAATGTTGTTTACAAATTTAATTCTAGAGATTGTCCAGCTGTTTACATTAGTGAAACAAAACTTGCTCTAAGGGAACGTTTAAAAAAACATAAAGACAAAAAAAATAAAAATTCTGTAGTTTTTAAACATTCAAATGACTGTCATCATGATTATGATTGGGAGGGTGCAAAAATATTAGATTACGAATCAAATCGTAAAAAGAAAATAATATCAGAAATGTTTTATATCAAATCCACTCCTTACACTATTAATAAGAAGGAGGATGTAATTTATTGAAATAAAAAATTCTTTCCTTAAATTAGAAAATCAGAATTATTATAGTTCTGTCTTTAATCGTTTGATATTTAAATGCTTGATCTCTTTAGTTCTTGTTCTGTTTTACTCTTACTCTGTCTGTCTTCGTTTGGTTTTGTCAGTCTGAAGGGACAATATTTATTTTAATTTATTCAGTTTCCGATCAAACGTCGATCGTTTTGCACAATGTGACTCGAATTTTATAAATTCAAGAATATTTTACGTGACGTTATTTTTTAAACACAAAAATAGTTTGTGATAATGTATATTTAAGTTTCATTATGGAAAATATTTATATTTTAGCTAACTCAAATTGTCGTGAACTTTAATTGTTGGTGTAATAATAAAATGTTTTTCAATAAATTATAGCCTCAAGAGCTCGGCAAACCTAGCCGACAAAACGTCGTGACTAGATAAAAATTGTGGTTACACAGTTTTTATTTATAATTAACAACCTTCTTTGATCGCTCACTTCTCATACACAATAAAATACATAGCCAATCAAAACCTTGAGAAGGAAAATAAAAAATTAAAGAAAGTAATATAAAAATAGTGAAAAAATATTTTTTGTTTAAAATTTAATCTTTTTGATAAAATTATTGTGTTATGTTAAATGTAATGTTAATATTCATTACGATATCTGTATCGACGTTCTTTAAGAAAATGAGTATAGGTCTTACTAATATTCTTTGTGTCATCTTTTTTGTTAATTGGATTTCTCTGCATGTTGGATGTAAATCATTTCTGAAGTTTATCTTTTAACTAGATTAGATTCTCTGTCTAGAATTGAAAAATTATCCGAGTCAAAATCATGTTTTAAGTCTTTTTTGTAAGTATGAAATACCGAATTTTGATTTTAGACGTTTTGTGTTCATTGATTATTTTCAAAGTCATTCTTTTTGTTTCTTCGACGTAAGATGCTTTGCATTTTTTTTAATTGATTTCTTATCCCGTATTATTTGTTTATGTTTTTTTACTATTATCTTTCCCATTTTTTATTAAAGCAATTTTGTTTTGTTGATTTTTCGTAGGAATAGAAGAAATGAAATAATTTTTAATGAATAAGCTGTTTTTTCAAAAAGGCCATTGACATTTGGTAGGAATAGATAATTATTGTTTAAAAGAATTTGTTTTATAGTTTCTATAATTTTTTCATGAAATTTTTGACGTGAAAGTTTTATGGCTCTGTCTGTTAAATTATAAATAATAGCAATTTCTGGAGCCTAAAGATGTTGAGATTTGAAATTTAAAATACGTCCAAAAAATGTGGGTTTTTGATACTAAACGGTCATAAGTTTGTTATCATTTTTTATTACTAAAACATCCAAAAAATTGAGATTATTGTTTTCTTCTATTTCATAAGTAAATTGAAGCCTATGGTTATAATTATTGAAAATATTAATTGTTTCATGTAATTTACTCTCTAAAATTAAATAAGTGAAAATTCACTTATTAGATGTCAAAAGTTTTCCACTCTTTCAAAAAGAGCATATGCACTTACAATAAGTGTATATGCACTTGTGATAAGTGAAATTTTCACTTATTATAAGTGCATATACACTTTTTGAAAGAGTGGAAGACTTTTGACATCTAATAAGTGAATTTTTACTTATTTAAATTTAGAGAGTATTTTTTGGTATGCATGTAAAGATATCATTAACAGATCGAACAAAAAATCTTGGTGTGTAGGACAATTTTTCAATGCAAGACTCCTCCAAATCTGACATAACTGTTTCAGCAGACAAACCTGATATTGGTGCACCCAAAGGTGTACCATAAATCTGTTTACAATATTGGTTGTTAAACTTAAAATATGTGTTGTAAAAAAGAAATTCAACTATTTCAATAAGTTCATCAAGAGAAATATCCACAATTCGTGTAATATAACTATAACGTTTTGTGATATTATCAACAAAATGCCGCGAACCCACATTAGTGAATAATGATTGAACATCAAAACTGATTAAAATATGGCCATCTGGAATGTTAATATTTTCTATTTTGTTTATAAAGTCAAAACTTTTTTTTGCATATGATTTTGGTTTGGTAATGGCTTTATTGAGTATTTAAAATAAAACTTTAGATAAAAAATGAGTTGGAGAACCTATGCACGAAATAATAGGTCTGTAAGGACATTCTATTTTATGAATTTTAGGAAGACTGTAACATTTTGCTATAGACTGGTATCTGTCTGTGTGAGTTCTTCATTTTTATATTTTCTATTGAGTGAACCATTATCATTTACTGTACTTTGTAACCTGTGAGTTCCCTTCTGTACAGAACTTAACGGGTTGGTTTTGATTTTTTGATAAGTGGTGGTATCACTCAATAAGGTTTCCATTTTTTTATTATAATCCTCACGATCAACTGCTACCGTGACATTCACTTTATCTGCAGTTGTAAACAATATATTTTTATGTTTCTTAATAAAAAGTTTGGCATTATTAACTTTGTTAGCAAGATTTCTATCTTAAATATTCATATGTTTTTGTTTGTTGTTTTTTTCGAATGATTTAATATTATGCATTAATTGCCTTCTAATGTCTTTAACTAAGTCACTGAGTACTTTATAAATTGATATAGGTCTTACTAAGATTCTTTGTGTCAAATTTTTTGTTAATTGGATTTCTCTGCATGTTAGAAGTGAATCATTTCTGAAGTTAATCTTTTATCTAGATTAGATTCTCTTTCTAGAACTGAAAAATTATCCAAGTCAAAATCATGTTTTAAGTCATTTTTGTGAGTATTAAATACCGAATTTTGATTTTAAGACGTTTTGTGTAGATATAAAACTAAATTTAGTTTTTGATTATATTAAATCGATTGAAAATTTCATCTCAATTTATAAAGTACACAGTGACTTAGCTAATGACATTAGAAGGCAATTAATGCATAATATTAAATCATTCGAAAAAAACAACAAACAAAAACAAATCAATATTTGAGATTGAAATCTTGCTAACAAACTTAATAATGCCAAACTTTTTATTAATAAACATAAAAATATAATGTTTACAACTGCTGATAATGGTAATGTCACGGTAGCAGTTGATCGTGAGGATTATAATAAAAAAATGGAAACCTTATCGAGTGATACCACCACTTATCAAAAAATCAAAACCAATCCGTTAAGTTCTGTACAGAAGGGAACTCACAGGTTACTAAGTACAATAAATGATAATGGTTTACTCAACAGAAAATATAAAAATAAAGAACTCACACATACAGATACCAATCTAGCAAAATGTTACGGTCTTCCTAAAATTCGTAAAATAGAATGTCCTTACAGACCTATTATTTCGTCCATAGGTTCTCCAACTCATTTTTTATCTAAAGTTTTATTTTATATACTCAATAAAGCCATTACCAAACCAAAATCATATGTAAAAAAAAGTTTTGACTTTATAGACAAAATACAAAATATTAACATTCCAGATGACCATATTTTAATGATTCATGATGTTCATTCATTATTCACTAATGTGGGTTCTCGGCATGTTGTTGATAGTATCACAAAACGTTATAGTTATATTACACGAATTGTGGATATTTCTCTTGATGAACTAATTAAAATAGTTGAATTCCTTTTTTACGACACATATTTTAAGTTTAACAAAAAATATTATGAACAGATTTATGGTACACCTACACGGAAAGAAATATATTGGTTTTGTACCATTAGATTACTCTATAGTATTTTCCTATTTGAGTTTGCTAACCTTTAAAAGCAACAATATATAGTTTTGCAGTATTAGGTATCGCTATAGATAATACCTATCATAGACTTACTTTTATAGTAAGAACATAATAGTCTAAACGCAAAGACATTATATAGGCCAAAAGCATGAACCATCGTTATAGTGCAATCGCAAAGAGGATAAAAGGATTAGACTGTTATGTTGGTGGAACCGTCCTGTTATACTCTTTGCTATTGCACTATAACGATGTTTCTTGCTTTTGGCCTATATAACGTCTTTGCGTTTAGACTATAATGTTCTTACTATAAAAGTAAGTCTATGATAGGTATTTTCTATAGCGATACCTAATACTGCAAAACTATATATTGTTGCTTTTATAGGTTAGCAAACTCAAATGGGAAAATACTATAGAGTAATCTAATGGTACAAAAGTAATATATTTCTTTCCGTGTATGGGTGCACCAATATCAGGTTTGTTTGCTGATATGGTAATGTCAGATTTCGAGGAGTCTTGCATTAAAAAATTGTCCTACACACAAAGATTTTTTGTTTGATATGTTAATATCTTTACATGCATAGCAAAAAATAAATTACATGAAACAATTAATATTTTCAATAGTTATGACAATAGGCTTCAATTCACTTATGAAATAGAAGAAAACAATAATCTCAATTTTTTGGACGTTTTAGTAATAAAAAATTATAACAAACTTATTACCGTTTGGTATCAAAAACCCATATTTTCGGGACGTATTTTAAATTTCATCATCCTTAGGCTCTAAAAATTTGCTTTTATTTATACTTTAACAGACAGAGCCATAAAACTTTTACGTCAAAAATTCCATGAAAAAAATATAGAAACCATAAAACAAATTCTTTTAAACAATAATTATCCATAACAACTAATAAAGAATTAACACTAATAGCACTGAACGTTATTTAACTTCCAGGTCACGTTACTTTTTAACGTTAGGGCACTGTGCTTTGGAGCGGATTTAAATAAAATTATTAGGTAAATAAAATTTTTAAATGGATTCTGTTTCTAGGTGTTATTAAAAAGAAAATAAACGTTAAATAAAAAAAATCCACTTAGCGCTTTTGTTTTGGCAGCGAAAATAAGATATTTTGATTTATTTTCAAACTTTGATCTATAGCTTCTTTTGAGACCTAATATTGTCACCCTAGCAATGCCTTTTAAAACAAAAGTTTCCAGTATATTTTGCAAGTAGTAAATGTCAGCTTTCAAAAAGAAGCTTGTTTGTGGTACTAAAATTATGTTTTTCTGGAAATTTTGAATTTAAATCGTAAAATTTGAAAACGTTTTGTCATTTTTCGACTTTTAGAACAAATTTAGTCAAGAAAATGAATTATTAACAAAAACATGAAATATTTTCTGAACAACATAAACTATCTGTATTATTAACAAAATCTCTTAAGGGTTTAATCGCAGTCATAACTTTCAAAAAACCGATTTTTCTTGTTTATTAAGATGATTAATAAACTAAATTAATAAATTAAGGGAGTCACGCAATAGATTTGTAACGAGTTGTAAGCTAAACTTGAAACTTGAAACTCGTTTTTCTCAAAACCATGTTTTCAATATCGGTGAGCAAGATTACACTGAAAAAAATACTCTAGTCGCATTAACCATATGATTATTATTATTGTTGACAGTTTTTCTAGAACTTCGAATACTATATGAATTAATATCCCATAATGCATCGGTGCTGAACTGACAGTTCTATAAATAAATTCTCTAAATAAACGTTAAATAAAAAAAATCCACTTGGCGCTTTTGTTTTGGCAGCGAAAATAAGATTTTTTGATTTATTTTCAAACTTTGATCTATAGCTTCTTTTGAGATCTAATATTGTCACCCTAGCAATGCCTTTAAAACAAAAGTTTCCAGTATATTTTGCAAGTAGTAAATGTCAGCTTTCAAAAAGAAGCTTGTTTGTGGTACTAAAATTATGTTTTTCTGGAAATTTTGAATTTAAATCGTAAAATTTGAAAACGTTTTGTCATTTTTCGACTTTTAGAACAAATTTAGTCAAGAAAATGAATTATTAACAAAAACATGAAATATTTTCTGAACAACATAAACTATCTGTATTATTAACAAAATCTCTTAAGGGTTTAATCGCAGTCATAACTTTCAAAAAACCGATTTTTCTTGTTTATTAAGATGATTAATAAACTAAATTAATAAATTAAGGGAGTCACGCAATAGATTTGTAACGAGTTGTAAGCTAAACTTGAAACTTGAAACTCGTTTTTCTCAAAACCATGTTTTCAATATCGGTGAGCAAGATTACACTGAAAAAAATACTCTAGTCGCATTAACCATATGATTATTATTATTGTTGACAGTTTTTCTAGAACTTCGAATACTATATGAATTAATATCCCATAATGCATCGGTGCTGAACTGACAGTTCTATAAATAAATTCTCTAAATAAACGTTAAATAAAAAAAATCCACTTGGCGCTTTTGTTTTGGCAGCGAAAATAAGATTTTTTGATTTATTTTCAAACTTTGATCTATAGCTTCTTTTGAGATCTAATATTGTCACCCTAGCAATGCCTTTAAAACAAAAGTTTCCAGTATATTTTGCAAGTAGTAAATGTCAGCTTTCAAAAAGAAGCTTGTTTGTGGTACTAAAATTATGTTTTTCTGGAAATTTTGAATTTAAATCGTAAAATTTGAAAACGTTTTGTCATTTTTCGACTTTTAGAACAAATTTAGTCAAGAAAATGAATTATTAACAAAAACATGAAATATTTTCTGAACAACATAAACTATCTGTATTATTAACAAAATCTCTTAAGGGTTTAATCGCAGTCATAACTTTCAAAAAACCGATTTTTCTTGTTTATTAAGATGATTAATAAACTAAATTAATAAATTAAGGGAGTCACGCAATAGATTTGTAACGAGTTGTAAGCTAAACTTGAAACTTGAACCTCGTTTTTCTCAAAACCATGTTTTCAATATCGGTGAGCAAGATTACACTGAAAAAAATACTCTAGTCGCATTAACCATATGATTATTGTTGACAGTTTTTCTAGAACTTCGAATACTATATGAATTAATATCCCATAATGCATCGGTGCTGAACTGACAGTTCTATAAATAAATTCTCTAAATAAACGTTAAATAAAAAAAATCCACTTGGCGCTTTTGTTTTGGCAGCGAAAATAAGATTTTTTGATTTATTTTCAAACTTTGATCTATAGCTTCTTTTGAGATCTAATATTGTCACCCTAGCAATGCCTTTAAAACAAAAGTTTCCAGTATATTTTGCAAGTAGTAAATGTCAGCTTTCAAAAAGAAGCTTGTTTGTGGTACTAAAATTATGTTTTTCTGGAAATTTTGAATTTAAATCGTAAAATTTGAAAACGTTTTGTCATTTTTCGACTTTTAGAACAAATTTAGTCAAGAAAATGAATTATTAACAAAAACATGAAATATTTTCTGAACAACATAAACTATCTGTATTATTAACAAAATCTCTTAAGGGTTTAATCGCAGTCATAACTTTCAAAAAACCGATTTTTCTTGTTTATTAAGATGATTAATAAACTAAATTAATAAATTAAGGGAGTCACGCAATAGATTTGTAACGAGTTGTAAGCTAAACTTGAAACTTGAACCTCGTTTTTCTCAAAACCATGTTTTCAATATCGGTGAGCAAGATTACACTGAAAAAAATACTCTAGTCGCATTAACCATATGATTATTGTTGACAGTTTTTCTAGAACTTCGAATACTATATGAATTAATATCCCATAATGCATCGGTGCTGAACTGACAGTTCTATAAATAAATTCTCTAAATAAACGTTAAATAAAAAAAATCCACTTGGCGCTTTTGTTTTGGCAGCGAAAATAAGATTTTTTGATTTATTTTCAAACTTTGATCTATAGCTTCTTTTGAGATCTAATATTGTCACCCTAGCAATGCCTTTAAAACAAAAGTTTCCAGTATATTTTGCAAGTAGTAAATGTCAGCTTTCAAAAAGAAGCTTGTTTGTGGTACTAAAATTATGTTTTTCTGGAAATTTTGAATTTAAATCGTAAAATTTGAAAACGTTTTGTCATTTTTCGACTTTTAGAACAAATTTAGTCAAGAAAATGAATTATTAACAAAAACATGAAATATTTTCTGAACAACATAAACTATCTGTATTATTAACAAAATCTCTTAAGGGTTTAATCGCAGTCATAACTTTCAAAAAACCGATTTTTCTTGTTTATTAAGATGATTAATAAACTAAATTAATAAATTAAGGGAGTCACGCAATAGATTTGTAACGAGTTGTAAGCTAAACTTGAAACTTGAAACTCGTTTTTCTCAAAACCATGTTTTCAATATCGGTGAGCAAGATTACACTGAAAAAAATACTCTAGTCGCATTAACCATATGATTATTATTATTGTTGACAGTTTTTCTAGAACTTCGAATACTATATGAATTAATATCCCATAATGCATCGGTGCTGAACTGACAGTTCTACCTAACTTAAAAATATACATCGCAGTTTCACCAGTCATATGGCTAAAAGACAAATATCGTATAACAGTATCTATATTAGCAATATATTATGGGTGATTTATCCATAATTATAGCAGTACCGTCGATTTATTTTTTTCAGTGAGTAGTGTAACAAGACGGGTTCCAAAACATAGTTCCGATAATTACCCTCGGTTGGTAATGCATATTTCTGTCGTTAAGTTACCGCTAGATGGCGCTGGATTTATAATTTGCATAAATAATATATTGTTGTTAACTTTGGTACTACCACCCACCACCCAACCCAACACCAACCACCCACCAGTCCAACACTAATCTAGTATATCTTTTCATTGTAACTATGCACCCAACCACCCACATACCAAAAATAATGTATTGGGACTTGAATTTTCAAAATACGACCCACCGACCACTTTGTATATGGTCGATTCTTGCGTAACTGCCCGATTTCAAGATAAGTTTTGGTAAAAAATTTTTTTTTAATTCAATGTTTCTCTGCACTTATTTTTCTTATTAGGGTATAATATAATTATATTTTAAACGATTTTACTACAACTATATTTATACGAAAATAATAGCAAATTTTTGAAAATTGGCTGCCATGTGGAGCTGAACCGCATCCTTTTATTGTCAATATATTGTACAAAATAAAAATTTCTTCTTGATATTTTGCTAAAACGAAAATAAATAATAAATTAATAAATTATTTAATATTCTAACAGTATTTTAGATATTAGTTAACATATATAAAATTTTATAAAAGAACAGCAAATACAATATTTAATAATGAATATTTTGTTTTATTTTTTGGATAATTTGTATTAGAGATCGAGCAGTGTAATTCGGCATTGCTAAACTACTTTATAGAATTATATTTTACAATAACCACCACAGATAAAAAAGTTTCTCTGCATGAAGCACACCGAATACTTCATATAGGCCATGGAGCTGAAATTTTACGTGATACCATGGAGCTGAAATTTGACATTTATTCTAACCTCACTTCTACAATATTGCAAAATAAATCTATTCCTTTTGCAGATGGCTTGTTTCACATGAAAACTTCAAGAAAATGGTAACAATACTATCAAATAGTTGTTACAGTAATATAATAGTAATGACATGGAACTGAACGCTTTTTTTGTACCCATGCGATTTTCACATAAATAATTTTTTTTTAAGTAAAAATTTTTCTTTTTTACATGTGATTTAGTGCTAATGGATCAAAATTGAGATTTAACTTATTAGAAGGCGTAATACATAAACACATGACACCTTAATTATAAGTCTACAAATTGCGTTCAAAAATTGGAAAAATTGAGGGACAAAATATTTTTACAGATTCTAAGTATGAAAAAGGTATTATGTAGTTCAATATAAACCTAAATTGTTCATAAATATAGACACTTTATGCTTGAAAAAGGCTGAGTTATAATAATAATATTTTCACCGAAAATTATTCAATTAAAGTTAACATTTTGCAAAAGGGTCACGCCACGGAGCTGAAATTTCAGCAGTTATAGTGTAATATAATAGAAGTTATAATATACTAGAACTTCTAAAGCGCGCTACGCGCGCAAAATTGTGCTCTTGTTTTTTTCTTATCTATTTGTCCAAATTTATACTTACCAATTTCTTTAATTTGTCAATTTCCTAATACAAAAATCTCCAATTTCTCTGTTTACCAGTTGGCGAATTTTTCTATTTTGTTAATTTTTCAATTTACCAATTTAAAATTTTTTAATTTTCCAATAACTACTTTTTCAATTTTTTAATTTGTCAATTTTCCAATAACCAAATCTCCAATTTCTCAATTTACAAATTTTTTTACTTTGACAGTTTACAATGTAGAAGTAGCCCTAGTTAGCCAAAACAGAAATTGCTGTCTGGTCAGGGTCTGGAAGGGCTAATTTTTTTCAAAATAAGAACATCAAAAATAGTAAGGAACTGGCTGAGCTTAGTGTATCTAAAGCATAACTGGATTTTTCAGGTCAATATCTTCAGGGAAGTTAAGATCGACTACTTTAAAGTACCCATGTACCCAACAGATGTCCAGGTTATTTCCGATCAACTTCTTCAGGGAAGTTAACCTCAAAATGTGATAATCGACTTCTCTGAAGTACCTAAGTACCCACCCGATGTCCAGTGATTTCCGGACAACTTCCTCAGGGAAGATAACCTCAAAATAAAAAAATTTCCTTCTCGGAAGAACTCCAGTACCCAGCCAATGTCCAGGTCTCTTCCGGTCAACTTCTTTAGGGAAGTTAACTGCAAATTGGGACAATGGACTTCTCTAAAGTAGCTAAGTTCCCAACCACGAAGTAATAATAAGGAGACTACACTCTATAGGGATTCTCTTAAAAATATGTCTCAACTTTAGGGAACGAACGGCTGTGAAAGTAGAATCTCGCAGAAGTGGCAGCCCTAGAGGGAAAAATGAGAAACTGTGTATTTTCCAGTGACTGTGTTGAACGTTTCTATGTGTATGTGCGTAAGCTCGAAACGTTTGTTTTGTTGTGGTTTGTAAGGTATGTTTTGTTATAATTAAATAGAAAAGAAATTGTTTTTTTACAACATATAATGTATTAATTAACTAATTAATAATAATAAATTTCATAAACAGGAGCAAGAACAAACGAATTCATTCAGACAAAGTTTTTTAATGTTTAACATTTGTTCTCCAACGTTTTAAAATCTAAATGATTTCATATGTTTTTTTATTAAAAAAGAGGGAAACAATAGTTTAAATAAAATCAGGGATTTAAATAATTTTTATAAATGTTATGAAATATTGTTGAATTTTATTTTTGTTAATTTAAAATAGACAATATTCATATTGCTCATTTTTCTGTTTTCTCTTTTAACTGTTATTGTTAATGTCCTCTAGTCTGTTTAATTTATGTTATTGTTAATGAGGTAAAGGTGTTTGTAGATCAGTTTAAATAGTGAAGTCATTGAACACTGTTATATAATTTGAAATTCTGGTAACTTATTATTTTATTTATTAATTTTTAATTCCATTAACTTTTATTATTTTATGTGTTTTCATGTTTTATTAAACTCATTTTTTTGTATGTGTATTTTTATAATTACTATTTTTAATTAATTTTACAAATATATAAATTTCTGTTTTCTTATCTAATTTTTAAAATCCTCATATTATTTATTTTTAATTTCTTTTTAGTTTCTCTGACTCCATACAATGGCTAACTCTAGAATTTTTGTATTTTTGTTATTATTTTTTTTTGTCTCTCTTAGATGAAATAATTATAATTTTTAATATTTTATTTTATTGTTAGACTCCTAAAAGAGGAACTCAAATAGATTTCAAAACGTCTAAGAACCAATTTTAAACATTAAACAACTTTGTCGGAATGACTTTCTTTTTCTTGCTGCTTTTTAATAAAATTTTAAGAATTGTTACAAATAATAGCACTTGCCCTGAAATAAACTAACATAAGTTTTAATGTTTTAAATATAGGAACTAAAAGTCTCAAAACAAGACATTTGGTTTTGTACTGTCAGTATGTTAGTTTATTCAGCGTTGTATATTTTCACACTATAAGGTAAACTTCCTTGAGAAAGATAACCGGAAATAAATGAACATCGGTTGGGTGCTGGGGTAATTCTAAGAAGTCAATTTATAAATTTTGAGGTTATCTTCCCTGTACAAGTCAACTAGAAATGATCTAGATATCAGACTGGTACTTGCGTACTTCAGAAAAGTAGATTTTTACATTTGGAGGTTGGCTTTCCTAAAGAATTTGACCGAAAAAGACCCAGATGTCGGACAGCTACTTTAATATTTTAGAAGAATCGATTTTTTGATTTTAGGGTTAACTTCCCTGAGAAAGTTCGCCGGAAATGACCAGCACATCAGTTAGGTAGTGGGGTACTTCTGAAAAGTAAATTTCTTCATTTTGAGGTTAACTTTACTGACGAAGATGTCCGTAAATGACCTGGACATCGGTTGAGTACTTCTGTACTTTAGAGAAGTCGAGGTTTTGAGGTTAACTTCCCTGTTAAAGTTGATCAGAAATAACGTGACATCGGTTGGGTACATGAGTACTTAAGAGAAGTCGATTTTCAGATTTTGAGGTTAACTTCCCTGAAGAAGTTGACCGGAAATGACGTGGACATCGGTTGGGTATTTGGGTACTTCTATAAATGAACTTTTTTCATTTTAAGGTAAATTTCCCTGTAGAAGTTGTCCGGAAATGACCTGGACATTTCTTGAGTACTTAGGTACTTCAGAGAAGTCGATTTTCATATTTTGAGGTTAACTTTCCTGAGGAAGTTTTCCGGAAATGACCTGGACATCGGTTAAGTACTTCGGTACTTCAGAGAAGTCGATTATCATATTTTGAGGTTAGCTTCCCTGAAGAAGTTGGCCGGAAATCACGTGGACATCGTTTGGGTACTTGGGTACTTTAGAGATGTCAGTTTTCACATTTTGAAGTTAACTTTTCTGAAGAAGTTGACCGGAGGTGACCTGGACATTAGTTGGGAACCAGTGTACTTCTAATAAGTAAAATTTTTTATTTTGATGTTAAGTTCCCTGAGGAAGTTGTCTGGAGATGACCTAGACATCGGTTGGGTACTTGGGTACTTTAGAGATGTCGATTTTCACATTTTAAGATTAACTTCCCTGAGGTAGTTGTCCGGAAATGACCTGTATATCGGTCATTTGACATCGGACAAGTTGAGAACTTCGGATCTTCAGAGAAGTCGATATTCATATTTTGAGGTTAATTTCCCTAAAGAAGTTGACCGGAAATGATGTAGTTATCGGTTGGGTACGTGGGTACTTTAGAGAAGTCGATTTTCACATTTTGAGGTTAAATTTCCTGAAGAAGTTGATTGGAGGTGCCCTGGACAAAAAAATAAGTGTTTAATTTCGAAAACATAAGAAACTTAAATTGTTTAAACAAACTAAAATTTTTTAAACATTTGAATATACACTGCGAATTTTAAATAAATAACTTTTTTATGGTTCTTTTATACAAATTACATAAAACCACTTAATTTTAGCTCAATTTTATCGAAAGTTAATTTTACACCATTTTAATTGTTGAAACAATCGATTCAATTAAATCAATTAAATTACATTAATTACATTATTTTTCCTTTTGCTAATTAAAAAGTTGTAAGCTTTTAAAATATTTCACATAGAAAAAAAAAAAATTGTTTAAACTTTTCAAAATTAATTACAAAATGATCATACAAGTTCCTTACAAGGATGCCTTAGAATTTCCACACCGTTTAAAATCTCTTTTCTTATTTTCTCTCACTCTACTCTGCCTTTATCTATCTCAGACACCTGTTATACTTTTTCCTCTTTCACATTTTGCACGCCATTGTTGTCTTTATCTATCACAGGTAACCTTTTTCTCTCTTGCTTCTAGAACCACAACTGTGAACTCACCTTGCGTTGCGCACGCTATTGTTGTCTTCATCTTTCCCAGGTAAACTTATTCTCTCTTGCTTTCAGAACCACAACTGTGAACTCTGCTTGTGTTTCTCACTCTGTCTTGTCTTTATCTATCCCAGGTAACCTTGTTCTCTCTTGCTTCTAGAACCACAACTGTGAACTCACCTTGCGTTGCGCACGCTATTGTTGTCTTCATCTTTCCCAGCTAAACTTATTCTCTCTTGCTTTCACAACCACAACTGTGAACTGTGCTTGCGTTTCTCACTCTGTCTTGTCTTTATCTATCCCAGGTAAACTTATCCTCTCTTGCTTTCAGAATCACAACTGTGAACTCTGCTTGTGTTTCTCACTCTATCTTGTCTTTATCTATCCCATGTAAATTCTATAACTTATTCTCTCTTACTTTCTGAGAAGCATAGCAGTATACCTATATCTATAACTAACTGATTTCTTATATAGGATAACATAATTAAGCGTCTCAAATTTTACTAATATTAGATTTTAAAATTTTGAGGTTAACTTAAGTTAAGTCACCTGTATATCGTTGCGGCAATTGATGTTTTCCTAATTATTGCTTTCTGCATTTCTGCACTTGGTGCTTTCCTAAATTTTTATTAATAAATTATGAGATTAACTTCCTATCACTTCTGCACTTCCTGTTTTTCTAATTATAGATTTTTAAATTTTCAGATCTACTGTCTTCAATAAGTAGACCCAAAAGTAACCTGCAACTCGATTCTCCACTTAGGGTTTTCCTGATTATGGATTTACAAATTTTGAGGTTAACTTCCTCAAAGATGTTGACCAAAAGTCACCTGGACTTCCGTTTTGCACTTAGTGTTTTTCTAATCTTTGATTATTAAAATTTGAGGTTAACTTCCTCCCAGAAGTTCACTAAAAGTTACCTGCCCTTACAAAAAAGAAGTACTGGGATCAGTACTGGGTTTAGTACTGGGTTTAGTACTGGGTTTAGTACTGGGTTTAGTACTGGGTTCAGTACTGGGTTAAGTACTGGGTTAAGTACTGGTAAAACCAGTACTAATTTCGCATTTAGAATAAATAAAAAAAAATTTTAATAATATAAGAAATGTTTATGAATTACGTGGTAGTAATGAATCATATAAATAATTATTATTGGCAATTAACAATTTTTTATTTTTATAAAATCTTTTACAGCAACAGAAAATTATGCAATAAAAATGATTTTTTTATGAACTTTTCAACAAAACTATAAAAATTAAAAATGTATTTAATAAAATAGTAATCAAATATTATGTCTATCTGATGAAGAAGAATTATTAAGTTTTTTGCGCAGTCCAGCGCGAAATAAACTAGAATTGTCGGGGGTGTCACCGAACTGTGCTAGAACAAAATCTAAAAATAAAAAATATAATTAATATAATATTAATACAATGTACAATACAAATAGAAAAATAACAGGGCTTTCAACAAATAATAATCATTGTAAAATTCCAAGCTCGCTCACTACAATTTTCCAAGATTTGTACCTATAATGAAAATTAACAGTATACTAAAATAGGTGCTTAAAAAAATACTACCTTTGGTTGAAAAACAACTACAAAAACATTAAAAAATCTAACTCAACAATTTCAAAACATCAGGAATAATATGAAAAAGAAAAAAAATCAACGAAAAAGAAAAAAAGAAATAAATGGGAAAATCTAACAGGCAGAAGAAATAAAAGAAAAGTGCAAACATACAATAAAGAATAAAAAATCAACAATTAAAAAACTTAAAACAATCTAAATAAATTATAATAACATTACAGGAAGATCATTTGAAAGATATTTGCAAATTTATAAATATAAATACATTCTTTATGAATTACAAAATTAAAAAAATTATGAAGAAAAAAAGGAAGAAAATTTAAAAACACAATTTTTTAAACGAAAAATAAAATTTAAAAATTTAAAAATTTTTCAGAAAATGCATAAAGTAAAATAAAATAAAGAAATAATATTTAAAAATAATAAAAATACATAATTACTTTAAACAAGTTCAAGAAACTGATAATTTTTCAAGAAATAGAAAAGAAAATTAACATTTAATAAATGTTTTAAATGAGAGATGAAAGAAAAAATGAATTGAAGAAAAATTAAAGAAGTTTAAAGAAAAGTCATAAAGTTTAAAGGAATAAGAAAAACTAAGAATATCAAATCAAAAATTATAAAGTAATATTTTTAAGAATGTAAAAAAAACCTTGACAAAAATTTAACAAACAAATAAAAAATTAAAAATTAAAAAAAATTATTATGTAAAATATACAAATAGTCGAAAATAAAGTAAAATATAAGAAACGGTAAGAATAAAAAAATAAATGTAAAAAGATAAAAGTAAAAGGCACGATAAAAATTTTATAAAATAAATATGGGAATTCTTTTAAAAATAAAAAAGGTATTGGAAAATATTGACAAAATGAGAAAGATTTCAAAAGATTATGGAAACAAATTAAAAAAACTAAAAAATACTTTAAATCATTAAAACTTTTTGAACCTTATGACATTTTTAAAAAATCTAGAAATCTTATGAAACAGTAAATACGAAATATAGGTAAAATGTAACAAAAAAATTGATTTACTTCTCTCTCGGAATTTTTTTAAGATTCTTAAATCTTTTTACAATTTTCCGACAAATTCTTTGACATTTTGAAATGATATATTAAATTTTCACCAGTTTCCCGCGTTTTGCGGATTGCTTCCTACCCTGGTAATTAGGTGGGTAAAATTCAAATTTTAAAAAAAATGTGATAGTAAGTAAAGATAGAGAAGTATTACCTCGTATTGCGGCCTTGTATTGCGGAGCGCCGCAATGCGCTTGCGCGATGAGAGTTTTTTTCACTGTTCGGAAGTTTTTTTATCTCTAACGTCACTAACCTAAAGACTGCGAGTGCTGACCCGCTAACGCGAACGAAACACGAGATTTTCGTACATATGTGATAGAAAATAGCATATGCACCTCGGGAGGCCGATTTTTTGTCTCGCACAATGTTCTCCAAACATTTGTGCTTGACAAAAAAACACGGACTTCCCTCCTTTGATGCATAATATACTATTTCTCACTGTGAAATATTAAAAACGTGTAAAGTATAAAATTGTTTTGTAACAATAATGACTTAATTACTTCGAGGGGTGAAGATGAATTTTCTTTTCCCTTATCGCCGAGGTCTCTTAATTCAGTCATTCTAAATGGAGTTTGGTTAGTATTTATGACAGGCACATTGGCATCGAAAATTATGTTACTAGAATCCGTATTTCTAATCTGCTTTTATAGTTCATTTAAGTAGACCCCATCGTCCAGCGGTAGTGTATCTTGATTAAAGATTTCATTTCCTGATGGGATCTAAAAAATTATGCACAGATTAAAACAAAATACAGTAGAGCCTCACATATATCGGATTTCCAGGAACCGTGAAAACTTTCCGTTATAAGTGGGAACCCGATTAATTAACACATGATTAATTTGAAGGTACGTACCTGAAGACTCTCTTCTTGATCAATTTGTTGATCATTAACAAGGTCCTTATTAGCTACTTTTATTTCATTTTTAGAAGTCGAAGTTTCAGTTTCGCGATTGTCGTTTGAATTTGAACCTGCATAAAAAGAAATTGTTTATTATTTTTATTTAAGAAAGTAATAATTTTACATTTAAAATAAGAATACATTAATTTCTTACTTTCTGTTTGGTTGAAGAGAATCTTCATCTGTAACTTTCCTTCTTCAAGTTGCTGGATTTTTTGAAGCAACATTTTTACTTCATTATTTCTTTCACAATCAGCAGATGAATCGGACAATTCATCTTCGCTCATCTATTTAAAAAATTATTGTCCCCAGTTAAAATGGCAAAATTGTTTCATATTTTTTCGAAGATTGTAAAACCACTACTACTATTACTGAAACTAATACTAGATTTTTTTAAATTACACAGCTTCTTACGTGAATTGAAACTGTTTTGAAATAAACGAAAAGTTAAATAAATTGCACTTCAGTTGTGAGTGAAAGACTACCATATTTTTGGGGTGAGGGGATTTTAATATTAAAGGGATTTCAAAACTTGAAAAATTCGTGCGCAATTTATAGAAGAACCTTAGTTCTTAAAAAAACAAATTTTTAGTTCAATCAACTTGAAAAAAAATTTAGTTTTTCAATTTTAAAACTATTTTTGGAGTTCCCTGAATGATTTGAGGAACCGGAATACTTATGATCTTAAGAATATCAAAAACTTGAGTACTTTTAAAATTTCGAAGTTTTAAAAATGGATATAAAAATACGAAGAATTTTAGAATTTTGATTTCTGTTTTATAGAGTTTTTGATATTCTTGAGTCGATTAAAAAGTCAATTAGAATTGAATTTCTCAAATGCAATCAGGATTTTGGAAATTTAAATTTCCTGAAATCATTTGAGAATTTGTGAACAATTGATAGATTTTGAGTAAAGAAACTGCATTGTTATATGACAGTATTAATACAACAATTATAAATTATATGTGACTATATTCTTAAAATAAAATATTTGATTCCCAAAGATTGTCCTTAAAGTGAGTAATGAAATTAAATAACGTAAATAAAATGTTAGAAATGTAATAAGACTTTTAAAACATATTTGTACATACTTGTACTTCTCTTGACTTTGCTAGATGCAACTCTTTCAGAAAGTCCACTTGTTTATTCGGATCAATTTGTTCCAGTTTAGCTTCCTTTTTTTTTGTTGATTTCTGAGACTAAAAAAATATTCTTGTTAATATTTACTGTTACATATTTTAATGTTGTTTCCTTCCTCATAAAGGAAGCTTTGTGATCGTTAAGATTTTTGATTTTCCAAAAATAGTTCGAGAACGTCTCAACTATTTTAATAAAATTTGTATGCCTAATTAAGCTCATAAAAAAATTAAAAAATGTTTTTCTTCAATAATTTTAGCTACTATTATACTAAAATTAGAAGGATACGGAATTTTACGATTCTTAATATTTATATAAAAATTAAATATAAAATGTATTTTAATTATTATCACATTCAGAATAATTGGTGCAATCTTAATTAGTTTAATGTGTATAAAACAAATTAATATAAAAATACTTGTTGCTTACTCATCAATTGTTCGTATAAGAATAATATTAGCAAGACTAATAATTTATTCACTTCTCTAATTTTCATATTTTAATCTAGTTTCTTTGGAAAACTTTTTACAAATTAAAAAACAAACTAATTGGTCTGTAGAAAATAAATATTTCTCCGGAAATTAATAGAATTATTGTCTATTTTTTATTATGGAAGAAGTTGAAAATTAATTTTTTTATATTATTTTATTCTATTGCTTCTTCTATGAGGAAGTAAATTAATTGGCTTAAATTAAAACAAAGAGTTTATAAAATAAACATAATTTTTGCCTAGTTTTTTTTCATTTTGTTTAAAAAGTAATTTATTTAAAACAAATAGGAGTAATTATCATTCACACCGAGTAGTTAAGTTTAAGTTTGGCTTTGTAATTCAGTTTCTGATAAGGGCAGCATAACTGTCGAAACGTTAATACAAGATTTTTGTCGTCTTCTGGATTCGGTGTGATCATTAATTACTTCTGTTTACATTATTACTACTCTGAGTGATAAATTCAATTTTTATTAATTTATTTTTAAATTTTCTGATTTTTGGTAATTTAACTTTAAACAAATGTCTGTTCTGAAAAACTTAAGAAGTTACAGTCTATTATATATGATTGTAACATACCTTCTTTGCTTCTTTTCCCTTTTTTTGTTTTTTTTTTCATAAAGGAAGTCATTATTATTTGACACTTTTTTTCTAAACAGTTTTCTAGAGCTCTTTGTCGATTGAAGAACATCTAAATTTATCAAATTTTTTAGCTTCTCGCTCATTTCCACCCAGCCTGAAAATAAAAGTAGCACCATTAATAAAAACAAATTATATCTTAGAGTTTCGAGAAAAGAAGGCACATGGTTCTATTAATGACTAATAATATTTATACTATATTGTAGTTTCGAGAAAAAAGGCACAGGGATCTATTAGTGACTAATAATATTTATACTACTTTAACGTGACACAGAGATTACAATAACTTTTGCCTCAAAATAGTTGAAGTGATAAATAAAAATTCTCAAAAGTATATGAAAAAAAAGTTGCGAAAAATATTACACAGAAAAAATAACATAATTTGTAAAATAATAAATTAGTATCTATATAGACATTTTAATAAACTATTAACTTTGAATAGATTCAGATTCAGGTGATTTAATTTATGATTTAAAATCAATATTAATTGAGAGTAAAATAAATCACATTTAAAAACTTAAATTTAGAGAAATTAAGAAGAGCCAGTTTACACCAAAAGAGAATTATACTCACGAGTGCAAAATACTCGCACTTATACCTTAGAAAAGTGAATATTTTTTTCTCTTTTAAGCAAAAAAATGTAGAAATGAGAGAAAAATACTCACCTTCAAAACGACTAAGCGCAAGTATTTTATTCTTGCGAGTATAATTTTTCCATGGTGTAAACGGCTTAATAGTTACATTAAAATTTAAATTAATAAAATTAAATAAGTCAAAATATTTATGTTTTTTACATATAAGATTACATATATTTCATATGTATTTTTAAATAAAATACGAAGCGAGTAACGTTTGTTTTAAATGCACGGCGGGAGAATCGATTTATGTTAGAAAATTCAAGATTGGTATTGAGTGACACAAGTGGTAATAAATTTTTTTTAATAATCTTAACATTCTTTAAAAATAATTTTCCAAATTTTAGAACAGTATATTTATAATTAATATGTAGATTTTTTTAAAAACAAAAAGATTTCGAGAGCACTATTTAAGAGACAATCTTCTATTTCTAAAAAATTAATCATTTGCAATTATTTATTTTCTTCTGTACAATCGGAAAACTTAGAAATTAGGTAAGTATTTTTTTGTTTATTTCTGTTCCTTAAATAGAAATAATAATTATAAGTAAAGACTGAACTGCGTTATTATTTATATATTATTTCCAATCATCAGTTTAAAATATAAAAACTATAAAAGAATAAGAAAATGCGAAAAAAATAATGAACAATTATTTTAAACAAGGAAAAGAAAGTTTTTAAGAAAATATAACATAAAAAATATGAAAATTTCAAACAATATTTAAAAACTAATGAATAAATACTATATAAATACTTATATGCATATAAACAAAAAGTCGTCGATAATGGAAGAAAAACAAAAAAAATTTTGAAACAAAATTAAAAAATGTAAGGAGATAAGCAAAAACGATTAAAACTTGAAACAAACAAGAAAATTAAAGTATTAGATAATTTTAAATAAGTTGATGGTGGCCATCACTGGACGAGCTGTTCGGCTCTTTCCGGGACTCATCGACCCCCGAGGTCTGGCGAGTTTGGGCACAGGGGAATGAACGGGACCCCGTTAATTCGGGAAGCCGCCGTTTTTCGAACCTGTGCACTAGCTATCCTGTGCGGATGATGTTAATTCGGATTCCAAATGGGGGTTAACCATTCTCGTCAGCTGTGGGAGACATGGGTTCTGGGAGGAGCGGGCCACTCCTGCCTTCTTGGTTTTTCTAAGTTGGTGTGGAGTAGTCTCGATCTAGGGTTGGCGCCCGATGGACCGGTTGTTTGTCCGGTCTGACCAACGACACTAGTCCGATCGGCACCTTACAGGCAGTAAACTGGGAGTGATAAGTCCTGTCGCGGCGGTTCCAACCGTGGCAGGTACGAGTCTGATGTGAGCGTAGCTCTGCCGAGGTGGATCTGCAGTAGGGTGTCAGGAGCCAGCCCCTTCGGGATTGATCGGCAAGTGCGTAATGGATGTAAAGGGTCGGAACCTTCATTGCTACTGGCGAGTCCGTTCCGTCCGTGTATTCCGGGAACGGCTAAGCGTGTTGATTGGGCCTCAGGGATCTGGGGTAGTCCCGCAGTGTCCGAGGGTACACCCGTTCCCAATCAAGGCGGCCCGCCACTTTACGCACCAGGCGCTGGTAAACAAGATAGTATGGATACCAACGTGGAAAATTTAAACCAGGACATGGAGGTAAACGAAGACCAAGTAGAGGCTTTGCCATCTACGTCCGGCCAAGTTAATCTTCTTCCGAGTGTCCGGATTGGTGAGCAGGAACGATTTAGGACAAACGTCGTCCAACAGTTAGGCGAAATCCCAGAGTTCTTTGCAACCATTAAAAAGGGCATAGGTAAGCAGAAAAACATTAAGAAGGAAGTCCAAGAGGCAATTACAGCGCCCGAGGCAGCCTTTGAAGTAATCCGCAAAAATTTGCGGTTTATTGAAAAGCAGACCCAGACGTCTGCAAAGGCAGCCTTGAATAATGCTAGCTTGAAAAAGACAAGCGACGACAAAAAACGTCCCCGCACGGAAGGTGATAGTCCACCCACGCCAAAAGAAAGGGAATAAAAACGAAGAGTCCCACAAACAAGGTGAAGGCTTCCTCCGGCGACAGCGGAAACGCCTGTTAAGGCCGGCGAGGCAGCCAACAATGTAGAAATCGTTCAGACAAGGAGGACATGTGCTCAGGTCCTTCTAGGCATAGAAATGGCCGCCGGTCCCTCTGGCACTCAGCCTGCAAAGGCCACAACAGCCCCAGACGAAGAAGGCTTTGAGCCTTTTAAAGATAAAAAAAAGGAGGCTCGTAGGCGTAATAAAGCCAAGAAAAAGGAGAAGCAGGCCGAGAAGCCCCGAAAAGAGAAAGCTTCTCTTCCGAGACTTAGGCAAACCGAAGCCGTCAGGATTTTAGCGAAGGATCCTAATTCCTACGCTGAAATCCTGAAGGACTTGAAGAAGACCCTCAAGCCAGAGGATTCAGGGGCAGAGGTTTTGAGAACACGGAGAACACTCATTAATGAGTTTCTCCTTGTCCTCAAAAAAGGAGGAAATACATCCCAGTTTGCGGGAGTGTTGACTAAGGCTCTTCGAGAGAGGGCCACAGTCACTGCTCTCGTAAACAAGCGGACATTGGAGATCAGGGACCTTGACGAAGCAACCTCCAAGGAGGAAGTTGCTGAGGCCCTAAATGAAAAGCTCGGCGGTGCCAACCCGGAGAGATCCGTCAGCATTGTCTCGCGACTCCGCGGATCAATGTTGGCGTTGGTACGCCTCCCTGAGGCAGAGTATAATACTCTGCTAAAGATAGAAAAAATACGGGTTGGGTGGATTAACGCCCCAATCCGTGAACACCTGGAAGCCGTCAGATGCCAAAGGTGTATGGCATACGGCCACCCGACTCGCACCTGCAAAGGCCCCGACAGAATCAAAAACTGTCAAAGATGCGGCGGCGCGGGTCACCAGGCCAAAACCTGTGAGGTTCAGGAGCCCAAGTGCATCACTTGCGGAGACTTAGGCAAAACTGAACTGAAGCACTGGGCCGGCAGCACATCTTGTCCGGTATATAAAGCAGAACTGCAGAAGCTTAAACAGGCAAAAGCCTAAAGTTTCTGCAGATCAATCTGCATAAGTGCAAGGAGGCCCAAGACCTTTTGATGCAGACCGCCAGGGAGAAGACGATAGATGTCTTGTTCTGCACTGAACATAACAGAAAGAACGATCTCGCTCCCTGGTTTCAGGATTAATCGGGAAGAGCAGCCATACAGATCTGCAATTCCGAGTTGCGGGCAGATAAGTTCCTGGAGACGAGCAGTGGATTCGTGTGGGTGGAAATGGCAGGCATGCGTATGTATAGGTGTTATTTCTCACCCAACGATCAACTGTCAGCCTTCGAAGATCAGATTGATGACCTCGAAATCAGCCTTAGAGAATCCAGGTTGGATACCCTCATTACAGGTGACTTTAATGCTAAGTCACCAGAATGGGGTGAGACGAGGCTCGATAAAAGAGGAATCTTGGTCGGAGAAATGATCTCCAGGAACAACCTGATGGTTGCGAACCAGGGGAGATCTTGGACCTTCAGGAGAAACGGGCAGGGATTAATCATTGATCTCACGATCACATCGATCCCCCTACATAAAAGTATGAAAAATTGGCGCGTCCTGGAGGACTATACTCACAGCGACCACCAGTATATCGAGTTTACAGTTTCAAGGGGAAACACACTGAGGGCCAGGAACCACGGAGTTCTTCGTGAGAACGGCCCAAAGTGGAACATTAAGAAACTTAACAAGGAGAAGTTCGGCCTGTCCCTAGAAGAATCCCGCCTCATCGAGGAGCTGGGATGGGTGAAGAGGCCGAGAACACTCTGGACGGGGAGGTGCGGACGGTGAGAAATATGATTGTCACCGCATGCGACGCGTCTATGCCGCGTTGTAGAAGCACAACCCCAAGAAGAAGAAATGTATACTGGTGGTCAGAGGAATTGGCCTCTTTGCGAAAGGCATGCCTCAAAGCAAGAAGGAGATATGAACGTTCAAACGGAGATCCTCTGCTGAAGGAGGCATATACAGAGGCCAAGAGAATCCTCAGGAAGGAGATACGCGCTGCAAAAAGAAAGAGCTGGAAGAACCTAATGGGTGACGTCGAAAATGACCCATGGGGTCTTGCTTATAAAATCGTTACCAAGAAATTGTTATCAAGGCAAAAGACCCCCGGTCTAGACAACCCCGATTGGGTCCGGCAAATTATAAAGGTCTTGTTTCCTCCAGCAGAACCATGGCCTAGGATGGACTGGAGTGACTGTCAAGTCGGTGAGGATCAACTCTTCACTCTTACAGAATTGCAGAATGCAGGCAGCAGGTTGAAGCCAGGCAAGGCGCCTGGAATCGATGGGATAAGCAACGAGATCCTTAAACAAGTGATCGTTGCTTCACCTCAGATTCTCTTAGAATGCTACAACAGCTGCCTAAAGAGAGGAGAGTTTTTCCGCGACTGGAAAAGGCAGAGGCTGGTCCTCCTAAGGAAAGGAGACAAACCTCTAGATAAAGTCTCATCCTACAGGCCTATATGCCTGTTAGATACGATGGGTAAGCCTTTTAGAGGACATGGTTCTGCAGAGAATGCAATCTCACTTGACCGGAGAAAATAGTCTGTCTGACAACCAATTTGGTTTCCGCAAAGGCCTGTCCACAGTAGACGCCATTCAGAAGGCGGTGGACCTAGCCAGAGAAGGAAAAAACAAATTGGGACCAGGGAAGAAAAAGGGCTTCTGCGCGTTGGTAGCCATTGATATACGCAACGCGTTTAATACCGCGCGATGGGAGGATCTCATCAAGTCGATGAGAAACAAAGGAATACCGCCCTACCTGTTGCGGATAATGGATAATTATCTTAGCGACAGGTGGGTAATATACGAGGGTGACACCTGCACTCTGAAAGAGGAGATGCAGAGAGGTGCCCCCCAAGGCTCGAGGATAGGACCATTCGTATGGAATGTCTCGTATGACGACTTCTTGCGAATGGGTCTGCCTAAAGGCGCGGTGATCATCGGCTTCGCGGACGACGCGTTGATCGTATGCACTGCCGAAACTATAGAAGCCCTGGGCGTATTGGTGAATGAATGTCTGAGACGGGCAAAGCGCTGGCTGGAGGCCAGAGGCCTCCAAATGGCTCTGGAAAAGACCGAAGCGCTGCTAGTCACAGACAGACGTGGTTATACAGCCCCTGGTATTCACATAGACGGATTCGAGGTCCAATGGAGGAATCATATCAAATATTTAGGTGTCGAACTCGACAAATTTTTGAATTTTAAACACCATATAGCCGTAGCATGTCGGAAGGCCGAACAGTGTTCGGCAAGTTTAGCTCGTCTAATGCCGAACATTGGTGGGCCTTCTGAAGCAAAGAGGAGACTGGTGGCGAGTGTTGCCCTTTCAAAGCTGCTATACGCAGCACCTGTATGGGCTCCTACCCTGCGAAATGACAGAAGTAAAACCATCTGTAAAAGGATACTGTCCGCGCAAAGAAGTGTTACTACACGTATCATTTCGGCCTACCGGACAGTACCGACGTGTGCTGCTCAGGTCCTTGCCAGCGTCCCGCCGGCAGATCTTTTGGCACAAGAAAGGGAGGAAGTTTTCCTCCTTTTCAAGAAGAGAAATTCTTCCGCATATACGGAAGATAATAGACCCAGCAAGGACCAAAGTCGCCGAGATGCGAGAAGCAGACTCGTCGACAGATGGCAAGAACGATGGAGCGGGGAGGAGACAGGCCGATGGACGTATCGGCTGATACCTACACTCGCCACCTGGATAAGTAGGAAGCACGGAGTGGTTTCCTACTATTTAACCCAAGCTCTCACAGGGCACGGGTGTTTCGGCTCCTATCTGGAGCGATTTAAAAAAGTCGATAGCTCCAAGTGTGTGTACTGCAAGTTCCCAGTGGACGACCCAGAGCACACACTCTTTAGCTGTAAGCGTTGGGACGCGGAGAGGCAGGTTATGTTTACTGGTGTTAATCGCAAGGTTACACCAGAGAACATAATCCCGCTTATGACTCGCTCTCCCGAGGATTGGCGAACCATCGAGACCTTCATACATTATGTTATGAGGGTCAAAGATCTCGATGGTCGCCAAAGAATGGAGGTCCCGTAGAATAAGGGAGAAAGTCGCTTTAGCGACAGAGGAGGGGATATAATACTACTCCTGATGGCGATACGCGCGAAAAGTGCTAGCCGGGAGTAGTCTTAAGGTCCCCAAATAAGGGTGTGTTTTTAGCGGGTCGGCAGAACATCGCCACCCCCGCATAACCCTGTAGTACGGGCTACAGGGTACCTGGTAGCAGGTTTTCACATCCTACGCAAAAAAAAATAAATAAATTAACTGTCGATTTATTAAAAATAATAGAGTGGCACAAGTTAAGCGATTACAATTTTTTTGATACAAAGAGCTAAAAAAATTTTTTTAAGAATTTTTTTAATTTAGGAAGTAAATTTAAAATAATATTAAGCTTTTTTTTTAGCAAAAAAATAATTATATCTCCCATGTCCCTAAAATTTTAAAAAGTAATATGAACGAAATTTTTCTTCCCTTTGAAATATTTTTGAAAATAACTTTTGCTACAAAAAAAAAAATGAACTATATGTAATCAATTATTTAAATAACCAAATTAATTGTTTGTTGTGCGTAACATTCTTCTTGGTCAAAATAGAATTTGGAAATTGTTAAAATAATAATTACGTTTATTTGAACGTTCAGAACGTCGACCACGTGCTTTCAAAAAAGTAAAAAAATTTTCAACAAGGAATATAATCTCTGAATTTAAGAAACAAAGCTTAACTTTTACATAAATGAAACGAATATTATAAAATACTTACTGCCCGTAGCCCGGTTGGACATTACAATCAGTAGGTCACTTTATCAAAACACTTTGCTTTTTCTCAATAATTTCTGCTAATTGCTCATCGTTTACCGGTTTTTCTATCCAATTTTTGAACCCCACAGCGATCACATTTTTTTCATTATGAAATTCCACTAATACACAATCTGAATCGTTCATGATTTCCAATTTAAGTAACAAACTTTACACGCAATATTAATTTTGAACTTAATTTACAGATCATCTACAGATATTTCTCGACTTTGCACTGCGCAAGACATCGAAATAGCGTACCCTCTCCCATATTCTGTTTCCTTTTCTACGACGTAAGTAAAAGAAGATAGAATATTACGCGCTTGCGCGCAGAGCCTATTTATTTGAATTTTAAAAGTGCGCCACAATTTCAGAGCGTTCACATGCGTTCCATGCTTTTATCAGTTTTTATTAGGTGCGTGTTTTTGATATCTTATATGTATATATAATTATTCCTAGTGAATACAACCATTTAATACCGGTAAGTACTTACATCAATATAAAGTTCTGGAAAATCTACGCTGATTTCATATTAAAATATGTAATTATTTATATCTCTTAGATTTATAACATTAAATTGTTAGAGGAAAACATAACCTTCAAATGTAAACACTAATGCATGTATCATATGCGTATTTACATATTATTAACATAGATACTTTGAAAGTCTTGGTATTATTTTCGTTTACAAACAAAATTTTTATACCGATTCTTAAATGGTATTATATTTACAGCATTTCACATCTGAAAATGGAAGAAGATGAAGGAGATTACAAACGATATTTAAAAGACGACTTTAGGACGACACCAAAATCAACTTTACGCTCAAGAGAAAAGAAAATTGCTGCACGTGCAGAGGTTACACGTAATTTACAAGCTCGTCTACAAATAGTGTCATCTGATTCTTCTGAAAATGAGGTTAGTTAAATTTTAAAATTACATTTCAAATAGTTTCTTATGTCAATTATACAACATTTTTAAAAAGTAATTGGGTCAAAATAAATTAAATGGGCCACTTGGAAAATTTTTGTTTCCGATTTTCAAATTATCTAGGCTATTTGATAGATATATGAGTACATTTTTTCCCCCTGAAATATTTTTCAAAAATTTTATTTATTTTGGAAATAAACGGGGGTTGAAGTTTTGGGTAATGGATTTTTCTTTTAATCATTACTCGGGAACGGATAAAGATAATTGGGCTTTTTTTTTTAAATTAAAGGTTAAAGTTTGCACTTTAAAATGTAATTAAAATGGTTGTTGCAAAAATTAAATTTATAATTGTTATTAACAATTTTTTTAAACAATTGCCATTTAAAACATGTTCTCAATGTTATTCAAAAATTAGACTATGCTCATTCGACGCGCAATTTTCTAACGAGTAAATTAAAAAAAAAAAAATTTTAGTAACCACCGATATTACAGAAGTTATGCATATTTTTCTGTCGACGCGCAGCGAGTAAGCAACAACTGACTTGCGAATGCTCGGGAATACGTTCGCCGCTGACTCTCGCGCTTTGAAAAAAGTACTTAATAATAAGAAGAAATAATAATAACTTAAGTATTTATTGTTTGCTCACTAATTTATTAGGATCTTTACTTGTGGAATAATTTTATATAATTTATAAATTAAAATAAATTGTAGAGATTGATAAAAAGAAGTTTCTTTCTGAAAAAAATAAATTATTTTAAATGTCAAATATTGCGGGTTCTTGAATATTAGAAAATATATTCCACATCATTAGGTTTTTTTCTGCTGGTATAAACAAAGTTCAGCCTTAAATTTTGGATTGGTACGTAATTTAATAAGTCTGATATTCGTGATTAGTACAAAAATCGAATTCTAAATTTTTTAAATAATGAATTAGTTATGCAAATAAAAGTTTAAAGTCTTTTTCTACTGGTAAAAATGCATAAAACTGTGTTACATTCTCAAGAAACATGTTTTGGAATTTTAACTCTTAAAATTCCTCCTAATAGATTTTACTCATGCTTTTTGATAAAACAAATCTCGTTTATCAATTGTTTTTCGAATCCTAACTAATTTCAGAGTGCTCAACGAAGTCAAACTAACAGTTCATAATAATCTGTAGAAATTCGGTATTGTTTATCTTTAACGTTTATCAGAATTCTTTTAAAAATGTTAATGCCTATCTGAACAATTTTTATTTACGTTTTGCTAAAATGCCACGTGCAAATACTTGTTGTAATCCGCTTGGTTTAGAGAAACATCAGTGCAAGAAGGGTGATTTTCAAGTTACCAATAATTGGGATAAAAAGTTTTGTGTTCTCGAAGGTCTTTTCGTTTGTAAATCGTGTAAAACTTTAATGTATCGTAAAAAGGATGAAATTCAAATCAATAGACCTAAATCAAAAACCACTACCAATGAACTTCAAGATAATGCGGATGATTCAGATAAAGAAATGGGCGACTGTATAGCAAAAGAACCATGTAATGTTTCTAAAGTTAGAAACAAATCAAAAAAATGCATGCATTTGGACCCTCCAGAAATTAAAGATTGTGTGCCAGTTGCTAAGAAAAATCGAAAGCTTACAAATAACGAAAATAACAATTGTTGGGTAAATGACTTGAAAATAGCGATTTCTAAACAAAACGATCGCAAACAAAAAGTTTTTCTTCTGACAACTATGCCAGACATGCACATTTGGAGTATCAGAGAAACTGCTAGAATTTTTGGAATCTCTCGTCGTATGGTTAAGGAAGCTCAAGGTCTTAGAATATCACATGGATACGGATCTCTTCCAGACTCTAGAACTGGCAACAAAATTTCTAATGAAGTTTTGGAAGCCGTTAAAAGTTTTTATTTGTCGGATGATGTCAGTCGCGTGATGCCGGGCATGAAAGATTTGAAATCGTTTCGTGAAAAAAATGGTGAACGTCGAAAAGAGTCGGTAAGCGTATAATATTGTAAACAAATTTTATTTAGAAAAATTACTTAAAAAAAACTTACTGAACTCAAAAAATTAATTCATGTTTCATTTTTTCCAATTACTGTAGAAGCGTTTACTTTTTTCCAATTACTGTAGAAGCGTTTACTTTTGGGCAATTTAAACGAATTATACGATGAATTCCATAAGAGGAATCCCAATATGAAAATTTCTCTTGCAAAATTTCAACAACTTCGACCACCGTTTTGTATTATAGCTGGTGCAAAAGGCAGTCACAACGTTTGCATCTGCAAAATTCATCAGAACTTACGGCTTAGATACGCAGGGCTAAAACAAACTTTATTGAAAAACGGTCTTCGATTCGAACACTCCTACCACGATAGTTTTGAGCTCATGGTTTGTAAAGAACCCACTGCGAATTGTTTTTTGATGAATTGCAAAGAATGTCCGGGAATAGTAAATGCTATTAAAAAGGTAGCATTAATTTTAAATCAAGAAAAAATAACAGAAATAATATGCACTCAGTGGCTTACAGTTGATAGGTAAGCAAAGTAATGTAATTGGATTTCTCAGGTTGACTTCATTTTTTTACTTAAAATATTTTAAAAAATATATTATTTTTCAGATGCTCTTTCGAAACAGTGAGAGAAACCACGTCTGTTTTCTTGAAAACACTTGAAAAAGAATTACCGGTGGCACTGAAACATAATTTTATCGCAGAAACACAATCATTATTTTTGAAAAAACTTAAGGAATCAATAAGCGAGGGGGAATTTATTGTAACTTTAGATTTCTCTGAAAATTATTCTTTTCTTATTCAAGACGCGATTCAAGCATATCATTGGGATAACTCGCAAGCAACGTTACATGTGTACGTGACATATTACAAACAAAATAATGTTTTAAAACACGACAGCTTTGTTGTAATCTCGGAAAGCTTGAAACACTCAGCGGCGTCAGTAAGTTTATATAATGGAAAAATTAATTAAACATTTGAAAGACAAATTCGGTGACTCTGCAATTAAAAAAATATTTTATTTTTCTGACGGGGCTCCGTCTCAATACAAAAATAAACACAATTTTTCAGCTTTACTTGCGCACGAATCTGAATTCAGAATTATCGCAGAATGGCATTTCTTTGCCACTTCACATGGAAAAGGCGCATGTGATGGGGTCGGGGGTTGCTTAAAAAATGCAGCAAGAACTGCGAGTCTTCAGAAAAAAAACCAAAGTCAAATAACCTCTCCCAAACTTCTATTTGAATGGGCAGTAATGTATTTCAAAAATATAGACTTCGATTTCTGTACAAATAACGAATACCAAAGTTATGAAAAAACGTACCAATCTCGGCATAAAAATTGCAAAACAATACCTATGACACGTCAGTTTCATGCTTTTGTACCGTTAGCAAAAGACCAGTTAATGTGCAAAATATATTCTGCTTCTCTGGAATCCGCAATCATCAATGTTTAAAAAAATTGTTATTATCTTTAAATAAAATTTTAATTTATTTTTTACTAGAATTATATTATTCCTATTTTTCTTTGTCTTTATTCAGAAGAACAACTTTTTGCTTCCATATTATTATTATTATTATTTTTTTTTTTTTTTTTTTTTTTATTACAAAACAAGTTTAGGAGAGGAAAAAATGCATTCACGCACTTGTTCGTGTGGGACTCGACCACATCCTGTGGCAATACCGCACTAAAACAACCTCTCCCAATTCTTGCTTTACATACTCTTATCAACTTTTGCTCCTTCCGTCCTGGAAGGTAAGCAAAAGTTTCTTTTTTTTTACTCTGTACAGTTTCAGCATTCTGTTCTTTGGGTCTTCATGTCCATTGCCGCCGATGTTCTTATGCGGCCGACATGAAATTGTTGGATGCTTTTTTAGAGCTACCTTTAAAGATGTTTTTTTTACAAGGAACAGTGCTGTCGGACCACAAAAAGAGAATTCAAAAGAACTGCTTTTTGCATTCTACCTGCTAACAAATTGGCTTGACGTTCGCAGGTTGGGATCTTCTTCAGTTGGCTCACAAATGAAGCCTTCATCCCTCCTAAGCAGCCGAGAATTAAAACAATCAAATGGACTCTATATCCTGGATGCATTTTACTCAATTCGAATAAGAGCTCTTGATATTTGATCCGTTTCTCATCCTCCTTTTTAATGATGTTTCTCTCGGCAGGAGCCGAAAACTCAACTACATAAATGATCTTACTTTTATGATCTTGGAGGACCATATCAGGCTTGGTGGCACTGATATGATGAGTGGTGGGGAAAGAAAAATTCCAGTAGATCTTGCACTGGTCATTTTCTACAACGGATTCTTGATCCATTTGGGCATACGGCAGAATGGGCTCCTTATCTATACCGTACTGGTGACGAAGGTGGTAATACAAAACCTTCAGTGCAGCATTGTGTCTTTCTATATATCTGTTACATGCATAAATCGGACAGGCACTTAATATATGACTAAGTGTCTCCGGGTATTGTTTGCATGCTCGACAGTTGTTATTGTCGACAGGTATATGCATCACACGACTGCGGTACACCAGAGTATTAATTACACCATCCTGACAAGCGAACAAAAATCCCTCAGTCTCCGATCTCAAACCGATCTCCCATTCTTGCCTTACGTACTCTTATCCGCTTTTGCTTCTTCCGTCCTGAAAGGTAAGCAAGAGCGCGATTCTTTTGCTCGAGGTGTTTTCAGTTCACTGTTCTGTAGGTGTCCCTGTCCCTTGCCGCTGTTGTTCTTACGCGGTGGCCAGAAACGCTATTGGATGCTCTTTTAGAGCTACCTTCGTTATATTATATTATAAAGAACAGTGCTGTCGGACCAGATTAAGTGAACCCAGAAGGACAGCCCTTTGCATACGAACCATCAATGCTTCAGCTTGACGTTCGCAGTTTGGTATCTTTTTCAATTGGCTTATAAATGAAGCTTTAATCCCTCCCAAACAGCCTAGTATGAGAACAATTAATCGGATTTTATAACCTGGATACATTCGGCTCAGTTCAAACATAAGGTCTTGATATTTCGTCCGTTTCTCATCCTCCTTTTGTATGATGTTGCCCTCAGCAGGAGCCGAAAATTCTATCACACAAATGATCTTACTTTTATGATCCTGGAGTACAATATCAGGCTTAGTAGCTCTGATACGATGAGTTGTAGAAAAAGAAAAATTCCAGTAGATCTTACACTGTTCATTTTCCACAACGGATTCCTGATCCCCTTGGGCATACGGCAAGATGGGTTCTTTATCTATACCATACTGGTGTCGAAGGTGATAATACAACACCTTAAGCGCAGCATTGTGTCTTTCAATATACCTGCAACACGCGTACTTCGGACATGCACTTAGAATGTGACTAAGTGTTTCCGGGTATTGCTTACATGCTCGACAGTTGTTATTGTCGACAGGTATATGCATCACACGACTGCGGTACACCAGAGTATTAATTACACCATCCTGACAAGCGAACAAAAATCCCTCAGTCTCCGATCTCAAACCAGCAGATTTAAGAAAAGCAAAAGTCAAGCCTTGAGACAATCCTATTTCACCTATGAGATTATAGAACTGCCCGTGAACAGGTTTGCTTTTATGTTCCTGTAACAAAAGCGCTTGTTCTGCCTCCTTGACACACTTTTTAAGCATCAATGGTGTTTATTATTATTATTATTATTATTATCATTTTCTTATTATTATTATTATTCCTTCTTATTATTAAATACTTTTTTCAAAGCGCGAGAGTCAGCGGCGAACGTATTCCCGAGCATTCGCAAGTCAGTTGTTGCTTACTCGCTGCGCGTCGACAGAAAAATATGCATAACTTCTGTAATATCGGTGGTTACTAAAATTTTTTTTTTTTAACTTACTCGTTAGAAAATTGCGCGTCGAATGAGCATAGTCTAATTTTTGAATAACATTGAGAACATGTTTTAAATGGCAATTGTTTAAAAAAATTGTTAATAACAATTATAAATTTAATTTTTGCAACAACCATTTTAATTACTTTTTAAAGTGCAAACTTTAACCTTTAATTAAAAAAAAAAAAAAAGCCCAATTATCTTTATCCATTCCCGAGTAATGATTAAAAGAAAAATCCATTACCCAAAACTTCAACCCCCGTTTATTTCCAAAATAAATAAAATTTTTGAAAAATATTTCAGGGGGAAAAAATGTACTCATATATCTATCAAATAGCCTAGATAATTTGAACGTCGGAAACAAAAATTTTCCAAGTGGCCCATTTCATTTATTTTGACCCAATTAAAATTACCATAATTTATTATTTGTAGAAAACAGTATAATTTTGGTATAATTATTATGTTGTGGGTCATTAAATGGAGATTTTAATTTTGTTCACTTAAAGGAGAGGAGAATATTTTAGAATAATTTTAGAATTACTTCTATAATCCTATTATATAATCTTTCTGTAAATTTAGAACAATTTTAAAAAATATTCTTTTACATTTTTTTAGAATGGCTAGATTTTTCTATAACTTCTGTTAGTGTTATCCAAACAGTTAGTTCAACATCTAAGAAATTATAACCCGAGTAAAAACAACACGTAATCCTCAAATAAAAGTCAGTGAATTTATTTTAACACATAAGGTCACGTCAAAAATAAATAAAAACTGTTAACAGTTTTGTTTTTATTTATTTTTGACGTGATCTTGCACGTTAAAGTTAAGTCACTGTCTTTTTTCTAAAGATGACGTTGCTTTTATTTGAATTGGTAGTACACTTCGAGTCAAATATTATGAAAATTCTCCTGGTTCAGGTTTAGGTTACATGCTTCTTTTCGAAAGACTTTGATTAACCCTTTTTCCAGCTTTTTTTTTAATTTAACTACTAATTTTTTAGTATATTCTCATTAAATTTTTTATGTTTCGTAGTTTTTCCTTTTTAAAAGTTTGTTAGATTTAAAAAAAATATCCAGTTTCTTCCTTTTTATCTTTTTTAATGTTGATTTATTTGAAATAATTGAGTGGCACAAAAGGTGGAACTTTAATTTTGTTGCTATAAAAAAAAGTTAAATATTATATTTAATAATTTGTTAAAATTTCGAAAATACTTTTAAAACATATGTAACTTTTTTTTATAACAACAGCATTGAAGTTCCACTACTTATAACACTCTATTATTTTAAATTAATCAACATTAACTAGTTTATTTTATCTTTTAATTCTTGAGTTTTAAAATTTTATTATTTTCCGAATATTAATTATCGTGCGGTTTCTTAATTAAAAATAAAACCAATTTAAGTATTTTTTCCAAAACTCGCCAATATTTCGGTATATTATTTTTTATATAACCTTATTGCTGAATTTGCCGCCTTTTTTCTTAATAATAATCTAAATTTTTTCATTTGTAAAATAAAAAATTCTTTTTTGACAGCTTTTGAATTATTTTTTTATTTTGATATTATCATTCATTTATAATTTGTTTAATTTTTATTACTTATTTTCTCCATTTGTCATTATTTGTTATTATATGGTCACATTTTTTCTTAATCCTGAAGGACATGTCTAAGCTGCCCTTAAAGAGTTGATTTTGTTTAAACATGACTTAAACAATGAAGTTTTTTATATTTTGAAAATAATTTTTTAAATATATTTTGATCTTTTAAAATATTTTAACTTTTTTTTCTTGCAGTAGCAAAGAAATTCTAATATGAATTTAAAAAATCAAATTTAAAACAAAAAGTTGATTTTTTAGGATTTTTTTAAAAAAAACATGCTTTTTATCTTTTCTGATCAGAACATTTATAATTAACTAAACGTTTTAAACTTTTTCATTAATTTTTTGTTTATATTAATTAGAAAAATGGTTAAAAAAGTTTCTGTACAAATTAGTTTTTCTATCTTAATTGTACAAGCATTGGAAGAAACAAACGAATTTATTCCCTTGTAAAAGACAAAGAAACCATATTTGTTTATATTTTTACTTTTTATTATCAATCGTTTATTCACATTCTGAATATTTTTTTATATAGTCAATTAAGGATCACAAAATGCATTTCGTATCTTCGTCCAAACTAATCTTAATTTTATAAAAACATTAATTTTTTAAAGGAAATAACAATTGTTCTTTCATTTCTTTCTTAATTTGTTTATAACAATGAAGGGCACTGTTCATGCAAATGTAGTATATTATTCTCTGAAGTGACTTGAGGGCCTTATTTTAATAATTTGTTTATGAAAAGACGGAAAAGGGAATCGGTTTGATTTTTTCAGGGATTATTAAGGGTGTATTGAAGTACGTAAAAAAATTTATTATTCATTTTTTAATACTAAATGGCGGCCCTAGAGCCATTTTCACAAAACCAGGGTGTCTAACGATCCGGGATATGGAAAATTCCGGGAATTTGTAAATATATCCAGCAAATCCGGGGATTTTTTGAAAATGTCGGGAAAATATAAAATAGTGTACTTTTAAGATTTTTAAAGGTTAAAAAAAATAATTTTTAATAAATAATTTTTAATATTTGAAACCAATTTCTTATGTAACAATATGAAATGTAATAAAAACATTAAAAAAGCTACTTAAGTACTTTATAAAATATTATTTTAAAGTTGTAATCTACAATTTTTCATTTTTGAAAACCCTGGAAAATTGTGCTCTAAGATCCGGGAAATCCTGGCATTTACCGGGAATGTAAAATTGTCAGTTTGCTAGACACCCTGAGAATTCGAAACCGTATAGTTTATGTAAAAAAATCAGAGTTCAATTAAATTTATGTACATATTTCAATTTTCATATGATTAAATAATCGTACATTAACCGACTCGACAATGCAATAAGTTTCCTAAGATTCCTAAGGATTTCACTGTTAAAAGTTTAACTACATTTTCTAAAGACATATTGTGCTTACGATAAATTCAGAATTTTCATTAGGTTAAATGTACATTTATATATAATATAAATCGTACAAAATGTTTTATACTAGTGTAAGGTAATTACTTTAAATATGTTATAATGCAAAATTTTTAATCAGGTGAAGGAAACTAATGAGAATGCAGAAGCAGAAAATATTGTTGAACGAATGGAAGAGGACATTTATACAAGAAGAGAAAATTGTGAAGATGTCGAACACATGGAAGTCGAAAATCCTATGGAAGCAAATTCTGCCACAGAATCTGAAACCTCTTCAGACATTTCTGAAGAAGATGATGAAGATTCAATTATCGATAATACAGATTCTTCTGACGAATCTACTGACAGAGAAATAGAAGTCGATAGTAGTGATTTCGATGATGAAGGTGCAGTCTATGCAGTATATCATGATGAGAATGATTTTTACAACTTAGACTATTCCACAAACGACAGTGGAACTGCAGATAACGAGGTGCGTTAAAAAGAAATTAATTTTCAGTTTATTAGTTTATTTCTGGGCATAGAATAAAACTTAATCAGTTAAATTTAAATATCTTTCTAGGACCAGGGGATACAGACTTCTACTGAACTAATTAAGTGTGTGGGTATTATATGACTATTAGCCACATTCGCTTACCAAATTGAATTTTTTAAAACGTGGTGAATAATATGCAGGACAAATTCCATAAATGTAGTAGAATTTATCCTATAATATTCCACCACATTTTACAAAAATTAGTAGTGTTAAATTACTTTGTTCCGTATACAGAAACTGTTCAGTAGATTGCTGTATCTGCTAGTCGTGATAAGCCCAATTTGTTATTTTTATTGCTCTTTTTTGCCCTTGTAGTATCTAAAACCGTAAGTCCACGTTTTATTAATATTTAATTTTGAATTTTAAATTAAATTATTTCTTGAATTTACAATAGTTTCCAAAATGAGAGGCATTTTTTAGCGATCTGACGTTTGTTTTAAGGGGTAAGTCCACCTGTGTGTTAAAAAAAGTCTATTTTTGGGAATTATTTTAAACAGTAGAATAGCTATCATATTTTTGAAAGCATTGCTTTATTGTGTGTTTATATAGGTATAACAAAATTAATTTTTTTTAATTGTCATCTTAAAATAGCCGCTAACAGTATCCGTTTTCATCAGTGCCTTTTTTTAAGGACCAAAACGAGCGTGACGCCAGTGCCCAAAACTTAAAACCCAAAACAAAAAGCTAAAAACTTTTCTTTAATTTATAGCATAGACTACTTGACTACCTAGTGAATTTTAAAAATACTCCTTTTTCGAAAAATGGCGCACACTGAAAACAAAAAATTTTTTTTTTATTCAAATGCATGCCATTTTAAAAAAAAAGGATTCTTTCAAAGCCCCTTAAGCCTTTTCTTGAGAAAAAACTTTTAGACAAAAATAACTATTTATCGCTTCAGTAGTATAAAATACGCTTTAAAGTACTTCTAATAAATGGATTTTGGAATTATTTTTTAAATAAAAAAATAAATCATAAGAAAAAATACATGCTGTATTTTCTTTCAAGATTGAAACATTTATAATGAGGTAGACAATAAAAGTTAACATTTTTTCAAATGAATATTTAACAATATTCTTTCTTTTCTGGGTCAGATTATTTTGTTTTAAGTAAAGTGGTCGCAGACAAATTTTTAAAAATTTAATATTTCATTGGATTATTTTTTTGTAATAGACAATATGTGATTTAGTAGAATTTTCATTTTAATCAAATATTTATTAAACATAATTGTTGTTTTTCTGCTCTCTATATATGAATTAGTTAAAAATAACTAATTATTAGTCAAGTCGTGACTACACTGAGAAAAAAATGCTATTGAATCTATAGCACGCGTATTCGAATACGTCCAAAAGCATATGTGGCGCCGCGCGAGAAAAGGTACCTATCGCAAAAAATATCAATTTTCATTTTTTTATGCCAAAAGGTAGCTTTTTAGTCGCTCTTTCATTTAAAAGAATCAAAAATTGTTTCCATCAATTACTTTTTGAGTTATTAAGCATGAAGCGTAAGAATTTATATTGGTCGCAATGCATTGCTGCAACTTCTAACGCTCGCCCTGTAAAATTAACGTTTCAGGCGATAGGTCCCTTTTCTCGCGTGCCGTCACATATTTTGATTCATTTGATAAAATATGTAGGGGAGAGTGGCCATCAATGTACCAGTTTTTTCAATGATCCATTTCAATTTTCTCAGAAACTATTAAATAAAAATTCTCCCAATATTAAATATAAATGAAGTTTGCGTAAACACACTACGTCCATAAATTTGAGACGTGTGGATTTATTCTTTACAGAGAAAACTGAAAAAAACTGTTTTTGATGCACTGAAGAAAAAATTTACCTAAAATACAAACACGTTTTTTAATTGAAATAAGGCAATTTAAAAATAAAAGTACTTACGATTTATTTTGTTTTGGGCCCTAACTACAATATTCTAATGAGATAAAGATTTTGAAATATTGGATTAAGTTATAAATAACCATTTTTGTTAAAAATGTCATGTTGATTCTATGTACCGGGGAACAATGAACCACCTGGAATTTCAGTGTATTTTCGATTTCCAGAGTGGTATGCCTGATTATAAAACTAGGCATGCGTACAGCATGTGACAGCGATTGTTATCAGTACTTTTCTCAACATAGCAAAACTAAAATGCCATTTTAGCTAGTTAACTTAAATTTGAGGAATATTTATGTTATACATTATCAATTAAAAAGTGTTAAATAATAATTTTTTATAGTATTTGATAGAAAATAAGTTTTTTTACAAAATGAAAATTGCAATATTATTATTGTTAAACATTTTTAGTGTTTTTATAGAGGTGGTTCATTGTGTACCCAGGTTGTTGAAAATGAAAATAGCTTGTTAGTTTAGAAAGATCCTAAATTTTATTATTTAATCAAAATAAATCGTGTATAATATGTTTGCATTACCTAGAGAAGTGTTGTAGTTTTATATTGATGCAAAGAAGTGCTTGAAATTGGTGAAGTTGAATAAGTACTATGACCTTGAAAAAAACCCGGTACATTGATGGCCACTCTCCCCTAATTGATTTTATAGCAGTGCTATTAATTTTATAGCTTTGCTCTTGTTTCAAAGGTGGGTGCTATAAAATTATTTGCATATTTTATCAAATAAATCAAATATACTTTTGGACGTATTCGAATACGCGTGCTATAGATTCAATAGCATTTTTTTCTCGGTGTAAGTTTTTGTTTCAGCAATTAGTGAAAAATAACTAATTGTTAGTTAAATATGACTAATCATTAGTTAAATACAGGAACTAAAAATAGTTAAAGTTTGGCTAAATGAATTAGTCAACAAAATTTGACTAAAATATTAGTTATTTTGACATAATCTAAAAATGAATTTGACTTATAATTAGCTATTTTTGACTAAATGATTAGTAGTAATTAGTTATTTTTTTAATTTAATTAATTTAATTTAATTAGTTATTTTTTACTAATCCAGATTTAGAGAGTGAATCATCCTTCAACAAAATTTGAATGTTTCAGCATTTTGAAATTACAGAATAAATTTTTTTTCCATTTAATATAATTTTTATTGACTTAAAATTAGATTTACAATAATTTTTTATATTTGCAGATTTTCCAACAAAATAATTATATTTTTCCGAATATTTGTGTCACGTAATTACATTTTTATGTACTTGAGTAATAGGGTGGTCCAAAAATACATGGGAAAAACAAAAAGTTGAAAATGTTTTGCTCTCACCCCCTAGGATTGTTCTATATCGAAAAACAAATTACCCATATTTTTTTGTTTTTATTTTTTTTTAATATTTAGAGGTCGCTCAAAGTGCTCAAAGTTTCCCATGCAAAATGCATGGGAAAAAAAACTTTTTCGTAGAATTGATATAAAATCTATGAAAATTAATATTTCTTGATCGGATAATAGTGCTTCTCTTCAGGAGAGTTCAAAAAACAAGATCCAATAATTTATTAAACAATTTTTAATTATTGACTATTTTTTAAAGGTCCTTAAAAAACCCCATAATTTACGTTTTTTTCATTTAATGGGGTTTTTTAAGGAGCTTTAAAAAATAGTCAATAATTAAAAATTGTTTAATAAATTATTGGATCTTGTTTTTTGAACTCTCCTGAAGAGAAGCACCATTATCCGATCAAGAAATATTAATTTTCATGGATTTTATATCAATTCTACGAAAAAGTTTTTTTTTCCCATGCATTTTGCATGGGCAACTTTGAGCACTTTGAGCGACCTCTAAATATTAAAAAAAATAAAAACAAAAAAATATGGGTAATTTTTTTTTCGATATAGAACAATCCTGGGGAGTGAGAGCATAATATTTTCAACTTTTTTGTTTTTGGACCACCCTATTGAGTAACCTAATTTAACCGAAAAAGTTAAATAAGTGAAACTTCTGTTAAAAAATGATTGTTTAAAGAAAAATTATGTTAATAGAAAATTCGTAAATTAAAAATTATGATTAATCAAATTTCAAAACAAAAAATAAAATTATTTTTAATGAAAATTAAGCTTTCTAAAACTTAAAAGGAATCGAAATAATGCAAATTAAAGTTTTGATAAATGATGTTTCAGAAACATTATTTTTATTATTAATTTACATAAAAGTAGGTAAATAATAAATATTTTAGTAGAATATTGAAATTAATAAGAGTTATGTTGAATGAAAATTGTACTGAACAAAAAATATTTTCATTTAAATGAAAAGACCATGTCAGAACATGTGAACTGTCACTGAAAATTTACGTAGATTTTTGTAAATGTAAAAACTACTATAAAAATCAACAGTTTTGTATAAAAAAATTGTATTTTCAATAATAAGATATTGAATTTTTTGTTACGCCGCACACTGGGGAAAAATGACACACGTTGTTTCAAAACTTCCTACAGGTCGTAAATATTAACCGATTTTCAATTTTAAACGCTTAAAAATCGTTATAAAATTTAAAAAAAACTGATGAGAGCCGATTTTTGAAAAAAAATTTAAACATTGTTAATTGTTAACAAATATGCAAACTTTTGCATTTTCTTACTTAATCATCATTGAACAAGGTTTTTTATGCTTAAAACAGCAATAATTTTGTTCACAAAGATACATAAATATCCTTTATTAGGCAAATGTCTAGTATGTTGAATATTAGTTAATTAACATTATTTACATCAATTAATTCTTCATGTTAATATTTTTTATATCTTTGTGAACAAAATTATTGCTGTTTTAAGCTTAAAAAACCTTTTTCACTGATGATTAAGTAAGAAAATGCAAAAGTTTGCATATTTGTTAACAATTAACATTGTTTAAATTTTTTTTCAAAAATTGGCTCTCATCAGTTTTTTTTTAAATTTTATAACGATTAATTCAAGCGTTTAAAATCGAAAATCGGGTAATATTTACGAATGTTTGAAACAACGTGTGTCATTTTCTTCTAGCCTGCGCCGTGCGCTGAACTTCAGCGAGCCAGTCATCGTGATCGCCATAGCGCCAGTGCATTGAGAGCGATAATAAAGTTTTTTTAATATCAGATTACAAAATAATATTATTGTTATATTAAAAATGGTCACTAAAATTACCTTAATAATTAATTGTTATAAACAAATATATAAAGAAAATTAGTTCATTTTTTGATGTTATTATTTGAATCATATCAGATAATGTTGATAACAATACATTCTTGATACTGGAATTATACATAATAGATAAGTTGTCTACATAAATAATTGTTACAAACAAATTGAAACCTTAATATTATGTATTTAAATCTTGAGCAGCAAATTAGTCGTTTTGTGTGTCTACTCGAAATAAAATTGTTATTAAAAATATTGTATTTTTGTTCACTAATAAAAAACTTTGCATTAATTTATAGCCAACGAATTTTGAGTTAATATTTTTTTTCGAGAAACGTTGTAAAAATTTGTTAGTACAAAAAAAAATATCAAAAATATCAAAAAACAGTTAAAAGTGTTTTTTTCGTTTCGTTGTGAGCTATGTATTGAATTTCATAGTTGTTTTTACATTTCCAAAAATCTGCGTAAATTTTCAGTCGCAGTTGATATGGTCTGACTTGTTACTATGTAACTATGGAACTTTGATAAATTTTTATACTCTCGACCAATTATTGTCATTAGAAAAGCTGTAGTACTTATTCAAAAAATGAATAAACCGGTAGCTTTTACTTCATTGGCAGGGGCGGATCCAGACAAGGTTTTTGGGTGAGGTTATGTATAAGAGAGAAAGAGATAAACCCCCCTGGATCCACCACAGTTCATCGGAAATAAAAAAATAGTTTCAACAGAGGACCAAATGTGGACCATACAGAAACTTTTTTTTGAACTTGAAATCCTTAAAAAGGCCTTCTATTTTTTTCAATAAACTTTGGACATCCTGTTTCAATGAAATAGTTGGTTTTACCGCTTAACATGTCATTAACTATTTTCTAGAAATATCTAATATAAAATGCAAAATTTCTCAAGTAGACCAATCTAAAATATTAAAAAAGTTGTCGGATTTCAAAAATCAAATTACCAAATTGTGGTATATATTATCCCGAACCAACAATTTTTAATTTTGTAGATTGGTACCTACACTTCAGACATTTTTCTCCATGAACAAATTAAGTTATTTTCCCTGACAAAAGTATCTGATTGAATTTCATTTCATTAGAATAAGTTTTAATCAGTATATTTCCGAGGCAATCCAAAATTTATTTCCGAGATAATCAGTTTTGGTCCGAATCTAAAAATAGATGTAACTTGACAAAAAATTGTTTCAGAATTAATCTGTTTCATTCCGAAGGTAAATTTTAATCCGAACCCCCATAACACCTAAACTTGACTCAACTTTGCCAACCTTTTCTTAAGTTTCTAAACTTGCAGTAAAGTTTCTGAAACTTACGACACTTGAGAAAAAATTGGCAAGCTTGAGGCAAGTTTAGGTACTGTGGGGGTATGAATCTTGTTATTTTATTTCGAATCAATCTGTTCCAATTATGAACGATTTTATTCGATTTAACGAATTACAATTTAGCTACTAAATCGAACAGATTATTTCCAAATGATTTGGAAACAATTTTCGTCAAGTTACATCCATTTTTAGAATCGGATAAAAACTGATTGGCTTGGAAACAGATTTCGGAATGCCTCGAAAAAAACTGATTGAAATTCAATCCTATACTTTCGCCAGGGTTCTAAAATTTTTTTTACACACTTCAAAATGTACTTTTAAATCTAGTTTCAATTTTTTTTTCAATAATGGACTTAAAAAGAAATAGCAGTTATAAGAAAAAAATGTATTACATGCAAGGATAAAAATTGTATAAAAACAATTTAATTGTCACCTCAAGCTAAAAGAAGTCACTTTTTTTCGGACATTACAACTGTCAAAAATTGTAACATATTTTTTAATATTAAATAATTTCATTTTTAGGATAGAAATTTGATCTACAAAGACTGTGATCTCACGGAAGAAGAATCTCATCTAATAATTCTAGCCCAAGCTCTTCGTCACAATCTAACAGACGCAGCCTTAGAATCTTCCATAAATTTGGTGGATTGTCATCTACCAAAAGTAGTTCATGGTAGTAAATACAGATTTTTAAAATCAATTCCTAAGCCAAACGTAATTACCTATTATTACTGTCCGACATGCTTAATTAAAATTGATTTTGCAAACATAAACCGAGCAGAATGTAACTCTTGCAAAGCAGAATACAAAAAGTCAACTATGAAGAAAAACAAAAATTGTTTTTATTATTTACCATTAGAGAATCAGTTAAAGCAGTTAGTTAACAGTAAAAATTTCGTAAAATTTAAAAAACAATGTGAGGACAGTGATGTTATAAATAGGAAAGAATATAAACGTTTAATTGAAAAGAATGTTATTTCGGAGCATGATATTACGATACAGTGGAATACTGATGGTGTAAGTGTATCAAATTCATCCATTAAGTCTATATGGCCAATTTTGGTAATGATTAATGAGTTACCTTATCGGTTGAGGAAAAATAACATGCTACTATGTGGTTTGTGGTGTGGCAAAAAAAACCACCCATGAACCTTTTCCTTCGACCATTTATAGATGAACTGGTTCATTTACATGATAATGGTTTTACATCAACAACTTTTCTTAGTGAAGAACCAAAATTAATTAAAGTTCACACTCTAGTTTCTCTCGTTGATTTCGGCGCACGTCCGATGATACAAAATATTAAGCAATATAATGGCAAATTTGGTTGTAGTTATTGCCTTCATAAGGGAAAAAGAATACCTGTAGGGCAAGGATATTCGCGTGTCTTTTGCGGACACATGAAAAAATTACGAACTTTAAATCAACACAACAGAGATGCGGAAAAAGCAAACGGAAAAACATCCGTTCATGGAGTAAAAGGGTATTCTGTTGCAAGTCTCATACCTGTTTTTCACATCATTAAAAGTTTTACTCCTGAATACTTACATTCAGTCTTAGAAGGGGTTGTCTATTTATTAGTAAATGCACTCTTTAATTCTAATAACTCTAATAAAGAATGGTATTTAGGTCGAAAAGCTAATCTTATCAAACAAAAATGGCAAGATATGAAACCTACAAGTGAAATTACGAGAACTCCACGTTCCTTAGAAAACCTCAACAAATGCAAAGCTTCGGAATTAAAAACTTTCCTTTTGTACTATTCGTTAGCTTGTTTTCATGAACATATGCTTCCTTAGTATTTAAAACATTGGCTTCTCTTTGTTTATTCAATAACAATTTTTTGTAAGGCAAAGATTTCTGATGCTGAATTTGCAAAAGCTAGAGAGGCACTTTATACATTTGTCCACGAAATTGAAACTCTCTACGGAAAAGAATATATGAAATTTAATGTTCATATTCTACTACACATTCCTAAAGCAGTAATCAGTTTTGGCGCTCTCTGGGCTTGGTCGACCTTTCCATTCGAACATTACAATGGAGTTTTAAAAAAATGATTTCATGGAACTCAATACATTCCAGAACAAATTTGTAAATTTTATACCAGATTAAGCTTTATACATTCTGCTTCAGAAATCTTTTCCAGAGAAGATTGTAGCGAGAAAGGAAAAACTTTCTAACATTGATGAAGGAATGTAGAATCAAAAAATGTATTTATTACGGTGATTTTCTAAGAATATTTGGAACTCCGAAACACGTAAACTTAACAGTAACACAAAAATTTGTTATAGAAGAAGCCCTTGCTGAAACAATCGATGATGAAGTTCAATCATTTACGCGCTTTATTTATAAAAACACATTGTATCACACGTCTAATAATAAAAGAATATCAAAGCGAAATAATTACACAATTGAAACAATTTATGGTCGGTTTATGAATATTTCCGATTTGCTAATTGTAAAACTTACTGCAAACCATGAATACAAACATGTTTTACTCGGAAAAGAATTAGGAAAACAAGATAAATTTGTGTGTAAGGTTGGTAACATCTCTTCTAATGATTTTTCTTATATTGTGAAGGAAACTAATAACATTGTTTCCTGTCATATTCTTGCAATCAGAACTAAGTGCGTGAATGTCAGATATAATGACAACGAAATTTACGTTGAACCATTAGTAAATCACATTGAAACAGACTAAATAAAACAATGTCTTTTATAGAATAAGTCGGTGCTTTAAAGATCTCGTAATAAGCGGATTTATTTCATATTATTTAATCGACATATATTCATTAATAATGCATTTTGATATTGTATTTTAAAATGTATCGACGATTAATTAAAATTGAAATTAATTTAAAAATATTTAATGCTTCTTTTAATATTCTTAGACTCATTTTCCAGGTAATTTTTTATAGAATTATAGACTTCAGGGTGTCTAGCGATACGGGAAATCCAGGAATTTCCAGGGAATTTAATATTTCGTGAAAAAATACGGAAATTTGACGGGAATTTAAAATTGTCAATTTGCTAGACACCCTGCGGACTTATAAAATACAAGCTGTTAAGATTTCAAATTTTTGTAGTTGAACTTTAGCGACCTGCAATTTGTATAACATTTTTATCATAAATGACTAGGTCTGTAGGTATTTCTCCTGCAGTTACACTTCTAAAAGACGATTTGCTTAGAATTTTTTGTAAATTGTGATGCCATGCCAGAAATATTCTAGTTCGAACCTCAATTTTTAGTATAGCAAGGAGTTAAACATTTTAACCAGATGCAAGGCACATATAAAATAACGTTTTCTCCCAATTAAAAAAAATCGATTTTTTTAAACTATAACCATCAACATTCTGCTGCTTTGTACATTATATCTGCAGATTGACCAAATTTATTACAATAAATGTTCTATCCTTAAATAGAAGATTTACCTAATTCCATCAAATTAAAAATATTTTAACAATCCTTGAATAATTTTTTTCCCAAACTAATAACAATTTGGATAGATAAAATCATAAAAAAATGTTTTTTAATCAACATTTATTTTATAAAAAATACTCTAAAACATTGTGGAAATTTTAAAGATACTTTTTTCTGTGTAAATTTGTAACATAATGATAAAAAACAATTTCTTTCTAAAAAAAAAATGTTTTCTTTTAAACAAATGCTTTAAAAATATTAAAATTTCATGTAAATATGTAAATTCTTTTTTTAATTAAAAAAAAACATTTTTTAAAAATACAAAACAAGAAAAATAGGAGTAAATTATTTTTTTATTTTTATAGTATTTTTGTAAAAATTGTATATTTAAATAAAAAGTTGTTATTTACCAATAATATAGGGTGTCTGACGCAATTAAAATAAAAAATTCGCTGATATTTCCCTGATATTTTTCAGGCTTTCTCATTCACTTTTTTATATAAAATTTTAATAATATATTCTTTCTTTTTCAGAAAAGTAATTAACATTTTAAAAAAGAAACTTCCCTGGCTAAGCAACAACAATTGTTCAATTTCCCAGACTTTCCTAAACTTTTCTCTGACTACAAAATTCACTTACTTTCATAACCACTGAACACCTTAAATAATAACGAATTGATGTAAATATGTATTTCGTTACTACCACGTAGTTCATAAACGCATCTTACGTTAAATTAAATTAACTTTTTTTTTATTCATTCTAAAGGCGAAATTAATATTGGTTTTACCAGTACTGAACCCAGTACTGAACCCAGTACTAAACCCAGTACTAAACCCAGTACTGAATCCAGTACTAAACCCAGTACTAAACCCAGTACTAAACCCAGTACTAAACCCAGTACTGATTCCAGTACTTCTTTTTTGTAAGGGTGGGCATCGGTTCTGCACTTGACGTATTCCTAATTATGCATTTTTACATTTTTGTCTTCCTATACTTTTTTATTATTAAATTTTGAGGTTAACTTCCTCGAAGATGTTGACCTAAAGTCACCTGAATATCGGTTCCGCACTTGGTGTTTAACTAAATGTCGATTTCCAAATTTTTAGGTTAAATTCTACAAAACTTACCTGGACATGGGTTCTGCAGTTATTGTTGTCTTTATTATTGATTTTTAAATTTTAAGGTTAACTACCTTGAAGAAGTTCAACAAAAGTCACCTGGAAATCGGTTCTCCTCGTGGTGATTTCCTAATTATTGATTTTCAAAACATTTAAATTGAAATACAAAAAAAGGAGAAATTGTGAACTCTCCTTTATGTTTCGTACAATTTTGCCTATGACGTGTCATGCCCCACCTACTTCATTTTCAAAATTTTTAAATTCAAATACATAAATAGGAGAAATTGTAAACTCTCCTTTATGTTTCGTACACTTTTACCGATGACGTGTCATGCCCCGCCTACTGAGAAAGCTCTTTTCTGTTTCGTACGCGAATTTCTACAGCAGTATATCTATAGATATCACTAACTGATTTCTTATATAGGATATATTTACATATATTTGGTTTTCAGTTACTCTCATATATACCTTTAAAATTCACTAATACACTGCAGAATATATTTTTAATTTAGGTGCATTTTTTCAACGCCGCCAAGTAGGGCAGTTACGTAAGAATCGCCCATATATGATCTCAAATTTCAAAAATCATAATAAAAACCGCGAGGGATGGCTGAATCGCGAGATACCGCGCAGTATTAGCCGGATGGATTGGGGGATGGGCCGCGCTGTGCCTGACTCGACGCATGGTGGGCAACGAGACGCGTGTGGCCAATGTGAACGTTGTCTAAAGTTTAGGTAGTGGGGCTGTCGGTAATGATCACTTCTAGATGGCGCTAGTTTATTCTCCATCGGTAAGGTAGATTTCGTATATGTTAGCATGTGCATAGTTTTACCCTCCGTCGGTAATGCAGATTTCTGAATTACCTTGTGTCAGTAATAATCACCGCTAGATGGCGCGAGTTTGATAATTTGCATAAACAATAATTGGTTGTTAACTTTTATCTTAAAAATAATTTACATTTCTTTGGTACCAGCACCCACAATCTACCACCCACTATCCAATTAGTAGGGGAGAATCGCTAGTTGTGAGACGGGTTTTATTTTTGACTTATAAATTGGAAATAGGTAAACGAAATCGTAAATAAAATACACCGTTCAAAAAGTAACTTAAATACGCAACTTTTATTCATAGAAAGTGTAGTGTTCAGATGAACTCGAAAAATTTTATGATCAATTTTTCGAGCACATCTTTTTAGTCAAAAAAAAAAAAAAAGGTGTCCAGTTGTGAGACACTTATAAAAAAATGCTAAAATTTAACAAATTTGGCATGAAACATTATGTTTAATATAAATAACTAATTATATTGATAATACATATTATTATATACTTTATAAAAATATTTATTCTTTAAAATATGACTATCAGTTTTCTTCATCAAAATCGCTGTCGCAATGTAGGCAAATGAAATAAATTGTGCGCATGTTCCCACACTTTAAATAATTGTTGTGTTATCAAATGTACGTAACGAACTAAACTGAACAGAGCGCTTTATGCTGCATAACGAAAAGTATAGGCTATTCCAGATGGGCGGCGCCACCGTCTCACAACTGGTGACTTGCTGTGTCTCACAACCGGAAATTGGCGCTATTTTGAAAGTGGAAAAAGAAAAAATTTCCAACTGTAGATTGAAACAATGCAATATTGCATTACAAAATATAAGGAAAATACTAAATAAAAATGCATAACATTTAGCTTTTCCAAATAATTAACTTAAAAAAAAAGTACTTTGCACATATTGAAAAAAAGTTTTTTAGTCGATTTTCACACACAGTGTTGGCATCTAACACAAACAATACATATATCCGCTTCGGTGTACACCCAAAAGTTGGCTAGTATAAAAATAAATGTTTTTATGTATACCAATCAGCCTTTTTATATTTCGTGTTAAAAAAAATGGACTGTCTCACAACTGGAGCCGTCTCACAACTGGCGACTCTCCCCTGTATGTTTTTAATGTATGTATCATATGCCGAAGACCCCCCTCCACCCACCAACCCACCACCCATTTAGTATATGTTTTCAGAGTAACTAATCTATTCCCAACACCACCCACCTACCAAACTAATGTATTGGGACTTAAATTTTTAAAATACCACCCACCACCCACTTTTGCATATATGATCTCAAATTTCAAAAAATCATAATGAGGACCGCAAAAGACCGTAGAATGTAAAATACCTCGCGAGATTAGCGGGTGGATTAGTGGGGTGGGTCGCGTTGGGCTTGACTTGATGCATGGTGCGCAACGAGATGTGCATGACCAATGTGAACAGATACTCAAGCGATGTATACATATTCGGTCTAGCCTAAATAATGAATCAACAATGTATCAATAATGAATCAATATTGAATCAGCAATGATTTAATAATAAACAAACAATGAACCAACAATGATTTACTAATGAATTAATAATGAAACAACAATGATACAATAATGAACCAACAATGAATTTATAAAAAACCAATTTCCTTTTTTATTAAATTTGAAATTTTCACATGCGACATAATTATCAGTACATAATAGAATAAAAATTAAATGTTTTTAATTCATTACTTGCTTTGAAATATTAATCTTCGTGGAACAAATAGCTTCTTAAATGATTTTTTTTGTTTTATATACATAATTTACGGAAAAATAATAAAAAACACGAGTTCAATGAAAACTATGCATTGAAGTTGTTTAGCTCGTAATAGGGAGAATTTATCAGCTCGTTATAGAGAGAACTCGTAATATCGAAGGTCGTTACAGTGAGATTTAAGTGTATATATAATTGACAACGAGTCTTTTTTAATATTTCTAATTTAATTTTTCCAGAAGTTAACATTAACTTTTCGGATGGTTAACTTTAACTTTTCCGAAAGTTAACTTTGAATTTTTCGATAGTTAACTTTAACTTTTCTAAAAGTTAACTTTAACTTTTCCGAAAGATAACTTTAACTTTTTCGAAAGTTAACTTAAATTCTTATGGAATTACTATATCTTTTGAATATATGTTAACCTTATAAATTTTCAATAATTTTTCAAATTGCGAATTGTAAAATTTTTTACCTTTATCAGTTTGTAAATTCTTTGGAATTCGAATTTCCGATGTAATATACGTAGAAAGCTTGGTAATTTACATGTCAAATGTATAATGTATAACTACCCAGATAACTAGCGTATAATTACTGTGCGTACCACGCACCTTTGCATTATACTACTATACTACTACTATACGAGTACAGTAGGTTCTTGATATAGTAAAGCTGAATAAAGTGAAGACCTGAATATAGTGAATGTTTAAGACTTGATGTAATGAAGAAAATTATCCCCACTGGAAGTCAACCGGATATGAAACAGTTTTGACAATTAAAACCGTTAATGAACTTTGTTTGATTTTATTTCGTTATTTTCAAAGCATCCTGTAATTTTCTTATTTTTTCACTTTTCATTGAAGTTCTAAATATGTTTAACTTCACCTGAACTTAAAATATTAACTTAGCATAACCTAAAAATATGACACGTGTTTGTATACTCCCCCCTTACGCGCACATCGTTTGTACAATTTGTGCAAGCATAGCAATTAACTCACACATAGATAAAAGGAAAAGAGGAGAACTGCTGAGTGAAAAGTGGAATATTCACTGTATGAAGTCCTTCACTTTATCAAGAACTTACTGTATAATGATACTGATTTTCACAGTACTGATTCTAAATTAATATAGTGCCAGTATGTATGTACCTTTATATTAGATTTGTACGAAGTACTTATATCGTACTAGTATTACATACCAGAGTTGTACTAATCCAGCAACCTTGAAAAATAAATTGGAAATTGGAGTACATAGTAAGATTCTAGTCCAAGTACAGGGCCAGTTCATCATACTGTTAAAAAAAATGCACATACTGTCACTCTACCATTTTAATGCAAGTAACTGAAGATAATTACGTTATACTCGTATCATACTAGTACAATGCGAAGGTACATACATAGCACATGATTAAAATAATGTACGTGAACTGACGTACATGCAACATTATGTAGAAATGTAGAAAGGTATATTATATAGGTAATATACGTTAATGAGGAATCGGACAAACATTAAAAAATGTCAGAAATTTTTCGAGTTTTGAGAAATGATATTATTTGGTACAACAAAAAAAGCATGCAAAATTTGAGAATTTTTTGCTAAATAATTTAGATGTTAAAATTATTTATTGGTCATGGTCTCTAATGGAGAAACGGTAACCAAGGTACTTTTAAAGTAAATTTCCAATAGATATCAATGCCAGATTTTCTTGGAATAATTGTATTTGAAAGATGAATATTTAAGGTTTAATAAATTGGAAAAGTTTGGTAACCTTACAGATCATTTAAAAGCAAAAATGTTTAAAATACTTATAAATTCTCAAGATTCTTCGAATTATTCAGTCTAGATGTGGCAACGCTGTAAAGCTGTCAATTGTAGTAAAGAACGTAGGTTACGTAAGTTAGGTTTGAGTCAGGTAAGAAGTTCCGGCTACAAGCGCGCTAAATTCAAATTCATAAATATTAAAGTTTTTTCAATTTACTTAAAGACTGTCAATTATTATTTATTTATAAATATTTAAATATTATTCCACTTATAAGTTACTGTAGACATTTCTTTTAACTGTCATTTCAATTTCACTGTGATTTTTACGTATTTAAGCGCAATAGTTGTCAAAACTCAAACAAGCAACCTAACCCTCCGATGCTCAAACGCTGCTACCAGTCTTTGAAAAATAAAACTTAGACATGACACGTTGTTAGGATTTTGAGGTTAATTGGAATTAAAAATAACACTTATATTTACACTAAAATAAATCTGATTATTGTATATTGCGATACATTTTAGTTTATTAAATATTAGAATACGCTATTTACCATAAAGTTAAAAATAAATACGGAAATAAATTTCCCCAAATTTTGTTTTCTTAGGTTTCTGAACCGTACAGTTACTGTCAAAAGCTTTGTTTTTTTCTGAAAAATCATGCTAATTTCTTATACCAAACATTAGTTTAAGTAAAAAAATATTGACGTTTTAGTAATAATGAGTTAATAATTTATTTATTTTTATTTTAATTTTAAAAATGTAACGAGGATTAGTCAGATCTCAAGTATATATTTATATTGTTTATTTGAAGTATTATTTAAAATTTTGAATTTCGCGCTGAAAATCTACATAAAATAGGTATAATGATATCAGACACGTATTGTATTGCTGAACATATGGTATAAGGCATTTCAACTTGTGACGTACACTACCGACCAAAATTGTGGGATCACTTACAAAAATGGGATTAAAAACATGATCGTCTTAAAATGTTTATAACTCTGTCAGATATAAGCAAAATGAAATTTATCATAGTCCATTGGAAAGCTTATAAATTTTTCCAATAAACGGTTCTATTTTAAAGTTTTTTTGATTAACAGAAACTGAGATTCAATGTAATAAAGACAGATGAATTTTTCGATTTTTGTGAATTTTCATTGTTCAATTTTAGTAAGCTGCTTTTTCTGGAAAAGTACTTGGAAAAAATTTAAAAAATCAAGCTACATAAAACCTTGAACTTCTAACTTCAAAATAAGTCAAAGAAAACTTAAATATCTTGACTAATTCTAAAGTTATAAGTAAATGTATCATACGAGAAAACGCAATTATTATAGTGCTCGCTCCACTTTTGAATGCTTAATACACTGCAAATAGACAGGGAGGGGAGGAGACGAAGAAATTATTGCGTTTTGTTCTTTATACACATATACTTATATCTTTTTGAACCAGTCAAGATATTTTAATTTTCTTTGGCTTATTTTAATGCTAATAGCTCAAGTTACATTGCTCATAAAAATATTAATATCAAATAAAACAATATTTACATTGCTCATAATAAGATTTCAAACAATTGGAAGTATGATCCACTTGCAGTGGTGTAACTAAACCCCAGCGAGTCCCTGCGGTGCAGGGAGGCCCGCTGTTTTAAGGGGTCCCAATCTGAGCCCTTATCGTTTTGACAAAAATTTTTTTTTAGTTCATGTTATATTGTTTAACCTAAAGTAATGTTAGTAGTAGAGCTATACCGATTCTGGGCCACTTACCCTGCAGGAATCTGCCTTACCGACCGCGAGTAGAAATCTATTTACCGGGTAGGAATCTGTTTTACCCTAGTTACCGACCAGATGGCGCAGTGTTGGGGATTCTCCGCGCCATTTTGGATTTTTACCCCCACTTTTGCGCGGGAATTTAAATTTTACTCACACTTTTGAGCGGGAAGTTAAATTTTACCCCCACTTTTAGGTTTTTCAAGCGCGCTATTTTGAATTTTTACCCCCACTTACCCTTTATTTAAACTGGCGACCTTGTATTTTTATAAAACTTGGAATCCAAAGGTTTTTAAAGTCGACGATTATGCGAGGATTATCAAGCGAGGATTTCCCTACTTTCGAGAGGGCTTTTAGTCTGTTGTTAGTCTGTTGTTAGTCCCTGCGGTGCAGGGAGGCCCGCTGTTTTAAGGGGTCCCAATCTGAGCCCTTATCGTTTTGACAAAAATTTTTTTTTAGTTTATGTTATATTGTTTAACCTAAAGTAATGTTAGTAGTAGAGCTATACCGATTCTGGGCCACTTACCCTGCAGGAATCTGCCTTACCGGCCGCGAGTAGAAATCTATTTACCGGGTAGGAATCTGTTTTACCCTAGTTACCGACCAGATGGCGCAGTGTGGGGGATTCTCCGCGCCATTTTGGATTTTTACCCCCACTTTTGCGCGGGAATTTAAATTTTACTCACACTTTTGAGCGGGAAGTTAAATTTTACCCCCACTCTTAGGTTTTTCAAGCGCGCTATTTTGAATTTTTACCCCCACTTACCCTTTATTTAAGCACACCGGCCACTACTGATAGACGGCGCTGCAATCGAATCGCGCCAAGTTTAACTTAAAATGCTAACCCTTTTATTTTGCATACAGTGTTATGTAAGAACTAATTTGCATATCATTAGCAGTTTCAAAAGTGGAAGTTGCGTAGCAAAGATACGCGTGCGGTTAACGGGGTCGAGTGCGAGTGGATAGACTTGTGAAAGAGGAGTTGCGCGCGCAACAACAAACTGTGGGTAAGAAGAGTGGGAACTTGGAGAAAGAGTGGGGTTCAGGAGATATAAGAAGGATGTGAAGCCAAGTGGAGACATATCTGTTACCAACTTCACGAGCAGCTGAAGCAGCATCAAGAGCAGTTCCGAATCCTCTACTAGGTAAGCCCTCTTCCACCTTAAAATCTATTTTTGATTTTAGCTTAATAATATGTTTTGATCTGACAGCTCCATTTTTATTTGCTTACAGATATTCATAACAATGGACGCCACCTTAAGCAAAATCAACTCTCTTGGACGTTTGCAGCATTTTCTACCCACGAAGCCGCTTGCTGAGTTGGATATCAATGCCCTATATACCGTAACTAGTATAAAGAGGATGTCAACCAAATATGGATTTAAATTTGCAGTTGACTTGGATGGTAAATTTCGGGCATTCCTGCCAGCAAGGTTTACGAACCTGTTTGAGAAGGAGCCAGACAACTTCAAGGTGCTCGACGAAGCCGTGGAACCCAACAAGTTGAAATTAAAATATATTGGTTGAAAATATAATATTATAGAATTTGAATTTATCTAATAAATATTGTAATACAGAGAATTGTAATATACTGTAAATATTTAAAATATATGTTTAAATAAAAGCAAAAATTTACTTATAAATTGTTTCTTTTTATTCTACCATTATATTTTAGAAGTGTAAAAAATAAAAAATGAGAAAAATATAATAAAAAAAATAATATAAAATAAAAAAGAAATAAAAAAAATGGAGAAAACAATAAAACAAATTTTAAAAAAGAAAAAAGAAAAAACAGAGAAAACAATTAAATAATATAAGGTAAAACAATAAGAACACTTTGATATTTAGTGTACGATTTTAGCAGAACAAGCGTGTCCAAACAAGTCTCAACTTGACTTTTAAACAGAACAAAGACATTGTCTAAGAATTAATTCATAAAGTTTTTCTATTATAATACTAATAATTTGCATGGAAGAGTGAAGTTGCATTGCTCGTGAGACTAAGTGAAAGTAAAGTTGCGCGCGCAACAACAAAGTAAGGGTAAGAAGAGTGGGAAATTGGAGAAAAAGTTGGGTTCAAGAGATATAAGAAGGATTTATTGAAGCGAAGTGGAGACATATCTGTTACAGACTAAAACAGCAGCAGAAGCAGCATCACTTTCAAATTTTGTAGAAGTTGAACACTCCTTAGAGTAGCTCTGTAAGTATTTCTAACTATCTAAAATTTTGCAATCTATTATTATATTCCTCTGGATAAATTTCTAAATTCTTTTTTTTGTTTGCAGGTTCCAGCAGAGATTTAACAATCATGCATCCCAACAAATACAACGAAGCTGAATGCTCAGAGGGTTTCATCCCTTTAAAACTGCTCACTGTATTGACTCCTGAATGTATGTGCAACGTCTCTAAAATTTACCAAGTTAGCACCAGCTTTGGAGTTAAAATCTTAGTAGAATTAGATGATGCATTCAACATCTTTCTGCCTACAAGACTTGAGAAATCATTAATTAGGGATCGCACTAAGTTAGACTATTTAAAACAATCAACAAATGAAGAAAATTTAAAATTAAAATATATAAATAAGCAACGTGCTAGAATTAAGTTAAGAAGTGATAAAATTAGATTTACATACCATCTTGATGACAATGCAAATAAAGTATAAATACAGTGAATCTTTTTTTGTGCTATTATTGATATTATCTTGTATTACCCCCCTCTTCTCCTTCAACTCATTTTACAATCCTCTTCCCTGACTATTAATATAATAAATATTATAACACTTTAATTGTAAAACATTGTAAATAAAAAAAAGGTTCAATAAAAACAAAATTTACATATAAATTGCTTTTACTCATGAAGTAGTATAAGGAGGCCCAACTCTCATGAAAACTTGAAGCAGATTTCTCCGTTTCTCTTTCAAATTAGCGAAAGTGGAGAACCAAGCGAGATAATTTCAAACTTCGAACTTTCGTCTGCTACAATGCGTTTGCTAGTCACTTTTCCCGCCTGATCACTCAGCTGTTTGTAGGCAGCCATTTGCAAAAAGCGTTTCAAGTGTGTTAGTAATTGCATGTACACAAAAAATGACATTGTGTGGCTTATAATTCTAAGCTTTTCCGCTAGGTTCTCCACTATCGCTAATTTGTAAGAGAAACGGGGAAACCAGCTTCAACTTTTTCAAGGTTAAACATAGCAGTGGGGCCTCCTTATACTACTTCATGCTTTTACTTTATTCAACCCTCATATTAGAATATGTAATCACATTATAAATAAAAGTTAGTATTTTCATTAAAAAAGTTAAATTATGATATTTAAGGAGGTTCTATGGTATGACGGTACTAGTCAAAACAGAGACCATTATTTTAAGGTTAGGTTTAAATTTAATTTTACGAATATATAATTAAACAATTCTACTTATTAACTTTATTTACATTTACTTTTTAAATGTGAGTATTTTTCATGTGTGATTAAAATCATCATTTTAAAATGTCAGAACGTCTGAAAATTTTAACTGCATCATTATAAAACCTTTGTCTATCAGTGAACCAAATTTGATGAAAATAGTAATGTTAATACTCTGGTGGAAAGCCCAGTGCGTATGGATGTTCAGAGAAGGTAAAACACCCCCCTCCCCCACTCCACTTACCACCCCAACACCTCCTGCAATCCCCGCCAGCTCAACCAACATCCCAGACCACCCATCTACGACTTTTTTCTACCACCACCAACCTACAACTCCTGTGATAAAATTCTCTTACTCAGAACAGTTAAGTTTAACTTTCATAACCCCCCGCCCTGCAACACCCCTGGTTACGATGCATTCTCCACAGATTTTTAGTTTTATTTCAAATCCTAGTAAGTTTTTGGAATCTTCTTAATAATCTATTAACTAAGAGTTAAAGTAAACTTTTGAAAAAGTTAAAGATAACTTTCAGAAAAGTTTAGAGAAATTAAATTTAACAGTCATGGAAAGTCATTGTAAAAATTAACTTGTAAATCCCATAAGTGATGAAGTAAACTTTTGGAAAAGTTAAAGTTAACTTTTCCAAAAGTTGAAGCTAACTTTCGGAATAGTTAAAGTTAACTTTTGGAAAAGTTAAATGCAATTAACATGTAAATCCCAAAAGAGATAAAGATAAATTTTGGAAAAGTTAAAGTTAACATTTAGAAAAGTAAAAGCAAACTTTCGGAAAAGTTGAAGTTAACTTTCGGCAAACCTAAAGTTGGTTTAGCATCTTTAGGCGAAACCACTTCTTCATGCCCACTATATGGAAAGTACACGATTCCATCAACTTTACTCAATACTTTTTCTAGAAATTTATATTTAGATTGTTCTAATAACTTTGAGTATAAATAAATATTTTTAAAACTCAAGCCATTCAGATGTATAATTAGAGAAAGGGATTATTTTGGATAAAATTTTGAATTAAAAAAAAAGCCCTGAAAAATTGCAATTTAAAAAAAAAACCTGTGCTTATCTAAGATTATGAAATTTTTTAAAAGGTCGCAAGTTTAAATAAAGGGTATGTGGGGGTAAAAATTCAAAATCGGGTGCTTGAAAAAGGCAATTCGATTGCAGCGCCGTCTATCAGTAGTGGCCGGTGTGCTTACTCACTAAAATGGCTATCGGTAACGTAGAACTCTCACTAACAACAGACTAAAAGCCCTCTCAAAAGTAGGGAAATCCTCGCTTGATAATCCTCGCATAATCGTCGACTTTAAAAACCTTTGGATACCAAGTTTTATAAAAATACAAGGTCGCCAGTTTAAATAAAGGGTAAGTGGGGGTAAAAATTCAAAATAGCGCGCTTGAAAAACCTAAGAGTGGGGGTAAAATTTAACTTCCAATTGTTTGAAATCTTATTATGAGCAATGTAAATATTGTTTTATTTGATATTAATATTTTTATGAGCAATGTAACTTGAGCTATTACCATTAAGAGATTTTGTTCATAATACAGATAGTTTATATCTTTAAGAAAAAATGTAATGTTTCTGTTAAAAATTTATTTTTTTGACTAAATTAGTTCTAAAAGTCGAAAAATGATCAAACGTTTGCAAATTTTACGATTTAAATTCTAAGTTTCTAGAAAAACATAATTTTAGTACCTCAAACAAGCTTTTTTTGAAAGCTGACATTTACTACTTGCAAAATATACTAGAAACTTTTGTCTTAAAATGCATTGCTGGGGTAATAATATTATTTCTCAAAAGAAGCTATAGATCAATGTTTGAAAATGCAGCAAAAATCTTATTATTGCTGCCAAAAAAACGCGCCAAGTGAATTTTTTTCATTTTACGTTTATTTTCTTTCTAATATCACCTAGAAACAAAATCTACTTGAAAATTTTATTTACCTTAAAATTTTATTTAATTTCGCCCCAGAGCACCGTGAGGGACGTTAAAAAGAAACGTTGCTGAAGGTCGATTTAACGTTAAAATGTCCACGGCCATTTAACGTTCGCCTGGAACTTTTTAGAATGTTACTTTGGGACTTTTGATGAACATTCGAAAAATCGCAGTGCGGGTTGCGGAAAAATGTTGCGGAAAGTCTGAAAATTTGTTTATTAATTATAATCAATGTCGATAATGTTATTGATTCTTAAGAACAGTGGTAGCTAAAATCAACTGCGCAGCTCGAGTTGTGATAGAAAACTACTGCGCACAGTATTAACGTTATTTATCTTTTAAACATTTTTGAATGTCCATTGAAGGTCCCAAAGTAACGTTCTATAACGTTCCAGGCGAACGTTAATTGGCCAAGGACATTTTAACATTAAATCGACCTTTAGCAACGTTACTTTTTAACGTCCCGGACGTTAAAATCTGGTAGTTAAATAACGTTCAGTGCTATTAGGGTATTTATAAACGTATCAACATAATTAAATCAAATATTGATAATAATGTAAATAAACTTCTTTATCAAAGATCACCTAAAGTTTTCCTACCATATGTCAATGGCCTTTTTGGAAAAACAGCTTATTCATTAAAAAATGATTTCATTTCTTCTATTCCTACGAAAAATTAACAAAACAAAACTTCTTTAATAAAAAAGGAGAAAGGTAAAAGTAAAAAAACAGAAACAAACAAGACAGTATATAAAATCAATTGTAAAAAATGCACAGCATCTTACGTCGGAGAAACAAAAAGAATTACTTTGGAAAGAATCAATGAACACAAAACGTCTAAAAATCAAAATTCGGTATTAAATACTCACAAAAATGACTTAAAACATGATTTTGACTAGGATAATTTTTCAATTCTAGACAGAGAATCTAATCTAGATAAAAGATTAACTTCAGAAATGATTCACATCCAACATGCAGAAAAATCAAATTAACAAAAATTGGGCAAGTTCGAGTTACACTCGCAATAAAACCGAGGGTTCCGTACACAAAACAAAATAATGTTTAATATATTTGAGACTATTAAATATATAATATATAAATATATTATACATATTATATATATAATACTAGCTTTATATAAATATATAATATATATATATATATATTATACATATTATATATATAATACTAGCTATATATAAATCTAGTGGCGTGCCATCAACAGTATTTTTTTACAAAAAGTATTTTCTGACGGAAAGAATTTTTTTACAAATAGTATTTTTTGACAAAAATGATTTTCTGACAGAAATTATTTTTTGCCAATAAGTATTTTCTGACAAAAATTATTCAAAAAAGAATTTTCTAAAAGCAACATAGCTCTCTTCCAAAAATTAATAAATACTAATATATTTTATTAGATATACTTCCCATTAGCACATACCCGAACAGCACCGGATGTTCCAGCAATATTGGCAAGATTGAGGCAAGGCATTTTTACTTTGAATCAACCTTGCCAAGTTGTTGATCTGATAAAAATACGCATGTCATGTTGTAAAATTTTTTTTCATCAAAATAAATATTTTTCGAGAAAAACCTAGAACCCATTCAGCCTAAAACCATCTTACCGAAAATGCATTCAGCCTAATCCCATTTACCCTAAATTGTATTAAGCCTACATCCCCTTTAACCTAAAACGCATTTAGCAAGAAACCCATTTAACCTAAAATGCATTCAGCCTAAATCCCACTTAAACTAAAATGCATTCAGCCTAAAACCCATTTAACTTTAATCCCATTAAACCTAAAATGCATACATCCTAAATCCCATTTAACCTAAAATGCATTCACAGATTAAAACCCATTTATCCTAAAATGCATTTAGCCTAAATCCCATTTATCCCCAAAAGCATTTATCCTACATCCCATTTAACCTAAAATGACTTCAGTATAAATCCCATTTAACCTAAATCTTATTTAACCTGAATACCATTTAACCTAACTCTTTTTTAAACTAATTCCTATTTAACTTCAATTGTATTCAACCTAAATCCCTTTTAACCTCATATGCATTCATCATCAATCTCATTTAACCTAACATGGAACCATCATAAACCCCATTTAAACTAAAATGCAATCAGCCTAAATACCATCTAAACAAAAATGCTTTTATTCTAAAACCCTTTTAACTTAAAATGCATTTAGCCCAAATTCTATTTAATCTCAAATGCATTCATCCTAAATCCCATTTAACCTTAATCCCATTAAACTTAAATTCCATTTAACCTCAAATGCATTCAACCCACATCCCATTTAACCTAAAATGCATTTAGCCTAAATCCCATTTCACCAAAAATGCATTCCGCCTAAATCCAATTTAGCCTAAAATGCAATCAGCCTAAATTCTGTTTTACCTAAAATGCATATAGCTTCAAAAAATTTGGCCTAAATCCCCCTAAACGAAATTTATAATATAAAATTTAGGCTAAACGGGAATTTAGAACAAATAGTTTTAGGCTGAATGCCTTTTTGGATTTAATGGGTCATAGTCTAAATTCATTTTAGGTTGAATGAGATTTAGGTTACATGGGATTTAGGCTTAATGCATTTTAGGTTTAATGGGATTTAGGCTAAATAAAAATTAGGTTAAATAAGATTTATTATGTTTAATGGGTTTTAGGCAGAATGTTTTTTAGTTTAAATGGGATTTAGGTTAAATAAGTTTTAGGTTTAATGTGTTTTAGACTGAATGCATTTTAGTTTAAACGGGATTTTGGTTAAATGTAATTTAGGTTAAATAAGATTTATTATGTTTAATGGGTTTTAGGCAGAATGCTTTTTAGGTTAAATGGGATTTAGGTTAAATAGGATTTAAATTTAATCTATTAGATTTTCTGGTTTTTATTTTTTTGACACAAAAAAATTCAGATTCATTTTCATTTCAGAAACCAATTTTATACTTATATATCTCAGTTATACGATATTTTTTGTCAAGTTATTCTAAAATATGACGAAATAACAAGTAATACTCAATTATAGAAAGTTTATCAGCAGTTCATAAAAAAATGCATAATTTAAAAATTTTCGATTTTTTGAATTTTTTGAAAAAAATGTATATCTTCCTTTCTTATCAATATTTTTTAAGTCTGTAAGTTTATAAACCTAACTTGGGTCAAGACCTAACACACTGCCAAATTTGGTTTCAAACGGTTCAGCTGTTTCTAAGTGATGCGCGAACAAAGGTTCTGTGACCTACATACATACATACATACATACAGACATGACATTTTTTATGGGTATATTTGAATTCCTTGATGCTTAAAACGAAAAATTATGCATGAAATTTAAAGTTCTAAGCAATGTACAGACAAAACTCTGATTTTAATAATATAAATAGATAGATAATATATAATGGATTTTTTATAAAAAAAATGGACCCCCCCCCCCCCTATCTTACAAAATATTTTACTGAGAGAGTTGAAATTTTGTACAGGAATGTATTGTCAGATGTAAATTACATAAAAGTTATAGAGAACGTGATGGTGGTAGCGCTGTCAACGAAAAATCTAGGGATTCTTTAAATCGTTGGTTTTTGCTTAAAAACACTATGACAACGATCTGCAACAAAGTTCTCTATAGTTTTTCTGTAATTTTTACAGCAAACTACATATGTAAACGAAATTTCAGCACTCTTAAGTACAAAAGTTTGGCAGATATATGGCATGAATTGTACATTTTTAATGCATTTTTGCTAAAAAAATTACCGTATCCCCGCCCCTTATCTGCCAAACTATTTGACTAAGAGAGCTGAAATTTTGGACACAAGTATAATTTTGGGTGTAGATTACAGGAAAATTATAGAGAAAGTGATGATCATAGCGCTGTTAAAGTTATAACACTAAATTTCAGCCAATATGTTAAAAAAATGCTCAAAAATATATTTGTTTCCTTAACAACGCTATGTTCAACACATACAATCAGGTTCTCTATAATTTTCCTGTAATCTATACGTAAAAATACATTTGTGTACCAAATTTGAACTTTTTAAGTCCCATAGTTTGAAAGTTAAGGGGGGGGGGGCGGTCATTTTTTAGCATTTTTTAGAAAATATCGTTTTTTTTGCTCAAAACGCTATGATAACATCCTGCAACACGGTTTTCTATAGTTTTTCTGTAATCTAGACGTCAAATTACAAATTTGTACCAAATTTTAGCACTCTAACTACAAAAGTTTGGCAGATAGAGGGCAAGAATGTTACAAATTAAACGCATTTTTACTAAAAAATGAACGTATTCACCTCTTATCTGCCAAAATATTTGACTTAGAAAGTTCAAATTTGGTACACAAATGTATTGTCATGTGGGTAAGAATTCCTGAAGTGGCCCCCTAATACCTTTCGGATAAGAAAAAAAAGTGACACCTACATATTTTGATAGACCATGATGCCCATAAGAAAACCTCCAAACGATTTTTCGGAATTCGAATTTTTTTAAAAGTTATAAACAATTAAACTTTTTTGCAACATTTTATAAAAAATTCAATATCTCGAAATTGCCTGAATCGATTTTAATCAAAATTGAATTGGATGAAGGTTAAGAAACGTACTTTTAATAAATATGTAAATTATAAATAAAAAGTTTAATTTGTTTGAAAAAATTATGTTTTTAATTGTTAATGTTATAAATTAACAATGTTCTTAGTCAATTTTGCCAAATTTTTTTATAGAATCATCAAGAGGGGCTTTTCATGATTCCATAGCAAAAATAAAAAAGTGGGATTCTCAAAAACTTTTGAAGGTACAGCATTTCTTGGCTTACCGCGCGCGAGTTATCTAACAATGAGTATAGCCCACGCGTATGGCGCCTCATCTCCCGCGCTACCGAGTCCGCGTCTACCGTCACTGTAAAAGAGTTCCTGACTACAATATTTTATTAAACTAACTCAAGTAAACTATATACAATGGTTTTTAGGTATTTCGTTATCTATATAATTTTTGTTTATAATTAATATTCTTCATTATTTATAAATAAAATTTCTGTTTATTGTAAGTTTCTTATTATTTAATTTTAATGTTAACATTTTAATGTTTGTCAACTTCTTTGCCTACATATCATATAATAATAAGAATAATAATTAAATATATTATTGCTAGTGCGTATTTTATTTTTCTACGCAGAATTGTTTCACGTTTGCTGTCAAATTTTTTACAAATTTTAGTGTATGCGTACTAAATTGTGACTGCTTTTTAATAAGTATGATAATTGATTAAAAGACTGGTTAAAATTTAAAAAATATATCCCCCACAGCACCGAAAATTTATTAAAGATTTATTTGCAAACTTGCTATTTAGGTGCAAAGCTTAGTGATAATTCTGTAAAGATTTAAATGTCCTGATTAAATAAATGTTTAGCGTAAAAGTTGACTGAAGATTTAAATTAAATCGTGAAATGTTTGTCGCAAAAGTTGATTCAACATTTAAATTAAATTTTCGTGAAATTTTCGTAGTGAAAGTTGACTAAACATTTAAACTGAATTTTTGTGAAATGTTTGTCGCAAAAGTGGATTGAACATTTAAGTGAATATTTGCTAAATGTTGAGCGGAAAGTTGACCGAATAAAAAAATTATATTTAATAGAAGGGGAACAAGTAAATTAATCAATAATTAAATTAATATAAACACATTTATTGAATATTATTATTTCACATTTATTTTAGTTTTAATTTTCAGTAACAAAACAAAAGAAATGCAACACACAGGAAATTGTAAGTTGAAAGATTGTATTAGATTAAAGATTTGTAAAATGTTACAGAATCTTCAAAATTTTATTCTATAAATGTGTTTATATTAATTTAATTACTGTTTAATTTACTTGTCCCTCTTCTATTTAATATAATTTTTTTTATTCGGTCAACTTTCCGATCAACATTAGCAAATATTCACTTAAATGTTCAATCCACTTTTGAGACAAACATTTCACAAAAATTCAGTTTAAATGTTCAGTCAATTTTCACTACAAAAGTTCACGAAAATTTAATTTAAATATTGAATTAACTTTTGCGACAAACATTTCACGAAAATTTAATTTAAATCTGCATTCAACTTTCACGACGAACATTTCACGAAAATGTAATTTAAATGTTCAGGAAACTTTCGCGACGAAAATTTAACGAAAATGTAATTTAAATGTTCAGGAAACTTTTTCGACGAAAATTTCACGAACATTTAATTTAAATCTTCAGTCAATTTTTACGCTAAACATTTATTTAATCGGGACATTTAAATCTTTACACAATTTTCACTAAGCTTTGCACCTAAATATTCCGAAGTTTGCATATAAATATTTAATAAATTTTCAGGAAATTTTCGGTGCTGTGAGGGATATAATATTTAATTTAGATCTTAAATATATTAATAAAACGTAATGTGATATAATCAGCATTAGATTGAATTTTAATGATCTCGTTTAAATTTAAGAAAATACGAATATGTGAACAAAAAAGTTTTATAAGCCAAGAAATGTTAATTATAAACAAAAATTATATGGACAATAAAATACTTAAAAACTACTGTTGAGTATACTTGAATTAGTTTAATAAAATATTGTAGTCAGGAACTCTTTTAAGCCCGTTCTACATGGATGCGAAAGAGCGAGTCGTTGCGACGAGTCGCTCTCCCACCACTGGTAGCTTGTCAGGCGGCCGACTAGGAAAGCGAATGAGGGGAAAGGCTGTTGTGCGTATGTCTATTCAGTCAGTTGAGCTGAGATGACAGGCGCCTTTGTCTATTATATTTAAATATAATATACTGTTTTCACTCTTTTCCCAATTCCTAGTCCTATCTCCAAACAACTTTGTTATTTATTTTTTTCAGATTTTAATTATTTTTCTTCATTTTCTAACCTCAAGTTTGAGACTTGAGATGTTTTTTTGTTTTAAAACAGTTAATTTTGACAAAATGTGTTCCTAAAGTATTTATAAATCATATAATTTTTTATTCTATTTATTGTCTTCTGTTATAAAAGTAAAATATTAATTAAACAAAAAAACATTTCAAGTCTTAAACTTGAGGTTAGAAAATTAAGAAAAATAAGTAAAATCTGAAATCTTTTTTTCAATTTGGGAAAAAATAGAATTTTCAAGGAAATAATTGAAACTTGAAAAAAATAGTTAAAAAATATTTAAAAAAATGTATTATGTGTAGAAAATAGTTGAATAATGACAAAAATAACTGAAATTTAGAATAAAATTAATGAAAAATGAGAAATATATTCAAAAATAAAGTAAGAAAATAGAAAATGTAATACATTAATTAAAAAATTAACGATATAATTAAAATGTGAAGAAATTAATAATTTTGAAAAATGACATAATTAATTGAAAAGTGATCTTCAAAAGTTAATAAATTCATGACAATAATAAAAAGATTGAAGAAAATGACATTCAAAGAAAATAATTCCAAAATGTTAAAAATAGTTGTAATTTGAAAAAATAATTGAGAAATGACAAAAATTTATAATTGATAATTTCAAAAAATTAAAAATTTTAAGAAAATAATTGAAAAATAACTAAAGTGAATTGAACTTTCGTAGAAAATTTAGATATTCCTGACATTAACGTGAAGATTTAAGAGCACAAAAGAAAATTTAAAATAATATTTGAAAAGATTAAAAAATAATTGAAATTACAAGAAGATAATTAAAAAATAACATAAATGATTGTAATTTGAAAAAATAATTGATAACTGGTGCATAAAATTAAAAATTTAAAGTCAGTACTTTAAAAATTGACCAAACAATTGAAATGTTAAGAAACTGATTGAACAATGACATAAATAATTAAAAGCTGTTGTATAAATAAAAAATTTATAGAGAATAATTGAAATTTGTTTAAAGTAATTGAAAAAAAATGTACAAATTTAATAAACTCACGACAATAATAAAAATAATTAAGGAAATGATTAAAATTTGTAGGAAATAATTGAAAACTAATAAAATAAATTTAAAAATTCATGGCAATAAAAGAAATTGAATTTGTTATAATAAATAAATAAATAAATTTTGAGAAATCTTGAAAAAATTTAGATTTTAAATTTAAGAAAATAAGTGGCTCTCTCAATAAAATCACCCATATAAAAATATTATAATATTAGTAATTAGGCATTTATTAGATTTAAAATGTATAGAAAAAGTTTTAAAATAAAAAAATTTTAAAAAAGTAATAAAATTAAAGAAATTAGTTACAAAAGCTAAATAAATTATAAACATTTATAGTATTTGAAATAAATAAAATATATAATATCGTATCGCAATTTAGTATTATATATTTAATGAATTATTAATAATCAATATTTATTATAAATATGAATACTATAAATATAAATCCAAATTATTAATTAAATAATTATTATTAATAATCCATTAAATATAATCTTATTACAAAATATGGACTTTCCGATTCCTACGAAATAAGGCGTCGCGTCGCGTCGCGTCGCAACTTGCGACTCTACTTACTACGCGACTTTTGCTAGCAGTGCTTACGATACGACGCGAGACTACGATTGTTTGCTGAGGAATCGTAAGGTCGAGATTTGGCAATAGATAAACATTTACTGAATTATTTAAATTTAATATTTATGATAGTAACTAAATTAAATTCATAATATTCATATTTGTAATAAATAATGAATATTATAATAATTAATGAATTATTTTTTTAATTAATTTTAAATTAAGGATAATAATTAATTAAATTGTAATACTATTTAAAAAAATTGAAATTTCAAAAAAGTAATTTACAATTTCTGAAAATAACTGAGGAAATATAAGAATTTGAAAATTGGAAAATATAAACAAGTATTTCAGAAAAGTTTAAATTTAATTAACATTTAATGGATATAAGTTCAAATTTAATAGAATTATTTAATTAATGAACATTTTTCATTTAATTTTATATTAAATAAATTAATTGAAAAGTACCGTAGGAGGGACTAACTTTTCTCACCTATTTATTTTCAGTAAATTATTTTTTAAAAAAAGTTTGATCCTTTCATGATCAATTAAGAATATTTCAGTTGATAATACAAATATCAAACTTTATTTTCAAGATAATTTAAAGGAAAAACCAGGGTGAGCGAAGTTAACCTGTCTAAGTGTCTTACGATGTTAATATGAAGGAAATAAAATTATCAAATGATTATTGGAATTTTCGTTTTTCTTTCAGTTAGTTTTAAAATTTTAAATCACATTTCTTCCAAATTCAATAATTAAATAATTGTCAATAGTTTTTTAATTTTATTAATTAACACCTTTTATTTGAAGGGAATAAATAAAATTAATTAAATTGTTTGTATATTAAGTAATTAATTAATTATGATAATATTAATTATTTATTACAAATATGAATATTATGAATTTAATTTAGTTATTATTATAAATATTAAATTTGAATAATTCAGTAAATGTTTATGTAATGTCAAATCTAGACCTTACGATTCCTCAGAAAACAATCGTCGTTTCGCGTCGCATCGTAACCACTGCTAGCAAAAGTCGCGTCGTAAGTAGAGTCGTGAGTCGCAAGTTGCGACGCGACGCGACGCGACGCGACGCCTTATTTCGTAGGAATCGGAAAGTCCATATTTTGTAATAAGATTATATTTAATGGATTATTAATAATAATTATTTAATTAATAATTTGGATTTATATTTATAGTATTCATATTTATTATAAATATTGAATATTAATAATTTATTAAATATATAATACTAAATTGCGATACGGTATTATATATTTTTATTTATTTTAAATACTGTACATATTAATAATTTATTTAGCTTTTGTAACTAATTTATTTAATTTTATTACTTTTTTAAATTTTTTTCTTTTAAAACTTTTTCTACACAATTTAAATTTAATTAATGCCTCATTATTAAGAGTATTTGTTAATTAACATTTTTATCGTTCTTCAATTCATTTTTGTCAATTTTAAATTATTTTCTTCAAATAGCATTTATATTTCTAAATTTTTTCATTTATGGTAATAAATACTTAATTATTAATATTACTTTTTAGTCAATGTCTTTTATATGAGTGATTCTATTGAGAGTGCCACATCTTTATTTAAATTAAAAAAATTAATTTACTAGTTTTCAAAATTAATTTCGTAGAGTTTAAATTCTATTTACTGATTAAGCGACAGCTTACCAAAACACAATACTTGAGATATTATTTTTTAAAATATGTAAGCAAATGATATTCTTTAAAAACTGAAATATATATAAAATAAATTTTAACTTGTATTAAAAAACAATATTAATGTCGAAGCAAATGCATAATATGTGAAACATGCTAATAATATATGCAAAAATCACTTTTTAGTTATTTATGAAAATATTTTAGTACAATTTTAATAATATGATGCTAATAATTAAAATTTTCAGTTATTTAATAAAAGAAGAAGTACTGGGAGATAAATTTGAATTTTTACTCGCTCTAAATTCCAAAATTTGATTATTTGTAAAAGCAACTATTGTCCTTTAAATTGTATATTAGGTGAGAAATAAATAAACATTAAATTCTTAATTTTCGTTTAACATCTAGGGTAATTGTCCCAGTCGTTGGTACCTTATAGAATAATATGTGTTTTAAAAAATAAATCTAAATTTGTAGATCTAATACAAAATGTTTCAAAAAATTGAATATTTTAATCTCCATTTTATGGATATCAGTGCAAATTTAATAAAATTATTCAATTAATGAACAGATTTCATTTAATTCTATGTTCAATAAATTTATTACAAATTATTAATAATAGACCTTTTCATTTAAGACCGGAAATGTGAATTGATATAAATGGCAACATGGTTTCCAGCACTTTTTGTATAGGACCTACTATACAAAAAGTGCTCGAAACCATGTTGCCATTTACATCAATTCACATTTCCGGTCTTAAATGAAAAGGTCTATAAGGAAATGAAATTGATAATGGAGTATTGATAATATTAATTAATCAGAGGTTGAAGAATATTAAACATTTAAAGACATTGATTATTAATTATTGGAAAAATTTGGTTTTTTGGAAATCGACTTTTTTATAGAATTAGATTATCTTTCTATTATTTATATTCAACTGTGTGATATGACTTGTTTATTGAAAGGCAGTGTGTGTGTTTAATTGTGCGTTTCTGTACGTGTTGTAATTTCATTCTGAACCCGATACCTCAAGGTTACAACAAATTACAAAAAACTAGTTTTTTTGCAATAAAATTTGGTATGGTTTTTCTCACATATAGAATAAGAAATAAAAGACAAGGTTATTTATAAGTAATTGATAAAGGTTAAAAAAAAGGTGAGAAATTAGGTATTTAAGTATTTACAGTTTATATTTCGTCGCAATTTTATAAAATAAATCTTAATGAATGAAATGTTTTAATAATTTTTAATATTTACATTTACTGTTAAATGTACTGAACATTATTTTTGGCTTCTATAAAACAAGAACGACAATACCTTTTATTATCTTATAAATGTTAATATTATTTTATTAAAATTTACTAATTTATGTTTTTCAGATAATTTTCTAAATGCTATTACAATTATCTTCTCAAAACCATGAAGAGCTTGCATTGTTTTGTCTACATTTATTTTCGTAGGGTTATGTAATTTTGCTGACTCTAGAATACACATTATATCATTAAATTTTTGTAATTTTTCCTCCTTCGACAATTCGTAAAAGTTTTGTAAAATTATTTTTTCAAAACCCCGCAGAGTTTGGATTGCGTTTTGTTGTTTTTCTTTTATTGCCTGATTAATAATATTCATTATTGATGAACCACACTGTTCAACAGTTTTTGATGTTTCAGTATCTGAAGAATCATCTTCCCTCTCTTCAATTGATGCATTATTTTAATGTTCTTCTGTCTGCTTCTTTTTAATTTTTTTTTCCTTTCAACATTAATTTCTCTCTTTTTTCAAATTCTTCAAATTCTTCATCTTCATCTTCATCTACTTCCATTTCTGTTTCATCTCTGGGTGCAAAAGCGTGGTTTGATACTTTTTTAATCTTTTATTACATGCAATTCTATTGCAGAAGAATTACGTACTTTTGGTGATAAACATGAGGAATAAGGAAATCCATTTCTGCATAATATGCAAAATTACATTCATCCTCTTGTGCTTCAGAACCACTTGGCACATACTTTGTTTTATTTTTGTGTTCGTTCATGAACAATTTTTTTAGAGACATCCATCTTGCTTTAATTGCTTTATCTGTTAAAAATAAATTATATTTTATTTTAAAATGTATATGGCCGTTATTAATATTGGAATAGATATTCATCTACGTTACTATTTATTGCAAACAAAATTTACATTTGTAATTGAATTTTTATTTAAATCAATCTGGGGACAAAAACAAAAAATTCCATATGTTCTTGATTGATTGGTAGTGATCAGAAGCCTGTAATATTAAACCTAATGTCCCTATTCACATTTAAATGCCCTATTTCAGTCAATATATTACATTTATAAATTCATTCAAAAAATTAAAAAATACGTACCATCTTCTTTTTCTTTAAAACATTCAAAATAATCTTTTGCAATTTTCACCCAAGCTCGCTGCTTTAATAAAGTTTTGCGATATGCGTTTGTACCTTTAATGTACAAGGATGAATGTTTTTTAACGCTTTGAATTATAAAGAAATTAATATCTGTTTCTTCGTTCATACTGCCCTTATTGTTTTAAAAATATAAAAAACACACGTAAGCCACGTATTGAAATAAAGCAAAACGATTTTAAGGTTATAGAAAATTAAAATGTAAGTCAACTTGATTCACAACAATAATAATAAATAATAGTCAGTAATAAAATTTCAAAATAACAACGACAAAATGAACAGACATTGAAAGTACGAAGATTACAATTTTCTAAACAAGCTCAGGCAGTTAAAACTGATTAACACGTTGTGAACAGGAAGCTAAGGGTTCCAACTCTTGAAACACCGCACAGCAGAGATCGGAAACTGATATGTCATTTTAGATTTTGGGGTAGAAAACGTAGAAGACCTAAAATGCATAGAAAACTGTTAATAATATTTTTAGATATGTATTAATTATAATAAAAAAACTCTTTAATCTTAAATACATTATTCTTTGCAACAGCTGAAAATAAAAAGTTTCAACCAAATTTGTAAATCTTAAGACCAGGTAAAGGTACGGTCACAGCTCGGCTACCTGTCTGCAGACAGACGTGAGGCAGGGGTCGCGCATGAGTTGAGAAACGGAAAAAAGGCCCAGCACTGGCCATTACCGCGTTTTGCATTGCGTTCTATGAAGAGAGAAAAGGACACACATATACTTCCTCTTTTTCTTTCTCATTACAACGCATTGCAGAATGCAGCCATGAGACAAAACCCTTCAGGGTGCAGTCGCATGACACCGTTTTGCCTAGCGTTATAATGAGATAGAAAAGGACACACATATACTTCGCCCTTTTCTATGTCATTACAACGCAACGCAAAACGGAGTAATAGGCAGTGTTCGGCAAGTCAAATACTTCAGGTAAATTACATGGTTTTCTACCGTAATTTACCCAGGAATTTATGTCAAAAGTTTTTTTGACAGTGTAATTGATTCGTAAACATAACCTTAAACCTGCAACTTCAAAATTTAGGTTTTGACATAAAGATGTTTTAGAAGTGATCTTTAATGGCTTACTATATTTTGGCACAATTAACTTACAAATAATTTGCAAAAGAGCACCGTCCTATACCTGCATGATTTTTTGAGGTTATGAGAGTGTCTTTATGACACTTCAGCAAGCTGTGTCATTTACATAGGTATTTTACCAGATTTTTACGTATATTACCAACTTCAGATAATTTACCTGCCATTTACACAAAACTGCTGAAAAAACCCATCACTGGTCATAGAACGTCGACATAGGCCTAAGCAGATAGAAATACGGATACGGGACCAGAGCATGAGACAGAACATTGAAACACTCCTACACACCGCACAGCAGAGATCGGAAACTGATATGTCATTTTAGATTTTGGTGTAGAAAACGTAGAAGACGTAAAATGCATTAAAAACTGTAAGCAACCTAGGTAATTTACAATTTTAACATACGGAAGTAGAAAGAAACTTTTTTTTATATTTTTTTGAATCTAGATGGCGCTTTTACCTCTCTTTTTAGAGGTGGATAAATTTAAAAAACTCGAAGTTTTCGACGTATAATGAATGTTTTTCTATATTATATACAATCCGTATTATATGCAGAAGACCCACGCCTCCCTCTTATTTTGGAAATTTTCATTTATAATTCATACGTATGTTTACTGTAGAAAACCATGCATACATACATAAAGTATAATAAGCACCCATCCCTGTCCGTTTCTATATGTTGTGCAAGTGCGCCATCTGTCTTTCTTCTTTCCAATCTGAATCACTTGATTTCTATTTCAGAGGAGGCAGAGTTAGCCATCTCTGCATATCAGGTGTTATGTGTTATACGTTTCTTGCGTTTATATCTTGTTTTGAATCCAATATCTTGTTTGTTTTCTACTTCAAACTTTAATATTCACCATCATTGTTTAATTTCATTTTACCATTTGTAAATCCTAATTTTTTTAATAATCAACCGGTCTTTTAAGTAGTAAACAATTACTTGTTCTCTTTTTCTTTGTGTCATGAGCTAGATACGAGCATAAAAATTCTTTTCTGTTTTTTTTTTTTTTTGAAATGTCGAAGGCAAATGATGATGATACAAACAGTGATTTGCTATTAATAAATTGTGTTAGCAAGCACAGTTGCCTCTACCAAAAAAGCAATATCAAAAAAAGAAATTTAGCTTGGACTCAGGTGGTTTCCACTTTTGCAGAAAACGGTTTTCCTAAGAAATATGGTAAGTACAAATTTTGATAAATATATTAAATAAATTTGATTTTTTTTTCGTCATTTTGCGATAAAATCATTAAAACGGATGTATTTCAATGCACAAACGTTATTTCAGTTTAAAAGAGTTTTAAAGGTGAAATTCTGATCTTTATTTATTACAGAAAATCCCTGGCAGCCTGGTCACCACGAACGGTAACCATTGAAAGTTGCCGTTTGGTTACAGTTTGGTAACGGTTCGGTTTTATGCTGAATATGAAAAGAAATAAGTATAATTAGTACTTCTGAAGTACTAATTACGATAAAGTAAATTACTTTTGATTGTTTTGATTAAGTTTTGACTTATAAATGATTGTCTTATGAGGGAAAATAATAAAAAAGTGAATCTCATTTTAGGAGCGAATGTCAAGTAGGACGGTTAGTAGAGTGCTATCCCAAAAGAGAAATTGCCCTGAAAAGCAAATATTATCAAAAAAGACATATAATTATTGATGAACTAAATCAATAATCGGATGGCTAATTAATAATAATTAACAGAAAAAAAAAACATTGAAATTTTTCGATTTCTCGTAATTCTAATAGAGAAATTAACCTACGCAGATTGACCACCAATCAGAGGGGATCACGTGGTTTTCGCACCAAATTCAAATAACACTATTTTATTTTCAATATTTCAAATCAATTCATTAATTATAAAAAACATTAATAAGTCAGTTACCAAAGGACAGAAAGTTCGCAACCCCCAAAAACCACCCCTAAAGAAGAAATAAAAACAAAATTCTACAAAAAATATAATAAAAATCTAAAATAATGAAACGTACTCTGCAATATGCCCCTTAATTTTTCCAATTGACAAATAGATTAATCAACCTAAAAAAACCACCCCTAAGGAAAAAAAGAAAAACATATCAGAGAAAAATACTCAAAATTAACAAAAAAATTATAAATAAGTTTTAAAATGATGGAACGTACTCAAGAATATGTCCTATAATTTTTATAATTGACAAATTAATTTTTTAACTATAAAAAACCACCCCTTAAGAAAAAAAGAAAAAAAAATCAGAGAAAAATACTCAAAATCAACAATAAAATTATAATTAAGTTCTAATATGATAGAACGTTCTCAGGAATATGCCGTCTAATTTTTCAAATTGACAAATTAATTTATTAACCCTAAAAAACCACCCCTTAGAAAAATAGAAAAAGTTATCACAGAGAAATACTCAAAATCAACAAAAAAATTATAATCATTTTCTAAAATGATGAAGCATACTCAGGAACATGCACCCTAATTTTTCCAATTGACAAATAGATTAATCAACCCTAAAAAACCACCCCTAAGGATAAAAAGAAAAAGATATCAGAGAAAAATACTCAAAATCAACAAAAAAATTATAATTAAGTTCTAAAATGATGGAACGTATTTAGAAATATGCCCTATAATTTTTCTAATTGACGAATTAATTTATCAACCCTAAAAAACCACCCCTTAGAAAAGTAGAAAAACTTATCAGAGAAAAATACTCAAAATAAACTAAAAAATTATAATCATGTTCTTAAATGATGAAACGTCCTCCGGAATACGCCCCCTAATTTTTCCTATTGACAAATAGATTTATCAACTCTAAAAAACCACCCCTAAGGAAAAAAAGAAAAAGATATAAGAGAAAAATACTCAAAATCAATAAAAAAATTATAATTAAGTTCTAAAATGATGGAACGTATTTAGGAATATGCCCTATAATTTTTCTAATTGACTAATTAATTTTTGAACGATAAAAAACCACCCCTTAAGAAAAAAAGAAAAATATATCAGAGAAAAATACTCAAAATCAACAAAAAAATTATAATTAAGTTCTAAAATGATAGAACGTTCTCAGGAATATGCTCTCTAATTTTTCAAATTGACAAATTAATTTATTAACCCTAAAAGACCACCCCTTAAGAAAAAAAGAAAAAGATATCTGAGAAAAATACTCAAAATCAACAAAAAAATTATAATTAAGTTCTAAAATGATGAAACGTACTCAAGAATATGCCCTATAATTTTTTTAATTGACAAATTCATTTTTTAACGATAAAAAACCACCCCTTAAGAAAAAAAGAAAAAGATATCAGAGAAAAATACTCAAAATCAACAATAAAATTATAATTAAGTTCTAAAATGATAGAACGTTCTCAGGAATATGCCCTCTATTTTTTTAAATTGACAAATTTATTTATTAACCCTAAAAAACCACCCCTCAGACAAATAGAAAAAGTTATAACAGAGAAATACTCAAAATCAACCAAAAAATTATAATCATGTTCTAAAATTATGGAACATACTCAGGAATATGCGCACTCATTTTTCCAATCGACGAATTAAATTATCAACCCTAAAAAACCACCCCTTAGAACATAAAAAAAAGGTATCAGAGAAAAATACTCAAAATCAACAAGAAAATTAGAATCAAGTTCTAAAATAATGGACCATACTCAGGAATATGTCTTCTAATTGTTCCAATTAACAAATTAATTTATTAACCCTTGAAAACAACCCCTTTAGATGGTATAGTGTCAGAACAGCCTTTCAAAACAAAACAACCTAGAGTGATGATCAATGATGATCATCAATAATTAACCCTTTTCGAACAAAGCAATAGTAAGTTTAATATATTAACGAACAAAATTGGACAAAAATTAAAAGAATGCGCGTTACTTTCATCTAGTCAAAAAATGAAAATTCAATCAATTTTTGTCTCGACAGAAAAATTTGGCAAAATACACAAAAAATTTTTCAGATAAATATCAATTATTTTCCATATGTCTAGATCTAATTTCAAATTTTTTCATCTATGAACGAATAAAAGTGAACAAAAATTGGAGGACTGCGCGTTACTTCATATAGTCAAAAAATGAAAATTCAATCAATTTTTGTCTCGACAGAAAAATTTGGCAAAATACAAAAAAAAAATTTCAGATAAATATCAATTATTTTCCATATGTCTAGATCTAATTTCAAATTTTTTCATCTATGAACGAATAAAAGTGAACAAAAATTGGAGGACTGCGCGTTACTTCATATAGTCAAAAAATGAAAATTCAATCAATTTTTGTCTCGACAAAAAAATTTGGCAAAATACACAAAAAATTTTTCAGATAAATATAAATTATTTTCCATATTTCTAGATCTAATTTCAAATTTTTTCATCTATGAACAAATAAAGCTGAACAAAAATTGAAGGACTGCGCGTTACTTTCATATAGTCAAAAAATGAAAATTCAATCAATTTTTGTCTCGACAGAAAAATTTGGCAAAATACACAACAAATTTTTCAGATAAATATCAATTATTTTTTATATTTCTAGATCTAATTTCAAATTTTTTCTTCTATAAACGAATAAAATTGAACAAAAATTGAAGGTCTGCGCGTTACTTTCATATAGTCAAAAAATAAAAATTCAATCAATTTTTGTCTCGACAAAAAAATTTGGCAAAATACACAAAAAAATTTTCAGATAAATATAAATTATTTTCCATATTTCTAGATCTAATTTCAAATTTTTTCATCTATGAACGAATAAAACTGAACAAAAATTGAAGGACTGCGCGTTACTTTCATATAGTCAAAAAATGAAAATTCAAACAATTTTTGTCTGGACAGAAAAATTTGGCAAAATACAAAAAAAAAATTTCAGATAAATATCAATTATTTTTCATATGTCTAGATCTAATTTTAAATTTTTTCATCTATGAACGATTAAAAGTGAACAAAAATTGGAGGACTGCGCGTTACTTCATATAGTCAAAAAATGAAAATTTAATCAATTTTTGTCTCGACAGAAAAATTTGGCAAAATACACAACAAATTTTTCAGATAAATATCAATTATTTTCCATATTTCTAGATCTAATTTCAAATTTTTTCTTCTATAAACGAATAAAATTGAACAAAAATTGAAGGACTGCGCGTTACTTTCATATATTCAAAAAATAAAAATTCAATCAATTTTTGTCTCGACAAAAAAATTTGGCAAAATAAACAAAAAATTTTTCACATAAATATCAATTATTTTCCATATTTCTAGATCTAATTTCAAATTTTTTCATCTATGAACGAATAAAACTGAACAAAAATTGAAGGACTGCGCGTTACTTTCATATAGTCAAGAAATGAAAATTCAATCAATTTTTGTGTCGACAGAAAAATTTAGCAATACAAAAAAAAAATGTCAGATAAATATCAATTATTTTCCATTTTTCTAGATATATGTTCAAATTTTTTCATCTATGAACGAATAAAATTGAACAAAAATTAAAGGACTGCGCGTTACTCTCATATAGTCAAAAAATGAAAATTCAATCAATTTTTGTCTCGGCAGAAAAATTTGGCAAAATACACAAAAAACTTTTCAGATAAATATCAAATATTTTCTATATTTCTAGATATATGTTCAAATTTTTTCATCTATGAACGAATAAAATTCAACAAAAATTGAAGGACTGCGCGTTACTTTCATATAGTCAAAAAATGAAAATTCAATCAATTTTTTGTTACGCACACTAGTGCAAAATAGTAGTTTGTATTAACCTTGCTCACATCTGTCAACTTAATAGATTAAGTATTAATATAATATTTTATAATTAAGCTAATTTTGTAGAAGATTTCTTTAGGGCATAATTTGGTAATCAAAACTTAATTTAGCGGGCTTGGAGTATAAGTCCAAAGAGTACGTGGAGAGGGAAAGACGTGGCGGATTTTTCCACTGGCGTTCACATTCAGACTCCGCGAAGTCTGACTGATTCAGAAGACGACTTGTTCTACTGCCACTCGTTGCTCTCGCTGAACGCGAGGACCGTGCGCGCATCCAGCCACACAACTTTCCTCCTTCCACCGAACTTTGTACCCCCATACTCCAGGTTCGCTCTGGCGAGGCTCTCTCGCCTATAAAAGTCGGCCCTTCGAAGGAAATCTTCAGTTCTTCCTAGAGCTCGCTTAAAGTTGGTTGCCTCCGTCAGTCATCTCCCAGGGTCGGTCGCCGCCCTGCTCTAGGTTTTAAATAAAGACGTATATACCGCTATACTCATGGTAAATTGATTTCCCTACCTTTAATTCACTATAGTGAGGGGTTGCCATCTCACTATATTAGGTTAAGACCTGGAGGGGTTGCCATCTCCAGTATAGTAAGATATTAGAGGGGTTGCCATCTCTAATATCCTATTTGCTCCCTGGTTAGCGAGGGGTTGCCATCTCGCTATCTAAAATTGTCGGAGGGGTTGCCATCTCCGATACTCCCTACCCGACGAGGGGTTGCCATCTCGTCGCTCCGTACAGGTCCTGGAGGGGTTGCCTTCTCCATCCTGGTGTGATATTAAAGGGGTTGCTATGTTTAATATTACACGGAGGCCCGCGAATCGCCAGGGGTTGCCATCTGGTCGCTTTGAGTCCCGAACCACCACTGTCTTTGCCCCATCCCATTCCACAAAGTACCAAAAAAAAAAAATTAAAATCTTTGTTTTTCACAGGAAAAAACAAAATCTGCGAAACGCTCGTGGGCTAGGAGCCACCGCCGCCATCAACAGACCGCGACCCACCCGGGTTATTTCACGAAAGAAGGCGCGGCCTTACAGACCAAGTTAGATAACCGGTCGCACCACGTTAGTACCGAGAACGAAAGGAGCCCATTACGTGTGTCGCAAAGTCCGTCACTAATCGCCTCTCCAGTTTCACTACGAACTCCTCTCCGGCCTGTGACTGCACATCCAGACAATCGTGCGAACCGGCAGATGCCCACACTACAAACATCAGCACCACCGCGGTTTGATTCCGTGCCACGAAATCATTCCCGCGCCGTAATCAACTCCGCGGGTCCGGGGGTAACGACGCCTCCCCCCTTTCCAAAGAACGGAACCACCCGGCCGCTCGAGACTTATAGATTACTTTCGACGGTCATTCATCAGGTCCCGGCTTACGCTGAGCGTTTAGAACGGGCAGCGGCGCGTAGGAAGGAACGGCGGGACCGCCTTTTGTAACGCCATCTACCCCTTCAGGTTGGGAAACCACCAGTACACGTCGGTGCCCCTCTCTCCCCTCCTCACATTGACCAAGTATCCCTACCATTCCATTTCCCGAATATTATTCCTTTATCTCCCGTCTCTGAACCCGAAGACTCCTCACCCCCAAATACTCCTCCCAGAAGAGAGATTAACTTTCAGGTACCTCGTCGCCGTACTATCCGTCCTGTAGTCTTATCCCGACGACCTTCTACTAAGTTCCCTACTAGAATCACCACTCCACATTTCTCCTATGTCTCGCGTGTTGCTCCTTGTCCCCGTTCAACAATAACCACAAACGCTAATTCCCAATCCAACGACGCAACCTCTACGTCTAATTTGTTCCCTGTCAGCTGTCCTAGCACACCTCCCGGGTATAAAACTCCGATCTACGAGTGTCCCCGGGCACCTGAAAATTATTGGGAGAATACCCTCCACGCACCAGGACCGAATCCGCCTTCCGACGCTTCGACGGATGTCCTCGACGGAATCCGATACCTGACGGACGCGGGAATACATTATCTCTTGGACTCCGTTATCAACGGTGCCGTAGACTTTTTATCCCCTCTACGAGGTACCCCGTTGCCGAGGACTGAATCCAAGGGCTTGCCCCCTTCTACGACTTCAGAATTTAAAGGCAAAGTCCGCCGGAAACTCAATGACTTATTTGGCCCAGAATAATTGTAAATTTTATTAAAATAAAATTATTTTTCATTAAATAATATTCCATTCAGTTATTTCTAATCCCTCGCCACCACGTAACTATAGTGAGGGGTTGCCATCTCACTATACTAGTTAGGGGCTGGAGGGGTTGCCATCTCCAGCCAAAGGGATATTAGAGGGGTTGCCATCTCTAAATATCACCCTTTAGTTTTAACGGAAGTAGAACCGTATCAATTGGCGGCCCGAACGTGGGGCTCGGCAAAACTTTTAAAATCTATTGCTGCGAACCCGCGACAGATTTAAAAATGATTCATTCACTACCAAACTCGCCTACTTGTCGCCGAGGTAGGCCACGCACCAGACAAGTTTCCGAGGTTGAACTTTAAAACCCGGTGGCGCTCAACGAACAACCTCCACCTCCGTACAACGCATGTACAAATACAAATAGAAGCAGATCTGTGCCCGAGAGAATGAACGAAGTACCATCCTCGAGACTTTGATCAAACCGAATTCCGGCTCAGGATTTTCAATAAGCAGGGCCCAGTACTGAACGTCCAAACATCAGAATCCCTAATGTTCCCCCTCCACCACCGCTGAATACTCCACCACCGCTGAATACTCCACCACTTAACGCCCAGGAGGGCCAACGAAAGGATTCACCAGTAATTAATCCAATGATGATGCCCATGGAATGGTTAACCTTAATACGCGCATTTCGGGCACCACAACCGGTATTACCTACTTTTGCAGGTTTGGATCATGAAGATCCAAATAATTTTATCCGTGATTGCGAACGCCATTTCACACACACTTCTACAGAAGTTTCACAATAAACACTTTTAGCGGGTAAAGTACTCTTAGAACCAGCCTTAAAATGATTCGAAATTTACAAACCCCTGTCCCTACCCTGGGACAAATTTAAAGAGGTGCTCCTTAAAAAATATGCTAGTGTTGCAACACTAATGCGATTACAGGCTCAACTATATTCAAGGAAGCAAACCGAAAAGGAAGGAACAGCCATATTTCTTCAGCAGAAATACTTGTTAGCTTTACGTTTGCGTCCCGACTCACAGGAAGAAGAAATCGTCGCCATCCTCTTAGAATGTCTCCGCTCATCAATAAGGAGAGCCATTCGCGCATCCTCGCCGCAGACGTACGATGAGTTATTCGACCGTGCAGTAGCCGCAGAATTAGATGAAGTCGACGAAGTTCCAAAGAAGGAGATCAAGAAAGAAGAAACGAAGAATTCAAAACCAGCAGCACCAGTTAACGATAGTGGAAAAACCACTTCGAGACCCCTCCCCTTTTGCCATTATTGCCCGGAAAAACACTTCCACCGGGACTGCCCAGTATTCAAGTCTCGATTCCTCCCGAATCAAGTTAACACGGCCACGGAAAACTGGCGGAGTGCGGCAGTAAATGGAACTGCCGCCGGGACGACAACCTTAAACAACCCACAATCAAATTAACCAATATGGCGTCAAAGCGGCTAACTAGGTTACGTATTCGGATCGGAAATACGGAAGTCTTAGCATTATTGGATTTTTGTTTATCCGATAATATTATAAATGCGGCACTTCTCACACCCGCCCAACTACAGTCTCTCAAACCTAGTCCCCCGCATGCCGCTTTAGCCGCCGTAGGTGCCACTCTACGACTCATAGGAAAAATTGTCCTCTATCTCGAAATTCTTAACAAACGCTACTCCGGGGATTTTTACGTTAGTCCCAACCTCGCAGGTGACGTCATACTTGGTCGTCCTTGGTTGTGGGCACATAATGTCATCCACGAGCATCGAGGAGTTTGTATTTACTTAGGAGATACTAACAGAGAGAAGATTTATCTTAACCCTTCGGCTAAGTATAAACAAGCAGAGATCATACTGCCTCAAATTGAGCATAACTTCCCCACAACTCTCTCCACAGAATTTTTACAATTAATACAGCGACATGGTAACATTTTCTACCAGGGTCAACAATTACGTCAGACCACCGCAGCTGTACAACACGAAATTCATCTCTGCAACAATCGCTCCTTTAGAGAACCTCCCCGAAGATACTCTGAAGAAAAACGTGCTTGGATAGACACACAAGTTCGAGACATGTTGGCGAACGGAGTTATCGAACCGGCCGCTTCATCCTTCAGCTCTGCCATTGTCGTAGTCGGTAAAAAAGATGGTGATTACCGATTTTGTGTAAATTACTGACGACTCAACGAAATTACCGTTGACACCCCTCAATGTCTACCCAGAATCCATGAAATTATCAAAGACCTTGGACAAGCAAAGGTTTTTTCTACAATAGATTTCAAGAGTGGTTTCTGGCAGATACCCTTAGCTCCTGAAGCTCGAAAATTTACCGCCTTCACGACCCCTAGTGGAGGACAATTTCAATTTCGGGTGATGCCTTTTGGGTTAAAAAACGCCCCTGGCACGTTTCAGAATTCTATGCAAGGTACTTTGTCCGATTTTTGGGCAAAATTCGTAATTTCATACTTGGACGACCTTATAATATACTCAAAGAATTGGGTACCCTGTTTACGAAATTTGATAGGATTTGATAGAAAAGAATTTCTATCAATTTGAATCCGTTTTCTGAATCCAAAATTTTATGTACTTTGTATACGTTTCTATCAAACATTTGGATAGCATCTCTATCAAAATCAATACTTCGCATTTAATAGAAAGTAATTTCTATCAATTTCAATCCGTTTTTGAATCCAAGTTGCCATTTACATTGTATACGATTCTATCAAACCTTTTGGATAGAATCTCTATCAAAATCAATACTTCGCATTTATTAGAAAGGAATTTCTATCAATTTCAATCCGTTTTTGAATCCAAATTTTCATTAACATTGTATACGATTCTATCAAACCTTTTGGATAAGAAAGTATACGAATTTTCCGTCGAAAAGATTTGATTAATTTTTAATCCCAAAATTTGGATAGAAAAGTATTCGATTTTCCGTTTGATTAAATTTGATAGAGTTTTTATGCAAATGATTTGCTAAGATTGTATTTTTAATCCGTATTCTAAATCCATTTGAATAATTTTAGGAATATCCTAATAATATCCGTAGTTTATCCTTAGGATATCAACGGGAAATGCTCATCAGGATCCCACCAGACATCGTCAAGAGATATTCACAAGACATCATTTTGAATTTCAAAATGGTCAAAATATTTTTCCGGTAGTTATATATCCACACTGAAAAAAATACTGTGATCAGATTAGACATTTGACTATGGTTAACAGGTTATGTAGGAGTTTGACATAATGCATCATCGGTGCGCCACTGTCGATTTTACCTAACCTTACAATGTCACTCGCGGTTTCACACACACGGGGAAAAGAGATTTGTTAACTCAACAGCGATCTCTAGTTGGATTAACAGGCATGGGCCCTGTTGCACAGAGTCTGTTATTTTGATGCCGACCCTTGCTGTTGAATTAACTATTGAGGTGTCTGTTAGGCATCCCCTGTTGAACCAATCGGGAAAGTCTGTTAAAGTAACATACTTTCCTTGTTGGGTCAACAGACTTTCCCGATTGGTTTAACAGGGGACGCCTAACAGACACCTCAATAGTTAATTCAACAGCAAGGGTCGGCATCAAAATAACAGACTCTATGCAACAAGGCCCAAGCCTGTTAATCCAACTAGAGATCGCTGTTGAGTTAACAATTCTCTTTTCCCCGTGCAGTCGTGTGGCTAAAACACAAATACGTATGGCAGTTCCCAAAACAGCAATAAAATATTGCCAATCTGCCCATAATTATTGCAGTTCCACGGAAATATTTTTTTCAGTGCAGGAAAGCAGGGATTTTAATATCCACTGGATATCCTAAGGATGCCCAAAGATATCTTTCTCATTACCTGAAATCAGAAAACGTTTCCATTTAATATTTTTAGAGTTATAACAATTAAAACATCCCGGTTTGTACAGACTACTATGTGCACTTTCTTTTCTTTTCGCTCTCCAGTAAAATCACTAATTTGCTTTTAAGGTCTTCTTCTTCGGAGTGCATTACATATATTGTAAAATCTGAAACCCAGACCTCACTTAATCTGTATTAAAGAAACTGTTTTATTAATTCCGATCAATTTTTTCAATTCTTTACTAATCCAGCCTTCTTGTCGAGTATTTGTAAGTTTTATTCCATTGCTGCCACTACTGGCGCAGCAAATGTATTGTTACTATCCCCTTCGATGTGTCATATTATTAGTTAATAATTTTATTATATTTAGATTTGAAGAGCAGGAGCGAATTTTTCCGTGGTGTGGACGACTTACTTAATGGTTTCAACTTTAAAGTCCAATTTCTGCAAACTTTAAATTATGTTATAACATGTTAAGTTACATAATGAAAATAATAATAATAACACAGGCGTAAAAAAGTAGAAACCTTTTTCCGCTAAGTATTGGGCCAATAATGGTTTACCCTTGGAAATCTGTCACTGCGGACAGTGAAAAAATACATATAGAAATACTCAGCCAATTGTCCAGTACATACATTTGCCAATAATTTGCTACCTGTTATCGCAGAATGAGGAATCATTGGTTAAATCTTGGAATGTAGACATCCGTGCCAATCATTGGCTAACAATATTGGTCCAATGTTTAGCCGATGTTAAGTTTCCGATTGACTGTTATATTCTGAAAATAATGATTATGTATATGTGAAAAAGTTAGTGGCTTTAGAAGCAAGTTTATTAAAAAGAAGAATTTTTTCTTTTTCAAATATTCATTCTGTAAACGTTTCGGCTCTAAATACTGATGGCCCTCGTTGGTAGAAAATAGATTTATTCTGAAATAGTATTATGTATAACAATATTAATATAAGGCTGAAGATAAATTGATGTGTTACGCATTCTCTTTTTTGTTTTTTAGTAATTAATTCTAAACCCAAATAATGCAAAAATCGATATAACCGAAAAATAAAATTTAAAGAACAACAGTATAATAATAACAAAACAAAAAAGAGAATAATGCAACAATTTATCTGAAGTTTTTGCAGTTGTCTACTACATTATTAATACTATTTCAGAATAAAACTATTTTCCTTTAACAAGGGCCAGTATTTGGAGCTGAAACGTTTGGAGAATGAATTAATAAAAGAGTAAATTCTTTTTTTCAATAAACTTAACAGTGTAAAGTCACTAACTTCTTCATGCGTTTCTTTTACGAAGTTGACTGTTTGAAAATCAAAAAGATACTGACTGTACGCCCTTAGCAAAAGAGCAAAAAGAAAAAGGTCCTGGCGTTGGAATTTTAGAGCCATATGTGTTTCCTTTCAGTTAGAAATGTGTTTAGAAACTAGTCTTGAGTAGAGTCAAGTAATCGCGTTGCATTCACAGATAAAATAAGATAACTAAGAAATAAACTTCAATATTATATTAATTTTTAAACAGTTATATTGATATTAATATCTGATTTATTTTTTAATAAAAACATAAAAAAAGTTCGTAATGTCATGATCCAAATACGTTAAACAGTTGCTCATTTACTTCTTTAAAAAGCATTCTCTACAAATCCACTCATAAAATTTTATTTTTCATAGATAAGAATTTAATTATATTTTATATATTTGTATATGGATACAATATTTTGTATAAAATTTTGTGAGTAAAATTAAGGATTGAATAAGCGGCCAAAAGTGAGACAAATTTTTCTAATTTCGAGAAAATTTAAGAAATACAGTTTTTAACGTAATCCTCAACCAATATGATTTATTATTATTATTTTTTTTTTTAATAGAAATGAAGTCTATAAAAACTAATAAAACCTTATATCTATGTATAATTAACTTTCACTAATATTAAACTGCCTTAGATATAAGAATCACTGTTATTTAAAAAACTTAGTATAGTTTTTCTAGTTTTTAATTAACTTTCAGGATTACGTTAAAAACTGTATTTCTTTAATTTTCTCGAAATTAGAAAAAATTGTCTTGCTCACTTTTGGCCGCTTATTTAATCCTTAGTTTTACTCACAAAATTGTATTAAAAATATTTTATCCATAAACAAATATATAAAATATAATTAAATTCTTATCAATGAAAAATAAAATTTTATAGGTGGACTTGTTGAGAATGCTTTTTAAAGGAACTAAATGAGCTATTGTTTAACATATTTGAAAAAAACTGCAATTGTTCATCAGATTTGAAAATAAAACATAAAACGTTAAATGAGTAGTTAAGAATAAACTATTTAAATCAATAAAATTTTTTTTGCAAATTGTGTGTCAGTAAATTTGTTAAAATTTATTAAAATAAATTTTTTTTTGAATTTATTTTCATCCTTAAATCGTACAATTTTTAATTTCGAAAATACAATTTCATGACATAACGAACTTTTATATGTTTCTATTTAAAAATAAATCAGATATTAATACCAATATAACTGTTTAAATTTAATATAATATTGTTAGTTTATTTCTTAGTTCTGCTAAAGTTAAAAATTAAATTTTACCTTAAAACATTATTTCTCTTAAATTATTATTTTATCTATGAATGCAACGCGATTACTTGATACGATTCAAGACGAGTTTCTAAACACATTTCTAACTAAAAGGAAACACATATGGCTCTAAAATTCCAATATATATATAATCATTATTTTCAGAATATAACAGTCGAAAATTTAACATCGGCTAAACATTGGACCAATATTGTTAGCCAATGATTGGCACGGATGTCTACATCCCAAGATTTAACCAATGATTTCTCATTCTGCGATAACAGGTAGCAAATTATTGGCAAATGTATGTACTGGACAATTGGCTGAGTATTTCTATACGTATTTATTCACTGTCCGCAGTGACAGATTTCCAAGGGTAAACCAATATTGGCCCAATACTTAGCAAAAAAAGGTTTCTACTTTTTTACGCCTGTGTTATTTTTATTATTTCCATTATGTAACTTAACATGTTATAACATAATTTGAAGTTTGCAGAAATTGGACTTTAAAGTTGAAACCGTTAAGTAATTCGCTCCTGCTCTTCAAATCTAAATATAATAAAATTATTAACTAATAATATGACACATCGAAAAGGATAGTAACAATACATTTGCTGCGCCAGTAGTGGCAGCAATGGAATAAAACTTACAAATACTCGACAAGAAGGCTGGATTAGTAAAGAATTGAAAAAATTGATCGGAATTAATAAAACAGTTTCTTTAATACAGATTAAGTGAGGTCTGGGTTTCAGATTTTACAATATATGTAATGCACTCCGAAGAAGAAGACCTTAGAAGCAAATTAGTGATTTTACTGGAGAGCGAAAAGAAAAGACAAGTGCACATAGTAGTTTGTACAAACCGGGATGTTTTAATTGTTATAACTCTAAAAATATTAAATAAAACGTTTTCTGATTTCAGGTAATGAGAAAAATATCTTCGGGCATCCTTAGGATATCCAGTGGATATTAAAATCCCTGCTTTCCTGGATATATAACTACCGGAAAAATATTTTGACCATTTTGAAATTCAAAATGATGTCTTGTGGATATCTCTTGACGATGTCTGGTAGGATCCTGATGAGCATTTCCCGTTGATATCCTAAGGATAATCCGAGGTCTATCATAAATAAAGATGCTTACAAAATTTAAAAGGTAGTTTAAATTAATTTTTGAATTAAAAAATTTTCTCGTGACGTCACGTTTAGAACGATCTCCCCCCATCAACATGTTACGTTTTTTAACGTTTGATCAAGAGTCCACCCTCCCCCTTATAGCGTGACGTCATATGTAAATGCTCCTTATTCGACTTTTCTACAGATAGAATTTGATAAAGTTTTAATACAGAGCTCTTGATAGCAAAGTATTTGATTTTCAAGCGGATAGAAATTAATAGATTTTGCATACCAAGATTTTGATAGAATAGTATAAGAATTTTCCATCGATAAGATTTGATTAATTTTTTATCCCAAAGTATTGATTGAAATGTATTCGATTTTCCGTTTGGTAAAATTTGATAGAGTTTTTATGCAAATGATTTGATAAGATTGTATTCGACTTTTCTACGGATAGAATTTGATAAAGTTTTAATACAGAGCTCTTGATAGCAAAGTATTTGATTTTCAAGCGGATAGAAATTGATAGATTTTGCATACCAAGATTTTGATAGAATAGTATAAGAATTTTCCATCGATAAAATTTGATTAATTTTTAATCCCAAAGTTTTGATAGAAATGTATTCGATTTTCCGTTTGGTTAAATTTGATAGAGTTTCTATGCAAATGATTTGATAAGATTGTATTCGACTTTTCTACGGATAGAATTTGATAAAGTTTTAATACAGAGCTCTTGATATCAAAGTATTTGATTTTCAGACGGATAGAAATTGATAAACTTTTGATACAGACGTATGTATACAAATGTATTTAACATTATTTAAGTATTAATTTTGATAGAAACTCTATCCACACTTATGATTGAAATTGATTATGTTGTTTAGAATTACTAGATTTGATACACTTTTTATACAAAATGAAGTATAGACATGTACTTGTCTTTAGTTCAGTATTAATTTTGATTTAAATTCTTTCCAAACTTGTTATTAAAATTGATTGAATTTAGTATTTTTGATAGAATTTGATAGGATTTTTTATTTTGTATACAATTTGATTAAAATTTGAAAATATTTGTGATAGAAATCCTATCAAATTCTATAATTTTTAATACATTCTTTAAACAGGGTAGAACACTTATATCATCTCGCTCTAATTTTCGAGAGGTTAGAATTTTACGGACTTACTTGTACATCTGCCAAATGTAAATTTGGTGAAACTAAACTCCCATACCTGGGTCACGAAATAAGTGGAGAACACAATTCTCCACAGTCACGGCACCTAAATGCCATTTTGGAAGCTGAATCCCCTACCACTCGAAAAGCTCTGCAGTCACTCATTGGTACTCTCAATTGGTTTAATGAGTATGTCCCACATTTTTCATCCATAGTTGCACCAATGACTGATTTAATCTCTCCCAAAAAACCATATAAGTGGACAAAAGAAGCACAGGTCGCCCTGGACAATATTAAAGAAGTATTTAGTAAACCGATATATTTGAGTCGCCCAGACCCATCCTTGCCGTATGTTCTACAAACCGACGCTAGTGCTAAAGGAATAGGCGCTGTGCTGATGCAAGAAGATTCCAATGGGAAAAGAAGAATTATTTCCTACTCCAGCGCTAAATTCTCCGAGGCAGAATCCCGTTATCATTGTAACGACCAAGAATGTCTGGCGATCATTTGGGCAACGAAACATTACCGCCCTTACCTAGAAGACAGGCACTTCACCCTGAGGACCGACAGCTCCGTTCTTCTCTGGCTCAAAGATCACCAAGGCACACGCGCTAAATTGAAACGTTGGTTCCTGTTATTAAGTGAATTTAATTTCACTCTAAAGCACCAGCCAGGTAAAGATAACCAGTTTCCAGACGCATTGTCACGATTTCCAGACCCCAACTCGCCCTCCCCTGGGGAACCGGAGATGGAACGGATGTTTCTACCCGTAAACACAAATGTTACGGAAGACCCTCAAGAACCCGTAATACATGTAACAGAAACGGCCCCGTTATCGGAGTTATTTGAAGAGATCAGTTTGGCACAACAAGAAAATGTAAACCTTGATGAACAAGCTCGCCGCTGGTTGGAGTTACGTAACCAAGATCGTCGCTCGCCTGAAGAAGAAAAATTCGTCGCTTCCCATCTCTGGGATGACCATGGGTTTTGGAGACGATCATCAGATAATTCTCGATGGCTCTTCCTAGTTCCGCCCTCCATGCAGAACCGCGTCATCTGGGAATACCACGACACTCCACTAGCCGGTCATCCGGGTGTAGATGAAACGCAACGTTCTATACAAACCCGATTCATCTGGACAGGAATGAACCGGGACATACGAACATACGTATCACAGTGCCACTTATGTCAATGCTGTAAACCACTACACAACGTAAGGAAGGATAACTTGCGTCCACATACCGTAACTTCCGTATGGGATACCGTATCACTCGATTTAATGGGACCTTACCCCACCACCAATCTCGGTAATAAATTCGTACTAGTGATCACGGATTTATTCACCCGGTGGGTAGAAGCCTTCCCATTGCGTAATTCGAATGCTTTGAACATCATAAAACGTTTAGACAACGAAGTTTTCTCTTGCTGGGGCTATCCACGGCGACTTTTAAGTGATAATGGTCCTCAATTTGACAGTAACCTATGGTTAGAAGCAGGTCAAAGATGGGGATGTGAATTGTGGACAACACCTAATAACCATTCACGAGCTAATCCTACAGAGCGTAAGAACCAAGACATCAAGAAAGGTTTTCGCCTTAAACTTTACGGGAAAAACCAGAATGTCTGGGATTTACAGATCGCTGAGATTTTGTTTAATCTTAGAAGCCGAAAGAACGCTGCTACAGGTTTCACTCCTAGTCATCTTATGCTCAGTAGAGAGTTGCTACGCCCAGGAGAATGGAGATTACCTCATATAGTTACGGAATTACCGCAACACTTGCAGGTATTACAAGACCAAGCCCGCCAGAACCAAGTTAGGTACCAAGCGAAATACTCACGACATCATGAAAATGTCCAACCACAGTTTCGCCCTGGCGATTTGGTTTACGCAATTAACCATAAATTATCTAACAAAGCCGAAAATTACAACGCAAGACAAGCCCCAAAATGGACTGGCCCTCACACAGTGTTAGAAAATATTTCAGGAGAAGTTTATTGGATACTGAAAAATGGACATCAGTACAAGATCTACAGCAGGGAATTACGTCACGCAAATATTCCCCAAACCATCCAAAATGCGGAAGAGATACGTCACATCGTGCCTCAGTATTCCGCCAACTTGCCATGCGCAGAAGTGTCTGCGCAGAACCTTTCTCATGGAGACGCACATATCGCTCCATGTACATCATTCGGTGTCGCTGCACAAGCGCACCCCACCAATTAGAATGAGACGGTTATATCTCCCTCTCACTCTGAGATCTTACCTTGCGCAGAAGTGTCTACGCAAGTCCATCAACATGGAAACGCACCTACCGTTCCATGCACCTCAAATCAGAGAGAGTCTGTTACAGCTCTCTCTCACGCTGCTATCTTGCCTTGCGCAGAAGTGTCTACGCAAGTTCGTTGCCATGGAAACGTACCTACCGTTCCATGCGCCTTAAAACCGAGAGAGACGGCTACATCTCACTTTCTCTCTCACTCCACCCTCTTGCCTTGCGCAGAAGTGTCTGCGCGTACTCTTCATCATGGAGATGCACCTACTATGCATGAAGCTCACTACCTTCCGGAGTCAAAAGAGGAAGATGCAGATGAAGAATATAACGCCAGGGGGCGTTATAACTTACGTAATCATCCGAACATTTGTTATCGGGATGCCCGTAAATACGTTTTCCAGCGGGGAAACAACCAAGGTTTCTTTTAATTCGTAGTTTTATAAAATTTTCAATAGCCGTTGTTTAAACAACTAGCCACCGATTAGTGTAGACATTAACAAATCCATCTTCAGGTAAGACTATTTTGCGACGTTACCTTCACTGTGTAAGTGCGGTAACCAAGTCAGAGTTTGTTTTCGTTTTCTTTTCTTGGCTTAAATTCGGATTCTTTTACGATAGTAATTCATTTTTTTCAGTTTAATTTCTATTATTTACGTTCATAGTATAATTTACCCCTGTTACGTCAATACGTTTTGACTACGGTCATTTCGTAATATAAAGCTATTACCATAACAAATATCACAATTATTTTTACCTTTAATTAATAAATTTGAATATATCGACGAAATGGTTTCGTGTTAATGTTCTGTCGAAAACAATTGTAAAATTAGTTCACTCTTTCCTGCACCAGATGACGCCTCGGTAGCGTTCTCTTTAACATGTCAGTTAACTCTCTCAGTTTCCACACTCCGAGTCCGAGCTTACGAGCTGACGCGTGTGCACATCAATTTATTGAAGCCAGATCACGATTTTTTTTTATACTTTCAACACAAAACACAACACAACCTTTAAGAACAAAGTAAAGTGTTGCTGTGTTCTCTTGTGAGTAGTCCGAGACGCCAAAGTCGTTGTTTGGATCTGTTCGACATAAACAAACATTACCTCTTTTCATCATAATGGTCAGTTTCTTTAATTAATTTAATTTATACTAACTTTTCAGAATTCTAGATAGTAATCACAAGTGTAAGCAAGGCTATTCAAAAGGGGGGGAATTTGTTACGCACACTAGTGCAAAATAGTAGTTTGTATTAACCTTGCTCACATCTGTCAACTTAATAGATTAAGTATTAATATAATATTTTATATTTAAGCTAATTTTGTAGAAGAGCTCTTCAGGGCATAATTTTGTAATCAAAACTTAATTTAGCGGGCTTGGAGTATAAGTCCAAAGAGTACGTGGAGAGGGAAAGACGTGGCGGATTTATCCACTGGCGTTCACAGTCAGACTCCGCGAAGTCTGACTGGTTCAGAAGACGTTTTGTTCTACTGCCACTCGTGGCTCTCGCTGAACGCGAAGACCGTGCGCGCATCCAGCCACGCAACTTTCCTCCTTTCAACGAACTCTGTACCCCCATACTCCAGGTTCGCTCTGGCGAGGCTCTCTCGCCTATAAAAGTCGGCCCTTCGAAGGAAATCTTCAGTTCTTCCTAGAGCTCGCTTAAGGTTGGTTGCCTCCTTCAGTCAGCTCCCAGGGTCGGTCGCCGCCCTGCTCTAGGTTTTAAATAAAGACGTATATACCGCTATACTCATGGTAAATTGATTTTCCTACCTTTAATTCACTATAGTGAGGGGTTGCCATCTCACTATATTAGGTTAAGACCTGGAGGGGTTGCCATCTCCAGTATAGTAAGATATTAGAGGGGTTTTTATCTCTAATATCCTATTTGCTCCCTGGTTAGCGAGGGGTTGCCATCTCGCTATCCAAAATTATCGGAGGGGTTGCCATCTTCGATACTCCCTACCCGACGAGGGGTTGCCATCTCGTCGCTCCGTACAGGTCCTGGAGGGGTTGCCATCTCCATCCTGGTGTGATATTAAAGGGGTTGCCATCTTTAATATAACACGGAGGCCCGCGAATCGCCAGGGGTTGCCATCTGGTCGCTTCGAGTCCCGAACCACCACTGTCTTTGCCCCATCCCATTCCACAAAGTACCAAAAAAAAAAAAATTAAAATCTTTGTCTTTCACAGGGAAAAACAAAATCTGCGAAACGCTCGTGGGCTAGGAGCCACCGCCGCCATCAACAGACCGCGACCCACCAGGGTTATTTCACGGAAGAAGGCGCGGCCTTAGAGACAAAGTTAGATAACCGGACGCACCACGTTAGTACCGAGAACGAAAGGAGCCCATTACGTGTGTCGCAAATTCCGTCACTAATCGCCTCTCCAGTTTCACTACGAACTCCTCTCCGGCCTGTAACTGCACATCCAGACAATCGTGCGAACCGGCAGATGCCCACACTACAAACATCAGCACCACCGCGGTTTGATTCCGTGCCACGAAATCATTCCCGCGCCGTAATCAACTCCGCGGGTCCGGGGGTAACGACGCCTCCCCTCTTTCTAAAGAACGGGATAACCCGGCCGCTCGAGACTTATAGATTACTTTCGACGGTCATTCATCAGGTCCCGGCTTACGCTGAGCGTTTAGAACGGGCAGCGGCGCGTAGGAAGGAACGGCGGGACCGCCTTTTGTACCGCCATCTACCCCTTCAGGTTGGGAAACCACCAGTACACGTCGGTGCCCCTCTCTCCCCTCCTCACATTGACTAAGTATCACTACCATTCCATTTCCCGAATATTATTCCTTTATCTCCCGTCTCTGAACCCGAAGACTCCTCACCCCCAAATACTCCTCCCAGAAGAGAGATTAACTTCCAGGTACCTCGTCGCCGTGCTATCCCCGTTCAACAATAACCACAAACGCTAATTCCCAATCCAACGCCGCAACCTTCACGTCCGATTTGTTCCCTGTCAGCTGTCCTAGCACACCTCCCGGGTATAAAACTCCAATCTACGAGTGTCCCCGGGCACCTAAAAATTATTGGGAGAATACCCTCCACGCACCAGGACCGAATCCGCCTTCCGACGCTTCGACGGATGTCCTCGACGGAATCCGATACCTGACGGACGCGGGAATACATTATCTCTTGGACTCCGTTATCAACGGTGCCGTAGACTTTTTATCCCCTCTACGAGGTACCCCGTCGCCGAGGACTGAATCCAAGGACTTGCCCCCTTCTACGACTTCAGAATTTAAAGGCAAAGTCCGCCGGAAACTCAATGACTTATTTGGCCCAGAATAATTGTAAATTTTAGTAAAATAAAATTATTTTTCATTAAATAATATTCCATTCAGTTATTTTTAATCCCTCGCCACCACGTAACTATAGCAAGGGGTTGCCATCTCACCATACTAGTTAGGGGCTGGAGGGGTTGTCATCTCCAGCCAAAAGGATATTAGAGGGGTTGCCATCTCTAAATATCACCCTTTAGTTTTAACGGAAGTAGAACCGTATCATTTTGTCTTGACAGAAAAATTTGGCAAAATACACAAAAAATTTTTCAGATAAATATCAATTATTTTCCATATTTCTAGATCTAATTTTAAATTTTTTCTTCTATAAACGAATAAAATTAAACAAAAATTGAAGGACTGCGCGTTACTTTCATATAGTCAAAAAATGAAAACTCAATCAATTTTTGTCTCGATAGAAAAATTTGGCAAAATACACAAAAAATTTTTCAGATAAATATCAATTATTTTCCATATTTCTAGATCTAATTTTAAATTTTTTCTTCTATAAACGAATAAAATTAAACAAAAATTGAAGGACTGCGCGTTACTTTCATATAGTCAGAAAATGAAAATTCAATCAATTTTTCCTCGCCAGAAAAATTTGGCAAAATACACAAAAAAATTTTCAGACAAATATCAATTATTTTTCATATATCTAGATCTAATTTCAAGCTTTTTCATCTATTAACGAACAAAATTCAACAAAAATTGACGAACTGCGCGTTACCTTCAATTTGTCTAAATATGATAATTCAATCAAGTTTTACCTCGACAGAAAAATTTGCCAAAATACACAAAAAAAATTTCAGATAAATATCAATTATTTTCTGTATTTCTAGATCTAATTTCAAATTTTATCATCTATGAACGAAGAAAATTAAACAAAAATTAAAGGACTGCACGTTACTTTCATATAGTCAAAAAATGAAAAATCAATCAATTTTTCCTCTCCAGAAAAATTTGGCAAAATACACAAAAAAATTTTCAAACAAATGTCAATTATTTATTTGTTCATAGATGAAAAAATTTGAAATTAGATCTAGAAATATGGAAAATAATTAATATTTATCTAAAATTTTTTTTTTGTATTTTGCCAAATTTTTCTGTCAAGACAAAAATTGATTGAATTTTATTTTTTGACTAGATGAAAGTAACGCGCAGTCCTTCAATTTTTGTTCAATTTTGTTTGTTGATAGATAAAAAAGTTTGACATTAGATCTAGAAAGATGGAAAAAAATTGATATTTATCTGAAATTTTTATTTTGTATTCTGCCAAATTTTTCTGTCAAGACAAAAATTGATTGAATTTTCATTTTTTGACTACATGAAAGTAACGCGCAGTCCTTCAATTTTTGTTCAGTTTTATTCGTTCATAGATAAAAAAGCTTGAATTTAAATCTAGAAATATAGAAAATATTTGATATTTATCTGAAAAATTTTTTGTGTATTTTGCGAAATTTTTCTGTCAAGACAAAAATTGATTGAATTTTCATTTTTTGACTATATGAAAGTAACGCGCAGACCTTCAATTTTTTTTCAATTTTATTAGTTCTTAGATGAAAAAATTTGAAATTAGATCTAGAAATATGGAAAATAATTAATATTTATCTGAAATTTTTTTTCTGTATTTTGCCAAATTTTTCTGTCGAGACAAAAATTGGTTGAATTTTCATTTTTTGACTATATGAAAGTAACGCGCAGACCTTCAATTTTTGTTCAATTTTATTCGTTCATAGATGAAAAAATTTGAAATTAGATCTAGAAATATGGAAAATATTTAATATTTATCTACAATTTTTTTTTTGTATTGCCAAATTTTTCTGTCGAGACAAAAATTGATTGAATTTTCATTTTTTGATTACATGAAAGTAACGCGCAGTCTTTCAATTTTTGTTCCGTTTTATTCGTTTATAGATGAAAAAATTTGAAATTAGATCTAGAAATATGGAAAATAATTGATATTTATCTGAAAAATTTTTTGTGTATTTTGCGAAATTTTTCTGTCGAGACAAAAATTGATTGAATTTTCATTTTTTGACTATATGAAAGTAACGCGCAGACCTTCAATTTTTTTTCAATTTTATTAGTTCTTAGATGAAAAAATTTCAAATTAGATCTAGAAATATGGAAAATAATTAATATTTATCTGAAATTTTTTTTCTGTATTGCCAAATTTTTCTGTCGAGACAAAAATTGATTGAATTTTCATTTTTTGACTACATGAAAGTAACGCGCAGTCTTTCAATTTTTGTTCCGTTTTATTCGTTTATAGATGAAAAAATTTGAAATTAGATCTAGAAATATGGAAAATAATTGATATTTATCTCAAAATTTTTTTGTGTATTTTGCCAAATTTTTCTGTCGAGACAAAAATTGATTGAATTTTTATTTTTTGACTATATGAAAGTAACGCGCAGTCCTTCAATTTTTGTTCAATTTCATTCGTTCATAGATGAAAAAATTTGAAATTATATTTAGAAAAATGGAAAGTAATTGATATTTATCTGTAATTTTTTTTTTGTATTGCCAAATTTTTCTGTCGAGTAAAAAATGTATTGAATTTTCATTTTTTGACTATATGAAAGTAACGCGCAGTCCTTCAATTTTTGTTCAGTTTTATTCGTTCATAGATAAAAAAGCTTGAATTTAAATCTAGAAATATAGAAAATATTTGATATTTATCTGAAAAATTTTTTGTGTATTTTGCGAAATTTTTCTGTCGAGACAAAAATTGATTGAATTTTCATTTTTTGACTATATGAAAGTAACGCGCAGACCTTCAATTTTTTTTCAATTTTATTAGTTCTTAGATGAAAAAATTTGAAATTAGATCTAGAAATATGGAAAATAATTAATATTTATCTAAAATTTTTTTTCTGTATTTTGCCAAATTTTTCTGTCGAGACAAAAATTGATTGAATTTTCATTTTTTGACTATATGAAAGTAACGCGCAGTCTTTCAATTTTTGTTCCGTTTTATTCGTTTATAGATGAAAAAATTTGAAATTAGATCTAGAAATATGGAAAATAATTGATATTTATCTCAAAATTTTTTTGTGTATTTTGCCAAATTTTTCTGTCGAGACAAAAATTGATTGAATTTTTATTTTTTGACTATATGAAAGTAACGCGCAGTCCTTCAATTTTTGTTCAATTTCATTCGTTCATAGATGAAAAAATTTGAAATTATATTTAGAAAAATGGAAAGTAATTGATATTTATCTGTAATTTTTTTTTTGTATTGCCAAATTTTTCTGTCGAGTAAAAAATGTATTGAATTTTCATTTTTTGACTATATGAAAGTAACGCGCAGTCCTTCAATTTTTGTTCAGTTTTATTCCTTCATAGATGAAAAAATTTGAAATTAGATTTAGAAATATGGAAAATAATTGATATTTATCTGAAATTTTTTTTTTGTATTTTGCCAAATTTTTCTGCCGAAACAAAAATTGATTGAATTTTCATTTTTTGACTATATAAAAGTAACGCGCAGTCCTTCAATTTTTGTTCAATTTTATTCGTTCATAGATGAAAAAATTTGAAATTAGATCTAGAAATATGGAAAATAATTAATATTTATCTGAAATTTTTATTTTGTATTTTGACAAAATTTTCGATCGAGACAAAAATTGATTGAATTTTCATTTTTTGACTATATAAAAGTAACTCGCAGTCCTTCAATTTTTGTTCAATTTTGTTTGTTGATAGATGAAAAAGTTTGAAATTAGATCTAGAAATATGGAAAATATTTGATATTTATCTGAAATTTTTATTTTGTATTTTGCCAAATTTTTCGATCGAGACAAAAATTGATTGAATTTTCATTTTTTGACTATATGAAAGTAACACGCAGTCATTCAATTTTTGTTCAGTTTTATTCGTTCAAAGATGAAAAAATTTTAAATTAGATCTATAAATATGGAAAATATTTGATATTTATCTAAAATTTTTTTTTTGTATTTTGCCAAATTTTTCTGTCGAGACAAAAATTGATTAAATTTTCATTTTTTGACTATATGAAAGTAACGCGCAGTCCTTCAATTTTTGTTCAATTTTGTTTGTTGATAGATGAAAAAGTTTGACATTAGATCTAGAAATATGGAAAATAACTCATATTTATCTGAAATTTTTATTTTGTATTTTGCCAAATTTTTCTATCGAGACAAAAGTTGATTGAATTTTCATTTTTTGACTATATGAAAGTTACGCGCAGTCCTTCAATTTTTGTTCAATTTTGTTCGTTCATAGATGAAAAAGCTTGAATTTAGATCTAGAAATACAGAAAATATTTGATATTTATCTGAAAAATTTTTTTTGTATTGCCAAATTTTTCTGTCGAGTAAAAAATTGATTGAATTTTCATTTTTTGACTATATGAAAGTAACGCGCAGTCCTTTAATTTTTGTTCAATTTTATTCGTTCATAGATGAAAAAATTTGAAATTAGATCTAGAAATATGGAAAATATTTGATATTTATCTAAAATTTTTTTTTGTATTTTGCCAAATTTTTCTGTCGAGACAAAAATTGATTGAATTTTCATTTCTTGACTATATGAAAGTAACGCGCAGTCCTTTAATTTTCGTTCAATTTTGTTCGTTCATAGATAAAAAAGCTTGAATTTAGGTTTAGAAATATGGAAAATAATTGATATTTATCTGAAATTTTTTTTTTGTATTTTGCCAAATTTTTCTGCCGAAACAAAAGTTGATTGAATTTTTATTTTTTGACTATATGAAAGTAACGCGCAGTCCTTCAATTTTTGTTCAGTTTTATTCGTTCGAAGATGAAAAAATTTTAAATTAGATCTATAAATATGGAAAGTATTTGATATTTATCAAATTTTTTTTTGTATTTTGCCAAATTTTTCTGTCGAGACAAAAATTGATTGAATTTTCATTTTTTGACTAGATGAAAGTAACGCGCAGTCCTTCAATTTTTGTCCAATTTTGTATGTTGATAGATGAAAAAGTTTGAAATTAGATCTAGAAATATGGAAAATAATTGATATTTATCTGAAAAATTTTTTGTGTATTTTGCCAAATTTTTCTGTCGAGACAAAAATTGATTAAATTTTCATTTTTTGACTATATGAAAGTAACGCGCAGTCCTTCAATTTTTGTTGAATTTTGTTCGTTCATAGATGAAAAAATTTAAAATTAGATCTAGAAATATGGAAAATAATTGATATTAATCTGAAATTTTTTTTTTTGTATTTTGACAAATTTTTCTGTCGAGACAAAAATTGATTGTATTTTCATTTTTTGACTAGATGAAAGTAACGCGTTGACCTTCAATTTTTGTTCAATTTTGTTTGTTGATTGATGAAAAAGTTTGAAATTAGATCTAGAAATATAGAAAATAATTTATATTTATCTGAAAAATTTTTTGTGTATTTTGCCAAATTTTTCTGTCGAGACAAAAATTGATTGAATTTTCATTTTTTGACTAGATGAAAGTAACGCGCATTCTTTTAATTTTTGTCCAATTTTGTTCGTTAATATATGAAACTTACTATTGCTTTGTTCGAAAAGGGTTAATTATTGATGATCATCATTGATCATCACTCTAGGTTGTTTTGTTTTGAAAGGCTGTTCTGCCACTATACCATCCAAAGGGGTTGTTTTTAAGGGTTAATAAATTAATTTGTTAATTGGAACAATTAGAAGGCATATTCCTGAGTATGGTCCATTATTTTAGAACTTGATTATAATTTTTTGGTTGATTTTGAGTATTTCTTTGTTATAACTTTTTCTATTTTTCTGAGGGGTGGTTTTTTATAGTTAAAAAATTAATTTTTAATTAGAAAAATTATAGGGCATATTCTTGAGTACGTTACATCATTTTAGAAGTTAATTATAATTTTTTTGTTGATTTTGAGTATTTTTCTCTGATTTCTTTTTCTTTTTTTCCTTAGGGGTGGTTTTTTAGGGTTGATTAATCTATTTGTCAATTGGAAAAATTAGGGTGCATGTTCCTGAGTATGCTTCATCATTTTAGAACATGATTATAATTTTTTTGTTGATTTTGAGTATTTCTCTGTGATAACTTTTTCTATTTTTCTAAGCGGTGGTTTTTTAGGGTTAATAAATTAATTTGTCAATTTGAAAAATTAGAGGGCATATTCCTGAGAACGTTCTATCATATTAGAATTTAATTATAATTTTATTGTTGATTTTGAGTATTTTTCTCTGATATCTTTTTCTTTTTTTCTTAAGGGGTGGTTTTTTAGGGTTGATAAATCTATTTGTCAATTGGAAACATTGGGGGCATATTTCAGAGTACGTTTAATCATTGTAGAACATGATTATAATTTTTTTGTTGATTTTGAGTATTTGTCTGTGATAACTTTTTCAATTTTTCTAAGGGGTGGTTTTTTAGGGTTAATAAATTAATTTGTCAATTTGGAAAATTAGAGAGCATATTCCTGAGAACGTTTTATCATTTTAGAACTTAATTATAATTTTTTTGTTGATTTTGAGTATTTTTCTCTGATATCTTTTTTTTTTTTCTTAAGGGGTGGTTTTTTATCGTTCAAAAATTAATTAGTCAATTTAAAAAATTATAGGGCATATTCCTAAATACGTTTCATCATTTTAGAACTTAATTATAATTTTTTTATTGATTTTGAGTATTTTTCTCTTATATCTTTTTCTTTTTTTCCTTAGGGGTGGTTTTTGAGGGTTGATAAATCTATTTGTCAATTGGAAAAATTTGGGGGCATATTCCTGAGAACGTTCTATCATATTAGAACTTAATTATAATTTTATTGTTGATTTTGAGTATTTTTCTCTGATATCTTTTTCTTTTTTTCTTAAGGGGTGGTTTTTTGTCGTTAAAAAATTAATTTGTCAATTATAAAAATTATAGGGCATATTTTTGAGTACGTTTCATCATTTTAGAACTTAATTATAATTTTTTTGTTAATTTTGAGTATTTTTCTCTGATTTCTTTTTCTTTTTTTCCTTAGGGGTGGTTTTTTAGGGTTGATAAATCTATTTGTCAATTGGAAAAATTAGGGGGCACATTCCTGAGTACGTTTTATCATTTTAGAACATGATTATATTTTTTTGGTTGATTTTGAGTATTTCTCTGTTATAACTTTATCTTTTTTTCTTAAGGGGTGGTTTTTTGGGTGGATAAATTGATTCGTCAATTAGAAAAATTATAGGGTATATTCCTAAATACGTTCCATCAGTTTAGAACTTAATTATAATTTTTTTGTTGATTTTGAGTATTTTTCTCTGATATGTTTTTCTTTTTTTCCTTAGGGGTGGTTTTTTTGGGTTGATTAATCTATTTGTCAATTGGAAAAATTAAGGGGCATATTGCAGAGTACGTTTCATTATTTTAGATTTTTATTATATTTTTTGTAGAATTTTGTTTTTATTTCTTCTTTAGGGGTAATTTTTGGGGGTTGCGAACTTTCTGTCCTTTGGTAACTGACTTATTAATGTTTTTTATAATTAATGAATTGATTTGAAATATTGAAAATAAAATAGTGTTATTTGAATTTGGTGCGAAAACCACGTGATCCCCTCTGATTGGTGGTCAATCTGCGTAGGTTAATTTCTCTATTAGAATTACGAGAAATCGAAAAATTTCAATGTTTTTTTTTTCTGTTAATTATTTTTAATTAGCCATCCGATTATTGATTTAGTTTATCAATAATTACATGTCTTTTTTGATAATATTTGCTTTTCAGGGCAATTTCTCTTTTGGGATAGCACTCTACTAACCGTCCTACTTGACATTCGCTCCTAAAATGAGATTCACTTTTTTATTATTTTCCCTCGTAAGACAATCATTTATAAGTCAAAACTTAATCAAAACAATCAAATGTAATTTACTTTATCGTAATTAGTACTTCAGAAGTACTAATTATACTTATTTCTTTTCATATTGAGCATACAACCGAATCGTTACCAAACTGTAACCAAACGGCAACTTTAAAGGGTTACCGTTCGGGGTGACGAGGCTGCCAGGGATGTATAAACTATTTTTTTAGGAATGCTAAAAAATCAAATTTTAGAAAAAAATTATTACCTGACATCCAAGTAAAGAATCAAAATGTTTTAATTAATAATAATACAATGAATTTATATTCTTTGAAGATTTCTAAAGACAGACATCGTTCGCTCATTGAAAAATATTTTTTTTTTTTCAGTTTATAGCAAATGTATGAAAAAGCATTTTTTCCCTATGCAAAAATACATGGAAAAATTTTGCTCTCTAGAGACACACTGCAAAAACAGGTATCATAAATTGTTAAAAAATGTCTTATATTAAGACATTTTTCGTGTCTTAGACGCCAAAAGTATCTCCATTTAAGAAATTTTTGTCCAATTTAAGACACCATGTTTTTGCAGTGGACGTGTTAATATTTTCTTTTTATGTTGATCAATTTTCTGGGTGAAGACGGTAGATTTAAAAACATCGCTCAATTAAGGACGACCATAATATTTATACACTATTATTATGTAGTAAATACTTTAATTTTTATTTAATATAATTTTTTTTAAATTACATAAAACCAATAATTTTTAGTTAATTGCACTTAATTGGAAAAAGAATGTTTTATAAAATTTAAGAATTAAAAAAATTATTTATTTACAAAAACATGATAAGTTTTAATCTCTGATGTGTTGTACCACTCAATTTCTAATTATTTTGTATATTCCTCATTTGATTTAATTTACGATTTACTTAGATGAAAAGGAGTTGCGTAGAAGGTGGACCAACATTAGGACGAGTTTTGTTAGAGCAAATAAGAAAGGTGTCCTGTATAAATACAGGAGTAAATTAAATTTTCTCCTGGAGCCAACGTTGCAGAACGAAACAGACAGGTACATGTAATTAAATAACCATATACTTATACTAAATCAACCTATACAGAAAACTATTATTCCAGTATTATATGTTTCCTTTGAATGCATTAATAAAATATATGTTCTTTTAGGGCTGATGTTGCTGAAGCGGACACTGTACCAAATGATGCCATTGCGCCAAATATTGAAATGGGAGCAGACAATGGAATCGTGGCAGACAATAATATTCTGCCAAATGTTAACATTTTGACAAACATGGAGAACAATGAGGAAAATAATAGAAGCAACAGTCCGAACATGGAGGGAAATGACATGGAGAACAATTCTATTAATCAGAAAATGGAAAGCAGTAAAGACTTGGAGGACAATTATTATCCTAAAACTGTTGAAGAAGTTGATGGAAGCGCAGCTCCTGCAAAAATGGTTCAGGATTCTGCTGAAACTTTAGCAAGCGCAGCTGCTTGTGCTAAAGATTTACCGACAAACAGCGCACATTGTACCCATTCTGTCATGGATAATGGAAGTAATGAAAATTGTAATTTCAAAATTTAATTAATTGTGTCCACTTACACTACTAATTGTTTGTGAAAAAAAATTTAGATGCGGAGCTACTATTACAAAGTGACATGGAAGTAGCATCATCTATAGCAACTGCAATTGAAAACGCTAATGCTATTGAGAACAATTTCAAGCGTCCAATAAATGTCAATGCGTTGGAAAAGCAGAAATGGAGTTTAAATAGCATTTTAAAGAAGGAAAATGAAAACATTTCTGACGAGAAATTATGGTAAATACAAACAAAATATTGTGTCTAACGACAAAGTAGATATATATGACATGGTTATGGGAATTTTTGAATAAGATTTATTAAATTGAAGCATTGGGTGCAGGAAGGGCGTTAGACAAAAAAACAACGATCAGAGATATCTCGACTTAAGTTTTTTTAAACTTTTATTATATAAAAACAATAAATGCTAATTAAATAAAGTCTTTTTATTTCATTAACACTTCATTAAACTCTTCGATGCATATGTTAAATTAACTGAAGGTTTTGATTAACTATTGAAAAATTAATGTTATCGTAAAGAATAGTAATGTTCTTCTTGCACCCAACCACTGAATGTTTTAAGAGTTAGTCAAACTTCATGTTAGAACTAAAGACAACTTTCACTATTATATATATTTCGGTGTTACTTGGCATATTTATAAATATTTTTTTAGTTATAAACTTGAAGGACATGTACGGTGAACATATGATATTTCTTCTTCCATTTATATCCTGTTTATTTGCTAATTTCTCTTTTTCGTTTCTTTTAAATTAATTAAAATTTCACAACTTTTTTCAGTGATTTAGAAAAAGAACTTACTCACTACTTGCCAAAAAATGGAAATAAAAGAGCATTACAAGAGAAACCTACCATTACAAGTAATGTACTTTTAAAGAACAAAATTTTAAACGTTGGACAAAATAATAAGAAACTTAGAACTGAAAATGTAAGATTTGAAATTGAAAATAATTCTTTAATAAGTTAGGCTAAATGAAGAAGTCCAAAAAATTTTACCAATATATTAAAATGTCAGTAATTTCCTAAAATTTTTTGGACGTCTTTCAGCATAAACCAAAAACAATATTGATTTGAAATTTTGAGAATCCTGTTAGGAAGTCATAAAGTGTGTCATGAATCTTTGTTTTATTCATACTTTTGAAAAACAGTCATGTTATGAACAAATTAAATATGGGGGATAAGGTAGAATTATATATTTTTGTCAACTATGTTAGACATGCCAAAATGGTAGCTGTTTTCATACAATCGAACAACTGAATGGCTTTCGACCCTCTTTTCAGGTATTAAAAAGCGCCATGTTTGTTCCTCTCTGATAAAAATAGTATTAAAAATATTTTTTTCGCATTATAATTCTTAATTTTTATAAAATTAAAAAACATGTTTTATAATTATTTTCGAGAACAATTTTTTTTATTCTTTCCGTACTTAATAATTAGGAGTACTTTTTGAATCGGAAGAAGTTAAAAATAACTAATTTGAAAGTAAGAAAATTACCACTTTTTGAATTAGTTATATTTCTGTTAATCGTTTAGTAATAAATAATTTTTTATTCTTAAATTTAATTTTAGATTATGTCAAAGTAACTGATAGTTTAATAGAATTACCCTTATTAATTAAATTAGAGAAATTGTAACTATTTATTTGTAATTTCTATGCTTATAATTAATTATGTTTTACAAAGAATTATTTAATTTTGACTAATTGCGGAAAGAGAAAGTCAGCCACGATTTTAATAATAATACTTTTTCAAATAATGTAGATGTAGAGAGTAGAAAGGGAACAAACATAATTTTAATTTCTTTTCTGTTTCTTTAATCAGAAAATTTTCAAGGTTCTTGTTAGTGTCTTATTGCAGTTGTTACTTTTCAATTCAATTTCTTTTTTTTAATTGAGAGATATTAGATATTAGATGTCAAAAATCTTCCACTTTTTCAAAAAGTGTATTGCACTTATAACAAGTTAAAATTTCACTTATAATAAGTTAAAATTTTCACTTATCATAAGTGCATATACACTTATTGTAAGTGCATATGCACTTTTTGAAAGAGTGGAAGACTTTTGACATCTAATAAGTGAATTTTCACTTATTCAATGTTAGAGAGTAATGTGTCTCTATAAAGAGATAAAGTGATAAGAAATATTAATAAGAAGTTCAATTAAAGTTTCAACATTTTAAGTATGTAAAGATACTTTTATTATTAACTAACATAATATCTCTTTCAATTCACAGCAATACACCCCCCATTGGATAATTTTGCGAAAAAAAGGGACAATGTTGTGAAGAGCGTATTAAGTACTTGAAAGAATGTAGTGAATCTATTAAATACTATAGTGAGTTTGCTGCAAACTACTATAAACTAAGAACAGACTCTTTAATTGCAAAACATGTATACGAAACGAAAGTTGCTACTACTTCAAGTACAGAGCAGGCGCAGGATGGATACGAAGAAGAATTATAGATGACTTTTAGAAAAATAGATCCCAACATTAAGAGAGAAGCTTGTTCAAATTTAATAAAAAATATGTATCAGTATTTACCAGAAGAAGATGAGGTTCTATGAGAAATTCAGAAATTAACAAATTGTTCTATCTACGTTTTGATTATTTTTTATATACAAATTATAGATTTTAACGAAAAGTTGTTCTTACTACTATAAAAAATAATTTAACTTATCTTTATATATGAATATTTTTATTGTTATTACAAAAGAATAAAGAACATTAATTTATAATAAGCACTTCTTCATTACAAACACTCTCCTTGAAAATATGAAGCTAAAGTGTCTCTTATTTTTAATCCTGATAATGAGGGTTGAATATCAAAATCTTCTTCCTCGCTTTCCTCTTCATCTTCACTGTCACTTTGAGAATGGATTTCTTCTAATACTGCTTCGCTTGCATACATTTTAAGGTTATCATCTGCATTTAACTCACTTGTCAACAAAAAATTGTGTAAACATATGCAACATTGCACAACATCCATAGATGTTTTCAATTTAAATAAAAGAGATTGTTCAAGAATTCTCCATCTACTGACGAGTATTCCAAAAGAGTCCTCAATCGTCATGCGAGCCCCTGATAATCTGAATACATTAAGAATTTATTACATTCACTATAAAAATAGTGTAATAATAATTTGTTCTGTAAAGTTGATAAGTTACCGTTTATTAAAATTTTCCTGCTTCTCATTATTTACAAATCTTCTAGCGTAAGGAGGAATCAGATATGGCTTTACTGGAAAAGCCTCATCGCCGATAATAAAATATGGAACAACTACATTTGTTCCTGCTAAAGGTTTTCCTTGAGGAAGAGGATATCGGCCACTCTTTAATTCCTGTGAAAATCATGTTGCCCCGAAAACACTAGAATCTGATAAGGATCCTGCATATGAAAAAAAAGAATAATATTTTAAATTTAAAAAAAAATTATTTTTCATAAAATGTGTCATTTAAAATTTACCAAAGTCTCCTACGTCAACCCAGATAAATCTATAATCCGCGTCGCACATAGCCATTAATACAAAACTGTAAAATTTTTTGTAATTGAAAAAATTACTACCAGAATTAGGTGGTCCTATAATTCGTATATGCTTTCCGTCCAGTGCACAAATAACATTAGGGAAATTCCATTTTTCCTCAAATTTGGTAGCAATTTCTTTCCATTCCTCAAACGTTGGTTCCTTTAAATATATTTTTGAAAGAACTTCCCAAATCACTCTACAAATCTCAGTAATAATTTTATAAAGGGTTGATTTTCCAATTAAATAATATCTCGCCAGAGTTGTAAAACTGTCACCATGCGCCAGGAAGCTGCACGGAAAATAAAGAAGAACAGAAATAAATAAGTGAGAACAAATGTACATTTTGATAGAAATAGGAACTATATGTGTTTGTTTTTCAGCAATAAAAAGAAATGGAACATTTAAACTTCCTTTAGAAAAAGGCGAATATCTCGGAAAATAAAATGGACAAAATGCTAGCTTTTCATACCGACGTACACACACATATATATATATATATATATATAAAATAAAAGATTCACAATTTACACCAATAAAACCTTATTTGGTTGAAAAAATAGAAGCTGTTATTCGATTAAAAATTAAAGGAAATAAAACATGCAAAAGGGTATCAGAAAGGTAACGTTGTTACGTTTTTATAGTATACTTCAATTTTGTCATTTTTTAAAGATAAAGAAATAAAAGCTTACTGTATAGTAACAGCTAATCGAAGCTCGGCAGACAAAGGCTCTCTGATGACAAAAGACTTTTGCAAATGATGTTTAACCATTTCATACAACTCATTGTATTGATACACTGTCATGCGGTATGTGTCAAAAAATTCTTCCTGGTCACTTGTTTTCATGTATGAAAAACCAATAGTAAATCCTCCAAATATGCTTCTGATATTTGGCAACAGATGAGGTTTAACCCACCACCTTCGAAACCGTTCTTTTTTGTTTCATTTTCCAAATAAGCATCCAAGAACCTCATCTAAGCAAAATGCACTTGAATTGATGGAAATAAATCCATTGCACCTGCACTGTCTCCAATTTATATTCCAAGTTAAAATAGGTTACAAGTAATTGTTTGCTAATTTGAAAATCATCACATTATTTAAAAAGAAGTAACAACTACTAAAACAAAAATAAATTAATAAAATTAGACAGAAACAATAATTATCAAAGTTTACAAAAGTTAACAAACACGAAATTGAATTTAAAACAAGCCATAAACGCAAGAAACGTATAACACCTAAAATGCAAAGATGGATATATCTGCTTTCATGAAAATGGAGATCAGGTGATTCAGATTGAAAGAAATGAAGACAGATGGCGCACTTTCATTCTCCGTTAAAGCCCAAACCACAATGAATACGGTTACGGGATCAGGGCATAATATAATAAAGGACAGAGACTGTTTAGGTACGGCTACACCTCGAAATGCAAGGAGCCGGCTTCCTTCCCGTAAGTTAGAGTAAGAAGGACAAAAGTACTTCTGTCTTTCTTACTCTAACTTACGGGAAGGAAGCCGGCTCCTTGCCTCCCGAGGTGTGTCCGTACCTTTTCAGTCCTTTTCTGTCTCATGCTCTGGTCCCGTATCCGTCTTTCTATCTGCTTAGGCCTATGTCGACGTTCTATGACCAGTGATGGGTTTTTTCAGCAGTTTTGTGTAAATGGCAGGTAAATTATCTGAAGTTGGTAATATACGTAAAAATCTGGTAAAATACCTATGTAAATGACACAGCTTGCTGAAGTGTCATAAAGACACTCTCATAACCTCAAAAAATCATGCAGGTATAGTACGGTGCTCTTTTGCAAATTATTTGTGAGTTAATTGTGCCAAAATATAGTAAGCCATTAAAGATCACTTCTAAAACATCTTTATGTCAAAACCTAAATTTTGAAGTTGCAGGTTTAAGGTTATGTTTACGAATAAATTACACTGTAAAAAAAACTTTTGCCATAAATTCCTGGGTAAATTACGGTAGAAAACCATGTAATTTACCTGAAGTATTTGACTTGCCGAACACTGCCTATTACTCCGTTTTGCGTTGCGTTGTAATGACATAGAAAAGGGCGAAGTATATGTGTGTCCTTTTCTATCTCATTATAACGCTAGGCAAAACGGTGTCATGCGACTGCACCCTGAAGGGTTTTGTCTCATGGCTGCATTCTGCAATGCGTTGTAATGAGAAAGAAAAAGAGGAAGTATATGTGTGTCCTTTTCTCTCTTCATAGAACGCAATGCAAAACGCGGTAATGGCCAGTGCTGGGCCTTTTTTCCGTTTCTCAACTCATGCGCGACCCCTGCCTCACGTCTGTCTGCAGACAGGTAGCCGAGCTGTGACCGTACCTTTACTTGGTCTTAAGATTTACAAATTTGGTTAAAACTTTTTATTTTCAGCTGTTGCTAAGAATAATGCATTTAAGATTAAAGAGTTTTTTTATTATAATTAATACATATCTAAAAATATTATTAACAGTTTTCTATGCATTTTACGTCTTCTACGTTTTCTACCCCAAAATCTAAAATGACATATCAGTTTCCGATCTCTGCTGTGCGGTGTTTCAATGAGTTGGAACCCTTAGCTTCCTGTTCACAACGTGTTAATCAGTTTTTACACGGAGAGAAAATTTGACAGGATGTACGTCAACTGAAACGGGGTAAATAGCTTCGATATACTATCGAGGCAATACCAGTTGAAGAACGACGAAAAGAAGGTTCATATTCGAGGCCCGCTATGTCGATAGTCTGTCAGGGCGTATGGCCTTAACGATCAACTTGTATTGCCTCGACGATCAGGGGAAAATCCGCCAAATTTCAAAGCATGGGAACTTGTGAGCGCCTCAGAAGGAAGAGGATACGAAAGGAAAGAGAGATTCTCTCTCTCCCCGTCGCCCTTTCCGTATCCCCTCCCTTCTGAGGCGCTCACAAGTTCCCATGCTTCGAAATTTGGCGGATTTTCCCCTGATCATCGAGGCAATAGAAGTTGATCGTTGAGGCCGTACGCCCCGATAGACTAACGACATAGCGGGCCTCGAATATCAACCTTCTTTTCGTCGTTCTTCAACTGGTATTGCCTCGATGGTATATCGAGGCTATTACCCTGAACCTAATCGACGTATATCCTGTCAAATTTTCTCTCCGTGTACTGCCTGAGCTTGTTTAGAAAATTGTAATCTTCGTACTTTCAATGTCTGTTCATTTTGTCGTTGTTATTTTGAAATTTTATTACTGACTATTATTTATTATTATTGTTGTGAATCAAGTTGACTTACATTTTAATTTTCTATAACCTCAAAATCGTTTTGCTTTATTTCAATACGTGGCTTACGTGTGTTTTTTATATTTTTAAAACAATAAGGGCAGTATGAACGAAGAAACAGATATTAATTTCTTTATAATTCAAAGCGTTGAAAAACATTCATGCTTGTACATTAAAGGTACAAACGCATATCGCAAAACTTTATTAAAGCAGCGAGCTTGGGTGAAAATTGCAAAAGATTATTTTGAATGTTTTAAAGAAAAAGAAGATGGTACGTATTTTTTAATTTTTTGAATGAATTTATAAATGTAATATATTGACTGAAATATGGCATTTAAATGTGAATAGGGACATTAGGTTTAATATTACAGGCTTCTGATCACTACCAATCAATCAATGTTCAATTTACTTTATATAATTAAAGGTTTATGGCCAACACACAATGAAAATAGATATGGGTACAGAGCATGAGTTAAAAAAGTATTCTTTTCTATATCCTGCTCTATCTCCTTATAGACTTTCAAACAGCTTAGGCCTTAAGATTTAAAAATTTTTGTTAAAACTTTTTAGTTTCAGCTATTGCTAAGAATAATATGTTTAAGTGTCATGATAACTTATTTAAAATAAATAATCAAGAACATATGGAATTTTTTGTTTTTGTCCCCAGATTGATTTAAATAAAAATTCAATTACAAATGTAAATTTTGTTTGCAATAAATAGTAACGTAGATGAATATCTATTCCAAAATTAATAACGGCCATATACAGTTTAAAATAAAATATAATTTATTTTTAACAGATAAAGCAATTAAAGCAAGATGGATGTCTCTAAGAAAATTGTTCATGAACGAACACAAAAATAAAACAAAGTATGTGCCAAGTGGTTCTGAAGCACAAGAGGATGAATGTAATTTTGCATATTATGCAGAAATGGATTTCCTTATTCCTCATGTTTATCACCAAAAGTACGTAATTCTTCTGCAATAGAATTGCATGTAATAAAAGATTAAAAAAGTAGTTATTAATTAAATTGATTAATTAACATTAAAAACGTACTTAATGTTTCAGGACTAATTGTAATTTTAATTTACCATCAAACCACGCTTTTGCACCCAGAGATGAAACAGAAATGGAAGTAGATGAAGATGAAGATGAAGAATTTGAAGAATTTGAGAAAAGAGAGAAATAATGTTGAAAGGAAAAAAAATGAAAAAGAAGCAGACAGAAGAACATTAAAATAATGCATCAATTGAAGAGAGGGAAGATGATTCTTCAGATACTGAAACATCAGAAACTGTTGAACAGTGTGGTTCATCAATAATGAATATTATTAATCAGGCAATAAAAGAAAAACAACAAAACGCAATCCAAACTCTGCGGGGTTTTGAAAAAATAATTTTACAAAACTTTCACGAATTGTCGAAGGAGGAAAAATTACAAAAATTTAATGATATAATGTGTATTCTAGAGTCAGCAAAATTACATAACCCTACGAAAATAAATGTAGACAAAACAATGCAAGCTCTTCATGGTTTTGAGAAGATAATTGTAATAGCATTTAGAAAATTATCTGAAAAACATAAATTAGTAAATTTTAATAAAATAATGGATATTTTAGGGAAAAAATAATATTAACATTTATAAGATAATAAAAGGTATTGTCGTTCTTGTTTCATAGAAGCCAAAAATAATGTTCATTACATTTAACAGTAAATGTAAATATTAAAAATTATTAAAACATTTCATTCATTAAGATTTATTTTATAAAATTGCGACGAAATATAAACTGTAAATACTCAAATACCTAATTTCTCACCTATTTTTTAACCTTTATCAATTACTTATAAATAACCTTGTCTTTTATTTCTGATTCTATATGTGAGAAAAACCATACCAAATTTTATTGCAAAAAAACTAGTTTTTTTGTAATTTGTTGTAACCTTGAGGTATCGGGTTCAGAATGAAATTACAAGACGTACAGAAACGCACAATTAAACACACACACTGCCTTTCAATAAACAAGTCATATTACACAGTTGAATATAAATAATAGAAAGATAATCTAATTCTATAAAAAAGTCGATTTCCAAAAAACCAAATTTTTCGAATAATTAATAATCAATGTCTTTAAATGTTTAATATTCTTCAACCTCTGATTAATTAATATTATCAATACTCCATTATCAATTTCATTTCCTTATAGACCTTTTCATTTAAGACCGGAAATGTGAATTGATGTAAATGGCAACATGGTTTCGAGCACTTTTTGTATACCCAGTAAGAAGGCTTGAATTAGATATAATTAAATATTTCAGAGTTATAATGAAAATGTGATCGTTTTTGTATTTTATTTAATTCCTGATTTGAATCCGAAGCTCAATTCATCCAGGAAAATAAATTTGTTGAAAATATGAATTATACGCTATTCGCATAGCGCATTTAAATTGAAGTTGAATTCTGTAGAGAGAAATGACAAATTATCATTTTTAATTACGTTCAATTCTGGCTAGAACTTCTTGGAATGCGTTGGTTCTATTCCACTGACAGCAATAGGTAAAAATCTTCTCCAATTACATCTAATTCTTTTAATAGAAAAATGCAGTACGGTGCTAATTAAAATTAAGAAAATTAAATATTGTTTGTTTTTCAAGATAAAATTTTGATTTTTTAAAATTCTAAATCTAAAAGTTCTAACAATTATGGATATCCAAAAATTTTTGAAAAAGACTTAGAATTAAAGAAATAGCAGCTTATCTCCTAAACAGTCACAGATATTACAAATCGGACATCAATTTTGAGTTTGGGTAATAAGTATATAAACCTAATTTATAAATCATGAAAAACAAGTATAATATTAAAATACTAAATATAAATTATCACAGCCCCACAAAAAAAAAAGTGTCATGTACTTTAGACCGGAATACCTTAGCCCTATGTATTTTGACGCGCTGAACACGAATCCGAAGTCCATTTTGCTCCATCACGTCAGGGTTTTTTTCTAACCTCAAAAAACATGTCGGATTTTGAGAGGTAGGCGATTTTTTAAAAAAATTTATGGATTTACTTCAAACTTGGTATCTGGGGGTTTTTTGGGTCGCTGATTATGAATCTGAAGTTAGATTTTCAAAATTCAAAATGGCGGATCCAATATGGCGGACGAATTTTGAAAAAATTTGAAGATTTACTTCAAACTTGGTATCTGGGGGTTTTTTGGGTCGCTGATTACGAATCTGAAGTTAGATTTTCAAAATTCAAAATGGCGGATCCAATATGGCGGACGAATTTTAAAAAAATTTGAAGATTTATCAGGAATAAGATGCAGAATGGAACAATGTACTTTCTTATTTGGCTTCTGCACCAAACATATCCAATCTGTTACCAAGGAATATTTTATGATAAAATTGTAATAGAAATCATATTTGAAAATGAAATCACACTCAGCAACTTAAAAACCTGAAGATACCAAATTTCATAAAAATTTCGAAAATATGACGTCAGATTCGCAATCAGCGACCCAAAAAACCCCCAGATACCAAGTTTGAAGTAAATCTTCAAATTTTTTCAAAATTCGTCCGCCATATTGGATCCGCCATTTTGAATTTTGAAAATCTAACTTCAGATTCGTAATCAGCGACCCAAAAAACCCCTAGATACCAAGTTTGAAGTAAATCCATAAATTTTTTTAAAAAATCGCCTACCTCTCAAAATTCGACATGTTTTTTGAGGTTAGAAAAAAATCCTGACGTGATGGAGCAAAATGGACTTCGGATTCGTGTTCAGCGCGTCAAAATACATAGGGCTAGGGTATTCGGGTCAAAAGTACATGACACTTTTTTTTTTTTGTGGGGCTGTGTTATTTATACATTGTAAAAAGGAATAATTTCTAAATGTTGAGTAGCTGGAATTAATACGAATAGGATACTCTTGTTTTTCTTTGCTGATTTGGAAATTAAGCTTTGGATTCAAATCAGGAATTCAGTCGGATTAAAATTTTCAATTACATTCTATTCCAGCCTTCTTGCCGGGTAGTAGGTCCTATACAAAAAGTGCTCGAAACCATGTTGCCATTTACATCAATTCACATTTCCGGTCTTAAATGAAAAGGTCTATTATTAATAATTTGTAATAAATTTATTGAACATAGAATTAAATGAAATCTGTTCATTAATTGAATAATTTTATTAAATTTGCACTGATATCCATAAAATGGAGATTAAAATATTCAATTTTTTGAAACATTTTGTATTAGATCTACAAATTTAGATTTATTTTTTAAAACACATATTATTCTATAAGTTACCAACGACTGGGACAATTACCCTAGATGTTAAACGAAAATTAAGAATTTAATGTTTATTTGTTTCTCACCTAATATACAATTTAAAGGACAATAGTTGCTTTTACAAATAATCAAATTTTGGAATTTAGAGCGAGTAAAAATTCAAATTTATCTCCCAGTACTTCTTCTTTTATTAAATAACTGAAAATTTTAATTATTAACATCATATTATTAAAATTGTACTAAAATATTTTCATAAATAACTAAAAAGTGATTTTTGCATATATTATTAGCATGTTTCACATATTATGCATTTGCTTCGACATTAATATTGTTTTTTAATACAAGTTAAAATTTATTTTATATATATTTCAGTTTTTAAAGAATATCATTTGCTTACATATTTTAAAAAATAATATCTCAAGTATTGTGTTTTGGTAAGCTGTCGCTTAATCAGTAAATAGAATTTAAACTCTACGAAATTAATTTTGAAAACTAGTAAATTAATTTTTTTAATTTAAATAAAGATGTGGCACTCTCAATAGAATCACCCATATAAAAGACATTGACTAAAAAGTAATATTAATAATTAAGTATTTATTACATTAAATGAGAAAATTTAGAAATATAAATGCTATTTGAAGAAAATAATTTATAATTGACAAAAATGAATTGAAGAACGATAAAAGAAATTAAAATATCTAAGAACTTAATTAAAATTTCATATAGTAGACCTTAATTGAAAAATGTTAATTAACAAATACTCTTAATAATGAGGCATTAATTAAATTTAAATTGTGTAGAAAAAGTTTTAAAAGAAAAAAATTTAAAAAAGTAATAAAATTAAATAAATTAGTTACAAAAGCTAAATAAATTATTAATATGTACAGTATTTAAAATAAATAAAAATATATAATACCGTATCGCAATTTAGTATTATATATTTAATAAATTATTAATATTCAATATTTATAATAAATATGAATACTATAAATATAAATACAAATTATTAATTACATAATTATTATTAATAATCCATTAAATATAATCTTATTACAAAATATGGACTTTCCGATTCCTACGAAATAAGGCGTCGCGTCGCAACTTGCGACTCACGACTCTACTTACGACGCGACTTTTGCTAGCAGTGGTTAACATCGTAAGACACTTAGACAGGTTAACTTCGCTCACCCTGGTTTTTCCTTTAAATTATCTTGAAAATAAAATTTGATATTTGTATTATCAACTGAAATATTCTTAATTGATCATGAAAGGATCAAACTTTTTTTAAAAAATAATTTACTGAAAATAAATAGGTGAGCAAAGTTAGTCCCTCCTACGGTACTTTTCAATTAATTTATTTAATATATAATTAAATGAAAAATGTTCATTAATTGAATAATTCTATTAAATTTGAACTTATATCCATTAAATGTTAATTAAAATGTAAACTTTTCTGAAATACTTGTTTATATTTTCCAATTTTCAAATTCTTATATTTCCTCAGTTATTTTCAGGAATTGTAAATTACTTTTTTGAAATTTCAATTTTTTTAAATAGTATTACAATTTAATTAGTTATTATCCTTAATTTAAAATTAATTAAAAAAATAATTCATTAATTATTATAATATTCATTATTTATTACAAATATGAATATTATGAATTTAATTTAGTTACTATCATAATTATTAAATTTAAATAATTCAGTAAATGTTTATCTATTGCCAAATCTCGACCTTACGATTCCTCAGCAAACAATCGTAGTCTCGCGTCGTATCGTAAGCACTGCTAGCGAAAGTCGCGTAGTAAGTAGAGTCGCAAGTTGCGACGCGACGCGACGCGACGCCTTATTTCGTAGGAATCGGAAAGTCCATATTTTGTAATAAGATTATATTTAATGGATTATTAATAATAATTATTTAATTAATAATTTGTATTTATATTTATAGTATTCATATTTATAATAAATATTGAATATTAATAATTCATTAAATATATAATACTAAATTGCGATACGATATTATATATTTTATTTATTTCAAATACTATAAATGTTTATAATTTATTTAGCTTTTGTAACTAATTTCTTTAATTTTATTACTTTTTTAAAATTTTTTTCTTTTAAAACTTTTTCTATACATTTTAAATCTAATTAATGCCCAATTACTAATATTATAATATTTTTATATGGGTGATTTTATTGAGAGAGCCACTTATTTTCTTAAATTTAAAATCTAAATTTTTTCAAGATTTCTCAAAATTTGTTTTGTACAATTGTCAGAGTAATATATAAAAACTTAATTTACTAGTTTTCAAAATTAATTTCCAAGAGTTTAAATTATATTTAATGAATAAGCAACAGCTAACCTAGTATTTTTGTCATTTTACGATTATTTTTTTCATATTTCTATTATTTTTGCAATTTTAGAATTATTTTCTACAAATTTTAATTGGGTACTATATTATTCAAATTATTGAATGCGACCTATTAATATTTAATATAGTAATTATTATTGTTATGTCAAATTTTATTTTATTGTTGCTTGTAATAAATTTTTGAATTTATAATTTTTTGATGGGCTTTTGCACGTAAATAAATTTGTTTATTTATTTATTTATTTATTATAACAAATTCAATTTCTTTTATTGCCATGAATTTTTAAATTTATTTTATTAGTTTTCAATTATTTCCTACAAATTTTAATCATTTCCTTAATTATTTTTATTATTGTCGTGAGTTTATTAAATTTGTAAATTTTTTTCAATTACTTTAAACAAATTTCAATTATTCTCTATAAATTTTTTATTTATACAACAGCTTTTAATTATTTATGTCATTGTTCAATCAGTTTCTTAACATTTCAATTGTTTGGTCAATTTTTAAAGTACTGACTTTAAATTTTTAATTTTATGCACCAGTTATCAATTATTTTTTCAAATTACAATCATTTATGTTATTTTTTAATTATCTTCTTGTAATTTCAATTATTTTTTAATCTTTTCAAATATTATTTTAAATTTTCTTTTGTGCTCTTAAATCTTCACATCAATGTCAGGAATATCTAAATTTTCTACGAAAGTTCAATTCACTTTAGTTATTTTTCAATTATTTTCTTGAAATTTTTAATTTTTTTAAAATTATCAATTATAAATTTTTGTCATTTCTCAATTATTTTTTCAAATTACAACTATTTTTAACATTTTGGAATTATTTTCTTTGAATGTCATTTTCTTCAATCTTTTTATTATTGTCATGAATTTATTAACTTTTGAAGATCACTTTTCAATTAATTATGTCATTTTTCAAAATTATTAATTTCTTCACATTTTAATTATATCGTTAATTTTTTAATTAATGTATTACATTTTCTATTTTCTTACTTTATTTTTGAATATATTTCTCATTTTTCATTAATTTTATTCTAAATTTTAGTTATTTTTGTCATTATTCAACTATTTTCTACACATAATACATTTTTTTAAATATTTTTTAACTATTTTTTTCAAGTTTCAATTATTTCCTTGAAAATTCTATTTTTTCCCAAATTGAAAAAAAGATTTCAGATTTTACTTATTTTTCTTACTTTTCTAACCTCAAGTTTAAGACTTGAAATGTTTTTTTGTTTAATTAATATTTTACTTTTATAACAGAAGACAATAAATAGAATAAAAAATTATATGATTTATAAATACTTTAGGAACACATTTTGTCAAAATTAACTGTTTTAAAACAAAAAAACATCTCAAGTCTCAAAGTTGAGGTTAGAAAATGAAGAAAAATAATTAAAATCTGAAAAAAATAAATAACAAAGTTGTTTGGAGATAGGACTAGGAATTGGGAAAAGAGTGAAAACAGTATATTATATTTAAATATAATAGACAAAGGCGCCTGTCATCTCAGCTCAACTGACTGAATAGACATACGCACAACAGCCTTTCCCCTCATTCGCTTTCCTAGTCGGCCGCCTGACAAGCTACCAGTGGTGGTAGAGCGACTCGTCGCAACGACTCGCTCTTTCGCATCCATGTAGAACGGGCTTCATCTGGAATGGGCATTACAGTGACGGTAGACGCGGACTCGGTCGCGCGGGAGATGAGACGCCATACGCGTGAGCTATACTCATTGTTAGATAACTCGCGCGCGGTAAGACATGAAATGCTGTATCTTCTTAAGTTTTTGAGAATCCCACTTTTTTATTTTTGCTATGGAATCATGAAAAGCCCCTCTTGATGATTCTATAAAAAAATTTGGCAAAATCGACTAAGAACATTGTTAATTTATAACATTAACAATTAAAAAGATAATTTTTTCAAACAAATTAAACTTTTTATTTATAATTTACATATTTATTAAAAGTACGTTTCTTAACCTTCATCCAATTCAATTTTGATTAAAATCGATTCAGGCAATTTCGTGATATTGAATTTTTTATAAAATGTTGCAAAAAAGTTTAATTGTTTATAACTTTTAAAAAAATTTGAATTTCGAAAAATCGTTTGGAGGTTTTCTTAGGGACATCATGGACTATCAAAATATGTAGGTGTTACTTTTTTTTCTTTTCCGAAAGATATTAGGGGGCCACTTCAGGAATTCTTACCCATGTGTAGATTACAAAATAATATAGAGATTGTGATGATGATAGCGCTGTAAAAGAAATGGCAAGAGTTTTCAGACAAAAATTATCAAAATTTCTCAAAAATTTTGTTATTTTCTTGACAACGCTATGCAGGAGCGTAGCAACTGTTTTACACGGAAAAAAATGTTTTTCGAATACTACAAAATTATTTCAGTAGTCTTGGATAAATCGCTTCACAAAGCAAAGTTTTCTTATTGTTTACTAAATTTTCTGCTCTTAATGTCAAACTGTTCTGAACTATTTACGAAACTTTCTGTACATTTTATAAAACAGGTCTGTAAAAAAAAAATTCTGTAATTCATATAAAACTAATTCAGCAAAAGTTATCAAATTATTTTGTGGAAAGTACAAAGTAGTTCTATCTAAATATCAAAATGTCCATTTGTACGAGTTACGAATGAGTTTCGTAAAATATTTGACTGCGCTCGCGCGCGCGCAGTTAACAGTGTGCTGTGTGTCTATCACAGTTGAATTTGAAAGGTAATCTATTAGACAGCTGCAACATAGAAAATGATATTGTTATTAGTATATGTTACAACAAACTTTTAGCAACTGTTTGAAACTAATAGAAAAAGAGAAATACCATAAATTTTTGTATTCATAATATAAATTACGATTTATTTATACTTCCAATACAAACAATTTTCAATCCAATGTCTTCTTTCATTATTTTGTTTTTTAATGTTTAATATTCTAGTTTTAGTTTAAATAAAAAGTACTTTTCAAAGAATGTCTGAAATAAATTACGGAAAACCAGAAAATGAAAATCTTTTTTATTTTTTAAAAGTCACCTGTTTTTGATAAACAGGTAATGTTGGTTAATATTGGTTTATTGGTTGGATTGTTTAAAATATTTTATTCAAAAGTTATTGGATAAGTAAGATTTGATTTAGATATATTTTTAAAGACAATGTTATTTAACGAAAGCCAACAATTAACGTTTTAAAGAGAAAAATGAGCTATTATTTGTCAAGATTGGATAAAAATTACATATTTCCACTATATTCAAAGAAAAAACATAAAATGTTAAATAATTATTATTTGACAACAAATTTTGACAAAACATAATTTTTTCTAAGAAATGTCAAACTTGATAATTCAAAATTTGGTGAAATTATTTGCTTATTTTCTTCTAAAAACACTTGAATGTTTTCTAAAAATTAGCTTTTTATCGAGTTTTATATTATTTTTTTTATATTATAAAATGTATTGTGTAATACATTTTATTTACTTTCTATCATTAAACAAAATGAAATAATGTTTAAATATTGCAAAAAAAGTACATCGGAAAAGGTGACACTTAACTCGGAGTGCCACTATGCCGCAAATGGTTAAACTAAAGAATCACAAGTGCCACAAATTTATCTTTGAAGAAAATGCAGTATTTCTTTTTGTAACATTAATTGTTTAACATTGTTTTTTGATATAATTAAGTTTAGAATGAAAATATTTCATTTAGCAATAAATTATTATTAAAAATAATAATAATAAAAAAATAAATGTTTATTTTCATACGTTAATTTTTATTGCACACAAGTAAAGACAGCATATTTAAAAAGATAGGAAAAAGTTAGCCCAGTTTAAAAAAAAAGATTAAAATCCAATCATTTTTAGCGGAGATACCGCAAATTTTACAAATTTGAAAAGCTAGATTCAGTTTTTGCGCGAGCGACCTCCGCGAGCCAGCGAGCTCCCCACTCCAAGAGCGCAAATACGAGCTTCCACTTTGGACCACTTTTTTTTCAACAAAGAATCAAATTATATGCATACTGATTTTTTTTCAATTAGATCCTAGATTCAACACTGTACTCTGTAAGTTTTAACGAAAAATATCAATAAACAAACTATCAGGAATTCAACAACAAAAAAAGTTATTTCCTCCCCCCCTTAAGCTATAACAATTTTTTTTTAAAACTCGCAGAAAACAATAAGGAATCGAATGCATTTTATCCTAATTGAATAAAATAACAATTTAAAGAGATACGTTTAATTGTTTATAAACAAAAAACATACTCTTTATTTAACGCTATTTTTTGCACTAAAAAACATCAAATATCAAGTGAATGCTAATGTTTTCAGATAAAATGACTTAATTCGATTCAAAAGAGCTATTAAAAGTTGAAAAATGTGAAGGCATGGGGCAAGGATAGAAATAAACAAAAAACTTTTTTTTAATAAACAAATATAATTTTGCAAAAACTATTTATCCGATTGAGATTAACTTTATGTCAATTTGTTATGAACCGTAAGAGCTACAATTTTAAACAATTTCAAAGCAATTGAACAATTATTTACAAAATTATTAAACAAATAAAATAATGCCATTTTTAGTGGTTTTTATTAATTTTCTACTAAACAAATTATCAAAAATTAATTTATGACCACTCATTTTAATGGTCTTTTTTAACCGCACATCTTTTATTCAGCACTTTTCTCTCTTAAATAATTAGGAAAGCAACAGTCACCAAGAAACCATTTTTGAGCATTTTCAAATTGTTATTAAAAATATTTCCAAACCTCTGATCCGGGGGGAATTTTCAGGAATTGTTACTAAGCCACCAAACTACACATTATTAATATACATAACCAGTAGAGAATTACTGCATATTTTGGCCTATTTTTTCACAGGGCGCCTGCACTACGTGTCTACAGGTGAATATTTAAGTGTACGAGAAGCTGCATGTCTTCGGTCCCTAAGCAGTGGTCAGGGATACAAAAAATGTAATTGCAAAATTAGCAAACAGCAGTGCACAACGCGAAGATGTTCTAACTAAAACTTTTTTTTGATTACTGAGAAAATTTAAATTTATAATAAAAGTGTATGTAAAAAGATAAATTAAAAAAAACTGTATCTTAAGAAATTTAAATTTATTATAAAGATACTATAGATATTTTTATAGATCATAAACTATTAAAACTAAAGAACAACTATTTGCAATTTGAAATTAATAAGAATTTTTTATTTAAGCCTTAGTCAGAAAGAGACTATAAATCAAACGACACATATAAAATTCAATATGGCATGGCATAACTTTGTATTATCAGACAGATTCATACACGCAGTTGAACAAAAATTCAAATTAATCCCGTTACTATATTTTCCATTGAACAAATATATATGTTTTTAAAATTATAATAAAATCGTTCATTCTTTTTCTATAAAAGATAGACTACAGTCTGTTTTTAAAGCATATAAATTCAACATAAAAATTCAAAAAGAAATCGGAAAAACATAGAGACAAACGAAAATATAAATTTAATGATCAGAATTGTTTTAATAGTCATGAATCGATAGATTAATTAATCAAATAACAAACCCATCAAACACATAAAACAATATAAAAAGAATTGATCATCGCAAATATCTGTTTTTTACTTATCGTAAAAGCTTTTTTGAAGCCACACTATAATTAATACACACGTTTCCCAAAATTTTAATTTCACAATTTAAACTTATTTTTATTTTATTATTTTTTTTTATTTATTAAAAACATTTTTTTTATACAAAAACTTACCTCTCATTGTCAGTGTTCTCGGCCGGCACTTACGAACGTGGCACGAATTCCGCCGTACGATCCAGTTTGCGATGATCAATTAAATAATTTATTCGCAATACGAAGAATCGTACGGTAGTTTCCCACAATTTTTTCCCTTCCAAAAGGGCTCAGCGCCACGTCGAGAACACTGGAAGGAACAAGGATCGAAACGAACTCTATATCTTCCAAATTAAATTAAATTAAATTTATAGGCAACCTGTCCCACAATTTAGTTAGACGGAAAGTCAACCACCGCTTCAATGTGCTTGTTTTAAAGCAACTATTTTGTGCAACCCACGATGCCATTTGAGTTCTTCATGTTGCAATAAATAAAATTTAAAATAATTATAAAATTAAATTAGAAATTTGAACATGAAATCGTTCAATTATTATTAACTAGATACATAATTTCTTTTAATGGCCTAAAAATTGTTAGGCTAGTAGCCATCCAGCCGATAGAAAATACCTAAAAAATGACTAGCTAAAATGACTAAATGAATTGAGTCATTTTTGGGGTACGATTTGAATGATTCCGTCACTAGAAATAGTCCAACGAAAAAGGGATTAGAAAGGTTAGTTTATGTCTAATTATGACCGTAAATGCTAAACCCTGAAGAATTTTATTATGCTTTCTCCCTCTGATAAAATGAAAGGTTCTTTAAAAGTCCTTTTTTCAATTCTAAATTATTTATATTATTTATTGCAAAATTATACTCGTTTTTCAATAATTTAGTTATTTATATGTTTATATAAATAAGACATATTCTTTTGAATCAAAATTCAAAAATGATATCAGAGTTTTAATATCTTCTACTGTTTATGAGTTACGTTACTATTCTTTTAATTGTAAGAATTTTACCGAAAATTTTACATCTCTGTAATTATCAGATATTACAGATTATAAATTTAAGAAAGTCGAAATTCTAACTTAAAAATTAGAACAATTTTATTTATTAAAAAATATTTAGGTATTTTTTACTAGTTCATTTGTCGCATTAGAGACGTCGAAAAAGGGACGAGCTATGTCATAAAACTTTCAAACATCTGGAATGGTTTAAAAATCAGAAATAAAAATGTCTGTAATTTTGTAATTATAAACTTATAAATTGGGAATTTGCATTCTACGTGTTTTAACGATTATGTGTATCTAATTTTTTTCCCGAAAATAAAAAATAACAATATTTATAATAATTGATTGTCATTTAATTTTATTCGTTTTGAGATAATTTTTAGATATTTATAATCGTGAAAAACAAAAGATTTATAATTTTTCAATTTACAATTTCAAATTTGCAATTTGCAAAATTTTTGAGTCATAAAACTTTTGGGTTACCGAAGCCATAAATGAAAAAAATATCCTGGTAGTTATCCATATCTTCCAGTTCAACGTATTTATGATCATATTAAAACTTAAATAAGTTCTCCCGAAATTTAAAGGGACTACCTACTCGGAGCAAAAAGTGGTACCTGGAATTGTTAGAGTAAAAAAAACTAAAAAATGTCGTACCAGTCATATTTTGGATGACTGGATGGGTGGTGGGTTGGGGAGGGGGGTGTTTGGCATAGTATAGAGGGGGGTGTTGGGCATATGATACATACACAGAGTTGCCAGATTGGGCTATAAAGCGCGATTAGGTATGGTAAGTACTTTGGTGTTAGTATGTACTTCTTCAAAAAACAATAATACTAATAACAATTTTTTATGCATCATATTAAAAATCTACATGTGACAGAATTCTTTTTTAATTTTTTTTTTAGAAATTGAATGCATTTATGCACTTTTGATACATATTTTTTTCTTAAAATATGTAAATAAAAAAACGCGATTTGGGCTACATTTGGACTTTCCTGTGCGTTTTTGGGCTTTTAAAAGTAAGGCGGTGTTTGGGCTACGCCAGTGCCTCCTAATCGCGGTTCTCAGTACCAAAAATCTGGCAACTCTGTACATTATTTGAAAACATATACTAGATGGACATTGGGTGGTAGGTTGTGGGTGCTAGTACCAAAGACATGTAAATTATTAATAATGTACAAGTTAACAACAATTTATTGTTTATTAACAATACACATTTTATGCAAATTAAATAGTTAATCAATCATCATTAAATAAGTTTCAAGCAAATAAAAAAAATTGTTACATTTTGTCCACCATATTGAATCCGCAATTTTGATTGCGCAATGTTCGGTTTAGGTTCCAATCAGCATGACAAAGCCTTCAAATTCAATAAATTATTTAGCTGTTACCAACATCTTTCTTGGCCGTGCAGGCGAAAAATGATATTTTTCAAAGGAAAATTCATATTTTAAGTGATTTAAATAGATTAACATTTTTTTTTCGCTTCTTACATATTTTTCCTGCATTTTGTAGGAAATAATCTTTTGTTTCCCGTTGGATTTATTAAAATTGATCATTTTTATCAAAAGTTATATGATTTTGACACAAAAGAGCAATTTTGCGTCGCACAGTGGGTAAAAATCGTGAAGTAGTGTTCGAATTGATTTTTTAAGCCCAATTTTTAACCGATTTCAGATTATTTTTATAAAAATGTTCACAAATAAATTCTTCAGAGATCTGCGAGAGCCGATTTATTAATTTTTGCGTTATAAACAATTTATGTTAAAGCAATGTGTAAAAAAGTGATTTTTAACATTTTGTGATCTTATTCATAGTAAAAATGTGTAGTGCTTAGAAGTGTATAAAAAGTAAAAAAAGTACGATTTTTAGAAAAAATTGTTATAAACAAAGAATACAAACAAATTCGCTTTTTGGACATGTGTGAGTAGAAAAACAACTTTTTTTAAAATATTTTTTTAATATGCAAATTGAAACTTTTAATTACAAAAAATGCATATTGCAATTAAATTTGCTCCTCTTAAATGAATTTTGTGAAACTCGGCATGAAGGACTTTTAGAGGTCACGGAATTCAAATCTGACCTCAAAATTTCAAAATTCACTGTTCGGAAGTTTTTTTATCTCTAACGTCACTAACCTGAAAACTGCGAGTGCTGACCCGCTAACGCGTACAAAACACGAGATTTTCGTACATCTGTGATAGAAAATAGCATATGCACCTCGGGAGGCCGATTTTTTGGCAAGCACAAATGTTCTCCGAACTCGTTTCGCACTCGCTACGCTCGTGCTACACTCGTTCTTCGAACATTTGTGCTTGCCAAAAAAACACGGACTTCCCTCCCTTGATGCATAATATACTATTTATGAAACTCGGTACAAACGGTTTTTCAGTGTTTCGTATTACGAAACTGGTGTATTTTTTAGAAATTTGGAATGTCGGATCCAATATGGCGGACATGAATTTTTTAATTTCCGAAAACGTTTATAAAACTTGGTGTAAAGTGATTTTTGGGATCGCTGAATACGAATTCGCTGCCATTTTTTAAATATTATAAATTACGAAGTGCTGTGGTCGTCCAACAACACCGACTACAACTACTCCTCAGAATGTATCATTGCCTTCTATTGCTGTCCAAACATGATCAGCATCTTCTGGTTCTGGTTGTTCATCCACATCTATGTTGGCTGCCGATGGAACTCTTGTTGCATCTGCTATATCAATATCTACTGTACCAAATTTGATACCTTTACAACCTCAATTGACATCTGTTGAGGTTAGGAAAATTATAAGTGATGAGTTGGCATCTCATTTAAATAGTATTACAACTGTGTTGACGACTTTCTCTAATACTATTTCCAGCAAGCTAGGTAGCATATCCTCTCGTCAGGATGTTAGTGAGCATAGAATTGGAGAATTATCTACTAAGGTATCAGACATTGAAGATATTGTAAACAATTTTAAATTGGAAATTGAAAATAAATTAAAATCGGTCAGCATGAATTTTCATCAATGTGTGGTGGAGGCTGAGGACAGGGTGGTAAGAAACAATAATGTTATTTTATTCAATGTTCCTGAGCAGGAAAATCCCGCTCCTGTATCGTCAAATGACTCTGTTGTCAACGTCAGAAACCACGTGACTCATCTGCTTGATGGTGCTATATCGAATGAATTACTAGTTAACACCAATATAATTCGTTTGGGCATTACCTCACAGACACATCTGAGGCCACGTCCAGTGAGAATATCATTCAAGTCTCAAAACAAAGCACACGACTTTCATCGAAAATTTATCAATGTCAAGAAAACCCAGAATCAATCGACGCTGAAGGATGTTTGGATAGATTTCGATAAAACACAGGCGCAACATAAGGAACTTGCCGAATTGAAAAAGGAATTACATCGTCGTCTTTCTACAGGGGAGACAGGAATTAAAATCTTATACCGTCATGGCAGACCCCTTATTCAACGAGCAAGTGTAGTAGAACCAGTCATGTAATGTATGACACAGTGTCTCAAAGTGCTCTTTACTTTAACTGAGAGATGGTTTAATGTCAGTATCTCCACATCAGAACTAAGTTTTTGTGAATAAGATGTTTTTATATGTGACATGAAATGTATTTTATCAGTAATTCACTTTTAGGAGGTGGAGACCTCACTTTTAGTTTAATTTACTTTTAGTGGAGACAGAGACAATTGTTTTTATTTTACTGGTTAATGTTAACAGGCTGGCCTATATTACAATTAGTTTAATTCGTAATAATTTATTTGTATAAAGTCATAGTTATTGATAACAATTGATATAATTTATATGTTATAGTTTTTTGTACTTAGCTGGAATTGTATTATACTTCATGGGTCTTAGACACCCATTTATATCATTAAATAAAAATAAAATTCAAAATGGTGAATCCAATGTGTCCGACACAAATTTTAAAATTAAGTTAATTTTTTTTAAACCTTGCTATCAGAGGGTTCTGAAAGTATGTGACTATTAATCTGAAGTCACATTCTATATATTTGAAATGTCAGTTCTGATATTTTTTTTTTTTTTTTTTGCGTAGGATGTGAAAACCTGCTACCAGGTACCCTGTAGCCCGTACTACAGGGTTATGCGGGGGTGGCGATGTTCTGCCGACCCGCTAAAAACACACCCTTATTTGGGGACCTTAAGACCACTCCCGGCTAGCACTTTTCGCGCGTATCGCCATCGGGAGTAGTCTTATATCCCCTCCTCTGTCGCCAAAGCGACTTTCTCCCTTATTCTACGGGACCTCCATTCTTTGGCGACCATCGAGATCTTTGACCCTCATAACATAATGTATGGAGGTCTCGATGGTTCGCCAATCCTCGGGAGAGCGAGTCATAAGCGGTATCATGTTCTCTAGTGTAACCTTGCGATTAACACCAGCAAACATAACCTGCCTCTCCGCGTCCCAACGCTTACAGCTAAAGAGTGTGTGCTCTGGGTCGTCCACTGGGAACTTGCAGTACACACACTCCGAGCTATCGACTTTTTCAAATCGCTCCAGATAGGTGCCGAAACACCCGTGCCCTGTGAGAGCTTGGGTTAAATAGTAGGAAACCACTCCGTGCTTCCTACTTATCCAGGTGGCGAGTGTAGGTATCAGCCGATACGTCCATCGGCCTGTCTCCTCCCCGCTCCATCGTTCTTGCCATCTGTCGACGAGTCTGCTTCTCGCATCTCGGCGACTTTGGTCCTTGCTGGGTCTATTATCTTCCGTATATGCGGAAGAATTTCTCTTCTTGAAAAGGAGGAAAACTTCCTCCCTTTCTTGTGCCAAAAGATCTGCCGGCGGGACGCTAGCAAGGACCTGAGCAGCACACGTCGGTACTGTCCGATAGGCCGAAATGATACGTGTAGTAACACTTCTTTGCGTGGACAGTATCCTTTTACAGATGGTTTTTCTTCTGTCATTTCGCAGGGTAGGAGCCCATACAGGTGCTGCGTATAGCAGCTTTGAAAAGGCAACACTCGCCACCAGTCTCCTCTTTGCTTCAGAAGGCCCACCAATGTTCGGCATTAGACGAGCTAAACTTGCCGAACACTGTTCGGCCTTCCGACATGCCACGGCTATATGGTGTTTAAAATTCAAAAATTTGTCGAGTTCGACACCTAAATATTTGATATGATTCCTCCATTGGACCTCGAATCCGTCTATCTGAATACCAGGGGCTGTATAACCACGTCTGTCTGTGACTAGCAGCGCTTCGGTCTTATCTAGAGCCATTTGGAGGCCTCTGGCCTCCAGCCAGCGCTTTGCCCTTGGGGGGCACCTCTCTGCATCTCCTCTTTCAGAGTGCAGGTGTCACCCTCGTATATTACCCACCTGACGCTAAGATAATTATCCATTATCCGCAACAGGTAGGGCGGTATTCCTTTGTTTCTCATCGACTTGATGAGATCTTCCCATCGCGCGGTATTAAACGCGTTGTGTATATCAATGGCTACCAACGCGCAGAAGCCCTTTTTCTTCCCTGGTCCCAGTTGGTTTTTTCCTTCTCTGGCTAAGTCCACCGCCTTCTGAATGGCGTCTACTGTGGACAGGCCTTTGCGGAAACCAAATTGGTTGTCAGACAGACTATTCTCTCCGGTCAAGTGAGATTGCATTCTCTGCAGAACCATGTACTCTAGAAGCTTACCCATCGTATCTAACAGGCATATAGGCCTGTAGGATGAGACTTTATTTAGAGGTTTGTCTCCTTCCCTTAGGAGGACCAGCCTCTGCCTTTTCCCATCGATTCCAGGCGCCTTGCCTGGCTTTAACCTGCTGCCTGCATTTTGCAATTCTCTAAGAGTGAAGAGTTGATCCTCACCGACTTGACAGTCACTCCAGTCCATCCTAGGCCATGGTTCTGCTGGAGGAAACAAGACCTTTATAATTTGCCGGACCCAATCGGGGTTGTCTAGACCGGGGGTCTTTTGCCTCGATAACAATTTCTTGGTAACGATTTTATAAGCCAGACCCCATGGGTCATTTTCGACGTCACCGATTAGGTTCTTCCAGCTCTTTCTTTTTGCAGCGCGTATCTCCTTCCTGAGGATTCTCTTGGCCTCTGTATATGCCTCCTTCAGCAGAGGATCTCCGTTTGAACGGTCATATCTCCTTCTTGCTTTGAGGCATGCCTTTCGCAAAGAGGCCAATTCCTCTGACCACCAGTATACATTTCTTCTTCGTGGGGCTGTGCTTCTACAACGCGGCATAGACGCGTCGCATGCGGTGACAATTATATTTCTCACCGTCCGCACCTCCCCGTCCAGAGTGTTCGGCCTCTTCACCCATCCCAGCTCCTCAATGAGGCGGGATTCTTCTAGGGACCGGCCGAACTTCTCCTTGTTAAGTTTCTTAATGTTCCACTTTGGGCCGTTCTCACGAAGAACTCCGTGGTTCCTGGCCCTCAGTGTGTTTCCCCTTGAAACTGAAAACTCGATATACTGGTGGTCGCTGTGAGTATAATCCTCCAGGACGCGCCAATTTTTCATACTTTTATGCAGGGGGATCGATGTGATCGTGAGATCAATGATTGATCCCTGCCCGTTTCTCCTGAAGGTCCAAGATCTCCCCTGGTTCGCAACCATCAGGTTGTTCCTGGAGATCATTTCTCCGACCAAGATTCCTCTTTTATCGAGCCTCGTCTCACCCCATTCTGGTGACTTAGCATTAAAGTCACCTGTAATGATGGTATCCAACCTGGATTTTCTAAGGCTGATTTCGAGGTCATCAATCTGATCTTCGAAGGCTGACAGTTGATCGTTAGGTGAGAAATAACAGCTATACATACGTATGCCTGCCATTTCCACCCACACGAATCCACTGCTCGTCTCCAGGAACTTATCTGCCCGCAACTCGGAATTGCAGATCTGTATGGCTGCTCTTCCAGATTTATCCTGAAACCAGGGAGCGAGATCGTTCTTTCTGTTCTGTTCAGTGCAGAACAAGACATCGATCTTCTTCTCCCTGGCGGTCTGCATTAGGAGGTCTTGGGCCTCCTTGCACTTATGCAGATTGATCTGCAGAAACTTTAGGCTTTTGCCTGTTTAAGCTTCTGCAGTTCTGCTTTATATACCGGACAAGATGTGCTGCCGGCCCAGTGCTTCAGTTCAGTTTTGCCTAAGTCTCCGCAAGTGATGCACTTGGGCTCCTAAACCTCACAGGTTTTGGCCTGGTGACCCGCGCCGCCGCATCTCCGACAGTTTTTGATTCTGTCGGGGCCTTTGCAGGTGCGAGTCGGGTGGCCGTATGCCATACACCTTTGGCATCTGACGGCTTCCAGGTGTTCACGGATTGGGGCGTTAATCCACCCAACCCGTATTTTTTCTATCTTTAGCAGAGTATTATACTCTGCCTCAGGGAGGCGTACCAACGCCAACATTGATCCGCGGAGTCGCGAGACAATGCTGACGGATCTCTCCGGGTTGGCACCGCCGAGCTTTTCATTTAGGGCCTCAGCAACTTCCTCCTTGGAGGTTGCTTCGTCAAGGTCCCTGATCTCCAATGTCCGCTTGTTTACGAGAGCAGTGACTGTGGCCCTCTCTCGAAGAGCCTCAGTCAACACTCCCGCAAACTGGGATGTATTTCCTCCTTTTTTGAGGACAAGGAGAAACTCATTGTTGAGTGTTCTCCGTGTTCTCAAAACCTTTCCCCTGAATCCTCTGGCTTGAGGGTCTTCTTCAAGTCCTTCAGGATTTCAGCGTAGGAATTAGGATCCTTCGCTGAAATCCTGACGGCTTCGGTTTGCCTAAGTCTCGGAAGAGAAGCTTTCTCTTTTCGGGGCTTCTCGGCCTGCTTCTCCTTTTTCTTGGCTTTTTAACGCTTACGAGCCTCCTTTTTTTTATCTTTAAAAGGCTCAAAGCCTTCTTCGTCTGGGGCTGTTGTGGCCTTTGCAGGCTGAGTGCCAGAGGGACCGGCGGCCATTTCTATGCCTAGAAGGACCTGAGCACATGTCCTCCTTGGCTGAACGCTTTCTACATTGTTAACTGCCTCGCCGGCCTTAACAGGCGTTTCCGCTGTCGCCGGAGGAAGCCTACGCCTTGTTTGTGGGACTCTTCGTTTTAATTCCCTTTCTTTTGGCGTGGGTGGGCTATCACCTTCCGTGCGGGGACTTTTTTTGTCGTCACCTGTCTTTTTCAAGCTAGCATTATTCAAGGCTGCCTTTGCAGACGTCTGGGTCTGCTTTTCAATAAACCGCAAATTTTTGCGGATTACTTCAAAGGCTGCCTCGAGCGCTGTAATTGCCTCTTGGACTTCCATCTTAATGTTTTTCTGCTTACCTATGCCCTTTTTAATGGTTGCAAAGAACTCTGGGATTTCGCCCAACTGTTGGATGACGTTTGCTCTAAATCGTTCCTGCTCACCAATCCGGACACTCGGAAGAAGATTAACTTGGCCAGACGTAGATGGCAAAGCCTCTACTTGGTCTTCGTTTACCTCCATGTCCTGGTTTAAATTTTCCACGTTGGTATCCATACTATCTTGTTTACCAGCGCCTGGTGCGTAAAGTGGCGGGCCGCCTTGATTGGGAACGGGTGTACCCTCGGACACTGCGGTCCTACCCCAGATCCCTGAGGCCCAATTAACACGCTTAGCCGTTCCCGGAATACACGGACGGAACGGACTCGCCAGTAGCAATGAAGGTTCCGACCCCTTACATCCATTACGCACTTGCCGGTCAATCCCGAAGGGGCTGGCTTCTGACACCCTACCGCAGATCCACCTCGGCAGAGCTACGCTCACATCAGACACGTACCTGCCACGGTTGTCAGTTCTGATATTACTGAAAAAGATTTAAAATTATTTTTAAAATTATGCAACGTAATATCAAAGAATTTAAAATATGCTAATTACAAATCTGCTATCATGCATTATTAAAAACATTGGATAAAGTTTCAACTAGTATTTACTACCGATTTTCTTGAAACTACGTATACTTACGTATTTTTGTGCACTGATTACGAATATTATAATGAATATATAAATAGTTTATTCTCCCTTTTACGGGCTCGAAGGGCTCCCGTTCCCTTTACACTTGCTTACAAACTATATACATTAAATCTTATCCTACCTTGCCATCACCGCACGCTATCTTATATTCTACTTAACCTACTCGTGTGCCAGGGCTTCCGTTTCCTAACCTTTATGCTCTTAAATGCGAGCCTCACGACTTTTCTTACTCATTGTTTACTTAAACCATCATTTCTTTATGCATCAACCCGTCCCTAACTTCATTCGCTCTCTCCGTTCTTCCAACTCCCTCATCCATACTTCCCCCAGCCCACTTTCATCCAGAACCCAACATACACTCTCCCCTACACCCTTTCCTTCCTCATTCACTCCAGTAAACCTATTATATATATGCGCCTAATCCTCTTGCTCAAACCCACATACCCTACATAACCTCTCCTCCTCATATATCCAATATTTACACTCTTTCATCCCCTCCCCCATTCTAAACCTTAACACTCTATTCCACTTTCTCTCTTTCTTCCATACATTCAAATACCTCGGTACACCCTAATTTTTCACCATCCAATACCATCTATTATAATTCGACTCTTTAATTCTCATCCATCTTTTCTCCTGATCCTTACTTCTTAGATGCTTTTCCAATTCCTCCCAATTTCTCCATCTTTTTCCTCTTTCTTATTTCCTTACCAGCCATCTTTCCTTCTCTCCTCCGATTCTACTCTCAACCGCTTTCTTCTCCCGTTCCATTACCTCCTTCCAACACATATGCGCTATTTTGCTACCTCTTCCTTTCCTTAACTTTTCCTCAAACCCCCATACCCTTTTCCTTTGCCTAACAATCATTTTATCCCTACTCAAATCTTCTATGATCATATACCCTGGGCAGCTTCCACTCACACCCATCACACATCTCAGAAACCTTTCATGCAGCCTTTCAACAATCCCTCTTTCTTTCCATCCTCATACTTCCACACCATAGCTTACTACCGACCACACCAGCGCATCAAACATCCATACTCTTCTTCTCCAATCATTCTTAAACCTTCTTTTCCCTATTCCCCACACTTGTCCCATTACTCTACATGCCTTTTCCACTCTCTTCCTTACATTCAACTCATTCAATCCATTCGACTCAAACCAATATCCTAAGTAGCAAAATCATTTACCTCTTCCACAACTTTCCCATTTAATCTAAGCAACTCACTTCTCGCATCCTTCCTTTTCCTGAATCTCACTACTTTTGTCTTCTCCACATTCATCCACAAATCTCTCTCACACACCTACTTCTCAAATTCATTTAACAACAACCTCATTCCACCAATATCCTCCGGAAGTAAAACCACGTCATCCGCATACGCCAGGGTATATATCCTCGATAGCCCTAACACTACACCTCCTTTCCCTCTCCTCTATAACCTTCCCTCCAAATCCGCAATTAACAAGTTAAAGAGCAAGGGGCTCAGCGGACACCCCTGCATCAATCCCCTACCTAGCCAGAATTCCTTTCCATACTTTCCTCCTACTCTGACCTTTACTCTTGAGTCCTCGTGAATCTCCTTTATCCTCTCTATAATGCTCTCTTCTATTCCTCTCTCTCTCAGTACCTTCCACAGCACCCGCCTGTTTACTGACGGGAAAGCCGATTTAAAAGCAACAAACACCGCTACCAACTTCCCCCCTTTCTTCTCCAGTCCTCTACTCACTAAGTGATTCAAGACATATATATTGTTTATCGTCCCCATTCCTTTTCTAAATCCCGTTTGATTATGTGAAATGCAGCCTGACGCTTCTACCTTCTTTTCCAACCTACTTCTGATTACCTCAGCATACACCTTGTACGCCACCGGCATCAATGTAATCCCTCTATAATCTTTCAAGTTTCACCCTTCCCCTTTTTTCACTATAGGTACTATCACTCCTGTCTTCCACTCCTCCGGCCATCCTTTTCCTTCCCATACATCACTAATTAACCTTCATATCTCCTCCCTTACACCTGCTCCTCCATATTTCAATTCCTTATTTTCCATTCCTTCCATCCCCGCTGCATTATCTCTCTTTAGGTTATCTACCGCTCTGTCAATCTCCTCTCTCCTAACCTCATCCTCTCCCTCCACTTTTCCTCTTACCCTTCTACCCTCTCCCCTTACTCTCACCTCTACCCCTTTACACATCTCCTTAAAGTATCCCGTCCATTCTTCCAAGCTAATCTCTACATTTATCTCCTGTCCTTTCCTCCTTTCTCTATTTATTATTTTCCATTCTCTACCTTCCCTTATCGCCTTTTCTACACTCTCTACATACCTCCCTCTTCATCTCCAGAAGCCTGCCATGCACCCTATGTCTTCTATTATATTCTGCCTTAACCTTCCTTTTCTCCAATTCGTGATATGCTCTCTTAAAGTCTCCTTGCTCTTTTCGCACTCCTCAAGGTGCCTCCTTTCTTTATTATCTTATTTTTAGTCTTTCCTTTTAACTCTATCACCACTGGAAAGTGATCCGACCCCACCTCACTTCCCACTTCTAACTTCTTTACTTTCTTCCTCCCAGTCTCCTCCGGCAATATATATTCAATCACCGAATTACCCTTACCCTGAAACGTAAATTCTCTCTCCTCACCCCCACTTGTATTCCCATTTAATATCGACCACCCTCTGTCTCCTAACATCCATAACAATTTCCTCCCCTCCTTATCCACTTTCTTATGCTTTAAATTCCTACAAAACTCTTGTTTTTCTTCATCCCAACAACCCCCCTCCCTTTCCCCTGTCCACATATTGAAATCACCTCCTATTATCACTATCTTATCTTTGCCTTCTTCCATCCACTCCTCCAGCCTATCCCACCCTTCCTCTTCTCCTCTCCTTCCGTACATCCCTACCAGGCACATTTCCTCTTTCCACATCTTTATTCTCCTCTCCATACACCCCTCCATCCCTTTCTCTTCCTTCTTTTTTCTCGACCAGTTTATGCTCTTTCTCACTTCTACTAACATTCCACCCGACTTTCTACCAGCCTTCTTTTCTTTTACTGCTGCTTGCACCTCCCACACATAACCCTTAGGAGCCTTCCATTTTAACTTTCTCCAATCTCCCTTATCCACCCAAGTCTCACTCAGAAACACCACATCCCATTTTTCTATTGTTGTCCAAAAGCCATCATCCTTATTCCCCAACCCCGCTACATTCCAAAAAGCCACTGTCTTACCCTTTCTTCTTTCCTCCCAGGCTCTCTGATTAATCAACCAGCTTACTCTTCTCTCCTCCTGCGTTATATCTTCCTCTATCCTCTCTCTCCTACCTCTCAACGCTTTTTTCTTATCCATTACCTGCCATTTCTCCTCTTCACTCCCTAACTCCACTACACATACCGTCGGTCTCTGCCTATCCCTCCCTCCTACCCCCACTACTCTCCTCACTGGTACCTTCGCCTCGATCTCCCTTAATATCTTTTCTACCTCTTCCTTCTTCTTTCCTCTTTCTACTTTTAATTCTCTTATTATAACATTAGCCTTCCTTCTATCTTTCTCGATTCGCTCTAATTTCCTTTCCAACACTTTTACCTTTTCCTCCATATCCCCTCCATTCAGCTTCACCATATCCCTCTCCTCCCCCTCCACCTTGGTGCTGCTCCACCCTTCCAACTTTTCTATTCTTTTCTTCAACTCCTTTATCTCACCTGCCTCCTCCTTTCTTCTCCTTTCTACCCTATCACACATTTCCTTCACCTTCTCTTTTTCTTTCTTCCACCCTTTATCCCACTTGTCCAACTTCCCTCTAATTTTTCCTATCTCCTCCCATATTTCATTTAACTGTTGCTCTCTACTCTCCTCTTTTTTAACAATTTTCTAACTCCTCCTCCATCTTTTCGAATCTCTCTCTTGTCCCTACTGCCAATTCTCTCACCGCTGTCGTCACTCGCTCCATGCAATCCTCAAAATATCCTTTGTCCCTAATTCTTTTCCTCCCCCTCCGACTCCAGACTACCCGCACGCTGCACCCTCTCAAAATTACTGCGCCCACCCCTTCTGACAGCCTCTGACTCCACTCCCGTCTTCGGGGTCAGGAACACCTCGTCCTCTGCTAGGACTTCCTTTTAAACAGGCGAGCTTTCACCCGCCTGCTCTGGGTTAGTCCCGTCACCTTCTGCCATCTGCTGCCCCTGCTACCCAGCCTTTCACTTTGCTCTTGCCTACCCAGCCTTTGTCTCTCCTCTCACCTGCCCAGCCTTTCACTCTCCTCTCACACCACACTTTCCCCGCAAACACACCTAACCTCTAATTCACCCATACTTTTACCCTGATTTCACACACACTCCTTTCTCTTACACTCAAACCTCAACCACCTACGCAAAATACACACACTCTCTTACCTTTTTAACTCACACGCGCTATTTCACTGACCACTAAACACCTTATCTTCTGCACAAAACCACAACTTGAAAATTTCCCAACTACCACGAACGGTACCGGAAACGGAAGCCCGAATATTATAATGAAAACTCCCGCAAATTTGATTTTCATAGCAAAAATCATGAAAAACCTAAAAAATAATAGTTTTTTGTTATATATTTCAAGAAATACGCAAAATTTCAAAAAAAAAGTTTCAATAAAAGTTGTTAGTCTAATTAAAATACACATTTTATGTTGTTTAGTTTTTTTTAAATAAAATCAACAGTTTTCGATAAAAATGCAAAAACTTTATTTGTAACGTAATTTACGTATTTTTGTGTAATCATTTTAATAATCTCCCCGTCGCACCCTCTACTACCGCTGTAAACATTACAGACAAAATACCGGGTGGTTGGGGTGCCTCTTCAACCCCTTGTCTAGGGTTCTATCCCTTGACCTCTGCAAGGGTAACCCCCCGAACCCCCATCGCGATTTCTATTACCTCTATGTACACTGCGTTTCATATATGCGGTCCTTCCGGTTCATTGTTCGTTTATTGTTCAAACAATAAACCGGAAGGACAGCATACATGAATCGCAGTGTACATTTCAGACAAAATACCGGGGTGTTTGGGTGCCCCCCGAACCATTCATCGGGACTTCTACTACACCTGGACCCCAGCGTACGTAATGAATAAGTATTATAACGTAATGAATGTAATGATTTGTAATGGACGTAATGTTACGTAATGTATTAACGTAATTACGGCTGTAAGTAACTTAATATTGATATAATGTGTGTAATTGGTCACATTTATGGTGATTTATGTTTTCCACAATTATTTCGTAAACTAATTGGTTTTAGTAAAAAATGCATCAAATATAAAATGTGTACTTTAATGTCATCTACAAGTTTTGTAATTTTTTTTATATTTGCAATATTTAAAGAAATAAATTCAAAAAACCTAAATTTTTATGATTTTTTATACATATTCTTTACCATGAAATTCAAATTTGCGGGTATTTTCACTATGCTTTTCGTAATCAGCACACAAAAATACGTAAGTATACCTATTTTTAAGAAAATCAAAGGTGTAACGGTGCGTTACAAATAGTTAGGGAATTAGGGACGATTGTCGTCGGCAATTTCCGAAAAGGGCCGAGCGACAATCGTCATTTTCAGAAACTTATACGAGATCGCGATCGACGGAGTTAGTATTCTGTAACCCGTGTCATTGAACAAGTGCAATCGTAAACTATCTTTCTGGTGGTGTCCGAATTCCAGTTGATTATTCGAACGAGGTTCCCCGGTCTTGTAATCCAGAAATCCTTTGAATATATTCAATTGTAAGTTGATTGGTTATCAAATATAATATTTAAATTTATTTGAATGTGTCCTCAATTTCCCTCAACTTCCCCTTCCTGAAAATATAACCCTTATCATCCGGGCAAAAGGGTTATACCTGGCGCCCAACGTCAAAATACGAATTAATGTACTAATTAATTTTTTTTTTTTTAATTCCAAAAATCCATTAATGAGAGTCCAAAAGTCCGTCCAAAATCCTTGTCCCAGAAAACAGGTGTGAAAATGTTGAAAGAATGTGAAAAGTATGAATGAAAATTAATTTAATTTTAATGATAAATGGAAAATTTATAATGTTTAAATTAATGTATTAGGAAAATACAAAAATAAAAGGAATAAAAGAAATAAAAATTGCGATAAACGGAAGAAAAAGTCGGTTGAAAATATAAAAAGTGTAAGAGAGTGAAGAAAAAAGAAATAAATAAAAAGAAAAATAGTGAAAAAAGAGTGAAAACTAGAAAAAAGTGAATTTATTGAAGATTGAAGAAAACGTGGTCGCGAAAAATTTTAAAGTTAACGAAATTAGCGAAGGTCGCGTATGTTTACGAGAAGTGCCGGTTGATCTGATAACGATCAGCTGAACGAAAATAAAACGAATTCCAGAGAGAAATGAAATAAAATTAAAACGAAATATAGAAATAAAATAAAATTTAGAAATTTAGAAAGAAAAAAATAAAATGTTAATGATTTTTAATAAATAAGTAAAGAGGAAAAAGTTTAAAAGTAGTAAATTGGAAATATTTAAAACGAAAAACGGAAAAAATAAAATAGAAGAAATTGTATAAAAACAGTTAATAAATAAATTTTAGAAAATTGTGGGTTTAAAATTAAAAGAAAAATAAAGAAAAAGTAAAAGTTTAGATCGTAGAAATTAAAATTTTTTCTTATAAAATTAAGAAAATTTTAATTTGGGATAAGAATAGTGTAAAAATTAAAAAGTTTAAGAAAAAGTTTAAAAATAAATTTAGTGGAAAATAATAAAATGAAAGATGAAAGAAAAGAATTAAAATGTAAAAAGAAAAGAGAAAATTTTTTTTACTGAAAAATAAGAAATTTGTATTTGTGAAAGAGGAAAAAAGTGAAAATTTAAAATAAAAATAAATAATTAAATTTAGTGGAAAAATTTTATAAAATAGTTAATGGTGAAAAAAGTTTTAAATTAAAACTTGGAATTTAAGAAAATTTTGAAAGAATAATTGAAAGTAATAGTAGGGTTCAAGTGTCGACAACTGAAGGTCAAGGTCGATGATTAAATTTGAAAATAAAATTAGTTTGGAAATAAGAAATGAATAAATATAGAAACGAACGAAAAGATTTTAGAATATTTTAAATTAGATTTTATTTTATTTCCAGGAAAGGTGATTAAATGTAAAAAATTTATTTTAGATAAAAGTGACAGATTTTAGAAAGAAGCGAAAAATAATTTATTGTAAAAAAGTGAATAAAGTTATCGGTAATTTCGGGAAATGAAAATTAGTGAAAATAGGTAGAAATTTTGAAAATTGACAGAATTTTCAAAAGTGAAAATTTTTACTAGAATAAAATTTTATAAAAGTGAAGAGAATGTGAAATTGATTGGAATGAGTAAATTTTCTTACAATTCGACAAATTGTGGAAAATTTAATTTTATTATAATCGATAATTTTCGGAAAATTTAAATTAGTGAAAGATAACGGATTTTTGAAAATTGACAGAATTTTCAGAAGTGAATATTTTATTTCGAATAAAATTTTGGTTCGCGTAGAGAAAGTGGAATTTAATAAAATAAATTGATTTTCTTACAATTTGACAAATTGGGGAAAATTTATTTTGTTATATTAGCGTTTAGAAAAATAAAATTAGAATGGCCGATAAACGTCGATTGAGACCACGAAAGGGGGAAAAACAAGAAGAAAGCCCCAAAAATAGTGAAAATATAGGAAGTAATGAAAATTTAGAAGATAGACGCGAGGAACAAAACGCGGAATTTCAAGAAAATATAAATAAGAATGATAGTGATGAAAGTGATAGTTCGAAAACAGATGGTTTTTCGGATTTTTCTGAAATGGCAAATAATTTCAGACGGGAAAACATAAAATTTGAAAGTAGTAGAAAAGAAAAGGAAAGTTTAGAACAAATGAAATTTTTAAAAGAAAGTGTAGAAAGAAAGGATCGTTTAATTAGGGAATTAATGAAAATAATTCCGCGAAGTGAATTAAGGGAATTAAAGTTAAATGAAACGGCACCTCAGGAATCGGACACGAGAAAAAACCAGTTTAGAAAATTTTCGGTACCAGGAAAATTTTGTAGTGATAAAGAGAGTAGGAAAGATAACGAAGGTTCAAAGTTATCAGAAGCAAGATTACCGGTTGAAGTAATCGATTTAGAAAAGGAAGAATGTGAAAAGAAAAGTGTTAGAAATTTAGGCGCGAATAAAAAAATATTCACGGAAAAGGATAAACGACTAGGATATAAAGAAACGGAAAAAAGTTTCAATAGTCGGTACGACGGTAGCAGTCGGGAAACGTATAAAGTAAATTCTTTCATTGGGACGAATGAAAGATTATACAAAGAAAGAAAAGAATTATTAGCGTATGATGAATTTTTAAAACGTGAAAAAGAAAAAATTAGAAGGGAAAATAAATTATTAGAAGAAGAACATAGGCAAATGGTAAAAGAAAAGTATAAACCGGTAAAAAATAATTCTTTAAAGGCGGATAAATTATATGAACAGGAAAAATTAGAAGAAAATTTAGGAAGTAATTTACGATCGGAAAAAGTTTCAAGGGAAAATCAAAATAATTTTGGAAAACAAAATTTTGGTTTTAATTATGATTGGCCGAAAGATGATGATAGAAATAAACGAGGAGGTGATTTTCGATATGACGAATCGAATCAAGCTCTAAAGTATAGGTCAAATCAGGAAAAAGAAAGCGAAAATATTGGAAATAAATTTCAGAAAGATAACTTGTATGAAAATTTAGGAAAAAATTAAAATGAGAATAGGTATTTTAGAGAAAGTAGGCAGCGATATCCTGTTTTTGAAGGAACAGAAGGAAATCAGGAAAATAGAAATATTTTGACGAATATTTCTGGTACAATGTTTCCTTTTGGCATGGTTCAGACACCGTTTCAAATCATGTCAAATTGGCCGGTACGATTTCGTAACAGCAAAGTAGATAGTCCAGCACAATTTCTGGAAGACTTGTTCAGATTCAAGAAAGGATATCACATATCAAATTGTGATATGCTTGAGAATTTGGATGCAGTTTTTGCAGAGGAAGCTTTGGAATGGTATAAAATTTCCAAATATGGCTGGAGATCGTTGGAAGATTTTAGTGAAAAATTCATCAGTGTATTTCTGGATGAAAGGAATTTCGAAGAAATTTCCAACAAGATTAAATTTCAAAATCAGAAAGAGGATCAGGATATTCATTCTTTTCTGACTGAAATTAGGAAGCTGTTTATGAAATTGTTTCCGAGAAAATCTTTAGAATGGGAACTTCGCAGAGCTTACGAAAATTTGAGGATTGAGTATAAGTTATATATTAGAAGAAGAGAAATTTTAATAGATTTTCAAACTTTAGAAATAATTATCAGAATAACAGGCCGAGAATAACATTTCCGGAAGAAAATTTTTCTAATACTGGAACAGGACAATCGAGGCAAAAAGCGATTGAAATGAGTTCAAATAGAAATGAGAAAATTTCTGAAGAAAAACAGAAAATGGAGAGTAGGCATCCAAGCGCGCAGGAAGCAGAGAATCCAAATTCTGATTTTACGAATCAGAAAAATGGAAAATGTTATTTGTGTAAACAAATAGGGCATTTTAAACGAGAATGTCTGAGGTTAGAAATGAAAGTAAAAAATTTTGAAAGACCGCAAATTAAATGTTATTTATGTAATGAGGTAGGCCATTTTAAAAGAGAATGTCCATTGTTGAATCAGGGAAACGAATAAAGGGGGTGCTTGAGACGCAGGTATCCCCAAGAGAAAGTTTTTTACCAGAGATAGACACTATAGAAAATGGAGATAATAGATTTTTTGTAAAAGTAGATTTTGAGGATAATGAATTTACAGTTTTAATAGATTCTGGAGCAACACATTCATATTTGGGTGGAAAATTTATAGAAATGTTAAAATCGTATAGTGTACAAATTATTCCAATGAATGTTAAAAAAGTGAAAGTTGCAAATGAAAATTTAATGGATATGTTAGGAAAAGTAGAAATACCAATTACTATTGGTAATTTAAAGAAAAACCTAACATTTCGAATTGTTCCTGGTTTAGGAAGAAAAGCATATATAGGAGACGATATGTTGAAAAGATTAGGAATGGGGTATGATTATGGAATTGAGAAATGGTGGCTGAAAGATTTACCACAAGTTCGGTATAAAATGAACTTTGGAGAATTTGAAAATCTAGAAACACCAATAAAGGAAGAAATAAAATATAAAGAAGTAGCAACTCAAACGGGATGGTCAAGTACACAGAGAGGAAATGAGAAATTAAATTATCCAGAAAAATCTATAAATAAAAATCTACAGTTTAAAAAATTCAAAGATTTTGGAAATAGAAAATCAAAAGAAGAAAAATTAAAAGATAATTTAGGTAAAAGAATTATTTTAAATGAAAAGAAAAAGGAAATTCCGAAATTAATGGAGATTAAATTTAACAATAGATTCGAAATACTGAATACGATAATTGGGTGTGATGAGTCAGATCGGGACTCGATTGACTCATCTAATGACTCGGTTAGTAGGTCAGTAGGACGAAACAGAGATAAGAAGAAAATAAAAGAAAGACAGAATACTATACAGGAAAATAAAAATAATTCGAGAAATGAGAAATCATCAAATATTGTGAATTTAAAAGCCAGAAAAGAATTCAAATTTAAAAAGCCTTTGAATATAAATTGGATTAATTTTAAAAATAGAGCAATTTTAAATAACAATATGACTGGAAAAATGTTGAATGAAAATAAAATTGAAGAAAATTTTGAATTATTGGATGGAATTGTTGAGCTTACGGAAAGTCAACAGGAAAGATTGGATAAATTAATAAAAGAAAAAAGACTTGTTATTAATGGAAAGCACCCTGGTACTACGATGACAGAACATGTGATAGATGTTCAAGGTCATGAACCTGTAAAGCAGAGATATTATCACGTTTCCCCCAAGATTAAAGAAGAAATCTGCAAAGAAATTGATCGCATGCTGGATGAGGATATCATCGAGCCAAGCAGCAGTGATTGGTCCAATCCAATAGTCATGATAAAAAAGCCAAATGGATCGTATAGGTTTTGTTTAGATTTTCGTAAAGTGAATAATATTACGAAAAAAGACCTATATCCAGTCCCCCTGATGGCTGAAATTTTGGATATGCTACGAGCAGCCAAATACATATCCAAAATTGATTTGAAAGCAGCATATAACCAAATTCCACTAAGTAAAGATTCCAAAGCAATAACAGCCTTTATTGTTCCCGGAAAAGGCATGTATCAATTTAAGAAGATGCCTTTTGGATTGTGCAATGCCCCTGCAACTTTCCAAAGGCTTATGGACAGGATTATTTCCCCAGAATTAAAACCACATGTTTTTTGTTATCTAGACGATATAGTCATAGTGTCGAAGACGTTCGACGAACATATGTATTATATCGAGCTAGTGTTAGAAAGACTAAAACAGGCAAGTTTGGAGATCAATGTGGAAAAGTGCGAATTTGGCTGTGGTGAAATCAAGTACAGCTACAAAGATTTATAGGATTAGCATCATGGTATAGGAGATTTATACCACATTTTTCTGAAATTATTGAACCACTTCAGAAGCTTTTGAGGAAAAAGAATTCTTGGAAGTGGGGAAATGAACAAGATGAGGCGATGAAAAAGATAGTTACGTTGTTGACTACAGCTCCTATCTTAAGTGCGCCGAATTTTGAAGAAAAATTTCAGCTGGAAACTGACGCAAGCAATTCAGGTTTAGGTGCAGTTTTAAGCCAAGTAATTGATGGAAAAACTGTGGTAATTGGTTATGCGAGCAAGAATATGAGTGAAGCTGAAAGAAGGTATACAGTTTCAGAGAAAGAATGCTTAGCTGTAGTTTGGGCTATCAAAAAGTTTAGACCGTATTTGGAAGGCTACAATTTCACTGTAGTAACAGATCATCGAGCGCTTCTGTGGTTACACAATTTGAAAAATCCAACAGGTAGATTGGCAAGGTGGGCATTGGGATTATTGGAATATAATTATGAGATGGTGTATAGAAAAGGAATATCTCATGTAGTTCCAGATGCCTTGTCAAGGATTAATGACCAGGAAAATTGGGAACAAATGTTGGAAGAAATTGTGGAAATGGACCAAAAGGATAGTTGGTATGAAGCGAAGATGAAAGCAGTCAAAAACAAGCCATTTGAAAATGAAAATTGGAGAATTCGAGATGGACAGTTGTATTTCCACAGACTGGATCCATTGAAATCGGATTTGCTACCGGAAACTAACCCTTGGAAATTAGTTATTCCAGAAAGTTTAAGAAAGCAAGTGATGCTGGAAAACCATGACAACATACAGGCAGGACACATGGGTAGAGAAAAGACGTACCACAGAATAGCAGATAATTATTTCTGGCCTGGAATGTATTCTGATGTACTAAAACACGTGAAAATGTGTGAAATTTGCCAGAGGATAAAGGCAAATAACCAACCAAAGATCGGATTGATGGGAAAACGCATTATTGAGGAACCATGGACGATGGTTGCCACAGATATAATGGGACCGTTACCACAATCTAAAAATCGCAACAGATACATTTTAGTATTTGTAGATCTGTTTACAAAATGGGTGGAAATAGTTCCCATTAAAAAGGCCGACGGGAAAACAATTGAGAGTGAATTTCACAAGAAAGTGATTTCCAGGTGGGGAACACCTCGAATTCTCTTATCAGACAATGGGACGGAATTTGTCAATAAGTCGATAAGAGAATTGGCTCAAAAGTTTGGCATTCGGCATATGACAACGCCGAAATATTATCCACAGGCAAACCCGACGGAAAGATACAACAGATCAATAAAAACTGCGATAAAAGCATATCTCGACAAAGAGCATAATTTGTGGGATATTAACATCGAAGATCTACAATTTGCTTTGAATACGAGTGTCAATGCAGCAAAAAATTTACACCAGCTTTCCTGAATTTAGGAAGAGAGCTTCAATCCTTACAAACTCTGAGAAGAGAGATAGAAGAAGAAGACGAAATTGAATTTCAAGAAGTAGATAGATGGACAGATCGTCTGCGGAAACTGCATATCATAAAGGAACAAGTCTAGAAAAATTTAAATGTAGCGAATGAAAAACAGGCTGATAGATATGATGGAAATCGGCGAAAAATCGAATACAATGTTGGTGATTTAGTGTTGAAAAAAGACAGAACATTATCGAATAAAGCTTCGGGAATTGCGCAGAAATTAAGAAAAGATTACGAAGGTCCATATAAGATTGTAAAAAAGATTTCTTCGACAGTGTAGGAACTGGGGAAAATAAGAGGAAAATCGGTAGGGAATTGGAATATAAATGATTTACGGAAATATTATGGTAAATGATCAGGGAAAAATTAGAGAATGAATGTGAGAGAATGTCTTTTTTATTGTACTAATAAAAGATAATGTAGTAAAACAATTTTTGTATATTTTGATTTCAGATGGAAAGTTGGAACGAGAAATTTGAAAAAGAAAAGAGGGAAATAGTAAAAAGAGATAGAGAAATCTTTGAAAGAAAGATACAGATGTTGGAATGGGAAATTTCAGAAAGGAAAGGAGAATTGAGAGAGAAAGAAGAAGAGTTAATTCAAATGAAAAGAGTACTAAGAGAGATTAAACTAACCGAAGAAGAATTGGAAAGAGGAAAAAATTATGAGAACGTAGAAGAGGCAGCAGGAGGATTAGGAATTCTAACCTTAGGAGAAGAATGGGATGAATCCGAAGAGGAAGAGGAATCCGAAGAGGAAGAGAAATCCGAAGAGGAAGAGGAATCCGAAGAGGAAGAGGAGTTCGAAGAGGAGGAAGTAAAGCCGAAGAGAATTTGGACGTGGGAGAAAGAACAAGAAATTTTCTTCGAAATGAAAGAGCATAGATTAAAAAGGCAAGATAGATTAGAAGAAGAAGCAAGAGAACAGAAGGAGGAAATTGATAGACAATGGCAGGAATATAGAGAAAGAACATTAGCAGACATTCAACTCTTGACTACAAAACAAAAGTTAAAAGAGAAAAGGGAAAAAATGAACGAAAGAGTGATGCCTTTGTATCATGAAAAAAACTCGTCAACTACTTCTTCAGACTCAGAAGAAAAATCAAAGTAGAAGAATGAGAAGAAAAAATTATATTTTGGTTATGAGAAAATAGAAAATTATATTTTTTTGTTTAGGAGAAAAAGAAAATTATATTTTTAGTTATGGGAAAAAGAAAATTATATTTTTTTGTTTAGGAGAAAAAGAAAATTATATTTTTAGTTATGGGAAAAAGAAAATTATATTTTTTTTGTTTAGGAGAAAAAAAAAATTATATTTTTAGTTATAGGAAAAAGAAAATTATATTTTGATTATGAGAAAATAGAAAATTATATTTTTAGTTTTAAGAAAAAGAAAATTATATTTTTGGTTATAAGAAAAAGAAAATTATATTTTTAGTTTTGAGAAAAGAAAATGATAATTTTGGTTGATTTTGAAATGTGTGATAGAATTTTAAGTTAAGTTAGAAAAAAGAAATAATATTTTTTAGTTAATTTGGAAAAAGAAAATTTTTTTTGGTTTGTTAATAATTGAGTTAAGGATTTGTAATTTTTTTTATTCTTCCAAGAATAAGATTGGAAGTGGATGATAATAAAAATTAGACAAAAAGTAAAGGTTGTATTTATTTTGTGAACTACAAAATGACAGAATCTTTTGACTTTATTTTTTATTTTTTATTTAATTTTGTGAATTTGCGTTTTTAATTTATTGTTTCAGATGGTTGAAAGGATAGTATCGTGGAAATGTCGTTTTTGTGGAAAAGCTGTCATCAAGCAGTTGTACTTATTCCACGATGAGTTTTGCGAGGAAAGGAGAGTCCAAGGAAAATTAAAATTGTTGATGCCAAGTAAGGACGGATCCAGATTTAAACCAGCCAATTGGGCACAGAAGAAGGAGAAAATTGAGAAAATTTTAGAAAAAACTATTTTTGATAAGAAATTTTTTTTAAAAAATTTAAGTAAAGAAAATGATATTAGGAATGAGAGCGAATTTTTAGTTTTAGATACAGATAACGACGAATTGTCTGATTTGTAAACCTCGTCCCAAATGGGGGTGGGGGGGTGTAACGGTGCGTTACAAATTGTTAGGGAATTAGGGACGATTGTCGTCGGCAATTTCCGAAAAGGGCCGAGCGACAATCGTCATTTTCAGAAACTTATACGAGATCGCGATCGACGGAGTTAGTATTCTGTAACCCGTGTCATTGAACAAGTGCAATCGTAAACTATCTTTCTGGTGGTGTCCGAATTCCAGTTGATTATTCGAACGAGGTTCCCCGGTATTGTAATCCAGAAATCCTTGGAATATATTCAATTGTAAGTTGATTGGTTATCAAATATAATATTTAAATTTATTTGAATGTGTCCTCAATTTCCCTCAACTTCCCCTTCCTGAAAATATAACCCTTATCATCCGGGCAAAAGGGTTATAAAGGTAAGTACTAATCAGAACAACACCCCTAAATTATTTGTTTTTAGTCAGGTTGCGACCCCAAAAATGACTAGCTACAAACTTGTATGGAAAATATAAAATTTCTTACAAATCTGGTACCCTATATTGGATCCGCCATTTTGAATTTTGTAAATTAAATACAAGGTTCATAATCAGCGACCCTGAAACCCCCTAGATATAAAGTTGTATGAAAAATCAAAAATTTTTCAAAAGTTTGGTTCCGCACATTGGATATCCGCAATTTTGATTCGTGAAAATCCAATCTGAAATTTGTCTTCTAAGTTCAGAAAAACCCCTAGATACCAATTTGAATAAAAGTTATTGTGATTAAATGTGTACTTGCACGCTTTTTTAAATTTCAGATTTTTTTTAATAATAAAGTGGGTTCTTTCATCCCAAAAACCTTTTTCATTGCCGATATAGAAAAATATGCGTTACTTAATTTACGGAGAACTAAAAATCTAGCAAGTTTCAGCCTATTTAGTGAGAAACACTTGAGTTTGTTTACTGAACCTGTTTTTGCAGACATAAAGTTATAATTTATTTATAACCCTGTTTTTATAAATCATATTTTCTTTTAGGTACAAACATTGATTCTTTCATATTTTATTTACATACAATCGATTGCTGCTATTAATTGTTTTTCGAAAAACCATTGTTTAAAATTTTGTTTAAACAATTATTACTAAAAAAAATTGTAGATTTTGTAAAAATACTTCAGTACTTAAAAGGAAAATTTCTTCATTTCAAAAGTTCTCGGCTTTAAATACTTATTGCTTTAGCGTTAGAAAAAGTTTTTAGATTTAATAAAACTAGATAAATTTTGTGCCATGAATTTTCACATTAAAATGAATAGTTATCGAGAAAATTGAAGGACAAATTTTGTACAGTGTTTCCATGGAGTTAGAGTGTCACACAGTGAGCTGAGACGGAAAAGTAGGTGAAAAAAACTAATCTCACTGTTTTTTTTTTTATAAAAGGTAGTACCTAAAAGTTTTTGAGGTCGCTGATTACGAATCTGAAGATGATTTTAAGAAATTCAAAGTGGCGGATTTAATATGGCAGACAAATTATTAAAAAATGAGGTATTTTTATAAAACTTGGTATACAAGGGTTTCTGAGATCGCTAATGTCACGATCGGCCCTGTGACTTTATTTTTTTGTTATTAAAAAATAATAATATTTTTTAAATGTTTAATTATTTAAACATTATTAATTTAATAAAAAAGGAATCAAACATTTATTTGTTAAATTAAAGACCTTTTTAGGTCAAACAAACTGTCTTTATTTTTCATTGTGAAATGTAAACCATATTTCAAGATTGAAATTGGTTAAAACCGTCAACAATGCAAAATACGAATCAACCTAATGAATACACTTACAAAATGGATTTAAGTACATCTTATTATTAATATAAAGAGTCAAATAATCTAAACATTAACAACTTCTATTTTCTTTCAATATTACTGGTCACAAACGTAGACAAAGAATAAAAATTACACTTTTAAGATCAAAACATTATATTATAAATCTAAAACGCAAGGTGAGATGCTCTCAATTGTTTATCGAGAATTGCATCAATAACAGCATTTCAAAATCACAGCGAACTAATTTCATCAAGAATGATGAAAAGTTCATCAGCAAAATTACGATGACCCAAAACATGAGTTAATAAAACGAATGAACAGGGTGTCATCGTGGTCTTTTCGTCCGAGTCTCAAGAGGAGACGAAGGTCGTTGTTTGAGTTTTGTAAGGTAGCCGTCGCCTTAAAAAGACGAGTTGATAAGTTTTTCTTGAGTGGATCAAAAAAACGCCTCTTTTTGCGTTTTATTTTAAGTTTTGCATGTAGATCATTTAAAAGTGTAAGAAACTATTCATTAAATATTAATATAATTATTGAGAATTTAAAAGAGTTTTTTAATAAAAAGTAAACTTCAAAATAATAATAATAGAATATTTTATAAAAAAGAAAAGAAAAATACAAATAATAGAAAAGAATAGAAGGAATTATAAGTTACAAAGAATATATTAAAAGTGATTTAAATATATTGTCATTTAGTGACAATATTCCTCTGAAGGATTACAAAACCAATTTTGTGAGTATATTGATTATGTAAACACACCACATATACACTCATACAGTGAAATACACATTTTATTTAAATGAGAAAAATTATTAAGTACTATAGTTAAGTACTATTTAGATTGTCGTAATTGTTATTGTTATTTGCAGTGTAAGCATTGATTGATTTCAATAAACTGTTAATGTAGTAGAATTCACAAATACAATTGTTTTGTTTTTCTTCTTGATTAACTTATATTTCAACCAGAACAAAATACGGCCCTCTGTCGGCAGGTTTTATAAATAACGTGATATAAAGACGATCCCCTACTTTTTTTTATTATTAGATTGAATTAATATTATCTACAATCAATTTTTGTTAGTATAGGGTACATTATAATCATTTCACATTAGTTTATACTAAGTTGAATAGAAGTTTATAATTGGATTTTTGATTTTATTTTTATAGTTTCAAAAACCACCCTCTATCCAATACGACCGACATAAATTTTTCCACTCATGATAATTTTTGCAAAACTCAGTATAAAGTGGTTTTGAGGTCGTAGAATTCAAATCTGACTCCAAAATATCATAATTAAATATGGTGGATCCAATATGGCGGACATTAATTTTTTAATTCATGAGAACTTTTATGAAACTCGGTATAAAACAGGTTTTGCCCACACAGAACAAGATATTTTCTGAAACTTGCCTGGCCCTTACACAGAAAAAACGGGTATTGAACCCGTTTTGACTTGTTTTGAGTCGCAGCGAAAATGAGATTTCTTTTTCGCTTATTAAGTTTTAGTGCAAAAAGTTGCAAAATGACTTTTTCAGTTTTCATTAGTCATTTTCAACTTTTTGGACTAAAACGTAACATGATTAATGGAAATCTCATTTCCGCTGTGTCTCAAAACGAGCCAAAACGGGATTAATATGCAGGTTTTTTCTGTGTACGCTCCAAGTTTTGGAATATTTTAATGAATTTTCAGGCAACAATGGTGCAAGTAGTAAAATGTTCGCATGTGAGACAATATTGACACGAAACTTGAAAGAACATCTCATTATAATATTGAGGCAATTCCCCAACGTTAAATGATGTGCACTGGTCTATCTTGGCTCCTTTGGCCCGTATGTCTGCGCATTAGTTTTTAACCTTCTAGACATCTGCGGATATCATATATGTCACAAAATTCTGATAAAATGCATATAAAAAAAAATTTCGAACTTTTTTTGAAATATTGCTTGAATATTGCAGGATTTTTTTTTTGCAATATTTCCTGAACATTACATTGCAATTTTCAGGCAAATTTCGGGATTAATATTGCCTCACAAGCGAACATTTTCGTACTTGCACTAATGCCTGAACATTCATTTGAATGTTCAGAAACTTAGAGTGTAAATGTCAGGCAAGTTTCACGAAATATTTTGTGCTGTTTGGGTGGGTTCGAGAAATTGAAATCTAACCTGCAGGTTTAAAAGTTCAATACGGTGGATCCAATATTGCGGACATGAATTTTTAAATTTATGACAATTATTGTAAAACTCGGTGTAAATGTTTTGGGTGTAGTTCCGATTGTTACTTACCTCTGATTTTCTTGAAACTAGGTATACTTACATATTTTTGTGTGCTGATTACGAAAATCATAGTGAAAATACCCGCAAATTTGAATTCCATGGTGAAAAATATGTATAAAAAATTAAGGTTTTTTTGAATTTTTCTCTTTAAATATTGCAAGAATAAAAAAAAATTCTTCAATCAGCGCACAAAAATACCTAAGTATAGGTAGTTTCTAGAAAATCGGAGGTAAGTACTAATCGGAACTTTATCCGTCATACTAAAAAGAAGTATTTAAATTTACAAAAGTAAGTAAATGTTATAAGGGATGCAAATATCAATCAATTGTAGCTTTAAGAGGTTTATTATGTTTGCTTATAACGTGTTTTCCTTTTTCCGAGACCAATAAATAATAATTTTCACCTGTTAGTCAAGCGGTAAAAAAATTTAATTTCAAAAAAGTAACCGAAAGTAATAAAGGATGATAATGTTAATCAAGTGTGGTTTTAAGGATTGATCATATTGGGTTAATGCATTTTATTATTTTTAGGTCTCCAGTATATAATTTGTACCTTTTAGTCAGTCCGGGAAAAAATATTTAAGTTCACGAAAGTAAGTGAAAGTTCTAAGGGATAATATTATTAATTCAAGGTGTGTTTTAAGAAGAATGGCAATAGGGTTACCAAATCCGCAGTGTGGGTCGGAGATGGTGCGAACGTGGCGTCTGCAAATTGCAGCCGTCGATTGCTGATGTCGGAGGCTTGGTCGGCAGACGCACTGTCGTCGGCAGTAATACGGTTGGACAGGTGTCTCATAGGTGACTCTAGGATACCGGGCGCCCGCCTAGCAATTTAATGCCTTATCCACAAATCGGAGCTCTGTATGAACTGACCTTTTTTGACCGAGGCTCATGGGACTCGATTTGATATACAGTCGAACCTGGATAAGCGAGAACTGGATAAGCGAGAAACCTCTATAAGCGAAAGAAATTTGTCGGTCCCTTCATTTTTACATGTAAAAACCTCTGTAAGCGAGATTCTGTAAGCGAGAGAATTTTCTCGCCCGGACCTCTGTAAGTGAGCAAATTCGCTTTCGAACCTCTATAAGCGAGAGAATCTTGTCTAAAATTTTTTCGAAATATCTTCTGATTCTAGTTCTATTGATATCTTTTTACTTTTCGTAAATGAAAATAAAGAAATCAAGTATTAGCGCAGTTACTCGCGCAGTGAAAACAACGAAAATAATTTTCTCCTTAATATATATAATATGTCAAAACGAAAAATTAATAAGCTTCCATTAAGTAACGAGCTTAAAATTATAATTTAACTTAGGTAAAATTTACTTTCTTGAAAAACAAGTTGAGATTATTAAAAAAACTCTCTAAATCTAATGTATGTATTTAATGTATGTTGTATTTTTTTAATAAAGATATTTCATTTTAAATTAAATACATTAATATCAAACCAATTATAAATTAATATGTATATATATATATAAATATTTGTTAAAATATAATTAAAATATAATAAAATAATAAGAGTAATAAATCTTGCAGAACGTATAATAATGGATTACAAATTCATAAACCTCTATAAGAGAGAAAAATCGCACTTGGACCTTTGTAAGTGAGAAACTGGATTAGAGAGAAACCTCTATAAGCAAGAGAAAATAGCCGGTCTCTACAGCTCTCGCTTATCCAGGTTCGACTGTAGTTTCAAACCGTAAATGACGGAGACAGTAGGCGCCCAGTTGGTAGTAAAGCAGCGCCGAAGGCAGCAAGTGCTAAAGATCAGGATTCAGGAGGGGCTTGCCCATCCTATTTAGTGATAAAGAGACAGGTTAGCTCTAGAAGGGGAAGTGTCGCCATAGCCCCGTATCTCCTGTTGAAAGGACTGGGTCTTATAAGGAGTAGTACTCCTTAACTAGTTTAGATGGCACCTCTGTCAGAGTTAGAGCGGTTCTTTTAAAAAAAGTGAATTAAATCCACCTTTCTCGAAAATCGAAATATTTCTTTTCTTTTAATAATAGTTCAAATGTACAGTGAAAGTTTAATTATAATATTTATTACAGGTTTATATATCTGTTTTACCGTTTATAAGATTTTTTTAATAAAAGAAAATTGTAGATATTAATATGAATAAAAACTATTTATGGAAGCAATGAATTAAAAAAAAATTTGTTTTTAAACTTTTATTTTTAACAAAAATTACAATTAATTATTCTTCATTAGAGCTTTAAAATTATTAATTTAAATAAAAAGTAATGTTAGACTTAAAATTTTCGTTTTAATTTTTCTGAATATATTATAATAAGTAAACTTTGACAAAATCAAACGTATAATTAAATAAATGTAATCATTTTGTCTAAACATTTTTAATGCACATATAATGTAAGACTTGTAAAATGAGTCTTAAATAATGTTTGAATAATATAAACGGACTTTTTCCCGTAAATCAATAAATAAATAAAGTCAATGTTTTTTACCGCAATGAAATTTTAAATTGATTATATTAGTTTTCAATTATTTTCTATAAATTTCAATCATTTTCTTTATTATTTTTATTATTGTCACGAGTTTATTTATTTTATTTTCTTCAAACTTCAATTATTCTCTATACATTTTTTATTTATACACCAGCATTCAATTATTTATGCCATTATTCAATCAGTTTCTTAAAATTTAAATTGTTTGGTCATTTTTCAAGTAGTCTTTAAATTTGTAATTTTATGCGCCAGTTATCAGTTATTTTTGTCATTTCTCAATTATTTTTTCAAATTTTAAGTACCTATTTTTGTCAATATTCAAATATTTTTGACATTTTGAAATTATTTTTTTCAATCTTTTTTTTTATTGTCATGAATTTATTAACATTTAAAGATCAGTTTTCAATTATGTATGTCATTATTCAATTAGATTCTTCATATTTTAATTATATCGTTAATTTTTCAATTATTTTATACAATTTTTCAATATTAATGTATTACATTTTTTATTTTTTACTCCAGTTTTGAATATATTTCTTATTTTCTATTCATTTTCTTTCTAAATTTTTGTTATTTTTGTTGTTTCACTTGTTTCACTTGTTTATTTTCACTTGTTTTCTGCACATAAACATTTTTTTGGTATTTTTAAATATAAATTCGGAAGATATAATCATTATTTGTTATATATTTTTAGTAAACTTTTATAAACAAATATAACTTACCAAAATAAAAATTTTCAAAATACAACTTCCAATCACTGCGAATAACAATATAATCACACTGATTAAAATTTAGAATTTTAAACTTCGCACAGGCGCAATTATAAACTTATAAACGGTAAAACAGATATATAAACCTGTAATAAATATTATAATTAAACTTTCACTGTACATTTGAACTATTATTAAAAGAAAAGAAATATTTCGATTTTCGAGAAAGGTGGATTTAATTCACTTTTTTAAAAGTACCGCTCTAACTCTGACAGAGGTGCCATCTAAACTAGCTAAGGAAAACTACTCCTTATAAGACCCAGTCCTTTCAACAGGAGAAATGGGGCTATGCAACAACGCGACTGACGCTGACTTTGAATCGTGCAAAGAGGATAGGGCAGCGAGTGTGAAGTTGCGCGAGAAGGAAAAGGATATCTTTGTAAAGATGCAAGCAGAGTTGGAGCTGATGCTGAACTGGCTGAAGGTTCAAAGCATGAAGTAGTATAAAGAGGCCCCACTCTCATAAAAACTTGAAGCAGATTTCCCCGTTTCTCTTACAAATTAGCGAAAGTGGAGAACCAAGCGAGAGAATTTGGAACTTCGAAATTTCGTCTGCTACAATGCGTTTGCTGGTCACTTTTCCCGCCTGATCACTCAGCTGTTTGTAGGCAGCCATTTGCAAAAAGCATTTCAAGTGTGTTAGTAATTGCATGTACACAAAAATGACATTGTGTGGCTTATAATTCTAAGCTTTTCCGCTAGGTTCTCCACTATCGCTAATTTGTAAGAGAAACCGGGAAACCAGCTTCAACTTTTTCAAGGTTAAACATAGCAGTGGGGCCTCCTTATACTACTTCATGGTTCAAAGGAACATCGCGGCGGACATTCAATCTAGTTTAAATCGTTTTAGTCTGTGGTTGTCCGAAATATGTTAAAAGCACAAGCTTATGTTATGTTTATACATAATTCGTTTTAACAAATTGTTCTAAATTTCGCTTTTTGAAAAAGAGTTAACGTTAATCAATTGTACGGAAAAACGATGAAACTTTTCTATTTGTCACTTTTTCTACGAGCAGTATTTTATTTATAAAATAATTATAAACAAATTGAGGTTCATCGTTTGATCAAGGTAGGTTCAGTCTCTAAAACTCTACTGATGCATATTGAATAACACTATCTATTGGGTCAAAATTTCTCAAAAAAATCAATGTTGGTCTCGGGTCTTTCGATTCTTATGAAACTTCGTCAAATGGTAGTATTACATGACAGAAGTTTTGTCCAAAAATATTTTTTGAAAATTTTCAAAATTGTGGTTTTAACAGGGTGTCAAAATTTTAAGTACCATTTTTTTTTAAAACGAATATCTTTGTGGCATTTAAATAAATTTTGTTTATATTTATGGTGTTTATAAATAATATACCAACACTTTGAACGTAATATAAGACCAAAATTTTTTTTTTAAATTTTCCCTAAAAAAGTCAAAAAAATGTTTGATTTCATTTTTTCGATCAAAAGCACCTCTCCCACATAACATTAACCTCGACAAAACATATTGAAAAACCTATTACTAAGTACAGAGAAAACCTTGAAAAAACCTCGTAATAACCTAGGTTTTTACATAGGTTTTAACTAAGGTTAAAACGTGGGTTTTTGTCCTTCTCAAAATAATTGCGGAAAAATTAATTCAGACATATATTAAGCTTAAAATACTTAGCGCAAAACTATTAAGATAGTTTGTAATTATATTTGATAGTTTAAAGTAAACTGCGGTGGCGAAACAATATGGGTTGCTGGGGAACCGAAACATCAGGGCCCCTAAAAATGAAACAGATTAAGTTTTCTTTTAGTATTCGATATCGCTTTAGATTCCAAAAGGCCCTAAAATTTTTTTCCCATCAGGTCCCCGAGTTTTCTAGTTACGCCACTGAGTAAACTGAATTCAATTAGTAAATTTATTTTATTCTAAAAAAATTCTTAAAAAATTATTTAAAACAAATATTAAGCTTGCAAACATTGCGTAAAATTATTGCATAGACTAAGAATTTTTATTGATATTGTCAAATAAACTAAGGTCAACAATTTGTTAAGCATTTTTTAAATTAAATTATGGACAAAAGTTGCTGTTTGTCAAAAAAGGTTTACGAATAAATAAGTAAACATTTAACAGATTAAAGATCAAAAATATATTTATTTATTACAGGGTGAGTATTGTACAAGAACTTGTGATAATTATGTTCATTTATATTAACACAAAGAAAAAACATTTTAAGTATTGACTTCAGGTGTTTTTCTAGATGATGGTAATAGTTAATTTTTTATTCCAAAGTACAATAAAATCTATTATTCCTTATGCTATGTTACTTTTGATTATTCCTCAAGCAAAAATGTGTGACTTATTAAAGAAATTAATTTTTAAGCTTTCAAGTTTTCTGGATTTTGCTATTCAAATTTTTTGTTCAGGAGGTCAAAAACTACAAAATTGTAGCAAAGAGAAAGAACCAAACAATTGCACCTGGAACTTTTTTTCCCATGTATTTATTGATCGGTTCTTTGCCTCGCTCCCAAACAAATTGCACCTAACGTTGTATATAGTTTAGTTGCTTTCGCCAAAAGCTCAACTGAAAATTCCCTAGAGATTCAGGGAAAACTCGTCTAGAGATTATCTTTAAGTTCGGTGTCAGCTCACTAAAAATTCGTTCGAGATTCAGTGAAAACTTTTATGTATGTATTTTTGCGTATTTTTTTTTATTCCGGAAGATTGCATGTTCGTTTGGTTGAAGCTTTCTTGATGATATCTTGGAGATTTGATGAGAGTATCCTTAGAAATTTCATTGAATGTTTACCGAAAGACAAACATAGTATGGTTCCTTGAATCTTTCTGGGTAGTTCCTGAAAGATATTGTGATAAGTTTATCATATACACAGTTAAAAATTTTGTGTATATTTAACACAAATTAAATGTCCGAAACGGTCCACTCAAAATTTGTGTTAAAATAACACAAACTATATGTTTATTTAACAATCGTTTATGTTAAATTAACACAATCTTTGTGTTAAATTTAACACAAAGAATATGTGGACCGTTTTTTACACAAAATTTTTTACTGTGTATATATATCTAGTTTATATAAATCTATATTAGGGTGTTCCATAAAGACGAAAGTCTGAAATGTTTTGCTCCTACCCCTGAAAAAGTTTCCAAATCGAAAAAAAATACCCCTATTTTTTTATTTTGAAATCGGACAATATTTAGGGGTGGCGCAAACCCTTTTAAATTTCCCATTGATTTCACATGGGAAAAACGCACTTTTTCGTAAATTCGTTATAAAATCCTCAAAAACCACTCAAAACATAAATACTGCGAATCGCATCTTGAAAAGTCCTCAAACAACAATATTCCATAATTAACTTAATAATTTATTAATATTAACTATTTTTATAGGGTTATAAACAACCCCCATTAATGCAAAAAAATAATAATATTTTTTAAATTACAAATTATTAGTTTATTTAGGATTTTTCAACAAAATTGTTACATATGGTCAATTTGCGAATGTTTAAAGTTATTTTTATGTAATTTTTATTTGTTTAAACAATTTATTATTGTTAATTTACAGCTATTATGCAAATAAGCCTAGCGAGTTGTAGTTTTTTCTGAATTATTTATTTTTTATATTTAAAATTAAAAAAAAGATTCAGCAAAATTAACCAAAACAACCATTTTCAATTGTTTAAACAAATTATTGTTAATAATTATTAACCCTTTACAAATGCACCTAGAAAGACACAACTTTTACCTAATTTTACAATTTAATGGGCTCTGGTTAGAATAAGAAAAATTATTGACTAAAAGTTATTATTTTTACTTTGTTTAAACAATTTAATATTGTTAGTTTTTAACTATTGTTCGAATAAACTTAAATAAGAGTTGTAGCTTTTTCTGACTTAACTATTGTTAATATTTATAGTAAAAAAAAAGGTTTTAGTAAAATTAACCACAACAACCATTTGCAATTGTTTAAACAAATTATTGTTAATAATTATTAACTACTTATAAATAAACCAAAACTTTTGCTAAACATCTTATTGTTTTCTAAATAAAAAGTTAACAAGGTAAGAAAACTACTCGCTAACACTATTTGTTTAAACAATTGCAAATGGTTGTTGTGGTTAATTTTACTGAAACCTTTTTTTACTATAAATATAAAAAATAGTTAAGTCAGAAAGAACTGCAACTCTCTAGTTTTATTCGATTTATAGTTAAAAATTAATAATAATAAATTGTTAAAACAAATTAAAAAAAATTACTTCAAGTCAATAATTTTTTTTTCTAACCAGAGCCCATTAATTTGTAAAATTAGGAAAAAGTTGTGTCTTTCTATGTGAATTTGTAAAGAATTAATAATTATTAACAATAATTTGTTAAAACAATTAAAAATGGTTGTTTTAGTTAAAATAACTGAACTTTTTTTAATTTTAAATATAAAAATAAATAAGTCAGAAAAAACTACAACTCGCTAGGTATATTTGAGAAATAGCTGTAAATTAACAATAATAAATAGTTTAAAGAAATGAAAAATACATAAAAATATCTGTAAACATTTGTATATTGACGATATGTAACAATATTGTTGAAAAATACTAAAGAAACTAATAATTTGTAATTTAAAAAAAATTATCATTTTTTTGGATTAATTGGGGTTGTTTATAACCCTATAAAAAATAGTTAATATTAATAAATTATTAAGTTAATTATGAAATATTGTTGTTTGAGGACTTTTTAAGAGGTGATTCGGTGTATTGATGTTTTGGGTAATTTTTGAGGATTTTATAGCGAATTTAAGAAAAAATGCGTTTTTCCCATGTGAAATAAATGGAAAATTTAAAGGGGTTTGCGCCACCCTTAAATATTGTCCGATTTAAAAATAAAAAAGGGGTATTTTTTCAATTTGAAAACTTTTTGGAAGGAGACGCAAAAAATTTCAAAAATTTTTGTTTACTTTGCATTTTTGGATCACCCTAATCTATATTTTCTTACAAAAAAGTAAAATTTTTATTTCATAATGAATTTTAAAAAAGTTGTAGACCAATCACTTTTCGTACTCTCTAAATATCTTGGTATGAGTTTCCACTCTACTAAGAGTGAAAATTTAGCCACTCTTATCAACAGATAGAGTTTATTTTAGAGTGAAAGGCCCACTCTAAAAGAGTGAGATCTCACTCTTAAAGAGTGGATTTTTACTCCAATTTGAGTGGAAATTCACTCCAAAATTAGAGTAAAAGTTCACTTGTTGCTTATAGTAAAGAATTTACTCTATAAGAGTAAGATCTCACTCTTTAAGAGTGGGTTTCTCACTCTTGATTGAAGTGGCATAATTTCCACTCTTAGTGGAGTGAAAACTTACTCCAAGAAATTTAGACAGTAAAGCACCGACTAAAGATCTGCGTTTTCGTGGAAATGACCTGATATTATTTCTCATTGTTAAATTTTATTAAATTTAATTAATTTAAAATTAAATTAAATTTAATTAATTTTTGTTTCTTTCTGATTTTAAGAGAGAAAATAAATTTTCAAAGGTAGATTGATTTAAAAAAAAGAGTAACATGGGTAGTAATCTTTATAATTTTTAGGTTTTAAAGAAACTATAAGTGATATTTGGTTATTTTTAAGAACTAAAAGATAAGGATATCATTGGGAACTTATTCTTTTCTTGTATTTTTAATAAATTGACATTTGACTACCTATTTGGTTTTTAAAATCAGAAATTTAAAAACTTGAATTTAAGTGAAAATTTTCGTTCTCATAGGCACAATCTGTTTTAAATGTAATCATTGTATTTTGTAGAACTTACCGATTTAATTTAAACAAGTTTTACAAACATTGTCCTTGGAAATTCCATTAATGATCTGCAAATGGGTCGCTTTCAACATGTAACAGTGGAGTGCATATAATTTTTTGATTTGATTCCATTTTCCAAACTTTACTTCGAAATTCTCTGATTGGAAACAAATGAACAGATTGATCTTCTTGAGATACTTGTACAATATTGAGTAACTTAGAATCTAGTGGTTTTTTATACAAAGAGTCAACTTGTTTTAGCTTTTGGCCAATAAAGAAGGTTCGTCCATCATCATATTTTACAATGTTTGAAATTAAAATAATTGACCCATCTTTCAGTAAAATGCAATTATCTTGAACCACTTTAGAATTTAATCCGTATGATTCCGTGGTCAGTTTGTGGAATTGTTTAAGAACAAGTGCATTTCTCTCTATTAATGGTCCTTTTGAGTGAGTATTTTGTAAAAGTTTAACCGAATGGATTTCATTATAATTAGGGGATTGAGCTGTTTCTAGTTCTGCAGACCGACGAACTAACTGTTGAAGTTCTTGATTAGGTTTTCTGATCAATTTTTTTATGGTTGACATATGATTTTCAAATTTAAAAGCACTAAAATTATCTAACACTCCATATTTTCTTACATCGTTACAGATGTGTAGTAAGCTATGTACATTAGGAGAGACATATTCTTCACCATAAATAATTGTAAAATTTGCTACGAAGTTTTTAATTAGATCTTCAGCGTAATCAACGTTTTTTGAGAGATTTGTGTGTTGTGGAGAAACCAAAATTGTCGTTGCAACATGTAGAACTAAAAAGTTTTCATACATGCTATTTGGTAGAATTCCTTTCAAAACTACGGGTCCAGTGTACAAAAGAAACTGTCTAAATTCTACAGCTTTCCACATTCCAAATTCTGATATGGATCTTGGTCGTCTTTTAAATTCCTTTGGCTTGGTAAATTGTAAATCCTCTAATCTTTGCGAGATACGCTTTATGTCGTAGCAACTAACTTTTACTTTTTTCGGTCCTTTTATCCATAACCATATTAGTCTCTTAACGACCCCTAATAAAATAAGATGCATATAGTCAAGTGGCATACATGTTACTAATCCAAATCGTGGAATATCAGCAAATATATTTTCTGCTTTTTGGTAATCATCATAATCAGCGTAACGTGCCAATTCTTCGTCTGTTCGAAGATTGAAAGGTTTTTTTGATGGCGGAAAACAAACACAACCACTTGCAGATTTCTTTCTTTTTATACCACGTATATTCGGCTTTCGTTTCCTTTCAATCCACTTTCCAGTTATTTTGCATTTTGTGCAGCTACTGTATCCTGAATGTGATTTTATGTTCAAAACAAAGGATTTTGATGGGGTGTCACAAATAAGAGCATAAAAATTTACTTGGCTTATTTGACCCGTTTCAGATTTAAATCCATTCACAGTTAATTCCATAATATCTTGTCGAAAAAAACTAAAAAATTCGATAGAACTTTTCGGTTTACTTTTACCATAAAAAGCACCAACTACATACACCTTTTTTGTCATATCATCAGAGCACAAAATTAACCAAAAATTCTTTTGCTTTGACTTCCACAATGGTAATCCATCTACATTGATCATCAAATTTACAACATTTGTAGGTAAGTTTTTTGCTAAACGTTCGTCTATTATTTTTGAAACAATATTTAACAAACTAAAGTGGCAACATTCTCCTTCTTCCATAGTAATAGTTTTGGTCATTTTTGGCGTCTTAAGAATAGTACGAGAATCTTTTGGTAAAGCGTGATCTGTATATTTTCGAAGTATTAACAACAATACAGTTAAAGCAACTAGAGATATTTTGTATCTAAGCGACCAATTACGCAATTCATGGATAAACAGCTTTGTTTTCTGAAAAAAAGTTAAATTGGTATGAAAATTGTTTTCTTCTGCAGCATCAGTAAGATCATCAGCACCACTTATATTGGAATCATTGTAAATGGAACCAGTTGAAGATTTTTCAGGCAATGAAGATAATGAGGAAGATGACGGAATACGTGAATCACAAGTGTGGCTTGATATAGACATATCTCCAGAAACTGATTCACGAAAATCTGCACCATTAAAAGCATGTTCATTATCATTTTTAAATTCAAAATTAAAAGACACATCTTCTTGATTATCCGAACACGAAGAAGATGTTAAATTTTCAATATCAGGTTCGGTTATTTTTCGCAAAAATTTTTGTTCGTCTTTCTCAATTAATCTCCTTTTATGTCGAGCTGAATACTTCCGTACGTTTTGAAACATTTTGTTTATTATATCTGCGTAAGAAATAAATTAATCAGAATTGAACTCCAGACAACAATGACATATGTAAATATAACCAAAAATTAGAATGTAAATATGTTTTTTAATCAAGTGGAGTATTTAAAATAATTGTGGTCATATTAATTGATATTTTTAAATAAATAAGCATTACAGCATTACATTACAAATACAGGCAATACTTGTATTTGTGTGTATATGCGCATGTGTGTATGTATTTGAGTGCATGTGAATGTATTGTGTATGTACTTGCCTATTTGTAAGGATTTGTGTATATTTATGTATGCATGTGTGTAAATATGTAAGTATAAATGATTGTATGAATGTGTTAAGGTATGCATGTACGTGTATATCTGAGTTTAATTTGCGGATTTCTATGCATGTGTGCATTAGGGTGGTCCAAAAAACTCCAAAATTGGAATTTTCAAAATGTTTTTTTAGTTTCATATCCTGCAAGGATAGAAACTCAAATGCTCAATTTTAAAAATTTCTTAATTGCAAAATTGACGCAGCGAATTGCTTTTTTCTCTCTTATGGGATTATCGTGAATTTAACATGTAAAATAAACACGTCATTTTCAACATCTGTTTTCACTTCTTTAATATTATCGTATTTTAAAACCTTTTTAGAATATTATTAAGTACAAAGAAAACTTTATTATGCAAAAAAAAGAAATTAAAAAAAATGATAATTTCAATTGTTATTTAGCTTCTAAATACCCTATTTTGGTACTTTTCAGTGACTGTTTTCTGTATGTAAATATTAATTCTTTAACATGAAATTTGCACCAAATGAAAGTTTATCTTTTGTATAAGAGGTACTTAAGAATCTGTAAATCATAAAAGAACATTAAGAGGTGAAAACATGAGGTTAAAGTTAAGCTTTTTTTGGTTTTGGTTGTAAAAAAAATGGTAACCGATATGCGCTTCCTATTGCTACTGGAGAAGGCCTGACCGCATAGCGGGGTTCCTCTGCTCACAGAAAAGGGAAATTCCTGAAAATAAGGGGTTAAGAAAAATAAACAGAAATAAAATATGCAAGTATAAAGAAGAAACTTTTTTATGTAAATTATGAATTAAACTGGTTATAATATTAACAAATGAACATTCTTCGGCATATAGTTAATTACAATAATTTCATGTCATTAGTATAACTGTTTAATAATAATTGAAACTGTCAAAAATTATTATTGTTTCTAATAATTATTAATGTTAACGAATTGTTTAATATAATAAAAAAAAAAGAAATTATTAAAGTAAATTTAAATAAAAACTTTAAAAATATTAAAGAAAAACAAAATTACAAATTAATAGTAATAATTTATTATTATGAACGACAATAATCTAATATAAAAAGTTGAATTTTACTAAAAAATCACATAGGGAATACAATAAATATCTAGATTTGCAAGGTTTTTAAACTATTTAAACTGCATTCATTTTCTACTTTAATTACATTTTTTTAAGTATATCGAGTAGATTATTCTTTAAATCTCAAATAGTCAAAAACTAATAGCACTATTTTAAAAGCACTAAACTAATTAGTAGATTTCTGTTTACTACGAATTTTAATCATTTTGTAATAGTAGTTAATAATTTCTTACTAATTAAGATCCCGTGTATTAATAATAAACGAAAATTTACAATTATAAAAATTGTTTAAAAAGATTATTAATTTTTATTTGCAACTCTTCATCTTATTGAGCTAAAGAGTTAAAATTTTCTCCTAATTTTGCTGCTTTTTAAGCCAATGAACGCTTAATATTAATAATAAACGAAAATCCACAATTATAAAAATTGTTTAAACAAAATAATATTGTTTATTTGCAATTTTTCATCTAATTGAGCGAGTTGAAACTTTCTCTTAATTTTGCAACTTTTTAAGCCTATGAAAGCTTAATATTAATAATAAACGAAAATCCACAATTTTAAAAATTGTTTAAACAAATTATTATTGTTTATTTGCAACTCTTCATCTTATTGAGCTAAAGAGTTAAAATTTTCTCCTAATTTTGCTGCTTTTTAAGCCAATGAACGCTTAATATTAACAATAAACGAAAATCCGCAATTATAAAAATTGTTTGAACAAATTAATATTGTTTACTTGCAATTTTTCATCTAATTGAGCAAGTTGAAACTTTCTCTTAATTTTGCAACTTTTCAAGCTTATGAAAGCTTAATATTAATAATAAACGAAAATCCACAATTTTAAAAATTGTTTAAACAAAATAATATTGTTTATTTGAAATTTATCATCTAATTGAGCGAGTTGAAACTTTCTCTTAATTTTGCAACTTTTTAAGCCTATGAAAGCTTAATATAAATAATAAACGAAAATTCACAATTATAAAAATTGTTTAAAAAAGTTATTAATGTTTATTTGCAACTCTTCATCTTATTGTGCTAGAGTGTTGCCAATTTCTCTTAATTTTGCAACTTTTCAAGCCAATGAAATCTTAATATTAATAATAAACGAAAATCCACAATTATAAAAATTGTTTAAACAAAATAATATTGTTTATTTGCAATTTTTCATCTAATTGAGCGAGTTGAAACTTTCTCTTAATTTTGCAACTTTTTAAGCCTATGAAAGCTTAATATTAATAATAAACGAAAATCCACAATTTTAAAAATTGTTTAAACAAATTATTATTGTTTATTTGCAACTCTTCATCTTATTGAGCTAAAGAGTTAAAATTTTCTCCTAATTTTGCTGCTTTTTAAGCCAATGAACGCTTAATATTAACAATAAACGAAAATCCGCAATTATAAAAATTGTTTGAACAAATTAATATTGTTTACTTGCAATTTTTCATCTAATTGAGCAAGTTGAAACTTTCTCTTAATTTTGCAACTTTTCAAGCTTATGAAAGCTTAATATTAATAATAAACGAAAATCCACAATTTTAAAAATTGTTTAAACAAAATAATATTGTTTATTTGAAATTTATCATCTAATTGAGCGAGTTGAAACTTTCTCTTAATTTTGCAACTTTTTAAGCCTATGAAAGTTTAATATTAATAATAAACGAAAATCCGCAATTATAAAAATTGTTTAAACAAATTAATATTGTTTACTTGCAATTTTTCATCTAATTGAGCAAGTTGAAACTTTCTCTTAATTTTGCAACTTTTTAAGCTTATGAAAGCTTAAATATTAATAATAAACGATAATCCATATTCCAACTTAACCCTTAACTTTTTTTTTAGCGGTACTAAATTGGCCATAAATATCTTCTTCTTTTTTTTGTGACCGGGGTGTAGCCAGTTCAAATACACATAAGTATCTAAGCTCCCGTTAACTACCAGCCTATACAGAGAGTATAATGGCACATTTCACCGTGAACTAAACCATAGGAAAAAAACGTTCAGTTTTGGAGAAAACTTCAAGAGCAATTCGCCGCGTCAATTTTGCAATTAATAAATTTTTAATAATTAGTATTTGAGTTTCTATCCTAGTAGAATATGAAACTGAAAAAACATTTTGAAAATTCCAATTTTGGCCTTTTTTTGGACCACCCTAGTGTGCATACGTTGGTGTTTTTGTATGTATGTGTGTATATGTATATGAATGAATAAATATACGGATGTATTTGTGTATGCATAAGTGAATATTTTGTACAAATGTTACGATGGTTAAAAAAATAAACATTTTCTAATTCAAATATTGTTTAAAAGCGCTCAATAAACGGCTACAAATAAGAAACATTTACCCCTATTTTCTTGTTTGTTGAATTGTTAATATTAAAGGGTGCCGCTTGCACCCCCTATTTTTCAATTAAAAAAACATGGAAAAAGTGTACCTTTTTAAAAAAAATACAAAATATTGTTCTTAATTTTATCGAAATAGGCCCAGAAGTTTATTAGACCTTAATGAATGTCCAAAGTTGAAGAAACTGTCGATTAATATTATTATTATTCAAAATGACACTTTCTAAAGGGTATAGAAAAGATCAAGACCGCTAAATAGAGTTAGTTTGCAAAAATCGAGGCGCATGAATATTCCCTAATACCCATTTAGCCTAACTCCCATTAAACCAAAAATGTCAGTTAACCTAAGTCCCATTTAACCTAAAATGCATTATTAAGCCTAAATCCCATTTAACCTAACATCCAGTATACCAACATTCCATTAAACCTAAAATACATTCATCTTAAATTCCATTTCACCTAAAATGCATTTAACCTAAATCACATTTAACCTAAAATGCATTTAACCTAAATTACATTTAACCTAAAATGCATTTAGCCTAAATCCTATTTAACTTACATGTCTTTAACCTAAATTCCATTTAACCTAAATCTCATTTAACCTAAATACTATTTAACCTAAACTGCATTCAGCCTAAAACGCATTTAACCTAAATACTATTAAACCTAAATGCCATTTAAACTAAAATGCATTCAGTCTAAATCCTATCTAACCCAAATACAATTCAGCCTAAATCCCATTTAATCTAAATTCCAGTTAAACTAAATTCCATTTAAACTAATTTCCACTTAACCTAATTCCATTTAAACTAAATTCCATTTAACATACACTGTAAAAAAATCCTGTTGAAATTTACCACGTCCAACGTAGGAAAGTATGATCAGTACGTGCAACGTGCGATTTTACATAATCTGCATGTTATTTTAAACCCCGAATATAAAATAGGTGGCGTTATGTTGAAAAACACGCCGCATGTAATTTTCCACATTTTCCTTCTTGCGTGTAACTTAACCTAAAAATTTAGGTAATAATATTTATGAAATATGTATTTTCATATATTCCTGCTCCTAAGGTGAACACTTTAAAAGGATCATAATTAGCCCAAAAAAAGACAAAAACGAATTCCTTTACCATTTTTTGATTATGCACATAGTTTTGAAGTTATTTATGTTTAAAGTTGCATACGGGCGAATGCTTGATGATGGAAAGTCCCTGTCTTTCCAACTCAAGCAACTCAATAATTTTCAACTGCGCGTGATCAAAAATCGGTACAGGACTTTTCGTTTTATTTTTTCCAGCTTATTATTAACTTTTTAATATGTTTGGCTTAGAACATGATACATTGTATAATGCTGCTGACGCGTTTAAAATGCATTTAAGTCATTTAAGTACAAAAGACGATGGCTCAGAACCTTTTTTTCTGACACAAATATGAACATTTCGAGCATGCGCTTACGCATTTTTGACATAACCTTACTGTCTTTATTAAATCTCGCACTGCATCCTTTGAGGAAAATTACACACCGCGTGTAAATTAACATTCTCCACAAAGTAAAATTACGTATTCGCACATTTATATAAATTTACAATCTGTGTAAATAAACACGTTGGACGTAGTGGTCATACTTTCCTACGTTGGACAATGTAATTTTACACATTATGGTTAAATTTCACAGTCACATACAGTAAAATTATTCTACAAAGTAAAATTACTTTTGAAACATAGTAAATGTACTACGTCGAACCAATAATATTGATGTGTAAAATTACATGAAGTATGTTTTAATTTACAGACTTTTTTTACAGTGTAAATTTCATTTAACCTAAAATGCATTTAACCTAAATACCATTTAATCTAAATCTCATTTAACCTAAATACCATTTAACCTAAATCTCATTTAACCTAAATACCATTTAACCCAAACTGCATTCAGTCTAAAACCCATTTAACCTAAATATCATTCAACCGAAATGTCACTTAAACCTAAAATGCATTCAGCCTAAATCCCATCTAACCTAAACTGCATTCAGCCTAAATCCGATTTAACCTCAATTTTATTTATCTTAAAATGTATTTAACCTAAATTCCAGTTAACCTAAAATGCATGTAGCCTAAACTCCATTAAGCCTAAAATGCAAATAGCCTAAAATCATTTTTTCTAATTTCTATTGAACCTAAATTTTCCATTATAAATTAGGTTCCATGAAATTTAGGAATAATTTCATTTAGGTTAAATGCTTTTTAGGTTAAATGAAATTTAGTGTAAATAGCATTTAGATTAAATGAGATTTAAGCTAAATGCTTTTTAGGTTCAATGGAATTTAGAATGAATGCATTTTTGGTTAAATGGGATTTATGTTAACTGTAATTTAGGTTAAATGGGATTTTTTTTTTTTTTATTATACACTTGTCTATTGGGACGACTTTGAAGTAGGAGTACTCGCATTTGCCTGGACCACCCATAATTGGGTTTTCTCGCCAGTGGAGAGGGAAAACTGTAGAAAGACCTCTTCTTGAGTACAACCGGTTTATCGACAGTCGAGTTCTAATGATTTGCACAGGTCAGTTACCGACAGTGCATATCATTATTCCTCGACGTCAAACCTTCCAATGAAGTTATCCCACGAGCTGAAAAAATCCCAGACTTGTCGGGGCGCGAACCCAGCAAGCTGGACTTGGTGCGACCGCAGGGTCTAAAAGCATTTTAGTTTAAATGCAAGCGTTTCCTGTAAGCGCTACATTTTAATCTCCATCTTGAGTTTTTAAAAAAGCCCAATGGCATAGAGAGGTATACTACTTTTTCGTCCTTTTTTTAAAAATTTTTTGCCATATTTGATTCGACATTTTGAACATCTAGAAATTTATTTCAAAGTTACTATGAAGAAAGAAATCATATTTTAATCAGGACTGTTATTGATTTAAATCATGATTGTAATCGTGATTTAAATCATTGTGGCATTTGAATTAAAATCATGATTTAAATAAAAAAAAATTTTAATTTTCGGATGTCTAATAGGGTAAATGTGTCAGTTGCTGCGGGCTCATAGCCGAGACTCCTTTTTATTAAAAAATACCGCTTTTTTATTCATAACAATGAACTTACGACTTATTAAATGAAAAGTTTGTGTTATTTAGATATTTATTCAAACATCAAAACCCCATAAAAATGTATTATTTGAACAAAATTAAAAAATTATAAATAATATCAAATGCATCTATTGCTTTGGGCTTGAGTCAGTTGATGCGTGTTAGTTGCTGCGGACAGAATAACGTGTAATTGGAGGTTAGATTTCTCGCAGCAACTAAAGCACATACAAACCAAGTGTTTGCTGTAGTTGCTGCGGGAACAATAATTTAAACTTAAATAATTATAAATTAATAATAGTTAAAATAAGATTTTTGATGGAATTGTATTAAGTAAAGTTTAGAATAATTTTTTCACACATTTTGAAATAGGTACATATTTTTCAATAGAAATTAGTAATATTTTTCTGAAAACCGCAGCAACTGAAGCATCCGCAGGAACTAACGCACTTACCCTACTGCATGTAAAAAATCGAAAATTATAATTTAATTAAATTCCAAAACTCAATTAACTCATATTCTAACTGGTACAAACTTTTAAATTTCAATTAATTCAAATTCAAACTAATACAAATTAATGCAAAATAATTAAATAATTTTAATTATTTTCCATGTTTACAATAATCTTTTTTTTTTAATTCTTACAATATTTCTAAGAGGTTTCTTTTTTTCAAAACACTTTAATTTTTATTCTATAATTTCTTATTTTTACAAAATTTTAAGATTTTTTCTCCCTTTACTTTTGTTTTTTTTTGTATGTGTTTTTTTTTAATTTTTTTTTTAATTTTCTTCTTTTTATTCAAATTATTTAATATTACGTTACACGATTTTATTATTATAATATTTACTAAACTTTTTACTTACTTATTATTTCATAAAATTATTAAATTTTTTTATTGTTTTTCTTCATTAATTGTTGGACCAACTAGTTTTAAGTGTAATATTATAAAAATATTTTTGGTTTAATTTGACTTACTCTTTTATTTTTAAAAGATTTTTAATTTTCTTTTATGATTTTATTAATTGTCTTCATATATACATTTTTCATTTCATTTTATTAATTTTATTTTTTAGTAGATTTTAACCAAATTCTATTATTTTATGTACTTTTTACATTTTTTACAGTTTGTTAAATTAAGGAAAAAAAACTATTTTTCTATTTTCTTCCTATTTAATTATTTTTCTTGATTTTTCACTATTTTTTCAGTTCCTTTTTATGTTTTAATTAATTCTTTAATTTTTGTCATCATTTTTCCATTTCTTAGAAATATTTTTCTTTATTTTAAATTGTTTAGTTTTTATTTTATAATTTCGCTACTTTTACCTAATTTTCTTATTTTTGCAATAATATGAATTTGAAGCTATTTTTTAAAAAATTTTTTCATTTATTCGACCTAATTAATTTGATTTTGATTAAATGTTTTATTCTTCATTATTTCTTATTACATGTTCTTAGTTTAAAAAATAAACTACTTATAAATAAACATTTGTAGATTTTATATTCTGATTATATTTATAAAAAATCCATTTTTGATTTAAATAAAAAAATCCGATTTTTTTAATAAAAATTATGATTTTCATCAGCCCTGATTTTAATAGAACAAGTAAGTGTAAATGAGAAAAATACCTATAAATTATAATAACAACTAAAAAGAAAAATGAACTGTGCAAATTTTCGAATTTTGTATGGGTTCGAAATTCGAATTGAATCGTGAACATGTTATTTCTAATGGAAGAATTTGAATTTCAAAAATTTATACATCTTTAAAATATTACTTGAAAATGACCAAACACAGAAAAGTGCGAAAAAAGTCAATAAATTTAATATAAATTTATAAAAGGTAATTAAAGATAAGAAAAGTTAAGTGTAGAAAGTTAGAAAATAAAGAACAATTACGAGTTTTGAAAAGACAGTAGTATGTCAAAACGCAATTATAAAATCGAAGTGTGAAAATGACTATAAAGTTAAAAAAACAACAATAAAGTAAAGGAAGGTTAAAAAAATAAACATGACAAGAAACTAATTAACTATGATGTTGAGAAAATAAAAAGAGATTTATTAAAAGTAAATAGAAATTTTAAAAATAACTTTAAAATAATAGAACAGTCAAAAAAGTGAATAAATATCTAAAAACTAAAAAAAAAACTTGAGAAAATGATAATTAAAAAAATGATTAAAAATGTTTAAATATTAAAATAATGTCCCGAAGTTGAATTAAACTGACTAGAACGCAGAAGAAGAAATAAAGAACAGATAAAGTAGAATCTGGAGTTGAAGACACGAAGACACAAAATTACAATAAGATGAAAAAGAATTACTAGAATATAAAAGTAATCAACAATTTTTATTATTAATTGCAAATATTGTTTGTTTATACCTAAACGTGTAGGTTTTTGACAAATATCGTTAATTGTTCTGAGAAGAGGAGGTTATTAATTCCATTCGTTTTAACAAGTGGACAATAAAGAAGCTATGCAAATAATATTCATATTAGTTTGAAGTCTAATCCTTCAGCAACCTAATAAAAATAAATAAAGTGATTTAAAGTAATGTTCCATTTGATGTAATTTAAATTTAATAGAGTCAACATTTTCTTACTTTGTCTTAAATATTATGAAAAATTAAGCACAATTAATTTCAAATTTTAGATGAAGAAACCAAGTTAAAAATAATTAGTATAACATAAACGTATGCAAGTTATTAAATATTTTATTTTGTGTTTTTAATCAATCTTGATTTATTTGTAGTGTCAAAATAGACAAAACACTCAAAACATAAGCGGATTAAACAAATTTAGTAAGTCAAATATTTCATACGTATATGTAATGAAACAGTGTTCAGTTAAGACTTCACATCTTCTTAACCACAAAAATCACAAATTTTTGACGTTATTGCTGAGTATTCTTTTAAAAGATAATTGACTGAATTTTGCTGCTTAGTTACAAATCAACATACCTTTTTTTTATAATACTACGGAAAAGATACTAAAAAAACATGTCCTTTTCCGTAATTGATTTAAAAAATAGAGAAATCTGTATTGTTTGCACAAAATGGATTTTTAAAAAAGGAAAAAAACTAATGTGTCACTACCCAAAAATTCAAGGTAAATTCGACATTGGTAAATTTATTATATCACAAACCGATCCTGCTGAAACTTGGGTTGATTACGAGATAAGAAAAACGGTTTGCAAAACAGGTACTTATATATACGGTATTTATTTGACTATTTTACCTCATGCATAATTAATAATTAGTTATTACACAAAATATTTTTAATTAAAACTAAACTACAATTATTTCAATACCTTTACACAAAATTTCAAATTTTATTTCTAGCTAAGTCTATTTTAGCTAGTCTTTTAGCTCTATTAATTTAAAAAAATTAATTTAATTTAGCAACATCTTGATATCTTCGATTTTCTATACATTGAAAGGCATCATGCAGTGGATATTTTAATAGTTATCTAATTTATTAAATAAATTTACATTTTTTGTGTAATTTTTCATTTTCAAATTTAAATTTAAAAAATCCTCGACGGATTTCGAAAAATTCTCCTTTTTTATCATCTATATTGGATCCATCTGTTTGAATGTGGAAAAATCATAAAAGGATTTATTACCAATCATTCCGAAAACACCTAGTTTTTAAAGTTTTATTAATTTTAATTGAAAAGATCAAAATAGACCAATAAGTATCACATTTTTTCACAATATGAGCCACTTTGCCGTAACTTTCTTAAAGTTTAGATTATTATGAGCTAATCTATATATAAAGTTCAAATATTTTCTACCATTTTAATAGAAATTTTGATTAATTTTTAGTCAAATTTCACTATTTAATTTACTAGTTCTAACCTTTTAAAATAAATATTGGTGTAAAATTACTAAAATTAGCAGAAAATTTCACTAATTTGAATTGGTGACCGATTTTTCAGTAATTAGGATTAAGAGACTAATTCTTAAAGGATTTTTTAAATCTGGAATTTTGATCATAGATACGTATGTGCAAGCTGTTGATATGCTAAAAGTCGTATTAAAAACACCTCAAGGTGAGAGCAGTGCCCTAGAAAGTGAAAATAGATTTAAAAAATCGCGACATACAAGAGCTAAAAGGCAAATAAATTCATCAGATGAAAGTGATAATTCCAGTAAGAAACGTGTTTCGAAAAAGAAAAAAAAATTTTCTCAAGCTTATGAAAATTCATCTTCTGAAGAAGATATTGATATTGATATTATCAAAATATAGTATAAAAACAATTTTCAAGGTTGAATCAAAATTAAATAAATATATTAAATTAGGCAAAGACCAATTAAAATTAATAGATAAGCCTAACGTTGTCTATAAAATTCCGTGTTCTTGTGGAAAATGTTATGTAGGTCAAACCAGCAGACCACTCAGAGTTAGAATTAAAGAACATAGTGATAATTTTGGTTACAATGAAAATTACCACAATGTTATTAGTAGACACCGAAAATTAAAAAACAATATTCCTCATGATATTCTTTGGGAAAATGTTAAAATTATGCATAACGAACCCAATGATTACAAAAGATTATTTGCTGAAATGGTCTATATTAAAAAAGAAGGTAATAATTGTATAAATGTAAAAAACGACTTAGAAAATTTCAATGCATCATACAATGCAATTCTTGAATTTTTAAAATAAATATTAAATTCAATATCCTAAGTTAAAATAAAATTTCCTAATTTTCATAATATTATTAAAGTTGGTCTCACACTCTCAAACGTCTATATTTACAAATACTAATAATTAGTTTCTGAATTTTAATAAGCTGAAATATCATTAACAAATTGTTCAGTTTTAAATCTGACAAGTGACTGAGTAGAATAACAGCTCTCAGTCACTAAAAATAAAAAATAATTTTTAATCATGTCCAAATTGTTATATTGTTTTTCGACGTTATATTGTAATATTGACGTTCTTGAATTTTTCAAGTGATTAATTTTAAATTGTGTGTTTAACAAATTATGGATTTTATTAACATTAGGTAAGAGTTTATTTATATCGACAAAAAAAAAAAAAAAATGGAAAATTGTATTCTAAATATTTTATTTGTTTCTTCTTATTTGTCTAATTAATTATTCTTGTAAAAAAATACATCATAATTTTGTATATTTATATCTTTTAGTCCCTGAAGAGGAGAACTGTTCGTTCTCGAAACGTAGGACATTTGTTAAATAAAAAACAATAAACAGTATTTCAGTCCGAATGTGTCGATTTATTAATTCAATATAATATTACTCGGACGTTAAAGGATTACAATATAATTCTTAATTATTATTATCATTTTATAAAATTATTTTTTAAGATTTTTAAGAATTTTTCTCAAATCTCAATTATTTTCATTAATTTTTAATTATTTTCATTTATTTTCATAATTTCCAAACATTTTTACTGATTATATCTTACGTTTCAATTATTTTCTTCAATTTTTAATTATTCTCATTTTTTTCAATTAATTTCTCAAATTGTCAATTAATTTTCTCAAATTTCAATTTTTAAAAATTGTATTTATTCATTTATTTACAATGATTTTATAATATATCCCGCAGTCAAAAATAGACCATTATGGGGACCATACAAACGTTGAAACAGGCAAACGAAAATTTTAAAAATTTTTAAAAAATTCTGCAATTTTTTCAATTATTTATTTTAAATTTCATTAATTTTTTTCAACGTATCATGGTTTTTTCCATATTTTAATTGAAGATAATAATTGCAGAATAAAAATAATAATGGTGAATTAAAAGAGTGAATTTCATTTTGCCATAAATAATATGAAATTTGCAATAAATCATGAAATTATTTTATTGTCGAAGAGAAAATAATTAAAATACATATTACTATCAACATTGAAATTCAAACCATTATTAATAAGAATGAGCCTATAGATTCAATTTTCATATTTTGATTGAGAAAATTTGACTAAATTTGATAAATAAATAGAAAACTTAAATTCTTATAAATTCCCTATTAAAATTTTGGTCTGTTATATTCCCGGTTATATTCTCGTTCTCATTACCGTTCTCCAGGTAATATTACTTCTTCGGAACTCTAATCTCTTCGTAGAAAAGAAACATGTAGAAAAATTTGTTATTGTACAAAGTTTGGCAACACAGAGATTTTTTTCCGGACAAATTAAGATTAATAAGACGGATTAAGACGGATTAAGAAAGAAAAAATAGTGAAATATATGGTAAATGTTTGGCTTGCAGTGGAATAAGGTAGATAAGTCAGGGGACTGCTGGATAAAAACATTGCCGAGAATTTTATTCGAAAAAAGAAAAATAGAAACTTGTTGGGATTTTACAAATAAGAGGAAAAATGAAAAAGATAAAAAAGAAAAAAAAACTGCTTTTCTCTGTCAGGGAAAACTTTTCGAATGCAACCTGACTTATAAATAACATAAGTTCTTTAACGTTTGTTGCATAAAACTCTAATAGAATCGTTCTTGAAAGTATGACTATGATTTTCTCAAGGTTTGGGAAATTAGGAATTTGGAAAAAATTTATTTAATAGGAATAGACATTTTATGTTATGTTAATGTTTATGTTGCAGACGATACAAAAAATCTGTGAATGTCGAAACGGGAGATAAATTTGAAGCTCGTGGGATCATCTGTTCGCCTAAAAGAAACATTGAAAAATTTCCTTATCTCAAAAACTTTGGCAAAAAAAATATTTTTTCCATAAAAGTGTCTCGATTTACAAAACACTGGACACTTTTTAATATGATGATTATTTTTTTGTCAAATTTTGGGGACTGAGGAATTTAGGAAAAATTAATTTTTCATGAATAGACATTTTCATGAGTGGAAAAATTAATTTCAAATTTGTCATTGAAACTGACAGATTGTAGCAGACGGGTCAGAAAATGTGTCAATGTCAATATTTAATCAAGTCAGAGTATAGTGCTTGATAAAAACATTGCCCAGAATTTGATTGAAAAATAAAAAGATTGAAGAAACTTGCTGGAATTTTATGAATTAGGGGTAGTAGTGGAATTATTAATCAAGAAAGACTCCTGTTTTTCTCAGAGTGTGAAAACTTTTCGAAGAAAACGAGACATAGATATAAAAACACTACAAATTCACACGAATGTTGCCGTTTGTTTTATAAAACACTAGACACTTTTATGCAGGAAAATTACTTTTTTGCCAAACTTCGCAGGGAATGGGGAATTTGGGAAACACAATTTCACCATGAGCGAGAAAATTATCTCCACGTTCGACATCAAAACTGACAGATTGTAAACAGAGTGCGGAGTCCATCTTATCATAGCCCGAGCGGAATCCATGGTAACGGTGACGCTACTTCCGGCCTGCCATATGATCAGGTGACGTGGGACGGCCATCTTCTACAGAAAATCTGTCAATGTCAAAACGGGGGATCATTTTGACGCTCGTAGGAACACCGGTTCGAGTAAAACAAAGGTTTAAAAAATTTCTTATCTCAAATACTATGGTCAGCCAGAGCCCTTTTTTCAAAAAAGTGTCTGGGTTTTTTAAAAAAAATGCATAAGTCCAAATTTTCGACCAGCGGAGGGGAAAGTGTTTGAAGACCACTGCAAATTTTCTCCTTCCAACAGCCTTAAGTCTCCTGCAAGAAGTTTCTATTCTAAACAAGAATTCACCTGCATGGGCATCCAGTGATTAGGATCACCGTCTGTTTACCCAGCTCCTAATCTACTTTAAGTCTACTCCTGCTTTATCGCTTGCCTTTGACAAACAATCGTCGAGTTTCAACGACGATCTTTTCATCTTTCAAAAGTAAGGCTCAATTTATAAAATAATATTGTAAATTCTCAACTCGTAATAAATAAATATTCTACAACCAATTTTAGTACTCTAATTGACTTAATCCTCATCCCAAATTAGATTCATTAATTTGAAACTAATTTAAAACGAGGAACTAGCATAACAATGCTAAAAACTATTTAAAGACACACCTAGAATATTCCCTAAAATGTAAAAAAATTGCACAATTGAAAATTTGAATTTTATAAATAAATTTGTTAACAAATAATTAAAGTTACAACAAATATCCACAAGTGTACGCACGGAACCCTATTGGAAAGACTTTGTCGAAAATCGTATCTCCCCCTAGTCACCAAACTACTTGACTTAGTAAGTTAAAATTTGGTACACTTATGTATTTTCACGTGTAGATGAAAGGTAAATTATAGAGAACATGATTCTAGGGGTTGATCATAGCGTTGTCAAGAAAATAACAAGATTTTTGAGAAATTTTGATATTTTTTGGCTGAAAACTCTTGCCTTTTTTTTTGCAGCGCTATTACCATCACGATCTCTATATTTTTTTTGTAATCTACACATAACAATACATTTGTGTACCAAATTATAAGTCAAATATTTTGGCAGATAAGAGGGGAATACGGTCATTTTTTAGAAAAAAAAGCGTTTAATTTGCACCATTCCTGCCTTTATCTGCCAAATTATTGTACTTAGAGTGTTTAAATTTGGTATACATATGTAGTTTGACGTGTAGATTACAGAAGAACTATAGAAAACCTTGTTGCAAGCTGTTATCATAGCGTTTTTCAGCAAAAAAAAAAAAAACGATTTTTCTTAAAAAATGCTAAAAAATTGTTGCATCCCACCCCTTGAACTTCCAAACTATTGGACTTCGAGAGTTCAAATTTGGTACACAAATGTATTTTCACGTATAGATTACAGGAAAATTATAGAGAACATGATTGTAAAAGTTGATCATAGCGCTGTTAAGGAAATAAAATGATTTTTGAGTATTTTTATGGATATTTGCTAAAATCTCTGGATTTTTCGTTGACAGCGCAATCACCATCACGTTCTCTATAATTTTCCTGTAATCCACACGTAAATCTACATACGTGTACCAAATTTCAGCATCTTAAGTCAAATAGTTTGGAAAATAAGGGGGGGGGGTACGGTCATTTTTTTAGCAAAAATGCATTAAAAGTGTATAATGCCACCTCCATATCTGCCAAACTATTGTACTTAGAGTGCTGAAATTTGGTATGCATACGTAGTTTGCCATATAGATTACAGAAAAACTATAGAGAACTTTGTTGCAGATCGTTATCCTAGTGTTTTTAAGCAAAAACCAACGATTTAAAAAAAATGCTAAAAAATGACCGTATCACCAGGGATGTAAAGTTACGCGTAACTTGGAATTTTTTACGTAAATTACGTAAAAAAAATGTAATTTACGTAAAAAACATGTAAAAAATGTAAAAAAATATGGCCAACAACTGGTTCTTAACTTTTATTGCTGTTCATAGTCCTATTTCCTTTTTTTTAGTACAAAGGAGAGTTTTTACCACTAAAAGTTCATTGGTCTTTCGTTTCTTGGTATTTTTAGAATAGTTTTCACAAACCGGAAATTATTAAATAAGGTACATTTGTTTACTTAAATACACATTGCCGCCATCTTGAAAACGTAAATTACGTTTTGTAAAAAATTAAGAATGTAAATTACCCATGTAATTTACATGTAAAAAACTATGTAATTTACGTTAGGTAAATTACCTTTACATCCCTGCGTATCACCCCTCCCATAACTTCCAAACAATTTGACTTAGAGAGTTCAAATTTGGTTCACAAATGTATTTTCACGTATAGATTACAGAAAAATTGTAGGAAACATGATTGTAGAAGTTGATCATAACGTTGTTAAGGAAATAAAATGATTTTTGTGTATTTTTTATGAACATTTGCTAAAATCTCTGGATTTTTCGTTGACAGCGCAATCACCATCACGTTCTCTATAATTTTTATCTAATTTACACCTGACAATACATTCCTGTACAAAAATTAATTAAAATGAAAAAATAGTGTACTATGTTACTGTGTCTGAAAGTTTCAAACACAGTCACTGAGAATAAAAAGACGGTTGGCGCACAATAGTGTTTTAAAATCCCCTATGGGAAATGACAATTGGCTAGAGCTTGGCCCAAGCTTGGCCAATATTAGACCCATATTAGCACAAGCTTGGGCCGACCTTGAGCATCGGAAAATTTCCCATAGGGTCTAAGCGACAGTCACTGAAAAACCACTGGAATTTCAGTGGTTCTATCTCAGTGGTGTTTCAGTGGTTTTCTTTCGACAGGGTACTAATAAATACCATTGTAGTATTACATTTAATAATAAGAATTAAGGTTTTAATTGAAATTATGTAATAAATAGCCAAAAAATATACTTTATGAATATATTTCACACGTTCAGAAATAAACGTAATGAACATAACCTGTACTGACTTGAAATCATCTTATTAAGGCCTAAGCAGATAAAAAACGTTTACGCTACCAGAGCATGAGGCAGAAAAGGACAGAAACAGTCTCTGTCCTTTATTATCTCATGCCTTGCTCCAGTAACTGTATTCGTTGTGCTTTGGGCTTTAGTCAGGACTGAAATTGCGCGGGATTAATTAAAAACGTAAACGTTCCCTAAATACCTGAGTAGTATTAAATTTAATAATAAGAAATTAATTAAATATTCATCTACAAATTAATAAAATTTTAAAATTTTAATTGAAAATATCTAAGAAAAAGCCAAACAAATATACTTTATGAACATCTTAAAAAACAAACACAATGAACATAACCTGTACTAACTTGAAATTATCTGATTGTTCAAAATAGAAATCGCGCGTGGTTATTTGGAAACTTATAATTAAACTTCCTCAAAAAGCCCATTTATATCTTAAAATTGAATGTAATTGGGCTTAATAAATAATTAAATATAAAAGAAATATTAACTAAATTTAAAAACTTAAATATTAATAAATTAATATTGAATATTTTTGTTAATTTTTTATTTGAAAAAAGATAAAACGAATACCTAAATCATTAAACTTATTCTAATAAAAAAATGTGTATCATAAAATTAAATGTAATTAGACTGTATAAATAATATATAATAAAAATATTAACTAAATTTAGAAACCTAAATATATCTATAAATTAATATTTTGTCTGTTTGTCAATTTTTCATTTAAAAAAAAATAAAACAAATAAATAGGGTAACTGCCCCAGTCGTTGGCACTTCGTCAGTCGTTGGCACCTTTCTTAGTTTTCTCTAAATTATAAGAATCCCAGATAACCAGCGTACAATTACTGTACACACCATGTACCTTTGCACTATACTAGTACCATACGTGTATAAAGGTACTGATTTTCGAAGTACTGATACTAAATTAGTACAGTGCCAGTATGTATGTACATTTTTATTACATTTGTACGACGTACTAGTATCGTACTAGTATTACACTTGTATGTAATGAATAGAAACTTTAATATTTTCACTTAGTACGGCGTACTAAATAAATATGGAGTCGTACCAGAGTCGTACTTCTCCGCCATCTTGAAAAATAATTTGTCAGTTTGAGTACTTAGAAAGAGTATAATACCAGTACAGTGCCAGTACGTCATACTGTTGAATAAAAAAGAGTATGCACATACTGGTACTGTACTATTTTAATGCAAGTATCTCAAGATAATTACGCTATACTCGTATAATACTAGTACAATGCGAAGGTACATGGCAAGTACAGAGCTGGTATACTGGGTATTTTGGATTAGTACGCTTGGCTATCTGGGAATCACGTAATGTTTAATTGGTCTTGCATTGGCTTATTAAATTCTGCCGCGATTTTTCATTTCAATAAATATATAGATAATATTTTAAAAGTAATTACTTGTGTCGTGGGAAATAATTGAAATGATTTCGTTAAGGTGCCAACGCTTAGGCAAAAGAGGTTAAAGCAGTGTCCCAGTCGTTGGCACTTTAACAGTTTGGAAAGTAGTGAGGTTTGTAAATTTCGTTTATGCTTTACATCGTTAGTACATAAAATATTAAAGTAATTTTTTATTTTGTACATAATTTAAACATTGTTTATCAATCTTTTGTGATTTTAAATAAATTATGTGGATGTTTTAGAAAATTATAACGTGTTTAAAAGTGGAGTGCCAACGACTAAAGCATTTCGACTTTTTCAAAAGTTTTATTAATTTCTCAATTCTCATAAAGTTTTAAAGAAAATTCAATACGTCATCATATTCTTTATTAAATTGTGAAAACATATATCACTAAGATAATATCATTATCTAAAATTTTATGTGCGATTTTAATTCTTTAAGTTGGAATTTCCTTTAAGGTGCCAACGACTGGGGCAGTTACCCTACTACTTCTATATGTGCACCCATACACGGAGAAAAGGGATATCGTTTTTATTACTAAACGTGTTTAGTACGTAAAAATGTAGTTATAAATACTTTCAATTTTGTAACTGTTACGTGACAGCGTTTAGTTTCTTATCGTTTACGCTACCCAACAGTGTAATAGTTACTACCACCTTTTGAGTATAGTGTTTACTTTCGACAATTTTATGTTTTGAAAAAGGTGGAACTTCAGGACACTTTTATTTTGACTTATGATTAACCTGTTGTGCCTTTAAATTGGTCCCTTCAAGTTCATTGGTGCTACTTGAGTGAATAAAAAATATACTTTTTCTAAAAAGGTGTTGTGTCTTTTATTATTAAATACATATAAAAAATATAATGACATAGATTTGTTGACAATCTAAAAATAACAAAAAAATTACACAAATAAAAACCTAGCTTTTGAATTATGTTGATTAAAACTCCTTTAATAATTATAAATGTTTGAAATATCTTTCACGAATTTCAGATTCTAAAATTTTAGACATAATACTTATAATATAAAACAAATATGTGATAGCATTAAAATAGTACATAGTTATCTGTAAAAAATATATATTCAATATAAATATTATTTGAATATAAGAAGTGACCGCACTAAACTATTTTAAAAGTTTCTTTTAACTAATTTTTTATTATTACTTTAAATTTTAATTAAACAGTTAAGTTTTCTTAAATTAGAACGCTTACATGATTTATTTATTTATATTTATAATATTGTCAATTGGTCAATATTTTGTACCTAAGTTTTTAATGTAATTACTAAATTTATTGTTAAAAGTTACATAACGGTATATACCTTAGAGTTTAAAAATTAATTTTTATTTAAATATTTCATGATAATAATTTCTTTGCAATTTAAAGCTTTCTTATATATTTAGATTTATCTGCAAAAAAGAAAAAACAAATAGTAAATACAATCCATAGAATAGGTTATATTTATTATTAACAAAATTAACAAATGTAACTGTTTTAATTTTATAAGTACTAACATATACTCTGTTTGACTGATGTAGAAGTAACCGTTACTTTACTGTTTACGTCACAACTACACAACGGCTGTTTAGTAAGTCTCACTATTAATTCTGTCCGTCGAAAATCTACTAGACTGTTGCGTATTCACTACTCATATGAAAGTCGCCTTTACTATCCACTTTTCTCCGTGTATAATATTATATTAATTAAAGTTTATAGACTTAAATTATTATATATATTAATTAATTACCTAAATAAGTTTATTTTTATTTAAGAATTAATAAGTAAAAATTACAAAACTTCTATTATAATAAATTTTGTCAAATTGATTGAAATAAATTTTAAAAAATAAATTAATTAATCCTGTGCAGCACACTGAAATGATTTTTTGTGATCCTTTCTTAGAAAATCTCGAAATTGGGAACACACACTTTTACCATTGAAATCATTTATAAAAACATTACAAATACCTACTGCTAAGGGATGGAAATTTTTTTTTATTTATGTAAAAAGCAAAAAAAAATCTTTGTGAATCTTAGGGTGGTCGTTTTGCATGTATTTTGCAAGCGGCAAAAAACTTTTTTTCGTAGATATCCTGTAAAATCGTTGAAAATATATAATTTTCTACAGGACTACTCTGTTTCTCTTTACAAATAGTCACAGAATAGCACTTAATTATTTACATAAATATGAAACCTGTTAGGTTTTCTATTTTTTAAAGGACCCAAAAATTGACCAAAAGTAAACCAAAATAGGTTATTATATTGGCAAAAAATATTAATTCTCAAAAAATGAAACGAAAAATTCCGATTCCTAATTATGATTTCTACGGTTTTTGAGGTCGCTGAATTCGAATATGTTTGTTATATTCAAAAATTCAAAATAACGAATTCAAGATGGGTGACAAGATTTTTAAAATTGTTTAATTTGTCTGAAAATGATAACTCAGGGGTTTTTGGAGTAGCTAAAATGGAATATGTTTCTTAAATTCAAAATTTCAAATTGGCAGATTCAAGATAATAAACAAAAAATGTTAAAATCGTTGATTTTGACTGAAAATGGTTATTTGGGAATTTTTGGAGGCTTTGAATTTGAATATGTTTGGTAACTTGAAAAATACATAACAGTGGAATTAAGATGAAGGACATAAATGTTAAAATTCTTTGAATTTATCTTGAAAAATCACCTGTGAACTAATAAGCTCTTTAGGACAACCTTTGATTAAAAGAGATGAAGATAATTATCCTTTCTTTAAAAAGCTATTATTAGAAAAACTCAAAAAAACTCAAAAATTTTGAAATTTAACGGTAGCATATCGATTATCAGAATGATCAATATCCTAAAATTTTATTTTCCCGAAAACAAATGTAATGCAGCACGAAGAAAAAGGCAGTGTAGTTAAGGAGTGCATGGAAAATTATACGAAATACACTCAAAGTCCCATCAGTGGGGTTGTTCGGGGATGGAATCCCACTGATCAAATGAGAATTTGAAGCATTTGATTCGTCGCTTCAGAGTATCCGCTTTTTCCTCCATTCCATTTCGTCAACAAACTTCGACGAACTAAGTAAACTGTTCCACCGATCGAAGTTCCACTGATGGAACTTTGAGTGTACAGGGAGGTTCTTTTAGGTTTAAAGGCGAAGCAAGTTTAAAGTAGTAGATTATAATATTATTATATACCTAAACTAATTCAAACCCGCTTCGCCTTAAAACCTAAAAGAACCCCCCAGTATTTCGAAAAATTTTACAATCCACTAATTTATATGATTAATATATATTTATCAATATTTTAATGATAAATATAACTGATAAATGTAAACTGATAAAGTGTAAATCCTGTTTTAATTAAAAATTTCACTATAGATTTCTTAAAATGACAAAATATATAATTACCCGGCAAGAAGTCTTGAAAAGAAAAAAAAAAAAGTTTATTTATCATTTAATCAAAATCGCAACTTCTTTTCTATTAAATACTTGAATTTCCCTCAAATACTTACTTCTAGAAATAGAGAAGAATATTTTTTAAATTGATTCTGCTTTATTCTAAAATGATTCTGAATTTCATGCAGCAGAATATAATTAAAATGTTTTTAATTCCAGAAATTTCTTCTATTCTGTAAAACAGTATAGGCATTCATAATTTTTCTATCCCCAATAATTCCTTCTGGAATAGATTGTCCAAAATGTTTAATTCCGTAATAGAGAATACAGTTGAAATTTTTCCTTTCCCTGGCAATTCTTTCACAGTTTCAATTCAAAAGGTTCATTTATGTTTACTCTCTAAATTTGAATCAGTGAAACGTCACTGGTGAATCAGTGCGAAATGAGCCACTGATTTCAATCAGTGAGATTTTGACTGAGAATCAATCAAATTTAACTGATTCTCAGTCAAATATCTTACTGATTGATTCAGTAACCTCACTGATTCAACCAGTTACATTTTAACTGAGAATCAGTGAAATTCCATTGAAATTTTCACTGATTCAAATCAGTGTCTTTTTTCGCACTGATTTACCAGTGATATTTCACTGATTCAAATTTAGAGAGTATATATTCAAGTCACGAGTAGCTCAGTGGTTACTTTCATAGACTTGTGACATAAAAGCTTGGGATAGATTCTTATATTTATTGAAATTTTTTTTAAACTGAATTACAAGGAATAGAATTCTGTTATTTTATTTCTTACCATGATTCTCGTAATCAGCGCATCAAAATACGTAAATATACGTAGTTTAAACAAAATCGGAGGTAACCCCTATTCGGAAGTATAGAGTAAGCAGAGGGAGATGGATCACTTTTTATGCTTTTTATCTGTACAGCCGAGAATTCGTGAAAAAATCGATTTCGAACATGTGTAAGTTTTAGTTCCACTTCTTGTAATAGTTCCAAATATGGACTCTTAATAAACTATTTTAATCTTAAACATATCGGAAAATGAGAAAATGAAGCACATACACAAACTGTTTGTGAACTAAGTTAAGATATGAATAAGGAAAACACCACACATACATATCTAAAGAAAGTGAAAATATCACTTATTGATAAATACAAATTTTACTGATTTATAATTAAAAAATTGTACACTCATGGAAAAAGGTTATTTTTTACTTAATCGTATTTATAGGGTGTCATTACGACTAAATGAGAAAAATATTATTTTTAACACGCGATAAAAATATCGGAGGGTTTTTTGAGCTAATAAAAAAGCGATTGTCCTATTGCTGCCTAAATAAACAGGGTAATGACAAGAATTTCTTAACTTTTAGTCTATGTATCATGACACACTAACTGACAAACAACCAAATTAGTAAGTGCGAAAGACTGAAAATGGCGAAAAGTGATCCATCTCTCCTCGTGATCTATCTCTCCTCGACTTACCCTGTCAATTTTATTAAAAATTGAAATATAAAACCAATAGTTTAAAAAATTTAAAATTAATTTAAAAATGCATTGAACCTTATTATTTTTGTTTAAGTAAAAATTTGTAAAAAGCAACGTCAGAAAATACATCAATAATTCAATTATTGATGTGTTATGGTGTAATGGAAAAAAATGATTTTAATAAAACATCATAACATCGTTAAAAATCATCGTAGAACCATTTTTAAAAAAGCGTTTTAAAGGTCATAAATTAAGCTTTCTATTGGTTCTAGGCATGTATTAAAGTTAAGTCGGGTTCAGATTCTAAATAACAAAAAGTGTAATTTTATTGATTTTGAGGTTAGGGTCAAACCTAGACGTGCTACGCCAATTCTGATAACGGATTCGGATTCAGCGCATCAAAATACATAGGAAAATATGGGTCTCATACCCAGGCCAGGGAAATTTATTTTTTTGTCGATTCCAAGAGTGTGGTAGCTCACAATCTTTGGAATCGACAAATTATCGAGACAAGTGTCATACTATATTTTTTCGCATATTGTGCAAGAAAATCTTTTCTTTTTCTCTCTCTCTCTCTGAAACGAGGATTATCATCTGTACCTTGTCTATTCCAGACAACTGTCATATCTTTCTCACTTTCACACTTCTAACGCTATTGTTGTCTTTATCTATCCCAGGTAAATTGTAAACCTTATTCTCTCTTGCTTTTAGAACCGCAAATTGAGAGCTTTTTTTTATGTTTCGTACGCTATTGTTGTCTTTGTCTATCCCAGGTACATTCTATACCTTATTCTTCACTGATCTATATATACTACTGGATAGGGGATTGCTGGTGGCTGTGTGAGAGGATTAGAAAGACGGAAGCATCATATTTAGTTAACCAATTTCTAAAAGTGGCGGGTGATTTCAAATAAGGTATTAGAATGTTTTGTAAATTAAAGGTTTTATAATAAATCATTTAAGTAGTTTTTTTACTGAAATTACCTATTTATATATTTAACTAATAGTTTTAAAAAGTAATTATATGAAACAAGAATTCCTTTGTTCTTATATTTACTACTAAAGTAAGTAATGAAATTTTCATGCTTTTTATTGAAATCATAATTTGTTTTAAGTACGTAAAATAAATTTTTTAAAAATTGACAACTGAGTAGCAAGTTTTTTATAAGTCCATAAAAAATTATTTTTTCTTATTGCAACAAAATTTCCATATGTAATTTTGTAAATAACCTCTAAAGTTAATTATAAAATTCAGGAAAAAAAGAAAATTACATGTATATATAAGAATGTTTTTAGAAAACATGTTTTTTTTAATGAAATTTTTCTCAAGTTTGATAGTGACTATAAAGTAATATAAACACATAGATATATATTTATTTCTATCCATATATAATTATGTAGGTAGACAATTTTTAGAATACCATACTTATTAAGAATATTAGAATGCACAATGCAGTAACAAAAACATGGAAGTCGTTTTAAATATTTTATAATCATTTTATTATTAATTTTATTATTATATCTATGTATATTTGTAGAATATGTACAATAGTGGAATATACAAATATTCAATGCTCTATTGTTATTGTTTAAAATATATTCGATGTATAAAAAACATATAAAGAGAAGAAAAAAATTTCAATCTATGTACAATTATATTGCAGTCAGGATTTAGCGCATATAAATATGTATAATATTTATCGTTGACAGAAAACTTAAATACATGTTTCTTCGACCCATTTAATAAAAAAAATTTTCTTCCTCAACGTGGAAGGAAAGAAGTTTTGAAAATCCTAAAGGAGAGAATTTCAAATTTATAATAATCAAAAACTAGCATTCCCAGGAACAAAAAACCGATAAAACTTTTTTAACCTACATTAATACTTTTTGAATGCGGATTTCTAAATAATAGAAAATTTCCGATTGCATGCGCAGTTTCTTTTTTTTTTTTTTTTTTTAAGTCCAACGAAAATTAAAATTTTGTTTTTTTCCATGTGCTAAATGCTTTTTGTGCAATTTACTCTTTTAAATTATATGTTTTACGCAATATATTAAACTTTTTTGTTTACAGGTTTTTCTATATTTTTTTATTTTAGAATATTTAAAATGTCATTTATATTCCATATTTTTACAATTGCGCATGTCTTTTATTCATAGAAAACTACTGCGCATGCGTAACTTCCATAGAAACCTATTGCGCATTAGTATATACTTTACGCAATGTATATAACTTTTTTGTTAACTTGTTTCTCCATTTGCTTTGACAATTAAATTTTTTTACAGTAATTTTTCTTTGTTATTGTAACAACTGCTTATGTGTATTGTTTATAGGAAAGTACTGCGCATGCGTAACTACCTTTTGGAGCTTTTGCGCATGTATACGTATAGGTGATCAACGATGTGTCTATTAAAGTAAAAAGTTTTTCTAATAATTTCCATTACAATAATAAATATTTTTACATACAAGATTATGAAATTAGTTAAAATATTTTTAAGTATTCCTGTCTGTGAGAAACTTGATTAAATTTGTTTAATTTAGTTTAAAATATTTAACATTACTTTAAATAATTCTATAAAATTCAAAATAAAAATTTATAACTAATATTAATGACAAAAACAAATAAATAATTTCAAAAAATAACATAATAGATTAATTATAATTATATTAATTAATTATTTTTATAATTTATTATTAATTAATATTTAGTATTATTATCATTATTACTGGCAATATTTTTTAAAACAATATCTTTGAGAATACTAGATGTTATTTTTAAAATAAAAAAAATAAAATTTTAAGAATTAATTTTATATTTCTAATAAAAATTTATTATTAATTATAAAAAATTTTAAAAATATGTGACGCGTTCTGAAGAAAGGGACCTAAGAAGGAAATTGGTTATTTTACAGGAGAGCGAAAACAAAAGTCGAGCGCGCATGGGAATCTGTACAAATCGAGAGATTTAAATTGTTATAACTTAAAAAATATCTAATAAAAGCCTTTTCTGACTTCAGATAATGAAAAAGAAACCTTTAATAAAATTAAAACAACCATAAACCGAAAAACGATTTTTGACTTCTTAGGTTCCTTTCTTCAGAACGCGTCACATATATATTATTATTACATAATATATATTATAATTTACTACATTTTAAATTATTTAATTATCATATTCTTCTAAAAATAGGCCGCAACGACTTAAGGTGAAATAGAATGTATTGACCTAAAAAAAAATTATAGATAAATAATAATTAGTTAATAGAAATAAAAAGAAAGAAAAAAGGGTACTAAACATATTTATAGATTTATATATATTTTTAAGAATACACAAAGTAAAGAAATATATAAAAGAAATAAAAAACGAGCGAGCGTTAGCGAGCGAGGGTTGTTACGCTAGTAAATAATAAATTCATAAATTTTTTAATATTCTAATAGTATTTTAGATATTAGTTAACATATATAAAATTTTATAAAATAACAGCAAATACGATGTTTAATAATGAATATTTCGTTTTATTTTTTGGATAATTTGAAATCGAGATCGAACAGTGTAATCCGGCATTGCTAAACTACTTTATAGAATAATATTTTAAAACAACCACCACAGATAAAAAAGTTTTTCTGCATGAAGCACACTGAACACTTCATATAGGCCATGGAGCTGAAATTTTACGTGATACCATGGAGCTGAAATTTGACATTTATTCTAACCTCACTTCTACAATATTGCAAAATAAATCTATTCCTTCTGCAGATCGCTTGTTTCACATAAAAACTTTAAGAAAATGGTAACAATACTATCAAATAGTTGTTACAGTAAAATAATAGTAATGACATGGAACTGAACGCTTTTTTTGTACACATGCGATTTTCACAAAAAAATTTTTTTTTTTTTGAGTAAAAATTTTTCTTTTTTAAAACTTTTTTTACATGTGATTTAGTGCTAATGGATCAAAATAGAGATTTAACTTATTAGAAGGCGTAATAACTAAACACATGACACCTTAATTATAAGTCTACAGATTGCGTTCAAAAATTGGAAAAATTGAGGGACAAAATATTTTTACAGATTCTAAGTGTGAAGAAAGTATTATGAAGTTCAATATAAACATAAATTGTTCATTAATATAGAAACTTTATGGTTGAAAAAGGCTGAGTTATAATAATGATATTTTCACCGAAAATTATTAAATTAAAGTCAACATTTTGCAAAAGGGACACGCCACACAGTGGGGCAGAATCGTGTAAACGTGCCGAAAACCCTGAAATTAAATTATTTTTTAAGGATGTTTAATATACTTAGCATTAATCTGTGACCTTTGAATAGTAAAATGACGTATCTTTTCGTGATCCTGAAGGCAATATTCTTCTTCCACAGTTTGCTGAAAAGTAGCCTTCGTATTTTTCAAAACTAGAAACAAAAATTTGAAATTTTTCGCGTTCGTAAAAATACTATAAAAAGCTCAAATTTAATCGTATTTTCAGTCTCTAAATTGGAGTCGTCTCATGATAAGTTCTAGAACACTCTTCCATGTTTTATAATTCATTATATCAACAAGAAAAAGAACTATTAAATGAAGAAGTCAATAAAAACTTGTATAAAGTGGTATGTGCATTTTTTTCAAAAGCAGTTGAAAAAGTTATGAATTCAGCAAAATCCGGCTTAGTTCTTTTTTTTAAATTAATTATTAAGGATCCCTTAAACAAATCCTATAATCAAAACTTGCCCGAATTTGCCCCTTTCTGTTTTATATGTATTTTTAGTCAACTACTTCTGTTGCAGTATATAATGCAATAGAATCTTTTATCCTTTTAATTCAAAATAAACTTCCATGATTTTGACCACTTAGGTGCTTTAATGAATAATAACAAATTTTGTTGGTTATGCTATTACCTGAAGTGCCATTAATTAGTATATTCTGTGAAATGTTTATATTTTATTGATGTTATCGTAATTTAAAAATTCAATTAACATATAAAATATGTTATGATTGATTGAATTATTGTCAGATTTTGGGATTACTTTTTTTCACGATCATGGAAGCTTCAATTTCAGGTAAAAAATATAATAATTACATCAGTTCACTGAAAAAATAGTCATAAAATATGCCAAAATGGAAAAAATGTAGATTTCTTTAAATATTAAAAATTGTATTTGGAATTTATGTAAAGTGTGAATAGTTTTTTGTGTCATAATATATTTTCTACCACACATGCACGAAAACCTCGTGTTTTCTTTCGCCTTAAGCGGGGCAGAACTCACAGTTTTTAGGTCAGTGAACGTTAGAGGTAAAAAAACTCCCGAACAGTGAAAAAAACTCTCATCGCGCAAGAGAGTTTCGCACTTGCTACGCTCGTGCTACACTCGTTCTTCGAACATTTGTGGTTTACAAAAAAACACGGACTTCTCTCCCTTGATGCATAATATACTATTCTACCAGACATGCACGAAAACCTCGTGTTTTCGTTCGCCTTAAGCGGGGCAGAACTCACAGTTTTTAGGTCAGTGAACGTTAGAGGTAAAAAAACTTCCGAACAGTGAAAAAAACTCTCATGCCGCAATGCGCCTGCGCAATGAGAGTTTTTTTCACTGTTCGGAAGTTTTTTTATTTCTAACGTCACTAACCTGAAAACTGCGAGTGCTGACCCGCTAACGCGTACGAAACACGAGATTTTCGTACATTTGCGATAGAAAATAGCATATGCACCTCGGGAGGCCGATTTTTTGTCTCGCACAATGTTCTCCGAACATTTGTGCTTGACAAAAAAACACGGCCTTCCCTCCCTTGATGCATAATATACTATAATTCAGTTAGATAATAAATAATAGAAAAAGTCATGTTTGTATTGTTTATAGGTTAATTTATTAATTTTGTTTCAAAGGTACAAAATCGAATAACTCGTCTCTAAGCAGATCTAAAATGGTTAATATAATGAAAATGTTCAAATTATTTGAAATTCATAATCAGTGACCTGAAAAACCCCCTATAACTAACTTCCATGAAAATCCGTTAACTTTTTAAAAAATTGATCCGCCATATTAGATCCGCCATTTTGAATGTTTGAAAACTGACTTTAGATTCTTAATCGGCGACCTAAAAAAACCCCTATAACTAACTTTCATGAAAATCGTTAACTTTTTAAGAAATTGATCAGCCATATTGGATCCGCCATTTTGAATTTTTTAAAACTGACTTCAGATTCCTAATTAGCGACCTTAAAAATCCCCTATAACTAACTTTCATGAAAATTCGTTAACTTTTTAAAAAATTGATCCCCCATATTGAATCCGCCATTTTGAATTTTTAAAAACTGACTTCAGATTCGTAATCAGTGATCTCAAAAACCCCCTATAACTAACTTTCATAAAAATTTGTTAACTTTTTAAAAAATTCATCCGCCATATTGGATCCGCCATTTTGAATTTTTGAAAACTGACTTCAGATTCGTAATTAGCGACATAAAAAACATGTGATTACCAAGTTTTATATCAATCGAAGAATATTTTAAGGTTTTCGGCATGTTTTCACGATTCTGCCCCACTGTGCGCCACGGAGCTGAAATTTCAGCAGTTATAGTGCAATATAATAGTAGTTATAATATATATATTTATGTATATTTGGTTTTCAGTTACTCTCATATATACCTTTCAAATTCACTAATACACTTTAGAATATATTTTTAATTTAGGTGTATTTTTTCAATGCCGCCAAGTAAGGCAGTTACCTAAGAATCGCCCATATATAGATCAGTGTTATTCTCTCTTGCTGTTTCGCACGCTTGTGTTCTCTTTGTCTATTCTATATTCTTCATCTCTCTTTACTTTTCGCACACTATTCTTGTCTTTATCTATCCCAACCCACACAGCACTCGAACTTCCCTGAACCTTCCCAAGATTCAGTGAAGCTTCAAAACTTTTAGTAAGCTTGCTGGAAGTTCCAGAACTTCCCTAAAGATTGAGAATGTTTAGGGAAATTCCGGTGCTGTGTGGGAAGTAAATTCTATACCTTATTCTTTCTTACTTTGTACAAAAGTATAGCTGTATATCTATAGCTATGACTAACTGATTTCTTATATACAAGAACTACAAAAGCGCTCTACGCTCCGCAGTGGTCCAGAAATGAATTTCTGCAGACAATACGCCTACAGGTCGCAATTCTTAACCATTTTTAAATTTCTTTTTTTTAAATACTCTGCATTAAATTCTTAACAAACGTAAGAGAACCGATTTTTGATTTAGTTTAAAATTCAGAGGTTATGTTAATAAAATTATAATTAAAAATTAAAAAGTTTTGAATAAATGTTTTTAACTTATGAAAAAGTGTATCTAAATATTTTTTCAATAGAGGAAGAGACATGTTACTTCATTTTTGGAAGGTAAATAAATGTGTTTATTAATGCACTTTTTAATTATGATAACACAGAACCAAAAAGTAAACTCTATAGGTAAACATGTTCTATATCTAGGGGACGTTTACGTTTTTGGGGTCGTTGATTACGATTCCGGTGTCCGTATGAAGCCATCACGTCAGCATCAAGGTCAAACCAAGGTCAAAGACCATAATTCAAAATATTAAATTTTTTTACCCGAGAATCAGAAAGAGCAATAAATTTTACATCCGAATACGCTCTAACCATTTTTTTGAAATGACCTTTGAAGGTCAATTGGAGGTCATATAGAGGTCAAATTCTAATGTATAATAGTTAAAATGTTACTTAAAATATAGAAAAAAGCATGAAGTTTAAAGATTTAAAGGTTCTGAAGAAAATCCAGAAAAACACAAAAAACAGTCCGTTACACGGGATCACCCTCTTAATAAAATCGATTCTTCCGGTCTTTAAAAGGCTGGTTTATAAAAAAAAGTGAAGCGTATTCGAACGTAAAATTTTCCGCTTCTTCAGAATCCAGTGTAAGAAAAATTAAACATTTCGAATTAAGATACTTCATTTTGACTTAACCTTGATGCTGACGTGCTGGGGCCATAAGGACAAGAAGATCGTTATCAGTGACATCAAAAAATAAAGAGCAACTGTTCTGAAACCGATTCCTAGTTAAAATTCCGGCAGAGAGTTTAAAGAAGAATTTGACCTCTATATGACCTCCAATTAAACTTGAAAGGTCGGTTTATATAAAAGGTTAAAGCGTATTCGGACGTAAAACTAATTGCTCTTTCTGATTCCGGGGTCAAAACAATAAAATATTTCGAATTAAGGTCTTTGACCTTAATTTGACCTTGGTGTTGACGTAATGGCATCATACGGACATCGAAATCGTAATCAGCGGCCCCAAAAACGTAAAGGTCCCCTAGGCATCGAACATGTTCACCTCCAGTTTACTTTTGGGTTCTGTGTTATTAATAATTAAAAAGTGCATTGATAAACACATTTATTTACCTTCCAAAAATAAAGTTAGGGGAGAGCGGGGCAATCCGAACCGGCGGGTAATTCGGCTCATTAGCGATTTCACGCCTTAATTAGAATCTAGGAGGGAAAGGTCGCTATAGAATATAGGTCTCAACATTTTAGTTAGGTAAACGAAATTTAGTGTAATTCTATTGATTCAGCCTCGTGTCAGGTAGAGTATTATGTTTTTATGCGTCGCGCGTACACTTTTTACTTACAAACTTTTACGTTTTTAGTACATTAATTTACGAGCCTAATTTTTTTGGGTAAGTTTTTTTTATGCTCTTAGGTGTGCTCTTTCGATACACCTATGCTATTTTATTTATATGTATCAAATGTGACTTGTATTTGTTTTAAAGTGCCAATAGTCAGGGTGGGGTAAATGGGCTCACGCGACGGTTAATCATCTTATCCAAAAATACTTTGTCTTGATCCGCCCCTGCTTAATTATGATAAGAATATGACTACTTTTAATAATTACCAATAATGAGTGTACTAACTTTTTTATTTTTTATAAAAAAATAAAAAAAAGTAAGGTCTAATGAATTTTCTTTAATTTTAGGGGCCCCAGTCCTTCCCAAAAATTTTGACTTTGATCCATCACTGCATAATTATAATAAGAATATAGGTACTTTTCATATTTACAAAATAAAGGTTATTGAACTTTTTTATTTTTCGTAAAAAATAAAAGTCGCCGAATTGCCCCACAGGGTGAGCCGATTTACCTGCCAAATTTGCAGTTTGAGAATTTGGTATATCTGCATTCAAAATTATCTAGAGCTAAAACTATAAAAGATAAATCAAAATGTCCTTGCAAATTTGAAAGTGCAAATGATAGGCTACTAAATGATATATCCATGTTTGGATTTAAAAAATAATTTCCTAACTTTTTTCCTGTCTGACCAAAAGTGAGCCGAATAGCCGCGGTCTCCCCTACATATTTTTTTCTCTATTGAAAGAATATTTCGATATACTTTTCCATAAGTTAACATTTATTCAAAATTATTTAATTTTTAATTATACTCTTATTAACATAACCTCTGAATGTTAAACTAAATCAAAAATCGGTTCTATTACGTTTGTTAAAAATTCAATTCAGAGTCTTGTAAAAAAAAGAAATTTAAAAATGGTTAAAAATTGCGACTTGTAGGCGTATTTGTCCGCAGAAATCCATTTCTGGACTTCTGTGCGGCATCTTAAAGTACACGAAATGTAGAAATCTTTTAAGGTATTTCTCTTGCAGTAATGCTTGAAAAAATCGATTTTCTATGGATTTTTTTTAAATTGTGAGAGAACGTTATTTTATATTTGCCTTCTATCTGGTTAAAATTTCAGGACTCTTAACCGTTTAAATATTGAGATATTTATGTTCGAAATTTCAATTTTTATCATTTTGCATGCAAAATTAAAATTTAGAACATGTATATCTCAAAGTTTAGAGAGCAAAGGGTCTTTAAATTTTAACCAGGTAAAAGACACATATAAAATAACGTTTTCTCACAATTTAAAAAAAATCCATACAAAATCGACTTTTCAAGAATAACTGCAAGATATATACCTTAAGCGCTAGCACGTTTAAATATATCAAAACAATTTTTGTTTAGGGCTCTGTCCGAATTGAATAGAATGTGCCATATACCTATATATATACTTTTATGAATAAAAATAGGAATTTTTATTACTATTATTATTATTTAATTACAGTATTTTTAAGTTACTATTAACAAAACAGTTTCTAACTCTTACCAATATGTGATGTACTGCATCAACTTTTCTATTCTTATCCAAACTTCATTTTCAACATTAGCAATGTTTCCTCTAACACCATTAAACTCAACAAAGAGTCTTTGTGTTTCTCTAATCAATGAATTTTTACCCAATGATACTAGTGAAAAAGCCATCATATATAATCTTTCATCAGCTTATAAAGTTAAAGTTAAAGTTAAAGTTAGGGGCGAGGTTGAGGGTCTTTTGACTTTGCCATTTTTGGCTTCAAGTCGGGGGTGAAACACCCATAGCCTTCTCCTTTTTCCTTTTTTCTAGTCTTTGTCCCTACTGTACCCCTTGCTGACGTCTTTTTCTTCGCCCCAAGGAGTACCACCTTTTTCAAGCCTCGTTCCTCAACCTCAACTTGCGTCCACAGAACGACTTTTATTAGGAGTACTCGCATTTGCCTGGACCGCCTGTAATAGGCTTGCTCGCCAGTGGGGCTGGAAAACTGTGGCAAAACCACCCCAGAGTACAACCGGTTACCGACAGTCGGGTTTCAACGGTGTGTGCCGGATAAATTATCGACAGCGCATATCGTTGACCCTCGACGCCAAACCTTTCACTCGGATTACCTCATAAGTCGGAAAAAAAAGCCAGGCTAACGGGGCGCGAACCAACTATGTTTGGCTCGACGCAGCCGCAGAGCCAGCGCTTTATCCAACTGAGCTACCTCCGTTGGTTTTCATCAGCTTATACATTATTATTATCTAAATTCCATTCCCGAGGTCCACTAATATCCACTTGAAATTTTTTATACATTTTTGCTTTAATCTACAAGCATTTGAAATATTGTTTATAAAAAATTTTATATTAGTTAATATAATAATATATTTAAATTTAAAAGATTTAATTTTCTCAACACATTTAATATAAAATATATTTAAAAATTTAAACAAAATACCACAAAAAAGACGAGCTATTTGGTTATATCAAGTTACTTTATTATATCAAAAGATCGAGGATTTTCTTAAATCAGGGTTTTAGACCTTTCTGGTATTTTTAACTCCTTTTATATACACTTAATATTGTACATTCAAATTAATCTTATATTTGAATATATTTATATTAAAGATAATTCAGATTAAATCACTCTTTAAAAATAAAATGTACCTACTTTTATTATTTACTTTACAATATTACTCCTACTATTTTTTGTACTAAATAAATTTAAATTTGTTCATAATCACGACTTGTACCTTATATCAACTATGAGAATGTTCCTCTGCAAAATACTTTTAAAGTAATGGTAAAATGTTTCTTTTAAAAGTATCTTTTGAGAATAAATACCCCAGACACCACCCTCTACCCCTTAGAATATTTTTGTTTTAATTCCCTAATTGCGCAATATCTTTCATTTTTTATTAACCATTACCTTGTCTAATTTTTTCAAATCTTCTCAAATTTTTTCCACTACTACATTAAAATTAGGCGTTTCAACTAGCATTTTGTGAAATTGCGCAACAAATACCCCCTCGACTGCAATGTCATTTACCCCCATCACTGCAATGTAATTTATCCCGACCACTAAAAAATATTCCTCATCATTAGAATGTCATTTATCCTAACCACTAAGAAATACCACCCACCACTACATCGTAATTGTATCCCTACCCCTAAAAGGTACCGCCTCCCATTGCAACATTATTTCCCCCCCTATCACTAAAAACACCACCCATCAATACATCGGAATTTTCCCCCACCACTTGGATTGCTCATTATAGTGTTTTCATGTCTTATTTGGTTCCGTCTCATCAAGGCCCAGCAGGACAGCTTAAGCCCGAGTGGGTAGCAACTTGAAATTTTGATATATATAATATATATATATGTACTCTCTAAATTTCGTGGAGTGAGATATCACTCCACTAAGAGCGAAAATTGAGCCACTCTTTTTAGAGTTCACTGTTTAAGAGAGAGATCTCACTATTTTAGAGAGGGTCTTTCACTCTGATTGGAGTGGCTCAATTTCCACTCTTAGTGGAGTGAAAACTCATTCCAAAAAATTTAGAGAGTTTATATATTGTATATATGGGGCATTCCATGCCAACTCGACATACCATCGAAGTTGACATTTTTGATTTGGCTCATTTTTTTATATGTGTATCCTACGAAAAAGAGCTTCATGAACTTTTTCAAATTTTTTTATAAAACCGTTCACAAGATATGAGTTTTTCAAAATTTTGGATGTTTTTTTTAAATGCTCATAACTTCTTAGAAAATGAATCAATTAAATTTAATTCAATTGTTGTGATATTAAGTAGTATTTGTATTTTCTTACTTCCTGATTCGAATCTTAAGATTATTTTGCTTAGGAGAATACATTTTTTGAAAAAATGAATTATATATTTTATTCGCATACCTGCACTGAAGAAAATAGTACTTAAATGTTTCCTTTACTTAGTACTTGACTTTTGGATAGGACCAGAAGTCCATTGACGAATAAATACTCATGCACTAAAATTTCAAAGAAAGACTATGAAATTTTCGTTGACAGTCAAATTCTTTTATTTGTGCAAAAAAAATTAATTTTTGTGATTTACACTAACCACAATATTATTTATTTAACAGATTCGTACCCAGGATCATTTAATACACTATCGTATACTATTAACACAATTAGAAAATTAATTTATTATTTCAAAGTTTCGAACCTATGTACCTAGACCTACACGAACGCGAATCCGAACACTTAAACACCACGGCCACCTCGCACTTGAAATCAATTTTGGTTTTCGTTTATATGACTTACCGATCAAAATTAGAGAAACATAAAAATTCCTTTCCCGCACCATTTTAAGATAAATGTTTTTATACAAAAACAAATCTAATGCGCTTATTTTATGACATACGACGACATTTTGCTGTAGAAGCATCTCGAGCCACCTCGAGCTGCAGACAGCTGATAATGCGCAGATGCTCACTACGCATATCCGTCCTAAACTCACTCTAGCAAAGTCAACGGATTTTTCGAGTACTCGTGAAATAGCAGTTCTAGTATATCAATCCTTGACTGAACTTTAATAAATCTTTGACTAGTTTGTACTGTTTCGTGCAAATCCTAATATGATTAAAGTAAACTACTGGAAATTTCCAGAAACTTGTGTCTTATCCAAAAGTCAAGCATTTTCAATTAAAGATTCACGTACTATTTTTTTCCGTGTGTATATTAAAATTCAAGTGAATCTGTAGATTAAGAAGAAAAAAAAATAATAAGAAATTAGTATAATATTTGGATGTAAAATAAAAATTATTTATACACTGTAAAAGATATAATGTTTACACTTTGAGTTTAAATTTTTGAACCACTTTAATTTTCTATTTTTTTCATTTATCCGTACACCTGAATTTACTAATTTTTGTTTTATTGTGTATTATTCACAGTCGATATTCCCGTAGCATAAAAGTGATGACTGGAACGACAGACCTAAATTGCTGTGGTGACATATACCTTGGGGTATTAAAAATCATTCACGAGGATTATGATTCCTATGAACACCTACACGATATTGGTTTGCTGAAAGTAAAAACAGACATTATTTTTAATCATGATGTTCATCCCATCAGTTTACCATCAACAGCCATACATGAAATAGGTCACGTAGCAACTTTAACTGGATGGGGAAGAACATCTGTATGTATTAGCTGAATTTATTACTTAGATTGCAAACAAAATGAAAGACATGGACAGAAGTGATTAAAAATTATATTTGTCGCTGTTACCTATGTAATTTTCAGTTTTTAAAGGTTTTTCTTCTTCGAAAAAACTTATATTTTAAAATGCAATGGTCACAATGTTAAATACAATTTATATTTTCTTCGACAACCTGTAAAATTACTGATTTTTCAGACACGTCAAAATAGTTGAATAGTTGACCGCTCATTTTCCAGTTGATGCTTTATTAAAATTCATAATTTGAAAAAACTAAAAATTAAACAGTTCAATTATGTTGTGACCATTTTTATCAAGATCTTCTACCAGTTAGCCAACAATAAAAATATTGTCTGAGTTATAGAAACTCAAAGTCGTGCACAAAATAGTATCTTTGAAGAGTAGATATACAGGTAGGGTTCTGGATAGAAAAGTGTTAGTGCATATGTGTGCCTTTCTGTTTGTAGAGAGTGAGAAGCAGATGCGTTACCGATTGAAGGAAAAGATAAGAGAAAACGTAAATTTTGTCCTTTTCCTTAAAGCTATTAGCCTCTATTATTACAAAAGGTTTTCTTGAAAGATAATGAGCCAGCAGGTAGACTATTGTTTCTATTGAAACTAACCCTCATTAGATCGTTTGAACAATGGATAATGAAAATGTAATTAGAAGAAAAAAAAAGTTGTACAATGAGGTAAATTTTCAGTAAAATTTTATTCAAGTCAGTTGTACTTGAACTGTGACTGTCGCTTGGTTATATTTTCATGCCAAACAGTTTTACAACAATTTTTTTTCTTTTTTCTTTGACAAAGAAAAAAAGATAAAGAGATAAAGAGTAAGAGAGATAGAGAGTTTGAGAGATAAAGAGTTAGAAAGTTAGAAAGATTAAGAAATAGAGAGTAAAAGAGATAAATAGTTCGAGAAAAAAAGAGTTTTTGAAATAAAGAGTTAAAAAGATAAATAGTTTTAAAGATAAATAGTTTTAAAGATAAATAATTTGAGAGATAAAGAGTTAAAGAGTTAAAAAGTTTGAGAGATAAAGAGTTCAAGAGATAAAAGAGTTTGGGAGATAAAGAGTTAATGGGATAAAGAGCTTTTGAGAGATAAAGAGTTATAGGGATATAGAGAGATTGAGATATAAGGAGTTAAAGAGATGAACAGTTTGAGAGATAAAGAGTTTAAAAGATAAAAAGTTTTGGAGATAAAGAGTTAAAGATATAAAGAGTTTTAAAGAGAAAAGTTGTTTGAGAGATAAACAGTTTTAGAAATAATGACTTAAAGAGATAAATAGTTTCGGAGATAGAGATACATAGTTAAAGAGGTAGTGAGATTAAGAGATAAATAGTTAAAGAGATAAACAGTGTGAGATATAAAGAGTTTGAGAGATAAGTAGTCGGAGAGATAAATAGTTTGAGAGATATGGAGTTTAAAGATAAAGGGTTTTGGAGATAAAGAGTTAAAGAATTTAAGAGAAGTTGAGAGATACATAGTTTGAGTGATAAAGAGTTTTAGAAATAAAGAATTAAAGAGATAAAGAGTTAAAGTGATAAAAAGTTTTTGAGAGATAAAGAGTTTGAGAGATAAAGAGTTTTAAATATAAAAAGTTTTAGAGATAAAGAGATAAAGTGTTAAAGAGATAAAGAGTTTGAGAGATAAAGAGATTCAGAAATAAATAGTTTCAGAGATAAATAGTTTTAGAGATGAAGAGTTAAAGAGATAACGAGTTTGAGAGATAAAGAGTTTTAGAGATAGAGAGATTGAGAGATAAAGAGTTTTAGATATACAAGAGTTTGAGGGATTGAGAGTTCGGTTGATACAGAGTTTGAGAAATAAATAGTTTGATAGATAAAGAGTTTAAGAGATAAAGAGTTAAAGAGATAACCCAAGTAGCACGTAAGATTACGTGAATATTGCAGCAATATTACATTAAATATTACTAATATTGCTGGTATGTCACGGTGATATCAACGTAATGTTAAAATGTCCGCGTCAAGGTGACATTACAGGGTAATATTAAGGAAATATTACAATCAGTTAACCCATTAAGGACCAAATGTACAAAATCTGGCTATGAAGTTTGACACTTTATCTTATTGATAAAAGCTAAAGAGAAAAATTTAGCAATATTATTTTATTATAGTTTAAGAAACCCTCTTTCAAAATCCGTATTAAAAATTAATTTACGTTTATAAATAAACAAATAAGAAGTAGGTACTTTTTTAATAAAAAACACGATTTTTTCTGTTTTTTTCTTGAATTATGAATTTTTTTCGACCCTTTATCGTAGAGAAAGATCTTTTGAGTGCTACATATATCGTGACAAAAATATCCAACCTCTATGATAGGAGTATTTACGAATTAAAATTTCAAGGTGGCTCACCTAAAATGGCGACTGAATTGTATTTTTCATTATTAACTCATGGTAGGTTGTACGAAATCCTGGAATCGTTAAGGCTTTTCATAACATTGACTACACAGGGGTTTACAAGGTTGCTGATAACAAATTTGAAGTCCAATTTCTTAAATTCAAAATGGCGGATCCAATATGGCGGACGATTTTTTTTTAATATGATCATATTGGCTTGAAACTTGTTTATCAGGGGTTTTTAGGGTCGCTGATTGCGAATCAGATATCAATTTTTTAAAATTCAAAATGGCGGATCTAATATGGCGAACAATTTTTTTTAAAATGATCATATTGACTTGAAACTTGTTACTCTGGGGTTTTCGAGGTCGCTGATCGCGAATCTATAGTTAAATTTCTAAAATTCAAAATAGTGGATCTAATATAGCTGGGTTCTAATATAACTGGGTTATTACGAAAACATTTTTTAAAACATAATCATTCAAAAAACTTTCCCTTCATTTCATTGGCGGTATTATCCATATTGGATCCACCATTTTTATTTTAGAAAATAAACTATAAATTCCATTCAGTGACCCCCAAAACCCTTGAGTAACAAGTTTCAAGCCAATATAATCATTTTAAAAAAATGTCTGCCATATTGGATTTGCCATTTTGAATTTTGAAAAATTGATATTAGATTCGCAATCAGCGACCCCAAAAACCCCTGGGTAACAAGTTTCAAGCCAATTGGATCATTTTTACAAAAATCATCGGCCATATTGGATCCGCCATTTTGAATTTTGAAAAATTGATATCAGATTCAATATTAGCGCCCCCAAAAAACCCTGATAAACAAGTTTCAAGCTAATATGATCATTTTAAAAAAAATGTCCATCATATTGGATCCGCCATTTTGAATTTTGAAAAATTGATATTAGATTCGCAATCATCGACCCCAAAAACCCCTGAGTAACAAGTTTCAAACCAATATGATCATATTAAAAAAAATCGTCCGCCATATTGGATCCGCCATTTTAAATTTAAGAAATTCGACTTTAAATTTGTTATCAGCAACCTTGAAAACCCCTATGTAGTCAATGTTATGAAAAGCCTTCACGATTCTAGGATTTCGTACAACCTACTATGAGTTAATAAAGAAAAATCCAATTCAGTCGCCACTTTAGGTCAGCTATCTTGAAATTTTAATTCGTAAATACCCCTATTATAGAGGTTGGACATTTTTGTCACGGTATATCACGTATATATATATACGTGTATATATATGCGTAATATACGTAAAAATATAAAAATATTTTTATAAATAATAATATAAATAAACATAAATCACCATAAATGTGACCAAATACTCACATTATATCAATATTAAATTACCTATGGATGTAAATACGTTATTACATTATGTAACATTACATTTATTACGCAACATTACATTCATTACGTACTTTCATGTACTTTTTACGAAAATCATAGTTAAAAAAATTGTGAACTTGATCATTTTTATAATAAATACTATAAAAACTAACAGAACTACAGGTTTTCCCACCGTTGTCTACGTTCGACTTTCAGTCTGGCACCACTACCCCCCGGTATTTTATACAAGACACGATGGAGGGGTTCGGGTGCAAAGTCCCCCAAAACCATAAACCAACTCAAAAGATTACACAAAAATACGGAAATTACGTTACAAATAAAGTATTTTGTACTTATGTAAGCATAGACTGAGTTTATGGCGGTTGAAAGTTTTTTGCATTTTTCTCGGAAACTATCATCGAGGAAAATTTATAATTAAAGCTTGCACCAAGACGGTCATCTCTTAACTGATGATGGGTCTGCCAGGTAGTCTATTGTTTGTATTGAAACTGACCCTCATTAGCACTGCTCGCAGGGGTTGTAATCCCGCGGGATTCTACGCCATTTGATAGCTTGCGGATCCCGCATAAAATTTTGCGGGATCCGCAAAAGTGTCCTTTGTTTTTTATAAGCGTGTCTTGCTTACTCTTATTTGTCTACGTATCTAAATGAGTGTAGAACATTTTTTATTTTGTCGACTCTACCTAAAAGCGTGAAGGAAAAGTTTCAGGTTGCCATCCTTTGGCTTTCTTGATCATAACTTGTTATAAAATTGACATATCCTTAATGTCAGCATAGCATTCTTATTAAAAAAAGGAACTAAAAATCCAGAACCCAGAAAAATTGTTTTCTTAAAAAAAAATTTAACACCAAATTTTCAAAACTAGCTAAAATTCACCTCCTGAATTTTAGCTTAAAAGTTGCCACCCTCTGGAAAAGTTGTTAAAACATAAAAAAATTTTAAAAAAAACACTAGATTTATAAAATTTATAAAAATTTATTTAATTTTACTTCTAAAACACTTTACTTTTCGCTTGAAGAAAATTCTCAAAATTAAAGATTCATGAAAAATAAATGTATGAGTAAATGAAGAAACAATACGGGGTGGGGTTTCAACTAGCAAGCCAAAAGAGGGCACCTTACACTTTTGATAAAATTTTCGAATTGAAAAAATTGTAAATTACTGAGATACTTAAGAAAGTATTGAAGAAAGAAATTTCTGTCTATGAAAGTGACGGAACAAAGGGCAAACATTTGTCTATTCTTTATGACTATTTAAAAACTATAACATTACTTAGTGTAGAAGCAAAAAAAGTATTTTCAGCAGCAGTATACACTTTTAGTTTCTTAAGAAGGCCATTCTGTGTGACAAACCGTTTTTTAGCGTCTTTCGGGATCGACATAATATTTTTAATTAAATGAATAAGACAGATTGCAGAATATACTTCTAATGTCAATAAATGCTTAAATCCATATATATGTTCTTTCTGAGTCACAAAAGTAATAAATAAATTAATTAATTAATTTCCCTCAACGCAGGGAGTGTTTCAAAAATATTGTGGGATCCCAAAAATAATTCGGCGGGATTGAAAACTATACGGATTGTAAGCCCTAACTGCTCGTTTGAACGATGAATAATGAAAATGTAATTAGAAGAATCGAATAGTTGTACAATCAGGTAAATTTTCAGTAAAATTTTATTCAAGTCAGTTGCATTTTAACTGTTGCTGTCGTTTAGTGATATTTTCATGCCAAACAGTTGTTTCAGCAAATTTTTTTTTAATAAAGAGTTTGAGAGATGAAGAGTTAGAGAGATAGAGAGTTTGAGACATAAAGAGTTAGAGACATAAAGAGTTTGAGAAATAAAGAGTTAAAGATATAAAGAGTTTGAGAGATAACGTGTTGAAGATATAATGAGTTCGAGAGATAAAAAGTTAGAGAGATGCAGAGTTTGAGAAATAAAGAGTTATAGAGACAGAGAAACAGAGAGTTTAAGAGATGAAGTGTTAGAGAGATAGAGGGTTTAAGAAAAAAAGAGTTAAATATATAAAAAGTTTAAGAGATAAAGAGTTAGGGAGGTAGAGTTTGAGAGATAAAGAGTTAAATATATAAAGAGTTAGAGAGATAAAGAGTTAGAGAGATAGAGATTTTAAAAAATAAAGAGATAAAGAGTTAGAGGGATAGAGAGTTTCAGAGATAGAGAGTTTCAGAGATAAAGAGTTAGAGAGATAGAGAGTTTAAGAGATGGTGAGTTAGAGACATATGGAGTTTGAGAGCCAGAAAGAGATAAAAAGAGAGAGAAACAGAAAAATAGGAAAATAAAGATTTTAAAGTATAGATAAATCCCTTCCATCAACATCGAAAGTATTATCTTTGCATGCAAGTGATTTTAATGTATCTGTTAGAGTTAAAATAGTAGTTATGGTCTTAGGATCACCACGCCAGCGTGATCACAATGTCATTATCACAAAAAAGTAAAACTTAAAAACAGCTTCTGCAAGTTTCAATTATTTATTATTCTAAAATCACTTTGATTTGAAGTTACAATAAGACTTGCAATAAACTTTTTTATTGCTTAAAAATAGAGGTTAATAGATGTCAAGATAACAAAAACATGCAGAAACTTAAACTAACTTTCTAGAATCTTAAATATAGGTTTAAAAGAAAAAACAGACACACAATCATACTTGCATTAATTTATTTAAAAATGAAGGGGAGATTACAGTGATTTTTTTCAAACAATCGAAATTTTTTTCCATTTTTGGTTAGTATAATTATCTAAGAAGACGGAAAAATAGTCTGAAGTAAAAAACTCTCGAACTTTTGTATGTTTTATTAAATAACTAACTGTAGTACGTTTATTTTTAAATTTACAGTTTTTCTGGTGCACCGCTTGAAAGAGCAGTTTTTAAATTATAAGAAATGGATAATGTTACTGTAAGAATGTAATTGCCTAATCTCTGATCACAATTAAGCAATTATGCTTAATTAATAAAACCGGAATTTTCAATTCACAAAACAACAAAATCATTGAGACTTAAGACTTTTAAAAATCAAGGGCGCCAGCTAAATAAAGTTTAATCTATAAATTTTTATTATTTATTTAATTTTTATTTATTTAACAAAATTTATTTTATTTTTAATTATTACTTTTATAACTCAAGAGCATAAAAGACTTCCGGGAATCAGGTTGCAGGTTCGAGGTTAGAAATGCCATTGTAAGATTAGATATTTTATAGTAAATTGACTCAAGTACGGCAAACAAAATTTATTAATCAAGATAAAACAATTTACATAAATTAGTCTTGAGAAATTTGTCTAGTTTTGACTCAATATAAACTAAATGCCGCTACCGGAAAGGCTAAGCACATGTTCCGGAAGTTCACAAGAATCATTAATTTACTCAAGAATTAACAATAAAACATAAGAAAAATTCTAGATAATTACCAGAGAAAAATTTATTCTACTCAAATCTAGTATTTAAAACTGAGAAAAAGCACTTTTTAAACTAAAAACCGAACTTTAAGTGGATCCCGGGATTCTAACCTAAAAATTGAAAAATCAGAAAACTAACACTTTTGGCCACTCTTTTGTGAGAAAAAAAAGAAAGGCTTACCTTCTCTACAATATTTGATAGAACTTTTGCCATAGTTCGATATTTAATAATAAAAAAATTTAAACAACTTAAAATATACAAATAAAACTTTAGAACAGTGTGTCTTTTGATTTTATTACGATGACATTCGGAACAAGAGTGAGGAAACGGCGTCAGTATATCTTGACATCGATTTCTCCGACCAATCACGTAATTTTGGCTTCAGTCACGTGATCGTACGTCAGCCGAGTTGAAAAACCATTGAAGAGACTAGTTGTTGAGAAGCCCCGGCAGCTGCCAGTCCGTGCACCGGAATAATACATTTTAACTTGGGAAGAGATGCTCAAAACAACTAATTTCCTTAGGAAACGCCAACTCTCCCAAATCCTTGAGTTAGAGGCCACAAATGGTGCCAAACAAACAAAATTCCAAATTTTTGGAACCATTGTGGCTCTCAGAAAACTAGGCACCCCCTGTCGATCCAGGCGCTCCGACAGCTGTCTCCCTCTGGCGGTCGGCGCGAAGTTCAATTCAAATTACGGACAAAGTTTTCCCTTCTTGTCCATTAAGTAATTTATTTGCTCATAAAACAAAGAAATAAATAAACGTAATTAATAAACAAATAAAAGAAATTATTATAGTGCTCTTTCCCAGGTATTTTGACTCCTGTTCCGAAATGAAGAAAATATACGCGAATTTTTGTGACGTACAAAATACCACGTCACAGTTACGTAAGAAGAGTAATATGTATATAACTATTAATATAAATTTTTCTTATTGTGCTTTACTATTTAAAAATATTGCCGAACTTCAAGTTAAATTTTTGTAAATTTGGTCCTTCAAACTTTAAACGAGTTTGTCTTGAAACTGCATATTTTCAACATGTTCCTTGAATGTGTAGTTTTCGTGTAAACTAGGATTTTTAAGATCCATTAATATATAAAAAAAGTTATTAACAATTTACGTTGAAAAATTATGGTTGAAAAATTAAAAAGTCTGTTATTCGGTTATTTTTCAATAAATATTTTTATCCTTGTTTACACGATAGCCAAAATGATACAGATTAAGAAACTATTTAATTTTTTTATTTCACATTAACCGTTGCAGGGAAAAAGTGTAAACAAATTTTAGAGAGGACAACGTTTGGCAGACATTTTCTGAGAGTTTAGAATTCAATATCTTAGATGGTAATTTATTACAAAAAACAAATTTTTATTTTAAACATAATAAAATTATTAACTGATATCATTGTCGATAACTTCTTTACAATTTTTGTTATTATCGGAATTCGTCGTAATAAATGGTAAAAGAACTAATTCAGTGATTGGTCGTAAATATTTAGAGTTAGATGTTTTAACTTTAACTACCAGTGTCAATTTATCTTTTAAAAACGTCAGTTATCCTACCCAGTAACCATTTCGGCTGAGTAAGATTTGGTTGTCGAAAAATCACCATTTGTCCTAAAAGGGCAGATTTTTGTATCTCTTGCCATTAAACACGGCGTTGCAGTGTTTGCAAACAATCAGACGACCATCGATTCCAAAAAATTTTATACAATTATTGCATATGTTGCCATCGATTTACTTGGTTTTTATTTAAAGAGCATAGCCGGTTAAGTATGTAAAATCTGCCCTCTCACCTATTGTGCTCATATTGCTGTCATAATTTGGCGTTCCTGTGAAAAAAATTTTCACCAAATATTAACCCTTAAATCCAATTTTTGGGGGAGATATAGAGGGGGTCAGTAAAATTGAAAAACGTGTTTTTCTCTAAAACGGCTGATTCGAATTCATTAAATAAAATATATGTTAAGATAGTCAATGAGACTATTAAGAAAAAAAAAGTTTTTATTTTTGCACAAAAATTACAATAAAAGAAAAAATTCTCAAAATTTTCAAATTTTTTTTTTTTGTTATATTTAAGAGCGACACTCACATATTTCAGCTTATTTATTCCCCAAAGCATCCCCAATAATAAAAAATTTTTACCTAATTTATTTTCGAGGTGCGTCATAGTAAAAAAAAATTAAAATATGACGCGCTTATGGAACGTTACAGAGTAATAGCCATTGGCGGATCCACGAGGGGGGGTCATGGGGGTCATGACCTCCCCTGGAGCCTTATATATAAATGAGGGGCTCAAAGTAAAAGTGGTATAAAATAACAGTGCAAGCAAAAGTGAGTCAAGTTTTCGTAAGCGCAGAAGAACGAAACAAGTTTTACGCTACGAGGAAAAACGAATTACTTTTGGCTGCGAGCAAAAGCGGGATAAGATTTCACTGCGCGCAAGAAAGGGATACAGATATATTCCGTTTTTGCCCGCACTCATTTTAAGATTCATTTTTGCCCGTTTCACGCTTCCCATATATTTTAAATTGTTATTACCACTTTAATACTTATAATGATATTATTTCAAAATTAATTAACAAATTCAATTTTTTAAAATTTTAATTCAACTGAATCAAGTTTTAATTTTTCAAAATTATTTACAAAATCTTAAATTTATGAATCATTATGAATGTTTGACACTTAAAAAAATTACTTCTCATTTATTTTGAAAAATGAAGGCAAGCACTCAAAGAAGAAATACATAAGTTACGCATTTTTTTCAAAATATTAAAATGTTACTACTTATTTTAATAATATTTATTGCACATTTATGTTTATAAAAAAAAGTAATACATAGTATCGTAAAATTTGGTTCACTTTATTCTCATTGCAATTTAAAATCCCCAATAATTAAAGCATTTGTTTTCTCAGAAAAAATGAAAAAAAAAGAATTTGAAATACTTTGCAATAATCGCTGACTTTTTCCCTAACGCTGATTTTACGGTAAACAATAAGAAGCAATGACTTAAATTTAGCAAACAAATTTATAAGTTTTTTTACATAATTTCTCTATATTGTTTGTCAAAGCAATTGGTACTTAAGTTTTCGTTTAAATCACTGAGTACTGACATAAAGGTTGTCAATATTTTATTTTCTTAATTTGCCTATAACCTATGAACAATAATATTGCCATCCAAAAAGTCTAACATAGTACATTTTTTAAATATTTCGCGCATTGCATCTTGTTGGCTACTCCACAAAGTTAATACCATAAAAAATCCATTTCGAATTTATGAAAATAAAACAATACTTTACTGCAAAGTAATAAAATAATAATAAAAATTAAATTAAATTCTGGAGGTCAAATGTCAAAACGACAGTGTCTTCTAAAGCATTCGTTACATCACTCTTAAATTCATCTGTGATTTTCTGTATCAAGGACATATGGTGTTCCTTCGAATTTTCGATTTCCTGTTTTTCTTCATCAGACAAATTTTCTTGGAGTAATTGAGCCTTGTATGCGTCGCAGGTCTTACAAGTGTCAGAATGTGGTTTTTTAAAACTTAAAACATTATAAACTTCTGTTATTTTATGATTTTTAATTTTTATCAAAGGTTATTTTGAAACCAATTATAAAAGACTTCGAAAATCCTTACAGCATTTTTTGAACTTGCGAAAATAAGATTTTCTCTGGAAGAAAAAAAAATTAAAATAAGAAATTTTATTAATTTTTGAGTTTGGATACTTGACAAAGATTTAGGAAAAACGTTAAAATTATTTTGAAAATAATTTAATGAATATTTTGTAATTTTTCTACTATTATTCAAAGTTTTGAACATTAATTAATACCTACTGAGACAGAAAAAAACGATTAAAGTTGCTTAAAATTTTGTTAGTTAACGATTTTAAATACTTTCCAACTGACGTTTGGAATGTATTTAATTTATAAGGACTTGAAGGTAAAAAAGTTTATTACTATTTTTGGCTACCCTAATACCAAAAATTTTTAGATTTAAGGTATTTTGATAATCGGTATTAGCACAATTTTTTAAATTTTATAAAGAATAAAATATTAAAATTGAAAGTTTTAAGATATATCCGAAAACTTGTTGTTTTTTTTATGGTTTGCGATATTTTACATGCAGTAGTATATATTTTTTAGTTACTTCTTATTTATTTTTTTAATGTAAAACAAACTTCCGTAAATAGTTTAAATTTTTGAAAAGTGTTTCTACTTTTTTATAACCATATTTTTATGTTACTGTTTTATTATTGTGTTGTTTTTGTCATTTTTTATCATTTCTTTAATAATGACCATGACATTTTTTATTTAAAAGAATTTTCTCATTTTTTGTAATAGATTGTTTTTTTTTCTTTTTACGTTCTTATATTTTTTTTTAATTTATTATTTTTTCGTTGCTTTCACCTAATTTTCTTAGTTTTGTGATCATATGAAATTAATGATATTTTTTTGAAATTTTCTTATTTATTTGACACAATTTATTTGATTTTGATTAAATGTTTTATTAATCATTATTTCTTATTACATGTTTTCAGTTTATTCGAAAATCTGTTTTTCAGATTAAATTTTCCTAAAACTTTTTTTAAACATTTGGAATCACGAAATAACAAAACTTGTGATTTTTAAAAATGTATTAAAATTTAAAATAAGAATTTTGAAGTTTACAAATTTTATTAATTTATGATTAAAAATAATTTTAAAAAAGCTAATGCAGATAGGCACTTGATTGATTTCAAAAACGAACTTTTAAATAATTTTTAAACTTCCTAGAACTTTCTTAAGTTTTAAAATTCATGCCTTACTTCTAATAAAAAAAATCGATTACATATTATTAAAATTAAAAGCTTGGTTTGTATGTGGTTGTAAGAGTAGGTGAAAAATTGAAAAATTTTTAGTTTTGGTGTTTTTAGTGTTTTAGAAAAACACTTTAGTCGCTTTCGGCAATGTTTTTAAAATTCTTTTGATCTTAATTTGACAAAATTGTAATTATTTAAGGTTTCAAAGCTTAGTTTTTAAAAATCCATTTATTGTTCATAAAATAATTAATAAATATTCATAAAATAATTAACCATTTTCGAACAAATTTGTTAAGTTTAATTTCAACATCCTCTAAAATATTATTATCTATGTATAATAAGGTGCTAGTTATTATATAATTAGTCATAGATTATATACTAACTTTTTAAAGAATATTTCATAATTTTTTAAACAAATCTTAAAAACATTACCGACAACGACTAAAATGTTATTTTTTTATTTATTTGTTAATAACAAGATCAAAAAATTTTTTAAAACAAACACTGTTGCTTAAAACTATTTTTTAATAGTTTCTTAAGTAATACAAATCATTTTTGAACAAATTTTTGTAAATTTAAGAAACTAGTACTCTTTAAAAGTGAAAAAAAAATTTGTTCAATTTGTTAATTAAATAGTTAATAAACAATTTTTTTTTAAATTCCGAGAAGAACGTTCGATGACAAATTTATCTACCTTTAATTTAAAAAAAATTTATTCAAAAATATTAAAAACTGCAATCTACAAGTCAATTTGTCCAGGGCCGCATTTTTTGCCCCACTGTGCGTCGGTTCAATTGTTCGCCTTAGGCCCGTTGCACATTATCCGATTCGTGTCGTACGACAAACCCTTTCCACGTTTACTTTATATTGTTACTTTCCCCTCGGCCGCTATTTCCTCACTCAGTTGCCTTACTAAGTACTCATGGAAAGGGTTTGTCGTACAACACGAATCGGATAGTGTGCAACGGGCCTTAATGTCAAGTTCCCGCTAGGTCCCGAACGTTAAAAAGTAAGAGAAAACCGAAAATCTCACTCACCGACGATACTCGGCTCGCTGCGAGTAAATGTGTGTGTGGATACATGGCACGACATGGCGGGGAAGGGTTCAATCTTGCATTTCGTGTAATGCATATTATAATAAAGATCTATTTCCAGGTTCGAGACAAATGAAAAAGTTTTCCAGTAAAAATTAGCATGTTGAAAACTTGAAAAATATTTGAAAATTAATTACCTACATATAAATAAATAACATGATCATATTTTTAATGTAACTAAAAAATTTTTCAACAACAAAAAAATATTAAAAATTTTATATAAATTATCTTTTGTATAAAGAAATTTAGTTCATTTATTAGAACGTACCTACAATGCATAATTGTTTATACAATCATCAGTGTAAAAAGAGAATCTTAAGTTAAGACATGTCTTAAAGTCAGCAAGCCTTCCTATATAAATGTTTATGCAAAAAATACTATCTTAATCAACATAAATTTACAATAATTACAAATTTACTTTTTTAAATTTATTAGAACTTTAAGTTTTTATGCGAATTTGAAATTTTTTTTTTGCGTACAATTTAAAGCAAAAGAAAAATCTGTAAAATAAGCAAAAGCTGTCTTAAAAATAAGACAGCATTTCTGCCTTAAAATAAGACTTTCTTTTTACATAGATGAACAATTATTATTTTATTATAAAGTAATTTAGTTTAATAAAACAAAACATTTTCAACTTACATAGTTGAAAAATTATAAGTTCTTCATAAGATCTTATAAAAATTTTTTGGCTGTATTGTGTGAGAGTTTCTTAAGAGATTTTTTTAAACTTTTGTCCTTTAACCTTTGAGTTGTTTAAATGCGGAAAATTAAAAAAAACAATAGTCGAAAACTAAATTCAGCACCGTTTTGGCCTAATTATGCGTTTATTATGCAATATAAGCATTATGTTGCAAATAAACGTCAATTATGCAAAATTATGCGATTGAAAAATAAGTTTTGGAAGATGCAGAAGATGTAGAAACACGATAGTCTCTCATTTTAGACAAATTAAAGAAATTATGCGATTATGCAGCTCGCAAAAAGTTACCAATATCCTTAAATATTAATTAATATCAACTAATATTTCATTCACTTTCCTAAAATTCAGGTTTTCTTATATTCCATAAAATATATTTCGTTAGAGTATTGAAGGAATATTTCATTGCAATATAATAATTAATAATTATTAATAATTATTAAAGGAATGTACCATTAGACCATTTAATTGTAATTATTAAATTATTTTTAGAGTATCCTAAATAGCAAGAAATATTCTGATCCTTTTTACGGGAATATTCCATCAATATTCACACCTTACTATTATTATTATTTATTCTTATTTTATTATTCACACATTGAAACAATTAAATAAAAGTAAACTAAACGAAAAGGAATCGAACGTAATATTAACAAAATAATAATTTATAATTATTATTACCTATTATTCACGCATTAAAACAATTAAAATATATAAGTAAATTAAACGAAAAGGAATAAAACGTAAAATTGTCAAAATGTAGCGACGACTCGTATCTCGACATTACTATAGACTTCACGGTGCGAGCAAAAGCGGATCAACTTTTGACTAAGAGCAAAAATGGGATAGCCATTTAACCCGCTTTTGCTCGCACTCGAAAGAAATTCTGTTTTTCCTCGCAGCATTCATCTGGCCCATTCTTACCCGTCAGAAAAGTTAACTCACTTTTGCTCGCACTATTATTATATACCACTTTTACTTTGAGCCCCTCAAATATGTGTAAGAGAGATGACATTATAGTGTCTAAATAATTATATTATATTATTTAAACGGTCGCCATGTAAGTTTTACGGTTTAGGCGATAGGTCCCTTTTCTCATGCGGCGTCATATGTAGGTTATCATATTTTTTATTTTTAAAACCCATGTTCATTGTTTATGATCCTTTAAGTATATAAAATGTAAGACTAACGAAGATTAAAAATATAACAAAAGTAAATAAATATAAAAATGTTACACGTCGAAGTAGCTATTGCCAGGGGCGCACAGTGGGACTTTTAGCATTTTTTTGTCAATATCTTATATCTCTCGATAGAATAGACGAAAATGAGTGGTCCCTGGATCAAAATAAAGCTAGATAAATACATAATAAGGAAAAATTATAGAAAAGCTTACTTCTAATTTTTCTGGTCCAGGAAACACTCGAGAAGTTAGCAATTTTTTCAAAAAGATGACAAATTGTAGAATACAGACAAAACAAATTTGTAAAACTTTACAAAAGTCGTTATTCGTAAGCTTCTGAGGTCGCTACATTAAAATATAAATAAAACATTAACTTTTAAAATGGCGTATCCAATATGGCGGACTTAAATCGAAAAAAATAATCGATTTTTACTAAACTTGGTTTTCATATGTTTTTTGGGTCGTAGTATGTAAATAAAACATTCAAATTCGGAAATTCAAAATGAATTCATATTGAATTTCTCAATTTGAATATTATATTTACATTCTGCGACCCAAAAAACATCAGAAAACCAAGTTGCGTAAAAATCGATTATTTTTTGAAATTTTAGCCCTCCATACTAGATCCGCCATATTAAATTTTCCAATTTGAATGGTATATTTACATTCTACGACCCAAAAAACATCTGAAAACCAAGTTTCGTGAAAATCGATTTTTTTTTCGATTTAACGGTGTTCCACAGCCAAAGTTTTAAAACACGTTGGGGATTGCCCCCAACGTTTTCTTCCTAAGTACGGTCCTCACTCGTATTTATAATTCACTAATTATTTGTGCACAAACAGTACACAAATTGGAAAAAAAGGCTTCGCCCTGACAATCGTAAAGCACTAAAAAAATTAACACATTAAACGCGGAACGATTTAATTATTGGATGTCAATTTAGGATGGGAAGTACGAATGGACCTTTTTGACACATTTCATAAACATTGATGTGAGGGCTATCGATGATCATATGCAGATATCTTCACACTGTGTCATATGTAACAGGAAGTCAGGACCGTACTTAGGAAAAAAAACGTTGGGAGCAACCCCCAACGTCTTCTTAAACTTTGGCTGTGGAACACCGTTAAGTCCGCCATTTTGGATTCGCCATTTTGAAAGTTAATGTTTTATTCATATTTTAATGCAGCGACCTCAGAAGCTTACGAATAACGACTTTTGTAAAGTTTTACAAATTTGTTTTGTCTGTATACTTCAATTTGTCGTTTTTTTGAAAAAATTGGTAATTTCTCGAGTGTTTCCTGGACCAGAAAAATTAGAAGTAAGCTTTTCTATAATTTTTCCTTATTCTGTATTTATCTAGCTTCATTTTTATCGAGGGATGACTCATTTTTTCTATTCTATCGAGAGATATTAGATATTGACAAAAAAAAATGCTAAAAGTCCCACTGTGCGCCCCTGGCAATAGCTACTTCGACGTGTAACATTTTTATATTTATTTACTTTTGTTATATTTTTAATCTTCGTTAGTCTTACATTTTATATACTTAAAGGATCATAAACAATGAACATGGGTTTTAAAAATAAAAAATATGATAACCTACATATGACGCCGCATGAGAAAAGGGACCTATCGCCTAAACCGTAAAACTTACATGGCGACCGTTTAAATAATATAATATAATTATTTAGACACTATAATATTATCTCTCTCTTACACATATTTATATATAAGGCTCCAGGGGAGGTCATGACCCCCATGACCCCCCCTCGTGGATCCGCCAATGGCTATTACTCTGTAACGTTCCGTGAGCACGTCATATTTTAATTTTTTTTACTATGACGCAACTCGAAAATAAATTAGGTAAAAATTTTTTATTATTAGGGATGCTTTGGGGAATAAATAAGCTGAAATCTGTGAGTGTCGCTCTTAAATATAACAAAAAAAAAAAAAAAATTTCAAAATTTTGAGAATTTTTTTTTATTGTATTTTTTGTGCAAAAATAAAAACTTTTTTTTTCTTAATAGTCTCAATGACTACCTTAACATATATTTTATTTAATGAAATCGAATCAGCCGTTTTGGAGAAAAACACATTTTTCAATTTTACTGACCCCCTACATATCACAGCAAGGCCAAATTATGACAGCAATATGAGCACAATAGGTGCGGGGGCAGATTTTACATACTTAACCGGCTATGCTCTTTGTAACGAAGTAAACGGTTCTCCAATGAGAAAATGTCCTGGTGTAAAAACTTCGAGATCATTGATATGATCGGTAACAGGCATCAATGGTCTCGAATTTAAAATCGCTAATATATGATACACTGCAGTTTCAAGCTCTTCGTACGTAGGGGTACGATTACCGAAAATTTTTACAAGTCTAGATTTCAGACTTTTAACTGCTGATTTCCACAGCCCTCCAAAATGAAGATCTGCGGGAGGATTGAAAAACCATTCAACATGATCTTTTGCGATTAAATTTCGAAAATCGAACGAATTAATGGCACTTTGAAAAGCGGTCCAGAGTTCACGATTCGCCCCTTTAAAATCAGTTTCGCAATGACTAAATATTCGTTTTGGAAGGCCTTGAATGGAAGAAAAACGTTGAAATGCTGCAATAAAAGGACTTTAAAGAATAGTTTGGGACCACTTCAAGGTGCACTGCCTTAACTGCGAAACAAGCGAAAACTGCTATACGAATAATCAACTTCATGGTCAATAAATGCTCTCTCAGGTTTTGTAATTTGATATTTAGGCAAATGTGACATTAATTAAGTTGTTCTCTTTGCACGATAACGAATACAGATGAGACATTTGTGAATAATTGATTTGATCAAAGGTCGTTGGTGATTAACCATACGAATCGTCTTCAATACTTAAAACAAGTTGTATATGTCCCTAAAAACATTTTTAATGAATTTCAATTAACATTAATTTTACGACATGATGACTTTCTAAAAGCACTGGATGTTTTGATTCGAATGAGAGATCAAATTTCTCGAGTCGACCTTCAACGCGAGGGAGTTCTTTATCGTCAATAAATGGATTTAAGGACTTTAATTTACTTTTAGTCGGAAAAAGTACTGATTTTTATATACCTTCTATTTTGGAAATAAATTGTACCTTTTGCAAATAGCTGTCCAGTCGCAGGAAGCTAAGCTTAGTCATTCAGGTCCTTTCCACCATAATTTATTTTTAGATAAATCTTCTAGTGTCGAACCGCGAAATGCTATATTATCATGATTACTGGATGTCGGAACATGGCGCCATAAGCAATTTGTCAATATCGAATGTATTTCGGAAATTCTATATCCTACAAAAGTTTTCGCATTAGAAGCAAGTTTATTTAACCAGAAAAAAAACAATAGTGGAATAAGTTCAGCAATTAACTGAATGAAAAGATAAAAATTCTGCTTCTCGGACGCTAGCTATTACTTTAGCTAGTAAAACCGCAGCCTGTAATTCAAGCCTCGGTAGGCTTAATGTTTTGATAGAAGCAACTTTCGTTTTACTAATTAAAATATGAGTCATGACTTCATTAGAAGATAATGTAACAAGGGATACATTATCTTTTTTGATAACATCTAAAATTTGAGAACTGTACAGTTCAGCACCTATTAAAAGCTGAATTGGATCATCATTGAGAAGATTATCTGCGAGAGACAAGCTGAACAAATGTGGAAAATTTTCTAGATTTAACAGACTTTCCGGAATGTAATCAGTTACTTTAGGAATGATTCAAACATTAGTTTTAAATCGAACTTGCAAATCGATTTGTTGTTAAGCTCTGGGAAAATTCCAATTTCCATTGCAGAGGTTGACCTTCCAGCAGAAGCAACTCCAAGAACTATTAGTGATGCGGAAACCGGAATACATTTAGTATTAAAAAGTTTACTTAAATCTTTTAAAATAAAAGAGCATGTTGAATAATTGCCCGACCTTTATCTGAAATAACCCACACACGAGCAGTAGAAAGCATAACATTATTAATATTTTATCGTTTTGAATAAGAGTAATGAGTTTGGCTTGTAAATGATTCAACTACTTGAAAACCGGTATTCTGCTGGCTACTTTTAGATTTAGTTTTGTTTTTTAAATTGATTTCAGGAATTGCATCTCGATAAAGAACAGTATGATGGTGTTTTTTACATTTTAAGCACGTATTTTTCGGAAATTGATTTTTCCAAAAATTTAGAACATTTATGAAAAACATGATTACCTTTACAAAGGATACAAATTTTATCTTTTGCTGAAGTCACATATGCATTTACATTCATGCATTTTGTTTTATTATCAAATTTTTAACTAGTTTGCGCGCTAGGTTTGGGAATGGATGTTGCGCTTAAAAAAGGTATTGATTCTAAGGGTAAAATCCCATGTGAGCAGAAAGCGCAAAACCGAAAGCAGAAAATCATAAGAGTGAGAGAGTCAGACATATATCACTAACTCTCGCACTCTCATATTTTCTGCTTTTGGTTTTACGCTTTCTGCTTACATGAAATTTTACCCTAAAACCCGTATTCTTTCGAGTAGAAACTTTTCGAGATCTAAAAATTGAGGACATTCAGTTAATTAAGCAAGATTTAATTCCTAATCCCGCTGAGTTTTGAAATCTAGTAAGTAAATTATACGATTAATTATAATGCCACTGTAAGCATCAGTAGGACGACCAAGATTTTTTAAACCTACAAGATATTTTTGAATAGTATTACATATTTGCAAAAGACCGGAAGCTGATTATTTTTTTAATGGTTCGAGCGAAAAAATAGCATTTAGATAAGCTGTCACACTAGCTCGTTTATTATCGTATCTAGAAATCAAAAGATTCCATGCTATTTCAAAATTATCTGATGTGATTTAAAGATTTCATATTAAATTGAAAGCTTCACCAGTTAAACAACTTTTTAAAAAATACAATCTTGATAAATTATCATATCTCTTATCATTTATAACTAAACTAGTGACATAAAACAGTGTTTAAACAAATATTACTATGAAAATAAACCAGAAAATGAAGGTAAGTTTATACTTGGAAGTTTAACGATTGATGCCGGTTGCTGATGAAATGACTCGTTGATTCCGGAATGGAACTGCGTTAATGATGCCACTGATTGACTTGGAGGTTGAAGTTCCTAAATAAACTCAGTAAAGTTGTCCAGTTCCTCGAAGAATTAAATTTCAAATGAACCAAATTTACTATTCTTGAAATAATCATTTTCTTTTTGTTCAGAATTAGCGATTCGAACTAATAATGAATGACGATCTCGACAGAACCTCCACATATTTTCCAAAAGAGATGCTCTATTTCGATAAATATTTGCTGTGCGTGCATCAGGGTGCAAAGAGTTTAAATAATCCACATGACGATTAATTAATTCAAAATCGTCGAGTTGAATAGCAAAAACTTGTTCAAAATTTTTCATAGTTTGATTTTCGTTAGATATAATGATATCACGAACTGACACGTCCAAAAACTTCAATTAATAGCGTTTGATCAAAATTTTATTTTATTTCTTTCTCATTGTTTGATTAGGAAATTAGTTTTCGATTAAAAAATTATTTTTTATCCCACAGGCACAAGAATGGCTCTTTTAGATACCTGAAGACAGCGACTTAAAGGTACTCATTTGTTCGATTATATAAAAATGACGTCTATTTTTACCCTTGGGCAAGAAAGGATGCATGTCGCGTGTGTTTTTTTGCCCTGGGTTGAAAATTGACTCCATTTTTATATAATCAAACAAATGAATAAATTTAAGTCCCTGTCATCAGGTTATCTAAAATCGCCACATGTGTGCTTTCGGAATAAAAAATATCGTAAGTAACGTGGGTTTAATGTCATCTAATTTGTTTACGTTGATGTTTGTGTACTCGACTGTCAATTGTACACAAACATCAGCGTAAACAAATGGCTGCCTTTAACCCCTTGTTGCTTAATATACTATTATTGGTGTGATAATACTGTTGATTCTGGCAGGTTAGCCAAATTTGTTAGATTTGAAATTATGGTTATGGTAAGGAAATTATGGTCTCAGGATCACCACGCAAAGCGTTAATACAGTGTCGTTATCACAAAAAAGTAAAACTTTAACAGCTTTTGCAATTTTCAATTATTTATTATTCTAAAATTACTTTGATTTGATATCACAATAAAACTTGCAATAAACTTTCTTATTGCTTGAAAAATCAAGGTTAATAGATGTCAAGATAACAAAAACATGCAGAAACTTAAACTAACTTTTTAGAATTTTGAATATACATTTAAAAGAAAAAACAAATACACAATCCTACTTGCATAAAAAATTATTTAAAAATTAAGAAAAATAATGGATTACAAAAGTATCTGAAAAGAGACGTCGGGAAACACGGGCAGAAATTGAAAAAGATTATCCTGAAAGCCTTCCATCAATATTCAAAACATCTTCTCAGGTAAGAGACTTAAATTTATGCTAAATAAAAGTAAAAAGTATTTAACATCTTTTCATCACAGGAGATAAAATTTTATTTTAAAGACGAAAATACTTTTATTCATTTTTCCATATTATTAGTACCTTTTATTAAAAAAGTGGTCCATGATGAACGACTTTTTAAATGTTAATTAAAAATATATTAACTTAAAATGAGACATTTCTTTTGATATTTATTTAGCATTAAATTGTAATAAGTTAAGAGAAGGTTCTAATTATTTCTTTAATCCATTAAACATTAAAATTCACTTTGCTAATAAATCTAATTTTGTTTCTAGCATAATATAAAACCTAAGATTACTTTCTTATCTCTATTTATAAGATATTTAATTTTAATTCAATTTAGTTAAATAGTTTTATAGAAAAATGAGATTTTTAAATTGTTCTTTGGTACTCCACAACTCTAAAAATAACTAAGAAACGAAAGAGGAAGACACAGAAATATAGAGGTTAGGAAATAGAGAAGAAAAGAAAAAGAGAAGCGATTAGAGAAAAGAAAAAAGTATAGTCAGATTAGGATATAGCGAAAACAAGCTGCAACCTAGAAGATAGGAAATATTTAAAGAAAAAAGTAGAGAAATAAAAGGCAGATGCCGAAATAGAGAAGCGAAGGAGAAAAAAGAGAAGAGAGAATAGAGAACAGAGAACAGAGAACATAGAAGAGGGGGAGAAAGTATAGAAGAGACGAAAATTGATAGTGGAGAAACGCGAAAAGATAGAAGAAAGGCGAAAAGAGAGAATTGAAAAAGGATAAGGTGGAAAAAGAAAAGAGAAGAGCGATAGAAGTGTGGAAATGGTTCACAGAAGCGGGAAAGACACAAGAAGAGAGACGAGAAGAAGAATGAGCAGAGCAAAGAAGCAAGATTTGAGATAAGGAAACCGAGAAAGCACGAAGGAAAGAGTGAAGCAAGTAGTGAAAAGAGAAAACAGGAGGGAAAAGGAAGAAGAGAAAAAGGAGAAGAAAATAGAGAAAAACACAAGAGCAGAGAAAACCGAGAAGTGACAAAGTGAAGGAGAAAATGAGAAGAAAAAAGGTGAAGAAGGAATACAAAATATGAAAGTAAGACGAGAGTAGAGAAAAGGAAGAGAGAAGCGAGTAGAGTTAAGAGAGATAAGACTTGAGAGAAAAGAGACAACCGAAAAGCAAAGAGAGATAAGAAACAAAAGTCATAGTAAAAATTATTTTTCATAAGCATTTAACTTGTGCCCGGTTTTGGTAAATGAGAACAAAATTATTTTTTGTTTTTAAGAAAAATTTCATTTTATTAAAAAATACACTATATATCAAGAATTTTCAGAATAAAAGTTATTGCTCAAAAAAAAGTATAAAAAAAGTTTCTTTAGATATTTTTCTGTATTTCTCGTTTTTTCAACGAATTTCGTCAAATTTCGATAGAAAGCTAATTTTTAGAACACTTTGCAGTTTTATGTTCTTTCTTTAAATCTAGTGGAAAGATGTAATTTTTATCTAATCTTGACAAATAATAGCTGATTTTTCTCTTAAAACATTATTTACAATTTTATTTGTTGGCTTTTGTTAAATAAGATTTTGTTTAAAAATATATCTAAATCAAATTTTATTTATTTGATAACTTTTGAATTTAATACAGTGAGTCCTCTAGAATCGTTGAACCCTTCGTAAACGTTGGATATTTGGGCCGTGACGTTTTACGCAGTCGTCGGATTTTCAAGGTGCGCGCATCACTACACGGAAAGGAGTATAGCACACCAGATACCCTATTCAGCACATCAGATGTGCAAAACGCTAAGACAGTTCTTGTACTTTCAAATAGCGCATCTGGTGTGCTTTTTTGAGTGAACCCATGCTCGCGTTCAACGCACGCGCTGTGCTACTACGCCGGCACCGCAAGTGTCTCTCTCTCTCTGGCACGTCTGATGTCTCTTACTTATGAACAGCGTTTGTGCAAAGTTGATCGTCTGTTGTGCGACAAATATTTAAATAAAATCGAGCAATTAGAGTTTTGATAAGAAGTGTGACTTTGTAAGTATAGATTTTTAAATTAATATAATGTTTTATAAGTAATTTATGTATCATTCATACATTTTATATTAAAAATTTCTAACTGAAGAAAAACTAACCTCGAAATGAAAATAAAAATATTGTTTGTGTCGAAATATTTTACTAAGAATAAATTGTTTAGGTTTCTTCTCACGCATAAGAATATCTATAGTAATATTTTTCTTTTCTGATATTAGTTTTTGACAAGAAAATTTGAGTTTTTTCCAATTTGCAAATTTATTTTTGACATGTGGTTTTTAGAGAATACAATTTATATAAAGCAATTATTTTTTAATCTAAAAGAATATTAAGAGTATCGGGAAGAAATAAGTAAAATGAATATTGGAGACATGGAAGTAGATTGGAATAGTGATGCAAGTGACTCATGCGATAAAGCAAACGGCAAAATATTCAAAACCAACGAGTCAGAAGATCTTGCAACCGACAATGATACCGAAAAAGAACGTGAAGAAACCCCTTTATTAGGTCTTTTTTTAATACTATTGGTCTATTGTGTTTAAATTTATTGACGGTTTTAGTTTTAACGAAAGAAAATATTTTTCAGCTAATTTTAATTTTGAAAAAAATGATTTATTTCATTTTTTAAATTCCTTCACAGAAGGTGAAGTTATATTGGGTAAATATAAAAACACAAGAGTTTTAAATTATACAAGACTGAGTGATATATTAATATATAAAGAGATTAGCGCAGATCCCATTAATTACAAGTAAGTTTTAGTGTAAAATTTGTTTTTGCATTTAAAATAGAAAATTTTAATTGATCTCTCTAAATTCAATATTTGGATCGAACCATTACATTTAACTAAAATTTAAGAAATTTTTTGTTTGAAATGTATAAATAGGTTATGTTATAGAAATTATCTGTAGAATTAATTTTTAAAAAAGTATCTAATAGTTTATTGAAAAGTAATTTTTTTATATTTAAAGTTTAAAAAAAATCAATTTTTAAAGAACATATCAGAAAGTGTATTAATTAGTTGTAATTTAATTTGATACATTTTTACTTGTTCTAGCATAAGCACGAAATGCTTTATTAAATTAAGAGATCAAATAATAGAATTATTTCCCACGGAAGATCCAGACTTTTTTTATATTTCAAGTTCAGAAAATAAAAACAATGAAGCTACATCAGCCAGGGGCTGTTTATATAATCATTATAGATTTGTGAGAAAAGATTTGCGTAAGGCTGGAATGTTGTCTAAACAACCAGAAGCGTGTAACCAAAATTGTAGCATAGAAAGTCAGTGTCAGATATTTTACCAGTTATTTTTTAAATTTTAACTAACATTTTATGCATTGAACATTAATTTCTTATAGGCGTGGAAGCATTGAACTGTTTAACAGGCGAAAGTGAAGATTCTAATAATCTCACCGAAGTAACAAAACGGTGGGAACAAACTTATGATGAACGTATGAAACTATTAGCTCGACGTGAAAAGAAAAAAAAAGTTGTGATGTTAGATACTTATTTTCGTAGCTTCCCATGTTTAAAATTGCCTCTTGGCATTGCTTTGGTTAGAAGGTTTTGATTATTCTACGATATTAATATAGAAAATACATTGTTCCTTATCTAAAGTGTCTAATATGTTGTATTCTTTAACATTTGTTTTTCTGTTTAATTTAATGCTAATCATCAGTTAATTTATATTTTTTTCAGAACTTTAAAATTTTATTAAATTAAAAACTAAAAATATAATTGAAAATTTTTTTTCAGCTCGAACAGGATTTTAATAAAATTATTTTGGAAATTGCAACTGAGAACACGGATTTAGACAGACTATTAAAAGAAAATCTAAAAACTTCTTTATTTTCTAAACGTTGGCCCTCTATAGCAAAGAAAATTATTTCTTATGGTAAAAAAAGTAAGAACACAGATGTAAAAAAGTTTTATAAACTTCATGAAGATTTAATTACTGCAGATGTGTTTTACTTTTTATTTCTTACACAATTAATACAAACGTATTCTATTTTAGCATGCAATAATATAAAATACTGTCAAAAACTAATAAATCTACTTAATCTAAATTAATCATTACAGGTACGCACGATGAAATACTGAGTTTGATTTTGCTGCCCCTGATTATCAAATCCGTCAAGAAAATAACAATCGATGATAAAAGTACCATCATTATAAGCAAAGAAGAAATTACCAAATCATTTATTTTGCATATTGAGGTAAAATTCATTATTTAATTTGTTTGGCGTGATTAAAAAACAAATCCTTTGTTTACTTAAATTAGAAAGTTAAAGTAAAGTCCCATTTTCTAAGTTATTTCTTTTTTTTATAGAGCTGTGAGGATTTGAAGAACGAACAGAAAGTGTACGAAACGGGGCTGATAAATTTAAAACAAGAACTCCATCCTTACATAGTCGTCTTTGGAGATTTGAAAAGTCCACAAATTTTTGTTTCAATAAACGGAGAAAATTATACTTGTCAAGATATTCTGAACGCCGTTGAAAATTGTTACAAATGTCTAAGGGCCTTAAAATCATTCCCTTTTTTTTGTGACTTTGTATGGTCATTTATCGAGAAGGCAGTATATTCTATAAATTCAAAAAGCTGTAATTCGTGGTGTACGAAGTTGTTAGTAGAACTAAACAAAAATTAGTTTTTCGTTTTCTTTTTGCTTTTTTTAACTGTTGACCTTCGTTGCAAAATATGATAAACGTCTAACGGCTTTAGAAACATTGACTTATTTTTTGTGTTTTCACTTCATGATATCTAACGTTACTAATAAAATTGACAAATATTAGCCGTTTCTTTTGCTTTTGTCTTTTTAAAGTGTTTTGAATTTTATAACCTTATAATAATATGGATGTTATATATTTAATTAATAATCTTTTATCGTTTATTTTATTTCTGTATAGTGATCCAAATTTACCTCGAAAGATAGTTGACGATGTAATGCAATTTATTAATGATTTTTTTATTAATACTTTTCTGCCTTCTCTAAAGAATGACATATTAACATTATTAGAAAAAGAAAAAGTCGCTAATTCTACTATACAAGAAATTAATCAATGTTTCAACAGACATTGTGATCTATTTAATTATGTTGAAACTGAATCGAAACGCTTCCAACTATTAAAAAAAAGAGGTCTAATTGACTTTAAACAATTTCAAATGGGAATAACCTTCAAAGAAAAGGTTGTTGAGAATGCAACAGTGTTTGTTCCCTAAAGTCTAACAGGCGTTTATATTCCGTTACGTGAAATTCTTAAATTTTTTTTGGAAATACCGGGGTTAATTCATCAAATAATAAAGTACATAAAGGAACTAGGAGAAGGTTTCAACATCATCACTAACATAATACAGGGAGGTATGTGGAAAATGAAATATTCAGAAAAATCGAAAAATGATATCCATCTTCCGTTGTACATATTTTATGATGAATAAGAAGTCGGTAATTTACTTGGTAGCCATGCTGGCACAAATAAATTCGGGGCTGTTTATGCATTGATTGCTTGTCTTCCACCACACATAGCTTCACGTTTGGATGCTATTCTTTTTTCAAGTCTTTTACATTCATCGGATAAAATGAAATGTGGAAACGATAAGGTATTTAATCATTTAATTGAAGAGTTAAATTTTTTAAATTCAGAAGGAATTTTTGTCAATGTAGGAGATGCCTTAATTCGTGTAAAATTCCATTTAGTATTGATTCTAGGAGACAATCTGGGTTTAAACAGCATATTAGGTTTCACAGAATCATTTAATACAGATTACTTTTGTAGAATGTGTACAGCAACTTTAAAAGAAAGCAAGAAGATGTGTGTGGAAGACGAATCAAAATTAAGAACTAGAGATAATTACGAAAACTTAACAAAAAATGTAATTAAAGAGCAGTGCGTATTTCATAGAGTTGAAGACTTTCACGTAACAGAAAATATTACAGTAGATCTTATGCACGACCTTTTAGAAAGTGTGTGCTCGTACGTTATGAGAAATCTTGTAAATACTTTTGTTTTCGATAAAAAATATTTTACGTTGCAAACTCTAAATACAAGAATGGAAAGTTTTGATTTTGGTCCAATCGGAAATACAAACCTACCACCAATGATCACTGCCAGTAGGGTTTTAAACAATTTAACTCTTAAAATGTCTGCATCAGAAATGCTTAATTTTGTAATATGCTTTGGAATAGTTTTGGAAGATTTAGTACCTGAAAATGATGATCATTGGATGATGTACATGTATTTACGCCAAATATTAGACGTCTTACTTTCTCCACGAATACTACGAACAGACGCAAAAATGTTAAAAACTTTGATAGAGAAAATGAATAGCCTCTATCAGACATATTACGGAGATCTCAAACCGAAATTTTACTTTCTGGTTCATTACCCAAATATTTTAATTAAGAATGGACCCATTGCAAATTTTTGGGCTATGCGGTTTGAATCTAGGCATCGACTTGTAAAATCTGTTGGACAGTCTACGATATGTAAGAAAAATTTAATAAAAACAATTGCGACTAAGGAAACGTTGAAAATGTGCCACATGATAGATACTGTTCAATTTGAGAAATCTATAAAATTCGGAGCAGTTAATGATTCAAATAAGACAAAAAATTATTTCAATATTGTAGAACAAAACGATCTTTGTAAATATTATAAACAAGTTAACATTGATGCAACTCAATACCAAATTGGGACATACGTAGTTTTAAATATGAAAGAAAGCGAAATAGAATTTGGGAATATATTGGATATAGTTGAGTTAGAAAACGATGTTTATTTTTATATGAATGTCTTCGAAGGTATCACATTTGATTATCATTATCATGGTTTTATTGTTGAGTTCAAAGGTGAAAATAGATTTTTGAAACAAAAAGATTTACCTAAAATAGCACCACTCTTGTCGGTATTAAAAGATAAAACTCATTTTCTTGTTTCTCGCTATGGCTTGTGATTATTACTTTAAGTTTTTTCTGTATATTTATTATAAATATAATAAACTTATGGTTTTATATTTCTGAAATTAGTGTTACTTAATTCTTTTTTTCTAATTTACATAAAAAATCTTATTTTCTTTGCGATAGTTTTTAATTTACATATTTATTTAATCTTTTCGTTCATGTCTTTTTTACACTATTTTAACATATAATAATACCTTAACAAGAAAAAATTTTAATATAAATATTTTTTAAGATAAAAGATTTTATCAGTGTTTCAAAAAGTACCGTACTGACAATTTCTGACAGTATTAAAAAATTTTTAATAACAAGATGTATAAATTTACTTCAATATTTAATTCATTTATCATTTATTTTCTGTGCTTCATCAAATTTAATTATGCTATAATAAATAAAATACGAGCTAAAATATTTTTTAATTAACACATATTATATTAATATACATACAATATTTAATAAAATCATAATATATTGTATATAGGCATAAGTATAAAAATATAAAAAACCTTTTAATAATTTTAAACGAAATTAGGAAAACTTAACCTACAATTTGACAATTATTTTTTAGTTTTATAGCTTTTCATCGGGATGTATATAACTTCAAATGACTTTATTCTTTTCAAAATATATTGTTGATATTTCGTCTTAAACCGTTAATTATAAAAATGTATTTCTTATTCCTCACAATCGATAATATATGATAATAAACACCTTTATAAAAACTCTAATTATTATTAAAATATAATAAAAAACTATATAACGTAACAAAAATTATATTGAGTAATTAATTTTTTTAAATATTTTTCACTAATCTAATCTCTATTAAATATGAAGATTCACATTATTTATTAAATAATTATGTTACTTGCGAACAGAAAATCATTGACTTAGAGTTAGAACGACCATTGTCTTAAATTTGGCGCACCAGACGTGCCAAAAGTTTGCGACAACGGCTATCCCTTCTTTTGGCGCGTATGGTGCTCGATTTTAGCACACCAGTTGCCTCAAGCTTCTAGTACTAACGCTGCGCTACAGGTAGCGCAGCTGACGTGCCTGTATTTTTTCAGTGTAGTCAGTGCTATATAACTTTTAGTTAGAGATGGGACATTGTTTGACAGGCTGGACGTACTTGACAACCTGCTATTTATAAAAAAAATCGTTTAATTTGTTTATTTTTTAAAGCAAAATTCATGCGAATATTTTCAATATAAATAGATTGTTTTTAGTACTCAAAAATATCGTGAAAGTGAGAAATAATGCAATCAACTAAAAGTTGTTGTATGTCACGCATATAACAAATTCGTCGCGAATGAACCGAAAAGAGAACCTCTGTACTGATCCTCCGAATGAGAGTCCTTTTCGAAGATGACCTTAAAGTGCTATTCGCCCGTCTTAGATTTTCGGCCAGCCTGGGCAACAAAACCGGTTCTCACCGAGGCCCCCTGCACACCGACACCCCGCAACGGCCACCGAACAATCCCTGACCTACGCCGCTCCCCCGCAAACTTTGTTTTCACTGCAAACGCCGTTATATCCAAATTTCTAAGGAGCGATTTCTCGCGATTAGAACCTTTTTCATTACTGTCAATATCATAATGTTTTTTATCTTCATGTCTTGTTTTAAACATCATCATTTCCTTATTAATAATATTATTATTATTATTATTATTATTAGTGTATTGCTATAATTATTATTATTAGTGCATTGCTATTATTATTTGTATTACCATTATTATTATTAAAATTGTCATTGTTAGTATTAATGTTAATTATAATTTTACGGTTATATATATATATATTTTTTTTCTTTTACAAAACAAGTTTAGGAGAAGAAAAAATGCATTTACGCACTTGTTCGTGTGGGACTCGACCACATCCTGTGGCAATACCTCACTAAAACAACCTCTCCCATTCTTGCCTTACGTATTCTTATCCGCTTTTGCTCCTTCCGTCCTGAAAGGTAAGCAATAGCGCGATTCCTTTGCTCGAGGTGTTTCCAGTTCACTGTTCTGTAGGTGTTCCTGTCCGTTGCCGCTGTTGTTCTTACGCGGTGGCCAGGAACGCTATTGGATGCTTTTTTAGAGCTACCTTCGTGATGATATATTATGAAGAACAGTGCTGCCTGACCAGATGAAGAGAGCTCAGCAGAACTGCCTTCTGCATTCGACCTGCCAATGCGTTAGCTTGACGCTCGCAGGTTGGAACTCTTTGAAGCTGGCTAACAAATGAAGCTCTCATCCCCCCTAGACAGCCGAGAATAAGGACAACTAAATGGACTTTATAGCCTCTGAGTATTCTCCTCAATTCGAACAGCAGGTCTTGATACTTTTGCCGTTTCTCATCCTCCTTCTGAGCGATATTGCCCTCGGCAGGAGCCGAAAACTCAATCACGCAGATGATCTTACCTTTATGATCCTGGAGTACTATATCAGGCTTAGTAGCACTGATACGATGAGTGGTAGAAAACGAAAAATTCCAGTAGATTCTGCAATTCTCATTCTCCACAACAGCCTCCTGATCCTCTTGGGCGTATGGCAAGACAGGTTCCTTATCTACACCATATTGGTGTCGAAGATGGTAATACAACACCTTAAGTCCAGCATTGTGTCTTTCAATATACCTGGAACATGCATACGTCGGACACGCACTTAGAATGTGAGTAAGTGTTTCCGGATATTGTTTACATGCTCGACAGTTGTAATTGTCGACAGGTATCTGCATGACCTTACTGCGATAATATAAGGTATTGATAACACCATATTGGCAAGCAAATAAAAATCCCTCAGTCTCCGATCTTAAACCAGCAGATTTCAGAAATCTAAAAGACAGATCCTTAGACAACTCCATCTCCCTAAGAATCTTATAGAATTGCCCATGAAGAAGCTTCCTAACATGTTGCTCCAATAGAAGTACATGTTCAGCCTGCTTCACTTGTCTTTTAAGCATCAAAGGTGTTAATGATGCCAATCCCTGTTCTGTATCGCTGGTATCAAACGGAAGACTAAGTTCATCTGCCGCTCTGTTTGCCGCTTTGTATAAAAATGCCCCATTATCTGCAATTTCATGATGGTGGACAAATTGCATAAGAGGATCATTACTGTTCATCACCGAACACGCCGCAGCCAATACAATACGGCGATGAAGACACTCTACACTAAGTAGACCTCTCCCTCCCTGATCGCGTAGAAGGTAAATTCGAGGTACAGAAGACCTTGGGTGATGACATCGATGTATTGACATCATCCTACGTGTCTCTCTATCTAGTAACTTCAGGTCATCCACATTCCACTTAACCGTTCCAAATGTATAGAGAAGTAAAGGAATGGCTAATGTATTTGTGGCTTGTATCTTATTCTTCCCAGATAATTCAGATGACCAAATTTTTCTAAGAAGACCTCGATATTTCTTTTGGAGATGATCTTTAAGCTTACAAACATCCTGAGTCTTTGATTGTGGAATCCCAAGATATGTGTAAGCATCCCCTACACCAAGATGTTGTATGGTGTTGCCACCAATGAGCTGAAGGTCCTCAGAGTTACTTTGTAAATCCGATGTTTCTCGTCTTCCTCTATTTAGATGAATCACGGCACATTTGTCCAATCCAAAAGACATACCTATAGCTCTGGAATACACAGCTACTGCAAACACTAAGATATTAAGTGCCTCCTTACTGGAGGCATAGAGCTTAAGATCATCCATATAAAAAAGGTGGTTGATCTTATATACTCTATTTTTTGGTTTGCCACACATGTATCCAGAGTGCTTTTCTCGAAGAACAATAGACAGAGGCAAGAGGGAGATGCAAAAAAGTAGAGGACTGAGTGAGTCTCCTTGAAAAACTCCTCTTTTATAGGTGACGATGTTAGTATTCACCTGTTGTTTGTTCGATGTTATAACAAACCATGTCCTCCACTTGAGCATTAGATCTTTCAAGCATCTCACAATGTTTGGATGTACCTGTAAGCATTCAAGAATCTTGATAATCAATTCGTGACTCGTAGAGTCGAATGCTTTACGGTAATCAATCCAAGCCATTGACAGGTTGCGCCGATAAAATATCGAATCTTGGGTCACGCACCTATCTATCAGTAGGTTATCCCTACAACCTGCTAGGCCTCTCTTACACCCTCGCTGTTCACCTATTGTTATTATTATTATTAGTATTATTATTATTATTGTGAGTATTGTTATTTCCGAAGACTTGAGGGCAGGAGAAAGGGAAAAGCTTTGTGGCAATTTTTTTTGCATGTAGTTTTTCCCTATATAAGCTGCCCTTCTGGAGTTGACAGGCAGTTGTCACCCGCACTTCATCCGGGTCAGATCGTTCTCAAAATAAAGGGTTGTTCTCCTAGAAGAAACGTTTTTTTTATTAAAAGTAAGTACCTATCTTGCTCCTCTCCAACTCTCCCCACTTCACCCTATCCCGCTCGGAAGCAGCCACTATGCCCACAGTGGATAGCACCGGCACACCTACTTTCCTCTCTCTCACACCTACACTAGGCGGCAGCTTCTGCTTTGCAGGGGAAAGCACCGGCACATCCTCTCTCTCACTCCTACGCTGGCGGCAGCCTCTGCTTTGCAGGGGAAAGCACCGTCACATCCTCTCTCTCACTCCTACGCTTGACGGCAGCCTCTGCTTTGCAGGGGAAAGCACCGGCACATCCTCTCTCTCACTCCTACGCTTGGCGGCAGCCTCTGCTTTGCAGGGGAAAGCACCGGCACCAGTTCCTTCCTCTCTCTCGCTCCCACGCTTGGTAGCAACCTCTGCTTTGCAAGGGAAAGCACCGGCACCAGTTCCTTCCTCTCTCGCTCCCACGCTTGGTAGCACCCTCTGCCTCGCAGAGGAAAGCACCGGCCTTCCTCGCTTCCCGTTGCGAAACTGCCTTGACTTCGGTCGAGTGAAGTTACCAACTAATTAATTATGGCGTTTGTTTTAGATGAATCTTTCTGTGTTCCGTAATAAGAGCAAACGCAAGTTTGAACGCGACCGACAAGGTGCCCGCCAGTGCTCTATCGAAAGCCGGGCCCTTCTTCAGGCCGCCCGCTCGACCCATTCTGCGGGAACCTGACACTTGTTCCGGCTCCTTCGGCCCCCGTCTCTGTGGCGGCAACCGTTCCTTCCGCTTTTGTTGCCCCCGTGGCTTCTGCAGCCGTGCCCAGAACCAAGGGCAATCCGTGTGCCCGACGGGGCTCTCTTTCCCCCTCTGCGACGTCCCCTGACGGCTTCCACCCGTAGACCTTCCACCCGCAACGAAGTCACTGCACTGCGGAATACGTTCCGACCTTTCGTGTCGAACTCCGCGAGAAAGCTCATGACAACACCTTGGAGCTGATTCGGTCCCTCGAGGAAGAGCTCGAGTACGAAACACCTTCCTAACCACTACGCCTAACACCTCCACCGGTAAACCCTCTGACCCGGAGCACCCTCTGGCTCCAAAATTCGGAGACCCTGCAGCAGCTTACTGACGAGAACTCCGACCTTGACAGTGACGTCTCCTCTCCTGGTTTCCCTCCCCCTGGGACGTCCTCGACTCTAGAAGAAGACTTAGCCCTCTCGGAGGACGAAATCTCCCTGCCCTCTGATTCTTTCGTGGAGGACCTTGAGGACGAGGCTCCAAACTGTCCCCCTACTCCGGCCCCCGCTGCTCCTATAGCCGGAGTGCCGGCTCCTTCTCCACTCCAACGCTGGGGCAATAATCGGATCCAGCATTTCCCGGTCTTCATCTCCACTCCGGGGCTCGCCGTACCCGATCTGCCAGGCTACGAGCGAGGACCTACCCAACCCTCCAGGCCCATTACTGTTCCTCGTAGGGGACCCATCATCCACGGATCTCCTCGGGCTCCAGCTGCACCCCGCCCTCTGGTGGACTTCTCGGACGCCCGTTATCGAGAGATACTCGCACGTGCTCGTGCTCGTGCTCGTCAGCCTCAGTCTCGTCAGCCTCAGTCTCGTCAGTCTCGGTCTTACTAGTCTCAATCTCCTCGTTGTTAAGATTATTTAAGCATGTACATTTAAAAATATAAGAAATAAAAAAAAAAAAAAAATAATGAGAAAAAAAAACAAACAAACAAAAACCAAACGAACAAAAAACCAGACTACGAGATCGTAACAAAGTTATGTGTGACATTGCCTCAAACCTTAAAGAAACCATGTTTTTCTCAAGCTAAATTTTATAGAAAATAGTAAAAAGAATTGAAAAAAATAGTTTAGTTATTATAAAAATTGTAGTTTTGAAAACAGTTTTATACATAATTGGATCAGATCAATGTTTCTTTTGTAGACTTTTTCACTTTTCTTCAACATATTAAAATTCTTTTCCGGATAGAGCTGATCTTAAGCGGATACAGTAATAATATGTTCATTACATTTAATTTAGTGGAATATTTTGATAAGTGTTTTATATTTGACGTTGAATGATGTGAACTTTGTACATATTTTGTTTTTTTACAAAATTTTAAAGGTTTTAGCAATTAATCTTTGGCTTAATTTACAAAAACCTCAATTTATTTAATTTAAGTTCAATTTTAATTTTAAATGATTCTAATTTCTACTGATTGGAATTTTAAAACATTTGACTCTTAATCAATTATATATTTAATTTTCAAAATATTGATTAATTAAATCAATTATAAATTTTATTCGTATAAATTTTAAATATTTTCAATTTCCAAGCGTTTTAAAAATATTACAACTCACATTAAAAGCATTAAAAATTAATATAATTTTAAAGTATAACCTAAACATAAAAATTTAAATATATGGAATAACAAAATTACACATTATTATGCATCGTCCGTTTCTGGGAGAAATTTATAAGTCATACGTCCCTAAAATCGTCCAAGAGGCATTGCTTACGCGTCCGACGACTACGAAAGATAAAGGGAGGGGAGATTTCGAAGGATCCGATGATTCTGGAGGACTAACTGTAGTGTGTAAAAAGTATTTTAAAACATCTTATCAGAGATAATGCGAATCTATTAGTAGTATATAAAATAGTAGAGTATATATTATATTATATTATATTATAGTATATATAATAATCATGTAAATACAGACATGAGATTAATAAAATTTTAAGAACTCTGTGCTTCATGATGGAATAAAATAAGTATGAATTTATAGTTTAACGGTTCTAATTATTTTATCTATTAAAGATTAAATTCGACCCATTATTATTATTTTTTTATTTAAGACTCTTACTTTCCTTAACACCCAAATTCCAAAAACTCTAACCAAAGGGAGATTCTGTCAATCAAGACCAACAATATGAACCCAGGAGAAACACGACGACGAAAACTGAGGAAACCACTTACTTAACCTTCGTTGTTTGCTACCAGCTAAACTCTTCCGTCCTTGTTCGAAGCTTGTGCCCCTCGTCTTCGGAATGGAAACCAAGGTTAAACTCGAAAGAAAGAACACAATTTCCAATAGGTTCACTTAGGATTTATTATTATTACTAATATGTCCCCGCTGATACACTCTACTCGACAAAAATAAAACTATTTTCACGGAATGAACAGTTAGCACAAAATTTGGTTCGTAATACGCTACGTCGCACACGTGCTACTCTCGACCCTCGATCCAATAGGACTACTGCCGTCGATTGCAGCCACGCAGTCCTTCCAAAATCGTCCAAAAAGGGGTGGCGCTACGCCTCTTTCGGATTGGTCCTCTCTCTCTCACCGTCAGAACTTATCGAAGCTTTTCGTCACACCTGCATAAATCACCTAGAACAAGGAAAAAAGTAGTTGCTCCGTTAAAGCGAGGGAAAAACGCGGAAAATAGCGCGAAAACCTTTTCGCCAATCTCAAACGCACTACCACCCCACGTGAATCCACCCGACCATTCGAGGAGACGGCGACGAAGCGGAAATCGCGACAGTCAGCGGCGTAAATCGAAACAATGCACCTGAGCTGCTGATTTACCACCCGAATAATTACGAAAAATACTAAGTTGAATATCATAAGTGACGAAACGCTTCGTCATAATCCCCTCTTCTAGGCCAATACTACTCCAAGTGTAGTATTATAACGAGGCCAGCCGTGATCTCTTAGCATCCAATTGAGCCGCTCGATGTCTCGTAGTAAATCGGGCTGACGATCGTCGACCGGCCCTACCTGATTCATCGGTGGATCATCATCCTCCGGATTCGAGGCCATGACCCCGTATGCCTCCTCTCGGGCTTCTTCCTCTTGCTCTGGTCGATTTCTCCTGACCTGAACCTCATCCCGTCGACATAGTTCGTTCCTCTCTACTTCCAACTGCAAAACCTCTCTCCCCTTGTCATTTGGTGACCCTGCCTTCTCTCCGAGGCTCCTGACATCGTCATCCTCCTCTTCCTTACGTGGTACATTGTAATGCCGCACCCATTGCAGAACATCCCGTTCATATTAGTATGTCATATAAGCGATCTCACAGCGGGGGCAACGGTTCAATTCTACTCCCCTCCTTCCGCAATTCATGCAGAGGTCCCTCCTTTGCAGCCGGGGGCATTTAATTCCAAGATGTCCTCGACCGCAACAATTAAAACACACCCCTGGAGGGGGGTCGATTGAAGGAATCGTTGGAATCGGGGTTAGATTTCCAAAAAGGACTCCTTTCTTCTTGATTGGCAGTGGAGGCCTGGAAGGTCGGAAAATGGCTCCACTCGACGACGACGCTACTGGTCCTCTTAGACATGGCTCAGGCGGTGCCAACGGTGTCATTGACCAGACTGAACGAGAAACATCACGGGGACTGACAAAATCCTCCTTGTGCAGCACCCCTTTCCTCAATTTCTTAATTGCTCCTGCCTGCTTTTTCCGGAGTTCTTCCAATTTGGCATAGTTACGTCTCTCCTCCTCCGACAAATGTAGGTCCAATTCCCAGACCGCCTGCTGACATTCTTTCTCGAAGTCGTCCACCAGAAGTTTAGCAGAAGGAGGCCGGGAAAATGACGTCGTGGACGTCGACTCCGCCACAGTAACTCCCATGCTGGGCAGTTCCCGGTCCTAATCATCTTCTGTCCAATCTACTCCCAATTCCTCATCCTGTCCCATCTCCAACTCTTCCTCCTGTCTCTCAGTTAAAGCAACGTCTATTTCCCTCTCTTCGTCAGTCGTCTGGCCTTCTACTCTTTTTCCCAAAGCTCCCTCCACCACACTCTCCTCATAATACTCCTGGCCTTCTTGCCCTTCTTTTAATTCCTTAACAGTCACAGTTAATTCTGGTTGGGGTTAAGGTTGGGAAGTGGTTCCGCTGTCACCCCTTGCCCGAGCACTATGTATTTCCCCTCTATTCTGTAGGTCGGTCTTCTCTCCCCTCCGGAAAATTCCTCCCCCTGGGTGGATAATCCCGGCTTGGGCTGGGGGGTTACTATCTATTCAATCGATCTACCTCGTCCACGCCCCCCTCTTTCACTTTTCCACTCAGGCATACTCACTAGGAACCTAAAACAAACAACACATAACAACAAAGTTAATTTATCAAGTTTTCCATAACTAATATCTTTAATAAAAGCAACATCTTTTTGCTGGGCAGCATATAACGTTGGAGTTCGAATACATGCACTTTAGTGACGCGGCGATTCTCATTCGTCTTAATCACATAAACCGTGTCCAAAAGATTCTCTATAATTTCGAATGGCCCCTCGTACTTAGGTGCCAGTTTTGCTGAAAACTTTTTCGCCGCGTTTGATAACTTATGCGTGCGCCCCAACACACAATCCCCCACGTGAAATTCCGCCACTCTCTTGTTCCGATTGTAATACGCCGTTTGCTTCTCTCTCTCTTTATCAATGAACCTCGCGACCAGATCTCTCAACGCATCTAACCTCTTTAATCGATCATTCTACACTTCCGGATCAATTCTTTCGACAACCTTCTTCCCCTCTACCACTTTTCGCGGACTTTTGACCGGTTTCGGGTTCCGTCCATAATTAAGGAACGCGGGCGAGAATTTCGTTGTCGACTAGACAGCAGTGTTCATGGCATGACGGAACTCATGAACATACTTGTCCCACTCTCTATGATCCTCTCCTAAAAAGATCACCACCATAGTTTTAAACATTTGGTTACTCCTCTCGACAGGATTTGCCTGCGGATGATAAGGCGGCGTAGTGAGATGCTGGACCCCATAATCACTCAGGACTGATTTCAGGAATTTATTATCAAATTCCTTGCCATTGTCCATCAACAAAAACTATGGAGTCTCCCACCTAAACAAAATTAACTCCTTAAACGCCCGTGCAATTGACTTGCCATCTGCAGATCTTAAAGGTTTGACCTCCTCCCAGCAAGAAAATAAGTCTTGAAACACCTCTAGGTAGCGGTACTGACTCTTGCTTGGAGGGAATTCCATGCAGTCAGCTGACACTACCACCCAGGGTCTTTCAACTATCCTCTGTCCCATAAGGCCTTGTGAACCTTCCTGTGAGACCTTATGGTACTGATATTGAGGACACGCTCGCACCAATTGTTTCACATCGTGCCACACACCCTGTCAATAATATTCTCTCGCTACTCGGTCGTAGGTTTTCTCAATTCCAAAATGTCCTGCCGAGAACTCTTAGTGCGCACTCTTGAGCACTCTTTGACGATACTCTAGTGGCACGAGCAATTTCCACTCCTCTTTATCCCCTGTATATGGCAATAATAATGGATCATCCCTGAACCGATATAAACTCCCCTCTAGAAATTTCCAACCAGAAAATCTGTTGGGAAATTTCACTACCAAATCGAGTCTTTTTAAGTACCATGGATTCGAGATCGTTTGAAACGCCGCAATCTCTTTGAACTCATGCTCGTACATCCTCGATAAGGCATCCGGAACATGATGGTGAATTACCCTACGGTGAACAATCTCAAAGTCCCACTGTTGCATCTCAAGTGCCCAACGCGCCAATCTATCCGTCGGTTCTTTTAGGTTTCGCAACCATTTTAGGGCACTGTGATTCGTAATGGCCGTGAATTTATACCCCTCAATATATGGTCTTAATTTATTAATTGACCACAGCAGCGCTAAACACTCCTTCTTCGTCACACTATAATTTCTCTCGTGAACAGAAAGAGTTTTACTCACAAACACTATCGGATGTTTACCATCTTCCCCCTCCTGAGTCAAAACTGCCCCTAGTGCGTAACTACTTGCGACACACTGAATTGTAAATGGCTTCGTAAAGTCTGGTCTTGCTAAGACTGGTGCCGAAGTCAATTTATTTTTCAGTGCCTGAAATGCTATCGTGCATGCTATCGCTATCGTGCTCTATAAAGCGCGAATAACACCCCACCATACCTAAAAACCGACGGAGCTGTTTTATATTAGTTGGTGCCGGATAATCAGCCACTGGTGCGATTTTCTTGGGGTCCGGTCTCAATCCATGACTGCCGAGTACATAAACTAAGTATGAAACTCTCCAACACCCAAATTCGCAATTTTACGGATTCGCTACCAACCCAGCCGCCGCCAATTCCTTAAGCACGATTTCTAACCACTCTAAATGCTTATTATAACATCAGTGACGATGATTATGTCATCAAGATACCCAAACACATAAGGCTCGAACTCTGGGCCAAACAACGAAACAATTAATTGCTGGAATGTCATCAGGGCATTTGTGAGTCCAAATGGCATTTTCTTGAACTGCCACAACCCAGAACCAGGAATAGAAAACGCTGTATATTTGCGACTCTCAGGGGATATCGGCACTTGATGGTACGCCTGCTTGAGATTGATTTTGGAAATATAACGGGCTTTCCGTAATATATCCAAAATCAAGTCAATGGAGGGGATAGGATATGCGTCTCATACTGTCACTTTATTTAAATCCCTGTAATCGATACAGAAAAGCAATGATCCCTCTCCTTACATGACGATAACTAGAGCACTGCTCCACTCACTGGCCGATTTCTCTATCACTCCCCTCTCCAACATCTTCTGTACTTCCTGGTTTGCCCACTCTAAAATCATGGGCGACATTCTACGAGATCGATGTTTAATTGGTGTTGGATCAGTGACTATGATGCTATGTTCCGTTAAGAAAGCCATACCATGTTCCACTTCCTGTGGTAAAGTCAGCTGATCCACTAATTTTTTAATTTTCGATCTCTGCCCCTCTGATAACTCACAAATCCCTGCGCATTCAGCAAAAATATCCCCCTCTCCACTATTTCCTATACCACTACTGCCCCCTAGACTCAAGTCTCCATACTCCAAAAGTTTATGCCATTCCCCCTCTTGAACTCTCCACAGGCCCCTTCCCAACCTCACATCCATGTCGACTGCTTGATAAAACTCCTGTCCCAAAAGCATTTCATGGGTCAAATTATCTACGACCAGCAAGTCGAAAGGTAGAGAAAAACCAGCTGCCGTCAACCATAACCTCAATTTCCCCAACGCTGCTATTGATCCCCCAAGCGCGCTTCCAATTGCCGTATTGGCTTTCGTAAGTCTATCTTCAGATTTCTCCGCCAATTCCGGCAGAACTAGCGAAACCGCGGCGCCCGTATAAACAATGCGATATTCGGCTTAACTGCGATCACCACTTTAAGAAAATAGCAGTTTTCTAGTGATAAGGCATCTATCCTCTCCTCCGTTAAATCAGGTGCTGCTGTATTTTCTACAGACTCACCCCTCCTCTGGACTAAACTTACTGATGGAAGATCAGAGGCTTTAGTTCCAAAACCCTCTGGCCCTTTTTCCCCCATTTGGTTAACTTGTGTCCCGGTTTCTTTAGGTTCCGTCCCATCACTGTTAGATTGCGTTTAAACTTCAGTAATAATTGCTGGATCCAGCATTTGTTGAGTTTCCTCCTGAGGCACTGGCCTCACTTGAATGGGTGTTCCATTTTCTCCTCTCCCCACCTCTGTCCATTGTAGTAGGTTTTGGGACTCTGGGACACTTACTTCCACTATTTCTTCCTCATCATTCTGAAGTTCCTGTTGAATTTCTGATTCCCCATGTTGATGTCTCACTTGTGTCCCAATTGCCCTACTCACGTTTCCGTGTCCCACCTTAACTATTTTCTCTTTTAACCCCACTCTCTTCCCTCCTGAATATTCTTCCGCACTTAATTAAGGGAAAAAGCTTTTAGGATTCACAGTCTCTTCCTCTACTGTCCCACTGACGAAGGTCCTGGGGGGGAAGGGTTTCTCAGTCCCCCCCTGCCCCGTTTCCCAACATTTTTCTCAAGTCTTCACAATTAGGACAATTTCTAAAGAGTTGTCGCATTTGTCCAAAAAACTTGACAGAAACTCCGGTAACCAGTGGAACGTGGCATAGGACACTAGTTGGCGTAATGCCTCTGCTGTTGGCATCGGAAACAAGTTCTCAACTTGCACTCAGATAATCGGTTTCCCACTGCCTGGCACTGGTAGCAGGCACCTGTAAATCCCCTCGAGACACTAGGCCTCGGTGCCTGGGGGCGTCCCACGCCAAAGCAGGACTCTGAACTTGTCCCCTTCCATAGGGACGATTCTGAACTTGTCCCATTCCAAAGGGACTGTTCTGAAACTGTTGTCCCGAATTCCGGAGACCACTTGTGGATGGGACAGATGGGTTCATTAACACCGTTTGTGCGTACGTAAACGGTGCCGGTACTACCGGTAACTGCTAAACAGCCGCTACTCTAACTTTTTAAACGAATTCCAAGAACACATGTCCTTACTCACGAGTCGGAACCACCGGCTCGCATTTTTGCGTAAAACACTCGGAAAGGCTGTCAAAATCTCCGAATCACTCAAAAGATTTCACTCTTTGCAATCCTCGACCCTCTCTAAGAATTCCTCCGCGTCCTCTTTCTCCCTTCCGGAAAACTTGATGTCCCAATCTTTTAAGATTTTGACAACTTTTGACCCCCCACTAACATTCGAATAAAAACGCTTATTGCGATAATTTTTATTCAAGGTGGTGTCAGTCTCCGTTTCCGTCCTACTTGATGACATCACAACGCGTCGATATCTTCTCTTTCTACTTGAACCGGAAGACCTACTTTTGGTGGATATTCCCTCTCCTTTTCTCTGTCTCCGGAAAGATTCCCGGGGTGGAAGGGGGTCGAAGTTGGAGAGATGTGTCCTCTTGCCAAATTATCATTCGTACCACCTCTCTTGTCCCATTCGCGATTTTCTTGGGGAATCACATGTACCGGATGTCTCCGCCTACCTTCCCCCCTCCCTCGCCCTGGGCGTGTGCGTTTTGATAATTGTTGGAACTGAGGTGGAGTTGTTCCAGCAAAAACGCATTGTGGGCACGCAATTTTTCCAATTCGAACAGTTGCTGCTGTGCATAAATTGTACGCTAGTCCGGGCTCAACACCCACCCTTCCACCCTGTCTCATACTCCACATATCTGGAGTCACTCCTGGTGCTGGTGTACTCCCAATCCCCCCTACCCACGTTACAAATGTCGGTACCCCTCGTCTGGACCTTGAGGTGGTGGTAGTTAACGTGGTGGCAAACGTCATTCCTTCTAATCCCCTCGGGGTCTTAAAAGTCGCGGTGGTCACTACTGGGAAAGTGGTTATCGTCTCACTACCCCCTCCGCTGATCTCTGCTCTCCCCTCTAGAACTCGGAACTTCCGTATTCACAGTTGGTGAAGTCAGTCCTTCACCCGTCACTGCCGGTTCCATTTCAGGTTCGAGCAACAACCTGGACCTACGGGTCCTTTTAACAAAAGGACTTGGTCGTGCTCTCTCCTCTCTTTGACCCACCAGGGCCTCGAATTTCAACTCAAATTCAGACCCCTTACGTTCGAAAGCATCGAACCACGGAACAAATACTGTTTCCGGGAAGATATATTTTACTTCCGATCAGAGGAGTCTTTCGCGGAGCACTTGCAACGTGCCTGTCAGACTGCACTCCTGGCTGCTCATTTCGGAGATTACCCTTTCCTGAGGCAGAACTCACAGTTTTTAGGTCAGTGAACGTTAGAGGTAAAAAAAACTTCCAAACAGTGAAAAACATCGCCTGCGCGATGAGAGTTTTTTTCACTGTTCGGAAGTTTTTTTATCTCTAACGTCACTAACCTAAAAACTGCGAGTGCTGACCCGCTAACGCGTACAAAACACGAGATTTTCGTACATTTGTGATAGAAAATAGCATATGCACCTCGGGAAGCCGATTTTTTGTCTCGCACAATGTTCTCCGAACATTTGTGCTTGACAAAAAAACACGGACTTTCCTCCCTTGATGCATAATATACTATTAATTTACAAAATAACACCTAAAGCAAATAAAAAAACCTATAAACATATAAAGAAAATTCAATAATAAATCGATAACACTAAGAATAAATGCTGAAAAAGAGAGAAAAACAAATTTTGAATTTTGTTAATTTCACTTATGAAATTTTCTTCCGTTGGGTGAATCTTCGAACAGAACACTTTGGAAAATTTTTCCGTTTGTAAGAAAAATTTTCTGTTTGGAAGATAAACTTTCCGTAGTGTGACTTCCCAAAATTTTATTCTGATATGTTGCGCTTCGGGAACTCCGCAGTGTGACTTTCCAAAATTTACTTCTGAAAATTTTCGCTTAGGGAACTCCGCAGTGTGGCTTTCCAAAATTTACTCGGAAATATTTTCAATAGGTGAAACTACACAATGTGGCTCTCCCAGGAATTTCAGGAAAATTCTACGTATTTTCGCCGCATTAATCACGTTAACGGTCTTTTTCTCCCACTCCCTCACTCAAACCCAACTCTCTTAATTTTCTTTTTCGTCAGCACCCCGATCGAAAGAGAAAAAAAATATGTTTATTTAATTTTCTACAACACAAAAAATGAAAAACATGGTAAATAAAAATCACGGTTGTTTATTTACTACCGAGGAAACAAAAAAAAATTACGACCCCAATTGGTTTCACTACGCACGTGTTTTATAAACGACACTCACAATTTTTAAAATTAAGAGTTGGACTCTTAACGCTCAATATCTCTCCTCAAAAGAAAAAAATTCTTAATTATTCTTCTTGATTTTTCCTATTACACTATTCTATTACTACACTCGCATTGAGAAACGACAATTTCCCGCCACGATCACTCCCGACGATTTTCACTCCGATATCACTCTTGTGGATAAGAAAGAAAAAACAAGAAAAGGGACAAGTAACATTTCCTTCTTTACGCACTCGGAAAAGAAAATCACCCGTATTTTAATAAAAGTAAAGACAATCATGCAGCTCACCGGGGTTCCATCCGCACTTATTGTTTTGCCACGTGTTGAAAATCGGTCGTTAATTGCCCCTGTCGCGAAATCTGTTCGCTCCCGAGCGTTCGCGTTTGAAAAGAAAATTTAAATTTAAACATTGACAAAAATAACTTTTGTTCACGAGGGCATTGTGCACTTACTTGGCCTACTTCCCCCCTTAAAATTTTCAAAAATTAATTCTCCTCCAGGCAACTTCAAAACCGACATTTCCAGTTCCTCGATTTTCATGACCACGTTTTCACTCTACACCCGCCATTTTTCCTTTTAATTAATTCCTTCACAATTTTCGGTCTCTGAGTTACAAATTACCAATTTATTAATTTACACTAACACAAAAACGGCACTCAATGTTTCGCTGCTCTCACGATCTTAAACGTACCTCTCCTCCCAAGACTTCACACCTTTTTATCACCTCTCTAAACTCGTCATGTTCCTCCTGCCGGTCTCTGACAGATAAAAATTTTGTTAAAAAATTTTTCCCCACAAGGGATACCAATTTTAACGGTTCTAATTATTTCATCTATTAAAGATTAAATTCGACCCATTATTATTATTTTCTTATTTAAGACTCTAACTTTCCTTAACACCCAAATTCCAAAAACTCCGACCAAAGGGAGATTCCGTCAATCGAGATCAACAATATGAACCCAGGAGTAACACGACGATGAAAACTGAGGAAACCACTTACCAAACCTTTGTTGTTTGCTATCGGCTAAAATCCTCCGTCCTAGTTCGAAGCTCGCGCCCCTCGTCTTCGGAATGGAAACCAAGGTTAAACTCCAAAGAAAAAACACAATTTCCACTAGATTCACTTAGGATTTATTATTATTACTAATATGTCCCCTCTGATACACTCTACTCGACAATAATAAAAATATTTTCACGGAATGAACAGTTAACACAAAATTTGGATCGTAATACGCTACGTCGCACACGTGCTACTTTCGACCCTCGATCCAATAGGATTACTGCCGTCGATTGCAGCCACGCAGTCCTTCCAAAATCGTCCAAAAAGGGGTGGCGCTACGCCTCTTCCGGATTGGTCCTCTCTCTCTCACCGTCAGAACTTATCGAAGCTTTTCGTCACACCTGCATAAATCACCTAGAACAAGAAAAAAGAGATCGCTCCGTAAAAGCGAGGTAAAAACGCGGAAAATAGCTCGAAAACCTTTTCGACAATCTCAAACGCACTACCACCCCACGTGAATCCACCCAACCATTCGAGGGGTCAGGGACGAAGCGGAAATCGCGCCAGTCAAGGCTGTAAATCAAAACAATAATTAAAATAATAATTAAAATAACATTTTAATATTTAAAAATATTTAAAAAAGTGTTTATTTAAAGTTGGTTCAGGCACACCGTGTATGTGAAGAATTCTGTGTAAAATAATGGTAAGATTTTCTACCAAAGACTATCTTACTTTGCAGGTAAACAGAAAGAAAGTTTGCGGTTGTCAACGGTAGGGAGGCAAAGGGGTTAAAAATTGAATAATTGATACCGTATTTTAAGAACGACTCCTTAATGTTAGTGTTTTAATTTATTAATTTCGGAGAGAAAACTCTAAGTGCTAGATAAGAAAAATATATTAATATAAAAATATTTAGTTAAAAAATGTTCATAAATTACAAAAGAAAAGTAAAAAAAAAATTTTCCTTTAAAAAAAATTGTTTGAACGTTTTTGGAAGCTTTTTTAATCATTTTTTATTTTTTTTACTTTTTTCAATATTTTTTTACAAAATACCTCCGTTTTTATTAATATTTCTGATCGAGCACTTACCGTTTAGGCCATAGCATTAATGGGTTAATAGTGCGAATTGTTTGCAGTCGCAGAATTTTTGGCTCTGATGTATAACTACATATATCTTGAAAAAATTAGCTGTTACGAATTAGGTCAATATAGCATCTTCATCAGAGAGATTTGTAGAAAAAACACTATTCACAAGGTTGACACAATGAAAGTTGATACTATTGTCCTACCTGCACGGTGTATTGAACAATCATTAAACGATACATTTAATCCAATATTAAGACCAAATCAAAAACTGGTCCATGGCTTTGAAACAGTCAAGTATATTGATGCAGTAAAAGTTGAAATATACAAAGAAAAATTCATTAAAATCAAAAAAGATTATAAATCTTCATTTAGAATAGCTTCTTATAATAAGTACACTAGGGTGGATCAAAAATGCATTATAAAATTTTTTTTCGTCGAAAAGGGCATGACACCCCTGGAATTTGTTCCAATGCGAAAAAAAGTGAATACATATTTTTTGATTTTTTAAAATTTTGATATTAACTGGTGCCGCCGGGCACCTCGATTATCCCATGTAAAATGCATGGGAAAATTTTCAATTTTCGAAAAATCAAAATCATTCGCAAGCATTTGACAAAAGTTAATATTAAGTTCTTGTATCTTATAGTAGACTCTCTAAAGAATTATTTGACCTATATAACTTTTAATTTTACTAACCCTAACCCGGTATTAAAGTACCTCAAAGTTGCTTCCTTTTAAATTTTTGCACCTACACGCCCTTTGCCCAATTAAAATCCATGTCTGACATCTTTATCAACAGAAATATTTATTATTATTTATCTCCAGTATTAATTAATGTTTAATTTATTATTTTACGAATATTTTAAACAAATAATTTGTTTAAACAATTTATTTTTTCTAAAAAACCATACAAATGACTTTTTTATGTGTACTGTTTTATGTTTTTTATGTGCAAACAAATTAATTAGTTTAAACAATTAATTTATTCAAAAAGTTCATACAAATGACTTTTTTATGTTTTTTGTAATGTTGAAACTGTCAACGTTCTTGAAAAATAGAGTGAAAATCATGGATTCCAACATAAAATCAGTGGATAAAAGATAACGTGTGCGAGAGCCTGGAGTTCTCGAAGTCGATCAGGCTGTGATGTTGTGGTTTACAGATGCTAGAAAAAATTAAATTAATTTAGATGGAATGGCGATTAAAACAAAAGCTGAAGAATTTGCTAGAAAGATGGGAAAAACCGAATTCAAAGCGAGTGATGGATGGTTTCAAAATTGGAAAAAAAGAAATGATATTGTTTTCAAATCTACCCCTGGAGAAACTGCAAGTGTCGATTTGTAAGTCGGCAGCAGCATGGATGATGTCTCTTGATCCAATTCTTGCAGAATATGAACCAAAAATTATCTTTAATGTTGACGAGACGGGTCTTTTTTTCAAATGTTTACCAACCGAAACATTCACTTTCAAAGGAGATCCTTGCTTTGGCGGAAAAAAAAGCAAAGAGCGTGTTACGATTCTCGTGGGAGCAAATATGGTAAGTTTTTAAACATATCAAATGTACGTAAAGAATAAATTTTTTTTTTTTAATTAACTGATATTACTATAGGATGGATCTGAAAAACTTCCGCTATTACTTATAGGAAAGTCTAAAAATCCAAGATGTTTTCGCTACGTAAAAAATAAGCCTATTCAGTATCTATCTAATTCAAAAGCATGGATGACCTCTCTTATTTTTGAACAGTGGCTTTTGGATCTAGACCAAACGTTTCAGAAAAAAATAGGACTATACTTCTTTCTATTGATTTTTTTATTGATAATTGCTCTGCTCATAAAAAAATTCCTAATTTGCGAAATATTAAAGTGATATTTTTTCCACCAAATATGACTTCCGTCGTACAGCCAATGGATCAAGGTATCATTAAAAATTTTAAGCATTTTTATAGAAAACAAATTGTTATGAAACTTTTAGCATCGATGAATAGTAATAACAATTTCAAAATTGATTACTTAGTCGCTAGTAGATTATTGAAAAACGCTTGGCAGAAAATAGAATCCAAAACAATAAGTAATTGCTTTACTAAGGCTGGATTTTTTCCGTACGTGGAGCCTGAAACAATTTTATTAGATAATGACACATGTATTGACACTTATTGGTCAGATATAACGAAAAAGGTAGCACACAATGAATATTTGAGTGTTGATGAAAATTTATCCACGTTTGGCAGTATGACTGATAATGAAATTGTTGCTGAAGTTTTAAATAAGAAAATTTGTCAAGATGAAGATGAAGAAGAAAAAGAAGAAGAAGATGCAATAGAAAATAAAGAAATCCCTACAGTTCAACAAGCATCAGCTTGCGTTGAAAAATTGAAACTATTTATTGAAGGTCAAGAGAACGTATCTGATTCTATTTTATTTGCATTGCAAACATTGGAAGAATTTACATTATTAATGGAAATTCGTCAGAAAAAAACTCAAACCAAAATAACAAATTATTTAAAGAAAACTTAATCATATTGTATCATGTACGTAATAAAAAGTGGAATAATTTCGATAATTCGGAATTCTGTAGTTTTCTATAATTTTATGATTTTTAATTCGAAATTTGATACTTCGAAAATTTCGATTATAATTCGAAGTTACAGTACAGGCGTTTCAATTTCGAATTATCGAGCGTCGACTGTATACATAAAAAAATCCATTTGTATTGTTTTTTAGAAAAAATTAATTGTTTAAACAATTGTCAAATGGTTAAAAATATTCGTAAAAAAATTAATTAAAGAATAATTAACACTTGCGATAAATAATAATAACTATTTCTGTTGATAAAGATGTCAGACATGGATTTTACTTAGGCAAAGTGCGTATAGGTGCAAAAATTGAAAAAGGGGGCAACTTTGGGGTAATTTTATACCGGGTTAGGGTTATTAAAATTGAAAGTTATATAGGTCAAATTAATCGTTAGAGAGTCTACTATAAGATCTAGTAACTTAAGGTTAACTTTTATCAATTTATCTTTTTTTCGGCATTGGAACACATTCCAGGGGTGTCATGCCCTTTTCTACGAAAAAGTTATTTGGGCCACCCTAAAGTACACACCTGAAAACAGTGCACCTTATAATCAAGTCCCTGAAAATTAAACTCTTGAAAGCATGTGGCAGGCGCAACCTTCACATGATTGGCGTTAGTCCATATATTAATTTCCATTAATTTTCTAGTAGCGTAAGTCGGGGAGAGATGGAACGCCTTTTTTAAAACCACTGCAAAATCTAAGAAATTTAGCAGAAGATTCTAATTCTTATAAAAGAAACGTAAACCGTATTTTAATTTTTTTCATTTCTTCCTCATATATAAAAAAATGTATAAAAGCAACGATTCTGGGGAAGATGAAATTGTCCAGGAGAGATAGAACATGGTGTTTCTATTTTTTGTAAATGACCTTCACAGTGCTCTTGAAGCAAAAGCTGGGTTTTTGAAAATGGATGGAAGATTTTCGACAGTAGAGTTTTCCCACATGACCTCTAGTTTCCGAATTTTCAGGCCCCAAAATCGTACCTGATCTTATTTTAAAGATACATGTATGTATATCTTCATATGGGGGGTTATTTTTCAATCGTCCTAGTCCAAAAATAAACGTTATGGGATTCGCTTGATACTTTGGTAAATTGTTTTCCTACAAAAAAGTAACAAATCCCTAAAATATTAATTAGTTTAAAAAAAATTATAGAAAGTAGTGGGGGTTGAAGTTTTGATGTTTTATGGGACACAGTCATTTCCAACTCCATATATAACATTGGAAAATGTCTATGGATTTTAATTGTTATACATATAGTGGATTTTAAAGCATTTTTCATGTAGTTTTAAAAAGTTACAATTAAAATTGTAAAAAAAAAAATTTTCACCCCTATATTTTAAAATTAAACCTTATTTTTCAATTTTGTCCCGTTTCTATATGTTTAATATTTTTTATTTTATTTTCATTTGAAAGCTGTGATTTTTTACAATAAACTGTGTAAGTATAATTTTGGGACGCTGTAATTGAAGGAGAAGACTAAGAACAAACTTGTCAGCGTGCTCGCGCGATTGACGCCACAATCGGCCTAGTCGCGTCTCTACTTTAGTATAAGTGTAGTTCGTAAACACAAAAGTCCAAAATTTTTTGCACCTACAACCGAAAAAGTTTTAAAACCAAAAAAATACCCACAATTTTCTTTATTTTTGAAATCGGACAATACCCAGTGGGCACACATGTTTAAAAGTCGTGTTAAGGACGTCTTTTGAATTTTTGTGCCCACTGGGTATTGAGGGGTGGCTCAAACCCTCTGAAATTGTCTATTGATCTTACATGGGGAAAACCAACTTTTTCGTAAATTCGCTATAAAATCTTCAAAAATCACTAAAAACATCAATAGAAGAAATAACATCTTGAAATGACCTTTACAAACAATATTCCACAATTTATTTAATTACTTGGTATTATTAACTGTTTTTATAAGATCATAAATAACCTTCATAAATGCAAAAAAGAGAGTTCTTTTCTATTACTAATTAACAATAATAATTTGTTTTAACAGTTACAAGTGGTAGTTCCGATTAATTTACCATATGCTTTTAAATATTATAAATTAATATGTTAAAAATTACAACTTGCTAGGTGTTTTAGGATAGAAGTTATAATAGATTAAAAATAATAAATTGTTTAAAGAATTTAAAAGTAAGAATTTACAGTCAACTGTTTGAATTTTTCTAACAAGAGACCATTAATTTGTAAAATTGGGAAAGAAATGTGTTTTTCTAGGTGCGTGTGTAAAGAATTATTAATTAATAACAGTAAGTTCTTTAAACAATTGCAAATGGTTGTTGTTGTTGATTTTACTGAATAAGTGATTGCTTTAAATATTTATAAAAAATACATATAGTCAGAAATAACTACAACTTGTTAGGGATATATGGATAGTAGGGTTGTCCACAGAAAACAAAATTCCGAAATGTTATGCCCCTACGCCTCAAATTTGTTCCATATTGAAAAAAAAGTTACCCCTATTTTTCTATTTTGATTTCTAACAATATTTAGAGGTGGCGCAAAGCCTATTAAGTTACCCATGTATTTTGCATGGGAAAAACGCACTTTTTCGTAAATTTGCAATAAAATCGTTAAAAATCACTTAAATCATAAATGCACCGAATAAGTTTTTTAAAAATGTTTAAAAAACAGTATTCCATAATTTATTTACTAGTTTGTTGATATTAACTATTATTAATTTTTTGGATTTTTTGAATTATTGACGTTTTTTGAAATTGCAAATAAAATAGTAAATATCAACAAATTAGTAAATAAATGATATAATACTGTTTTTTAAACACTTTTTAGGAACTTATTCTGTGCATTAATGATTTAAGTGATTTTTAACGATTTTATTGCAAATGTATGAAAAAGTGCGTTTTTCCCATGCAAAATACATGGAAAAGTTCATGGTCTTTGCGCCACCTCTAAATATTGTCCGATTTCAAAATAAAAAAATGGGGGTAGCTTCTTTTTCAATTTGGAACAAATTTGAGGGCTAGGAGCACTACATTTCGGATTTTTATTTTTTCTGGATCACCCTAATGGATAGTAGTTATAAATTAACAATAATAAATTGTTTAACAAATGATAAAATACACAAAAATGTCTGTGAACATTCATAACTTGACGATATGTATCAATTTTGCAGAAAAATCTTAAAGAAACTATTAATTAATAATTTAAAAAATAGATAATAATAACAAGTTATTAAATAAGTTATAGAATATTGTTTTTTAAGGACTTTTCAAATTGTTATTTGCTGTATTGATGTTTTTAGTGATTATTTATTTAGGAGCAAAAAATTTCGGACTTTTGTGTTTACAGAATACACTAGTACTGAAGTAGAGACGCGGCTAGACCGATGCGATGGCGTCAATGGCGCGAGCGCGCTGACAAGTTTGTTCTTAGTCTTCTCCTTCAATTATGGCGGTCCAAAATTATACTTACACAGTTTATTGTAAAAAATCACAGCTTTCCAGTGGAAATAAAATAAAAAATATTAAAAATATAGAAATGGGTCAAAATTGAAAAATAAGGTTTAATTTTAAAAAATAGGGGTAACAAATTTATTTTTTACAGTTTTAATTGTAACTTCTGAAAAGTACATAAAAATGCTTTAAAATGCACTATATAACAATTAAAATCCATCTTCTTTTGCCAATGTTATATGGAGTTGGAAATGACAGGATAACATAAAACATCAAAACTTCAACCCCTACTACTTTCTATAATTTTTTTAAACTAATTAATATTTTAAGGATTTGTTACTTGTGTGTAGGAAAACAATTTACCAAAGTATCAAGCGAATCCCATAACTTTTATTTTTGTTCTGGGACGATCGAGAAATAATCCCCCATATGAAGATATATATATGTCGTAGGCAATAAGAAAAATCCGTTATTAAGCTTAATGCCTAGGCATTAAGCTAAACGCCGGCAACTAGATAAATGACACGTGAAAGATTCTTATTTTTCTATTTGCCTGGAATTAATCAGTCATTAAGCTTATTGCCTGGGCATTAAGCTTAATGCCGAAGGCGCACCCGGCAAATAGAAAAATGAAAATATATAGGTACGTGTGCGATTTACACTACATAATAGAAAATATGAATCTCTTCTTTGGATATTTGTCAATTATTTACGTTATGAAATTACAGGCTTAGATTTTCAATATTATTCAATATAAATTTTGGATTTTGTTAGCTTTCGAACTGTGTATATAAATATGTGTTTGTACTTTGTACTGAAATATTATTATTTGGAATCTACTGTTCAAGTTTATATTGTAAAATATTAAAAATTAAAATTAGTTTCTTTATGCGTTTGTGAAGTGATAGTTGAATTTTGTCGAAATGGAAACTTGCAGTGTTAATAGAGAAAAATTCCAAAATGAATGGAAAGAGATGAATGAAGGAACATTTACACGGAGTACGTTGAATAAAAAACAATTAGAAAATGTGAAAACTAATTTAAAAAGTGCCAAGTGTGTCCGGGGAAAAGGTTTGCTTGAGAATCATATTTCATATTGATCCATATTAAGGAAATAATTGAGAAATATCCAAAGAATCTGGTATTTCATTCAAGCTTGAAAAATGATATAATCCATTTTTAAAGTAATACATTTTTTGTGAAGATATGAATTTATTCATTTTTTTGAAGGAAAAAAGAAGATTTTTATATTTTCTTTTAGGTAGTGTAAATCGCAAATGTACATATTTTCATTATTCTATTTGCCGGGTGCGCCTTCAGCATTAAGCTTAATGCCTAGGCAATAACCTAAATGACTGATTGATTCCAGGTAAATAGAAAAAATATTATCTTTCACGTGTCATTTATCTAATTGCCGGCATTTAGCTTAATGCCTAGGCATTCAGCTTAATGACAGATTTTTCATATTGCCTACGACATATACATGTATCTTTAAAATAGGATCAGGTACGATTTCGGGGCTTAAAAATTCGGAAACTAGAAGTCATGTGGGAAAACTCTACTTTCGAAAATTTTCCATTGATTTTCAAAAACCCTGCTTTTTCTTTAAGAGCACTGTGCCTTATGACAGAAAATTGAGTAGTAGAAGCCAAATAATAAATAAAATACACTTTCTTTTTGTCATTTTAAAACATTTTTTTGGCGAAAATCTTCGTATCTTTACAATCTTTAATCTTTGATGTTTAGATATTCTTGCAAACCTTTGTTTTACAAATAATAAAACATAATTTTAATTATAATTTTTCTAGCAAGAAATTACCATTTTATATCTTATTTATGATCTGTTTGAGTCTTAGGTACGTACCTATGTAATTAAAATTTTATTTGATGATTAATTTTCCGAGATACCATCACTCCCCGCGTTCAAACTCTCCTGGAATTACCCTAAACTACAAAATAATTTAAAATTAAATTAAAGATATAGTAAATAGACCTAGATGCACTGGCATCCTGTCTGCTCGAGTCTGAATTTGGATTGTAAAGGTTATTTTTATAAACTCCAAAATATGACATTTTTGTTCTCGCATTTGACATTTTTGATTAGTTAAAAGACGATCGATGTTCATTTCAAAAATTAAAAGTGAAAATAATAATACAAATTTGATAAATTCTTTTTCTATAATACAGATTCATATTCCAATACCATTAGTTATAATAATAATTATATAAAAAAATTAATATTAATTTTAATATTAATTAAATTAAGATTAAAAAAATCTGGTCATTAAAACTTTTAATTAATAATTATATAATTAGTATATATATATATATATTTATATATAGAGGTAAGTGGGGTAAAGCGGGAAACTTTCAGTTTGGGGTTCCATAAGTTTAAAAAATCTAAGTATTTTTTCATGTTTCAAATTCCTGTACTACAAAGAGTTTCAAGAGCTACCTTTTTCGTGAAGGAACCAACCTAACATATTCATTTCCTGTTGAGTTACCAGGCTTTCAACGAACCATGTCCCAAAATAGCGAAAATCGAAAATCGTAGGATAAAGTGGGAAACATTCAAAAACTTGTTAAAAATAACACAAATATCGTTGCAAATTTTTCTTACCTTTATTTTAAGTCCATAAAAGTTTCAAGAAATCATGTAGAAGAGTAAAACTAAAAAAAAGAATGTTTATACAAAAAGAACGTATTAAAAAATAGGTATAAAGAATTGATGAATTTGTGGCTATTCAGCTGAAGAAACTTCAAGTCCGAATCACAATCTGGGCAATAGAAGAAACTAGTAGTGTGGTTGACGCATTTTATGTGAAATGAGCGTTGACAATCTTTTTTGTTGCATGTGATTGTGGGTCGCCCACATTTTCTCCAAAGCTCAATTGTCAGAATATCCATTTGACCGAATTTAATTTATCCAAAATTGCATTTATCAGATATCTTATTTATCCAAAAAAGCATTTATCAGAAATCTCTTTTGTCCGAAATTTAAATGATCAGAAATCTAATTTTGATGAAAATACATTAACCAGAAATCTCGTTTGTCCGAAAGGTAAATTGTAAGAAATCTAATTTATCCAAAATTGTATTTATCAAAAATTTATATTATCCGAAATAGCATTTATCTAAAATCTCGTTTGTCCAAAAATTGAATTATCAAAAATTTTATTTATTAAAAATTACATTTATCAGTAATCTCAATTGTAAGGATTTTCAATTATCAAAAATCTAATTTGTTCAAAATTGAATTTATCAAAAATCTCCTATGTCCGAAATTTCATTTATCAGAAATCTTATTTGTCCGAAATAGCATTTAATAGAAATCTCGTTCTTCAAAAAATTAAATTATTACGAATTTAATTTATCAAAAATTGTATTTATCAGAAATCTCATTAGTCCGAAACTGTATTTGTCAGAAACCTAATTTATTAGACAAAGCATTTAATAGAAATCTCAGCTGTCCGAAATAGCATTTATAAGGAATCTAGTTTTCCCAACATTGTAATTATCAAAAAACCCATTTATCCAAAAGTGCATTTTACAGAAATCTCATTTGTTCGGAATATTATATATCAGAAATTTCATTTGTCAAAAATGTCAATTATCAGTCATTTTATTTATCGAAAATTGCATTTATCAGAAATCTCATTTCTCGGGAATTGCAATTATTTGAAATCTCATTTGTCAGGAATGTCAATTATCAGTAATCTTATTTATCAAAAATTGCATTTATCAGAAATCTCATTTCTCAAAAATTGCAATTATTAGAAATCTCATTTGTCCGATATTGCATTTATCAGAAATCTCGTTTATCCGAAATATTATTTTTCAGAAGTCTCTTTTTTAAAAAATGTTAATTATCAGTAATCTTATTTGTCAAAAATTGCATTAATCAGAAACCGCATTCCTCAAAAATTGTTATTATAAGAAGTCTCATTTGTCGGGTAATGTATTTATCAGAAATCTCATTTGTCAAAAAATTAATTATCAAAAACCTTATTTATCCAAATTTTAATTTGTCAAAAATCTAATTTATCAAAAATTGAATTTATCAGACTTCTTACTTGTCCGAAATTGCATTTAACAGAAATCTAATTTGTCAATATTTCCAATTATCAAAAATCTAATTTGTCCAAAATTGCATTTATCAGAAATCTAATTTATCAAAACTTGCATTTATCAGAAATCGCATTGGTCCGAAATCGCACTTATCGGAAGTCTTATTTATCCAAAAGATTATTCTTCATAACCTTCAATTGTGCGAAAGTCCATGTACAAGAAATCTCATTTTCCCAAACTTCCATTATCACAACATTTCTCTTTCGAAGCGAGTTGCCCGTCCCTGGTCTAATCGGTAAAACAGAGTGCAGTTCAGTAGGAATTCGGAGCGACATCTATTCTGTTTCACCGAAACCATCGAATAGACCAGGGACGAACAACTCGCTTCGAAAGAGAAATGTTGGGATAATAGAAGTTTGGGAAAATGAGATTTCTTGTACATGGACTTTCGCACAATTGAAGGTTATGAAGAATAATCTTTTGAATAAATGAGACTTCCGATAAGTGCGATTTCGGACAAATGCGATTTCTGATAAATGCAAGTTTTGACAAATAAGATTTCTGATAAATGCAATTTTGGACAAATTAGATTTTTGATAATTGGAAATATTGACAAATTAGATTTCCGTTAATTGCAATTTCGGACAACTAAGAAATCTGATAAATTCAATTTTTGATAAATTAGATTTTTGCCAAATTAAAATTTGGATAAATGAGGTTTTTGATAATTGATTTTTTTGATAAATGATATTTCTGATAAATACATTATCAGACAAATGAGACTTCTTATAATAACAATTTTTGAGAAATGCGGTTTCTGATTAATGCAATTTTTGACAAATAAGATTACTGATAATTAACATTTTTTATAAAAGAGACTTCTGAAAAATAATATTTCGGATAAACGAGATTTCTGATAAATGCAATATCGGACAAATGAGATTTCTAATAATTGCAATTTTTGAGAAATGATATTTCTGACAAATGCAATTTTTGATAAATAAGATTACTGATAATTGACATTCCTGACAAATGAGATTTCTAATAATTGCAATTCCCGAGAAATGAGATTTCTGATAAATGCAATTTTCGATAAATAAAATGACTGATAATTGATATTTTTGACAAATGAAATTTCTGATATATAATATTCCAAACAAATGAGATTTCTGTAAAATGCACTTTTGGATAAATGGGTTTTTTGATAATTACAATGTTGGGAAAACTAGATTTCTTATAAATGCTATTTCGGACAGATGAGATTTCTGTTAAATGCTTTGTCTAATAAATTAGGTTTCTGACAAATGCAGATTCGGACTAATGAGATTTCTGATAAATACAATTTTTTAATAAATGAAATTCGTAATATTTTAATTTTTTGAAGAACGAGATTTCTATTAAATGCTATTTCGGACAAATAAGATTTTTGATAAATGAAATTTCGGACATAGGAGATTTTTGATAAATTCAATTTTGAACAAATTAGATTTTTGATAATTGAAAATCCTTACAATTGAGATTACTGATAAATGTAATTTTTAATAAATAAAATTTTTGATAATTCAATTTTTGGACAAACGAGATTTCAGATAAATGCTATTTCGGATAAATTAAATTTTTGATAAATACGATTTTGGATAAATAAAATTCGGTCAAATGGATATTCTGACAATTGAGTTTTGGAGAAAATGTGGGCGACTTCATGTGATTGTATTGTGTCTAATCATGATATGGGGCATGAATTCCATACAAATAGTGCAAAAATCCCGATCTTCATCAAAGCTAGAGCTTTTTTGTTTCTTTTTCGTCAATTTTTCGCTGTTTTTTTTTTTGCCTCAGGTGTGTTTTTTGCTCCTGTTCCTCTTCTTTTTGGTTGTTCATCTGCGGTTCCTTCTTTTTTTTACTCACCGTTTTTACTCCGATTGTGTTTCGCAAGTTAACGAACTGAGCCAATTTTTCTTCGGTCACCTCACTTTCACCAATACTCTCATCAAAAGTATCAACGATACGATATAAATTAGTTTTTATCCCACAGGCACAAAAATGGCGCTTTTAGATGCCTGTAGGCAGAGTCTAAACGCATTCATTTGTTCGGCCGTGTAAAAATAGCATTTTTTCCCTACGGAAAAAATGAACAGCTGATCCATGCATTTTTTTCACCTTAGGGAAAAAATGGACGCCATTTTCATACGGTCAAACAAATGAACGCATTTCGACCCTAACCTACAAGCATTTAAAAGCACCTCTTTTGTGCCTTTGGAATAAAAAGTATCGTAAGCAACACGGGTTTAAAGTCAGTCCAATTTGTTTACAATGATGTTTGTGTACTCGTTCTGTCTGGGGCTTCGCCCTCGACCGTCACTCGTATACAAACATCAGCGTAAACAAATGGCTGCCTTTAACCCCTTGTTGCTTAATATACTATTTTGGCATGTGTTATTGCTTTGAAACAGCAAGGACCAACTTCTTATTAAATTTGATTGCTTTCAACATTTGCAACAAATCATCGGGATCCGGAGCTGTGCAATTTTTTTTTACGTATTTCCTCGGCATAATGAGAAATTACCTACTGAAAATAATTTAAAAACTTTAGAAATAAATTCATAACACTTATTCGGATCATACCCCGACACCACGTTTTGCAAAAATGTCACTGTAGTTTTTGAACAGTGTATGAATCACACGGTATCATTTGGAATTTTCAATATAAATATTCACAATAACTGAAAAACGTTAAACAATTCCAGAGAACACTACAATCAGTCTAAATGCCTCGGTATACCATAAAGATTTGCTTACAATTATTACTAACAGATGTCAGTAGTGCACGACATCTATACTATGATAGCTTGAACAGAGAGCGGGATTTCCCAGTTTACCCAGCTTTTCAATTTACCCCACTTACCTCTATATATTGTTAAAAGGTTTTTACAAATGTCACGTCAGAAAATGACATGAATACCACTATTTAGATTTTAATATTTTTTTATTCAATAGCTCGGGAAATCGTATATTTTCAATGCAAGTTTTCTAGCCTTTCCAATATTATGTAAGAATTTATATTGTATTATTTAATATTCCTAACAAGGAGGGAAACTATAGCACGAAAAAATAATTTTGGAGTATCGCCCTTTAAATAGGGGTACCCTTCAAAAAGAATAGTACGGATAAAAAAAAATATTTAAGGACCAATCCTAGCCCCAGTAACTAAACGGGCCCGGGATTGGGATTCTACCCTGAAAAAGTGAATAAAAATTAAGGAAAGGAAAGTTAGAGTGAAAAATGAAAGTAGAGAATAGTTAAAATTTAAAATTTTGTGTATTTATTCAACTTACTTTTAGTTGGTTTAATTGAAGAAAAACTGAGAACTCAGGAACTCGAGAGTGGCACGACACGCTGGCTGGTGATTGGCACGGAGCTGGAACTTGTAGTGGCCCAGTACTCGACTTGAAGAAACAGCACGGGACAGAGCAGGATCAGGATAGTCAATCAGCAAATGTTACGGGGCAGAATAGGAGCAAACTCTTCGAGTAGAACTCACAAGTAGCAGTTGCACAGCCACTTGTCAAATAACAAAATGTCCAAATTTCGTAAGAGTCACCAAAAGTTAGAACACAAAACTGATTTGAAATTAATTGCACAAAGTTGTTAAATTTGTAAAAATTGTAATTTCGAAACTGATTTGTCAGAAACTTGAAAAGTTTAATAGAACCAAACTTAGTAGCACTGTATGAATCCAAAATTAGTAAAATTGAGTGTGAACCGAAAATTTCGTGAACTTTGAAAAATTGTGTATTAACAACAACGAAAACCAAAATTAGTAACTTGCGAAAAAGAACTTAAGAATTTGTGTGATGAAACAAACTAGATAAAGCCAAAATTTGGAAAATGGTGTGTAAAATTCCAGAACTTAGAGAATTGTGTCAACACGAAACCAGACCAAAATTTGTTAATTGTGAAAAACGAACTGAAGAATTTAAGACTTAGGAAAAATTGTTTCTAAAATACAGGGTGCATCGATATTTATGTGTTTTCTCCCAGATTCGAGAAATAGGGAAGAAGGGGCTGAAATTTGGAAAACGCCAATAGAAAAGGGCCCAAATGCCAAATCTTGCGTAGGCGTAGATCTTGGGGATGGTGAAAGAGCGGAGAATGAGAGAGAACCAATGACAGTGGCGGGAAGTGGGACCTACTGCTGTGTGGGAGGGATGAGTCCCGTCTATGATGGCGAAAATCTATGTAGCGAGTCAGGAAATACTCCATTTTCCAAACTCTGATTAGGTCCTGGAAAAGTCTCTTGCTGATGGGTGGGTGGAGAAAAATACGCCCAAGTTGAGGATGTTCCGATGAGTGCTGCCCTCTATACTACTCTCGAGTTTTCCTGTTACAATTCTCAACATAAAATTCGTAGTTTTTAATTTTACATAGAAATTCAATATTATGAACAATGGTTGTAAAAAATGATGTTAAAAACAACAATAATAAGAATAATAATAATTAAATTAGGTTACAATTTATTAAATTTTTAGTAATTATGATATTTGCAATTAATTATACTAAAATGAAGTTGCATATTAATTAAATTTTGGTTGTTTTTATTTGTTTAACCAAATTTGAAGTTTCAACACTTTTTGAGGTTAGGTTTATTCTAAAGTTATAAAACGTTATTGAAAATTGTAATTTTACTTAAGGTAATCAAGTTTAAGATTATTCCTAATTAATTTGCGTAATTCCTTTTAGTAATTTTGTAAATTCTATAACATAACCTGAAATTCGAACGTTTAATTGGAATTAATGAACATTTGTGATTTAAACAAACTAAATTCTGAACTAAATTAATGTCAATACCATTTATCACTTATTTAAATGGTTAATTATTTTTACAAATGAATTCTGAGAATTTATAGGTTATGTTTGATTTTATTTACTGTTTTTATTAAGTAAACTTGTTAATGCTTCTGAATTCGACTTTAATTTAATATTATTTGACAAACTATTATTCATACGTAATTTCTATAATTTATTATTATATTATTTAAAATTATTGAAAATACATAACCTCAATTTACAGATTTCACTTATAAATATGTAGCAATTACGGTTTATACTGTTTAAACCTTAAAATTTGTTTAACATTTCTATTTTTATTGTTTATTCTAATGATTAATTACATATTCAAGTAAATCTTGACAATTTATAGGTTATGTTATCATTATTTATTATTTTCGTTACATGATTCATTCATTGTTTTAGATTTGATTAAAATTTAGTATTAACGGTAATTTAATATTCATGAACCGTTTGCATATTCCATTTATTTTATAGTTTCACTTATTTTGACACATAACCTTAAAATTTGAAGTTTTAATTGAATATTAATTATCTTTCAATTGATTAAATTCTATTTTGATTATTAACAAGTGACGAATAGTTCAAATTCCTACCTAACTTTAATTTTGATTATTTGTAGGTTATGTTCGTATTGAAAATATAGTCTTATTATAATTCTTAACAATATATATATTTTAACATTATTCTTTGCTAATTATTGAAAATCGTATTAAAATAGAAAAATAGGCATAATTTTAGTATTCCTAAAATATTCAGCTGACCTTATTTATTGATAAACTATTATTTAAAAGTATCTGGGAATTTGTAAAAATATCAAGTCCAGATACCCTTCAAAAGAATGGTTTCTAGAAAACGGATATCATTTATTGCTTCCAAATGTTCATTTTCAACGACCAAATGTTGTTGTTTAAACTTAGATAACCTAGAAGAGAATATTACACTTGGAACGCATAACTATTATTTCACGTGATCCGAGTTTCCTTTAATAGTGGAGACCTTTGCTTTTCCCGAGGTCTGTTAGCCATTAAATTGGTTTGCAAGGCTGACCGGCGGATGCAACTTTAGTTTAGTTTAGATATTTTTTTGTTTAGGGCGCAAGGGACTGTTTAGCATTTTATTAGAGGCTGGGTCTGAGCTTTCTTTCCGAATAAAGGGAGTAGAATCTCTTTCCCAGACTCTAGAAAAGTATGCACATGTTACTCCTTCCTTGGGAGGTCGAAATTATCAATGTTTACAAGTTTTTAAGCTAATGTGATTTTCAAGGATTTCTTGAGATCGAGTCCCCTTTTTCGTGAGATTCTATGTTCTAGCTGGTTTCAAGATTTCCTTGTTTTTTCAGGTTTCACGAACTTTTAGATTTACGTTATTTTCAAAGGTTTAATTTTTGAGTAAATTTATTTTAATTTCATTTAGTTGATAAAAAAATGTAAAAATGTAAATAAGAAAAAGACATGCGAATAATTAGCATGACGTTACACCCCCACCGTAAAATGGTTACTGGAAGGTGAAATTCTGAAAGTAACCATCACCAGAATAAAACAACTACTGTCTACAAACATGCTTCTAATTACACACTGGTTTCGGCAAGGTTGTGGAGAGCAATTCACAAGATCAAACTAGACCATTGGATATAAGTTTCTATTGAGGCTGGTAGTTCTTTCAGCAGGTTGCAAAGGTGGTGCTGTTGATTGTTGTTGAGATATGACTTCCAGTGTTGGAATTGTAACCGCTTCATTGATCGTGACAGTTCTTGATGGTTGAAGAGGTTCTAATCGTGTTGGTGTATGCAAGACCATTGCTTGGTTTTCGAGTTCTCTTGGTTCCTCAGGATTAGGTCGTTCAGGAGCCAAATGTACCAGTAAATGTGCTATTGAACTGAATACTGCACCCAACAAATGGATTGACCATCCATAAACACGATGCAGAGTGTATCCATGAACTATGACGTCCACAAGAATCTTGATTAGGTTGAAGATGGTTAGAATACCAAAGAAACCGGCGCTGATGGTTCCGAATATCATCATTTTATTCCAGATCCGTTCCCATGTATTCTGGACGAATTTCTCAATTACTTCCTCATTAAAAAGTTTCATGAAACCTCCGCCCGAATTTGAAGTAGCGTATCCGTCTAGACCTCGAGCTAAGTCGTTGAGCATCGCTGGTCGCTCGACAGGAAACATAATTGTTTCCCGCATTTTATTGATATCATCTTCGGTGTAAATTCCACTTGTTGCTAGGTGGGCTGGGACGACGTATTGCCATGTTTTAGCCTGACCGGGTTTTATTTCGATTGGTGCAGGTACCTCAACTGGTGTAGGGAGAACTTTGTACCAACTGTTTCCAACTTGAAACATTGCTGGTAGTAGTTTGTTACAAGTTATTTCTGTTCCCTTAGATTTTAGAATATTGGTTCTAGGGGTCATGAAATAAGTTTTATTACTATGGGTTACTTGTAGTTCATTATAACAAGCGTTACCGTGCTCAATTCTTACCTCCACTGGAACGCATTTGACTATGTGGACCACATCTCCTGCAACCAGTGCCATGTAACCGGGATTCTTCATAAAGTCATACGCGAATTGATCAGGGTTTTGGATTCCTACAGTTAGAGCCGTCTTCAGAATTTGACGTTCCAGATTACAATTTTGGTTAATTATATCTCTGTATAGTAATTTCATCTGAGTTCGGATATGTCTTTCAATGTATACAAACTTAGAGTTCATATACGCAAACAAATCCAAATTCGATACCGATACTTGATTAAATCCGGCGAAACTTTCACCTTTGGTGGTTTCAAAAATGACAAGTTTGGGGTGTTCCGTCCTGGCAATTTGATAACCGCAAATCGTTTCCCTATCTTTTACAGTTAAGCCGAAAGTAACCTCGTGAGAAGTTAACGTATAAACCGTCTGGGGTTTTACTGCGTCTAAATCAATGAGTTTATTAGCATATCCTTCGTATAAAATACTAAATTTATTAAAGTTGCATCTATCGACAGGCAATGACTTCCAGAAAGTGTAGCCCCCCTCCGAATCTATATAATTTCCCTCGGATAGAGAGCAAACAGTACCCGAGCGCAAGTGAACAGTATTGGAAGTAAGTTTTACTCTGGCCGTATAATCAGTTAAAGTTTCTTTAGCGTACACGTGTACAACTACATCGTGAATTGATCCGCGACCATCACTATATGTTCCTCCGAAACATTCATCGTTATTGGTAACTTCACCTACCAAATAGAATCCAATGCTTGAGGTACTGTTTGCTCTCAAACCATGTATTGGTTGATTAGCTGATAGGTTCATGGTACCGTACAAAAATGCATCATCGCACGTGCGCTGTTCAATTTCTTTAAGCAGTTCATCATAACTAAAAGCAGTTAGACCTATGTGTGAAAACATTCCACAGTGATAAAAGTTTCTTTTAAATTCGACTTTACATTGACGTACATAAATTTCATTGTATTCGTTTATTTGCAATAGTTGAACATAGGATTGAGTGACGTTAACAGGGTTCTCCGGTGCATCGCATTCTCCAACGTCTCGTAGAGATAAAGTAGTTATATTTAGGTTCCTTGACCCGCAGTCATATCCTATTAATCCAAAAGTAACATCTAGGAAAATGAAAAAGGTAAGGAAAACGAACTTCATCTGTAACACATCAAAAATATGTTAATTATAGTTGTTTAATTAATTGTTAACATTCGGATAAAGGATTAGATTTCTTTTTAGGTTTTACGGTTTGATTAATATGGGATATTCGGAGTCTATTCATATGGACTATTTTACTGGATTTGAGCACCCCAATTCGTACATTAGTTTTACCAATGATTTCTAATATTTTATGAGGACCAGTATAATGATCTCCAAATTTCTTTGGTTTCGGACCTTTTAAGAGAAATACGTAATCCCCTACCTTAAAGTTTCTAGGATTAATGTGCCTATCGTAATATTTTTTTGATCTTTCTTTAGAACTTACTAAATTATTATAAATTAACGTTCTTATACCATGTAAACGCGTAACTAAATCTATAAGGTATCCCTTATAAGTGGGAACTACGTCGCTGTCTCTAAGAGGTTCGCTCGAAGGTAATCTAGCTAACCTTCCAAAAACTATTTCGAACGGAGTAAATTTAGTACTTTCAGAGACGCATGTGTTATAATTTAACATCGCTATGTCTACCCATTCATCCCATTCGTTATCGGCGGTAGTATATTGTTTTAGAAATTCGCCTAGCGAATGATGTGATCTTTCTAACGATCCATTCGATTGCGGATGGAATGCGGTAGTTCTAACCTTTTTAATCTTAAACCGTTTCGCTACACGGGCCATTAATTTACTAAGAAAATTTGTACCTTGATCTGTCAGTACTACTCGAGGTGATCCAAATAGGCAAACACATTTCTTTATAAATGCATCAGCTATAGTCGTTGCTAGAGTGTCTTTTAAAGGTACAGCTAAACAGAATTTGGAGAGCTGATCCTGCATAGTAAGAATATATTCATATCCTGATTTTGTTTTTAAAAGGGGACCTACGATATCTAGAGCAATTTTATCAAAAACACTGCCTGGAGTATCCGTTATTATCATGGGTTGTTTAGTTTTTAGTCTAACTAATTTTTTTAGTTGACAGCCTATGCATTGCTGAATACGACGCTGAATATCATCTTTTAGATTCGACCAATAGTAACGAGATCTGATCCTATGATAAGTTTTTGAAACACCTCTATGTCCTCCGATAGGTGACGCATGAAGTTCGTTGAATACTTCATCTCTTCCTTCGGCAGGTACGTATTGGAGTGTACCTTTACAAATCAAAATTTTGAGAGGTTTGTTTTGGAAGACTAATTTAATTATTTCTAATACATCGAGCCAGGCTAAACCTTTAATTCTTTCACTCTTTGCTATACTAAACATCTTAATAGAATTTTTTTGAAGAACAAGTTTTAGTTTCTTCAAGGTAATGTAAATGTTTTCTCTTATTATACTAAGAGATTCAGGTTGCTCCTTCCTGATACACAAAGAAAAATAGCTAAACTTATTATTTCTTATAATAATATCTACACTTAAGTAATCTTTTACCGAGGGTTCTTCTATTTTTCCGAACTCTGTTAGTTTTTCCGCGCCTAAATCACAAGGTTTGCCTTCCGTTGTGACAAAATATACTATATTGTCAAGACGAAATTGAAGTAAATCATTAACCTGAAAAATTTGACACTTGGAAGAACTATCGATTGTTAAAGCTTTATTAGTATTTGATATCAAAGATGAATTTGATGAGCTACTAGGGGCTGAATCATGAGCTGATTCTTCAGTAGTTTGCCCTTTTGGTTTCCTACTGTGGACATATGGATTTTGAAAAGAAAAATGCGAGCCAATTAAGTCTAAAGACGAAGAAAAATCGGATCCTACGTCATTCTCTGGTTCAGGATCGACCATGTTATTTCCAAGAGTAAATGGAAGTTGGTATTGTTGACAATCAAAAGAGCACAATGATGCCTGTACCGAACGATCAGATTCAGAATCTACCTCTTTATAATTAATTTCTTGCCTAATTCTTTTAGTTGGAATAAATGTGGGTGGTGCTATTGGTGTGGTATTTGTTACCGGCCTATTGATAGAGGGATTAGTAAGCATTTTTACAGTTGAATCAATTTCCGAATCAGGGATTGATTCCAATGGTTTACGCTCAGTAAAGTTATCGCAGGTGTGAGTGATTGGGACTGTATCACTTACAGCTTCAGATATAGGGTCTACCGGCGTTTGTTCTTGAAGCTTTTTCTGCCTTCGTGTTACCACATTACAGACAGCTTCATCTGGAATCTCAATAGGGTTTCTTGATAGGGCATCGGCATTTACATTTGTTTTACCTGCCTTATGTACAATGTCATAATCGAATTCTGACAATTTAAAACGCCATTTTTGTACTCTGGTGTTACAATCGGCTGTTTTGAACCATGTTAGGGGTTTATGATCCGTAACAATAGTTAATTTTTTTCCATATATGTAGTCTCGGAAAGCTTTTACACCTGCTACCATAGCTAAGGCTTCTTTCTCATAGACTTTATATGCGAGTTCTGGTCCTCTAAGGACACGTGACATATAAGAGATTGGTAGATCCTTACCAATATCTCCTTGGGACAGTATTGCTCCGATTGCATAACCAGATGCATCGGTTGTTATAATAAAAGGTTTCGAAAAGTCTGGATATTGCAAAACTGGAGACTTGCATAGTTCCTCAATAAGAGTTCTAAAAGCTTTCTCTTCTTTATCACCCCAAATGAAATCTACATCTTTTTGGAGTAATTTGCTAAGAGGTTTAGCCGATTGAGAAAAGCCTTTAATAAATCTCCTATAATATCCAGCTAATCCTAAAAATTGTCTTATGTTCTTAATGTTTTTGGGAGTGGGAAATTTTTTTACGGCTTCAATCTTTTTGGGATCCAAAGTGCATCCTTCTTTACTTAAAATGTGACCTAGGTAACAAACTTTATCCTTGAGGAATTCACATTTGTCAGGATTTATTTGAAGATTAGCAGCTCGCAAACGTTCAAAAACTATTCTGAGTTTTTCTTCAATTTCCTCAAGAGTATCGCCATGAATTATGACGTCATCAATGAAGGTAAAAATGATTTTACCTTGTAAACCTTTAAAAGTGTCATCAATGAATCTCTGGAAAGTTGGGGGAGCATTTTTCAAACCGAAAGTCATTCTAACGTACTCGTAGTGTCCATAAGGTGTACTAAAAGCAGTCTTATGTGAGTCCTTTGGATCCATTAGGATTTGAAGGAAACCTTTCGCAAGATCCAAAGTCACATAATATTTATGACCACCAATTTGATTTATAAATTGGTTGATATCGGGAATGGGATATCTATCTGCGACAGTCTTGTCATTCAATGCTCTAAAGTCAGAGACAAGTCTCCATCGTTTCTTACCTGAGGAGTCCGCTTTCTTAGGAACTATCCATAATGGTGAATTGTATGGAGAGCAAGAATGTTTGATGATACCTTCATCCAACATTTCTTGTACCTGTCTCTCTTCTTTATCTGAATATTCATCAACATTTAATTCTTTAGAAATTTCTGAAGTAGCTTCTATAAGTGCTACTCTTAGAGAATTCTCATTGTCTAAAGTATTAGAATAAAGAGAAAATGAATTAGTATTAAAAGATTTATCTTCGTCTTCTACATGAGAAGCGGAATAGTCAATCATTTGTGGTCCGTAACAATTATCAGGAATGGAAGCTTTCACACTCCAATTACTACTTTGGTAATCGATTGGATTTTTACCAAGTTTATATATTTTAGCTTTGTTTAGGGAAGTCATTTCCTGAAAATTTATTTCGAACAATTTTTCATTTATTCTTACTTTATTAGTTTCAAAATCAACATAAGCCTTTGATTCAGAAAGATATGTTGCTCCCAAAATTCCTTCACAAGGGATATCGAAATCCTCTGGTACAACATGAAATTCTGAAGTGTGATTATGCACTGACATTTCAATGACTCCAATAGTTGAATGTCTGTCAGCGCCAACACCTTTTAATAGTACTGGCTTATATTTATCAATGTTAATTTCTGGTGGTAAAAGATTCTCTTTAATAAGATTAATTTCAGAACCGGAATCGACCAGAAATTGACCTAATGTTCCTGTAGGAGGATTATAAATGTCTAAGTAAGGAAGATTTCTATTTATTGATTTTTCCTTCCAGTTTCTAACAGCTCCGATTTGGTTTATTAAATTAATATTATTTTTCTGTAGAAATTGAATTTTACCAAAATTATTAAACAGACTATTAGTTTTTTTTTTTTTTTTTTTTTTTTTTTTTTTTTTTTTTTGTAGGATGTGAAAACCTGCCTTCAGGTACCCTGTAGCCCGTACTACAGGGTTATGCGGGGGTGGCGATGTTCTGCCGACCCGCTAAAAACACACCCTTATTTGGGGACCTTAAGACCACTCCCAGGTAGAGCCAGTTTACTGACGTATCGCCTTCAGGAATGGTCTTATATCCCGCCTCTATCGCCTAAACGATATCATCCCTCGACCTACGGGAACTACCTTTGTTGGCGGCCATGGAGATCCTTAACCCTCATAACATGTTGGATGAAGGTCTCGATGTGCCGCCAATTCTCTTTGGACTCAATCATTAACAGGATCATGTTCTCCGGTGTAACTTCGCAGTTTACACCGGCGAACATGACCTGTCTCTGAGCGTTCCATTGTCCGCATATAAAGAGTGTGTGCTCTGCGTCATCCTTTGGGGATTTGCAGTACGCACACTCTGAATTTTGTCTTCTTTTGAAGCGCTCCAGGTACGAGTTAAAACACCCGTGACCCGAGAGCGCTTGGGTAAGGTAGTACGAGACTACTCCATGCTTTCGGTCTATCCAGGTGGCGAGTGTAGGTATGAGCCGATGTGTCCATCGACCCTTCTCATCCCCGCTCCATCTTGCTTGCCATCTATCGATGAGTTTGCTTCTCGCATCTCGGCGAATTTGGCCCTTGCTGGGTCTATTGTCGTCCGTGTAACGGGTGGACATTCTATCTTTGAAAAGGAGGAAAATTTCCTCCCTTTCTTGCGCCAAAAGATCTGCCGGCGGGACGCTGGCAAGGACCTGAGCAGCACTCGCAGATACTGTCCTATAGGCAGAGGTTATACGCTTAGTGATAATCCTTTGCGAGGACAGTATCTTTTCCAAGATGGTCTTGCTTCTATCTGTTCGCAGGGAGGGGGCCCACACCGGTGCTGCATAAAGCAGCTTTGAGTGGAACACACTCGCCACCAATCTCCTTTTCTTTTCAAAAGGCCCACCGACGTTCGGCATTATACGGGCTAAGCTGAGTGCACATTCTGCTGCTTTTTTGGAAGCCACAGCGATGTGGTGCTTAAAATTCAAGAACTTGTCGAGTTGTACACCAAGATACTTTATATGCGTGCTCCACTTGACCTCGAATCCGTCTACTTCGATCCGGGGAAGTTCGTAACCACGTCTGTCTGTGACCATGAGCGCTTCGGTTTTGTCCAGGGCCATTTGAAGACCTCTAGCATCCAGCCAGCTCTTTATTCGTCGCAGACATTCGTTCACCAAGATTCCGAGCTCTTCTGCAGTTTCGGCAGAGCATACGATCAACGCGTCGTCCGCGAAGCCGATGATCACCGCACCTTCGGGTAGACCCATTCGCAAGAAGTCATCATAAGAGATGTTCCATACGAATGGTCCTATCCTCGAACCTTGAGGGGCACCTCTTTGCATCTCTTCCTTCAGAGTGCAGGTGTCTCCCTCGTATATTACCCACCTGTCGCTAAGATAATTATTCATTATCCGCAACAGGTAGGGCGGTATTCCTTTGTTTCTCATCGACTTGATGAGATCTTCCCATTTAGCGGTATTAAACGCGTTGCGTATATCTATAGCTACCAAAGCGCAGAAGCTCTTCTTCTTCCCCGGACCCAATTTGTTCTTTCCTTTCTTGGCTAGGTCCACTGCCTTTTGTATGGCATCTACTGTGGACAGGCCTTTACGGAAACCAAATTGGTAGTCGGATAGACTATTCTCTCCATTTAAGTGGAGCTGCATCCTCTGCAGAACCATGTCCTCCAGAAGTTTGCCCATCGTATCCAACAGGCATATTGGTCTGTAAGATGAGACACTATCTAGAGGTTTTTTACCTTTCCTTAGGAGGACCAGCCTCTGTCGTTTCCAGTCCCGGAAGAACTCTCCTCTTCTTAGGCAGTTGTTGAAGCAATCTAAGAGAATCTGGGGTGAAGCAACGATCACTTGTTTAAGTATCTCGTTACTTATCCCATCGATTCCAGGCGCCTTGCCTGGCTTCAATCTTCTGCCGGCTTGGTGGAGCTCTACAAAAGTGAAGAGTTCCTCCTCACGGACTTGACAGTCACTCCAGTCCATCCTAGGCCATGGTTCTGTTGGTGGAAACAAGGCCCTGATTATTTGACGCACCCAATCGGGATTGTCCAGGCCGGGGGTCTTTTGCTTCGTAACCAATTTCTTGGTGACGATTTTATAGCCCAGACCCCATGGGTCCTTCTCGACATCCTCGATTAGGGTCTTCCAACACTTTCGCTGTGAAGCTCGAATCTCCTTTCTGAGGATCCTCTTGGCCTCTATATATGCGTCCTTTAGCATAGGATCTCCCTTAGAGCGGGTGTATATCCTTCTTGCTCTGACGCATGCTTTTCGCAAAGAAGCCAGCTCCTCTGACCACCAGTATACATTACGTCTTCTGGGAGTGGTACTTCTACAACGCGGCATTGACGCGTTGCATGCGGTGATTATCATGTTCATCACCGGCCGCACCTCCCCATCCAGATTGTTCGGTCTCTTCACCCATCCAAGTTCCTCAATGAGGCGGGATTCTTCAAGGGACCGACCGAACTTTTCGACGTCTAGCTTCTTAATGTTCCACCTAAGGCCTCTCTTACAGGAAGCATCCTGCTTGTTTGCTCTAGGTGTGTCTCCTCCTGAGACTGAAAACTTAATATACTGGTGGTCACTTTCGGTATGATCCTCAGAGACGTGCCAGTCTTTAATGTGCTTGTTTAGGAGAGACGTTGTTATCGTAAGATCAATAATAGATCCGATATTATGGTCTCTCCTGAACGTCCACTTTTGGCCCTGGTTAACAACCATCAGATTGTTCCTGGAGACCATTTCTGCGATTAGAATTCCTCTATTGTCGAGCCTTGTCTCGCCCCAGTCTGGCGATTTCGCATTGAAGTCGCCTGTGACGAGAACATCCAGCCTGGATTCTCGCAGGCTCGACTCGAGTACATCTATCTCCGCTTCGAAGGTTGTCAGTGGGTCGTTGGGTGAGAAGTAGCAGCTATACATGCGTATACCTGAAATTTCCACCCACACGAACCCACTGCTCGTCTCCAGGAACTTGTCTACCCTCAAACCGGGATTGAAGACCTGAATGGCTGCCCTACCCGATGAATCCTGGTACCAGGGAGCGAGGTCGTTTCTTTTGTTCTGTTCACTGAGGAACAGAACATCGATCCGCTCCTGACTGGCTGTCACCAGCATCAGGTCTTGAGCCTTCTTAGATTTGTGCAGGTTTATCTGCAGAAACTTTAGGCTTTCGCCTGTTTTAGTTTCTGCAGCTCCTGCTTATAGACTGGGCAGGCATTACTACCGGCCCAGTGTCCGAGATCAGACTTATTCAAATCAGAGCACGTTAGACATTTTGGCTCTGTTACCGTACAAGCCTTGGCAAGGTGACCCGCATCGCCGCATCTCCGGCAGTTTTTAACCCTGTCGGGGCCTTTGCATCCACGGGTCGCGTGTCCGAACCCTAAACACTTTTGACACCTCGGGACTTCAACGTGTAGCCTGATTGCTGCATTAATCCAACCAACCCGGACTTTGCCTATCTTCAGGAGAGCTTCACAGTCTCCTTCCGGTAGGCGGACCAGTGCCATTTGCATTCCGCCAAAACGCGGGATGAGGCGGCACGGCGGGTCCAGGTTGGTGTTCTCAAGCTTAGACTTGATAGCAGCAATCACGTCTTCCTTCGCAGTTGTCTCGTCGAGATCTCGGATCTCGACGGTTCTTTTGTTAATTAAGGCGGACACCTCTGCCTTATTTTCTAATGCCGCAGTAAGAGCTCCGGCAAATTCGGAGGTCTTTCCTCCCTTCTTCACAACTATGAGGACCTCCTTTTTGATGGTCCTCCTGACTTTCAGTACTTCCGCGCCAAACTGATCCGGGTTAACGGACGTTTTCATGGCGCGGAGGACCTCGTTATAGGCCTCTGGAGTCGCTGCTGAGATTTTGACGGCCTTTGTCATCCTTGGCTTAGAAGAAGAGATTTTCTTCTCTGCCATTTGGGTCCTTCTCTCAGCAGCCTTCCTTTCCTTGGCCTCCCTTCTCTTATCGACGACGGGTGTAAAACCGTCGCCATCTCCATGAGGTTTACCCAACACCGCATTTGCATAATTCTTGGTAGGGGACTTTGCCGGAGCGGTATCCTGCTCTTTCGGTTTTCCCGCCTCAAGATTCGCTGCAGGTGGGGCCTTGCGCCTAACCTTCCTTTCCTGTACTACTGGGCGGCTAGCATCTGGGCTGTCACCCTCGGTACGGCGGCGTTTTTTTATTTTTTCGGGGTTTTCCAGAGGAGCATTCCTTTGGGTCGTTTTTGCCGACGTCTGGGTCGGCATTTTAAGGAATCGCAAATTCTTGCGAATCTTTTCAAAAACGTCCGCTAAGTCTTGAATGCCCTTTTGGACCTCCTTTTTTATATTTTTCTGCTTGCCGATGCCCTTTCTAATGGTTTCGAAGATTTCCGGAACACCAACCAACTCGTTGGCAATTGTTTCCAGAAATCTCGAGTTTAAAGGGTTTCGGTCGTTTAGATTCTCTGCTGTACGAGACAGCAAGTGAGATTGGCTCCCCCCAGAATCCCTGGAGCCAGCGTTGGCCACCGGGGCTTTCACCCGATCGGAACCAACGGCAGGACCACCCTCAGAAGAGGGGCCTGCCTGGGGTCGTGAGTTTTGATCCGCACTTTCCATTTTTACTAGTTTGGTGTCGTTGGTCAGATCGAACAGACAACCGGTCCATCGGGCGCCAACCCTGGATCGAGGTTACTCCACGCCAACTTAGAAAAACCAAGAAGGCAGGAGTGTCCTATTCCTCCCAGAACCCATGTCGTCCACAGCGGACGAGGATGGTTAGCCCCCATTTAGAATCCGAATTAACATCATCCGCACAGGATAGCTAGTGCACAGGTTTGAAAAACGGCGGCTACCCGAATTAACGGGGTCCCGTTCATTCCCCTGTGCCCAAACTCGCCAGGCATCGGGAGTCGATGAGTTCTGGGAGGAGCCGAACAGCTCGTCCAGTGATGGCGTCCGAAGGACAAGCGCCTGGCCGGTCCTAAGCCCCCTCACCACGACAAGGTGACACCACGAGGGGGAGACTATTAGTTTTAAAGTTAATCTTAACTTTAGCTTTTCTATAAAAATCAGAACCTATTATACCATCATAAGAAATAGAAAAATTATCAGGCATAACAGCAAAAATTATGGAATGTCCTAACAACTTTGATTCTATTCTTCCAATAGATGGTATAATATCAGTATCTATACCTTTTATGTAAACTGTTTGATCATTTTTGATTTCATTTTTATCGTGAACAGCGTGCAATTTAATAAGACTAATTTCGGCACCAGTGTCAATTAGGAATGTCAACTGTTTTCCAGTAATAGAGTTTGATAGATTAATATAAGGAGTTAAATGGTTATTGATATTCGTATTTATGGTAATAATTCGTTTTGAAAGTCCTGGGCTATTTTCGAGTTTTCGAATTGGTTCGACGTTTGGCGTTCCCCAGTGTTGCCCGGTAACTGGGGAACACGATAGTTTCCCGAGTTACGTTCATTAAAAATACGTTTACGACAATCTTTAAGCATATGTCCTGAGATCTTACAATAACTGCAAATGATGTTGGAACGGCAATAGGATTCCGTATGGCCATTTTTGTGACATTTATTGCACGTGAAGCTATTAGAAGGATGACTACGCTTATTTTTAAGCTGGAAACACCTATCAGCTGTATGACCGATTTTATTACAATACTGGCATTGAAGAGTATTGGATTTAATTTTCGGACACTCTTTGGCTGAATGACCCTTTTGGTGACACATTTGACATCCTGAGTCTTGTTTGCAATCTTTTGCAGTATGTCCTGCCTGATTACAAATTTGACATATGATCGGAGTCACATTTATTACATTTACTTTAAAATTGCAAGTGTCGTTTGTGTGACCATTTCTATTGCAGATTGAACATCGTTTTTTAGGACGACATTCCCAAGCCTCGTGTCCGGTTTTTCGACACAATTGGCAATTTGTTTCTTTGGAAACTTCAATGACCTTAGTTTCTCTAACGGGGATAGATGGTTTTCTCAATGCTTGCCTTGCCAATAGTTGTTTTTCTATGGCAATGGCACCCTTTACTATTTCATTAACGTCTTCATTATCAGCTAATCTCTGCTCTATCTCTAGTTTTAATCCTCTTTTGAAGGATTCTATAATGGCTGTGTTAGTTGAATCTCTAAAGGCTTGTACTACAGCTACACCGGTTTCAACGCGTTTTGCCTCTAAAATTTTTGCTCCAATATCCCTAATTCTATTCGCAAATGTAATGACCAATTCGTTTTCGCGTTGGTACTCTGAGCCTAAATCTCCAAACAATTGAGTTATAGTTTTAGTAGGGGCGTAAATTGATTTTATGTAGAAAGTGAGAGAAAAAATGCTTCAGAATCATTTTCAGTCATTGCTTTTGCCTCATTACAACCCTCTATAAAATAGCTACAACTGCCCTTCCCATCAAACTCAGGGATTACCAAAACTGCGTCCCTAATAGAAACCGCTTGTGGGTGAAGAGGAGCTGCTGGAGCTTCGTTTGCCATATTTGGATTTTGTTGATTTTCTCCGGGATTTGGGTTTTGGTTAGCCGAACCGTTTGGAGGGTTATTTGCCGAACCGGTTGGAGGGGATTGGTTTTCTGTTGGGTTTGGAACTTAGTTATCCGAACCAGGTGGAGGGGGTTGACTATTAGTTGTACTCGGGGGTTGGTTGCTTGAACCGGGTGGAGGGGATTGGTCTTCTGTTGGGACTTTTCCTTTAAAAATTTGGTAGGTTTCTTCGCCCGTTAACGTTGAGTCAAAATCGATTAGCGATTTCTCTATTGAAATTTCTGATAAATTTAATTCCTCGTTAATAGTGTTATCATGTAACTGGGTGGAATTAAATACTTCTGGGCTTATTTGCTCAGGTGGAGGTGGTTGATTATTAATTGATGACGGTGGTTTAAATGGACTTCTTAGTACCTTGCCTTTCGTTTCGAAAGCTTTACTATCATTTGTCCAGTCAGGTTTTTCTATCTCTTTTTTTTGTATGGCTTCTGAGTTTTCTGTCGGTTTCCGACATGTACTCGAGCAAAACAGGGAAATATAAATACTGTGTAAGTCTATAACCAAAAATAATAGTAATAATATCCACCACCAACTACAGAGGAAAAAGGATATAATTAGAATTAAAAAGAAGAAATTTCTAGATGATCTAATATCAGTAAAATACTTAACAGTACTAAAACAAGAGCTAAAACCACCACCGCTACAAATAAAGTTTTGAAATTTCTCTCTACAATTTTAAATTTACTATCGGCATTCAGTATAACTTGGTTAGAATACTAAACTTCTTTATTTAATACTGTTTTCACCTTCTCTAATTCCTGATTTAAAGTTAGGAACCTTTGATGAAAATCTTCGGTCCCCAAAATGAAAGAAGTACGTGTCGATTTTGAATTTACTACTAATTTAAGACTTAAATTGTTTACTAGTGTTTCTAATATGGCTAATCTATGATTTAGGTTGTTCATAAGAAAAAATGTTAAATTTAAAATGTCAAAATATTTTAAAAGATTTATTTTAATAGATTGTTTTCTAGATATTCTAATTTTTACTGAAATTATCAAATTTATATAAAAAGATTTTAACGCGCCCTGAAAAGATGAAAGGTAGTGAAATAATCGAAGATATATGGTTTAATTAACATTTAAAAATTTATTAAGTTCATTTTCATTATTTTCCTAAATTTATTTATATTTAAAAAGAATAAATCCGCTTAGGGATATAGTAACTAAACCTAACAACAATTTCTGTATTCTTATCGAATTGTCTAATGAACGTTGAATTTGCAAAACCTGATTGTTTTGTTTCTTCTGCCACCTAACAAGTGTCCGCTGAGTTTCCTCAACTTGCTCTATCCGTCCCCAGATGGAACTTATATCACGACTAGTTGCTAGAGTCAAGTCGTTCAGCTTTTGTTTGCTATCTTCACGATCTTCCCTTGCTTGGAATTCAACGGTCAGAAACTGATTTTCCAAATCCTGCTCTTGCTCTATTTTATCAATTTCAAGGTTCAATAACCTATCATTGATTTTCGCCAATGTTTTCCTGATGTTGATCCTACCGTTGTGGTGGAACATCTATAAACAAAACCATTCGTTTTATTCACAGGTGTTTCACCTTGGATCTAAGCCTAGATTAAAATTTTTCAACGGAAATAGGAATTTCTAAAGGATAAATAATTTAAAGAAAGGAACTGGGATATTGTTTTCTCCGAAGTACAAGAAAAAGCGAAGATTATATAAATTGAAATATCTAATCTATTTATTAAGATTCATAAAGATAAATGATACAAATTGGATTATTTTGTCAACACAATTTATTTGAATCTAAAAAAACAAATTCCAGCCACTGAGGCTATTGCAAGGGCTCCTAAAACTAAATTTTTCTGAAATCTTCTACTGTCTTCTAGAGCGTTAACTAACAAAAGCATTCGGCACATTTGATTTCTGTGCCACCTGTCGAATGTTTCTTGGACACCGCCTATTTCGTCCAATTTCTTCCGGATTAAATCCAATTCTTTTCTGACAACTACACGTAGGGATTCTAGAGACTCCTGAGTGTTATCTATTCTAGCATTCAAGTTGCTTTCTAGTTCCTGGGTTTCGACTTCCCTTTCGTCCTTGTCAAGGACGCGATTCAAATGAACCTCTAAAAATTGGTTTCCAACGTCTTCCTTAAATTCATGAATCTCTACTTCAATGTTATTGATATTCCTGCGCATAAAACTGCAGGTCTCATAAACGTCAAATTCTCCGTTGTTATATTGCATCTGTAAATGAAAACATTTTCATTTAACAGTGCAAATAAAAAAAAAAAAAAATCTGTTTGCTATAACTATCTTATCAAAACAACTAACTTGGATATTAAGAAAGGAGTAATTCTATTTTAGGAAGAAAAATACTACAAACAAAATAATAAAAATCAAAATTGTAGTATTTAAGCGAAATTCTAACTTATTTTTCTTTTCTATAATAAATTCAAATTTATCTTTATAATCTATGCTATGCTTTCGGAGTAAATTTAATCGTTGTACATCTAAAATTGTATCTTCTATTTTTAAAAGTTGTTTAGCTATATTTGTTTTAAATTCTTTAAATTCAGTTGAATAGGAAAACAAACGATTTGTTAATCTGTCTTCAAGTTCTTCAATTTCATGAAAGAAGTGAACTAATTCTTCATTTACTTCAACAGCATTAACTTTATTTGTTTTAATTAACACCAAATGTTTTAATTTAAAATTTCCCTTACCAAAGCGTACTACAGAAATACGATTAGGAAATACTACAGAAAAAACTTCATAAATACTATTGCTTTACTACAGGTTTATTTGTAGTAACTGTGGCGTTTGGAATGTTTAATTTTGTAGTATTTCTGTAGTATTTTCGCGCTTGTTCCAATAATGGTTTAAAGAGTCTAAGTGGTAAAGTAGGTAGTTCTTTTTTTTCAATACCAAAAAGGACAAAATAGCTCCCTGTTAAAAAGAAAGGAATAGTTTCTAAAAATTCCAGTAGATGGAAACGCGTTCTTTTATTGAAACTTGTTTAGTAGTTACTCTAATTATTAAGTGAAAATTTGTTAGTTAGGTATATTAATAATTTTCTAAGAGTATTTTAATTTTATTCCATGTTTTTAATTTACTAGTAAATACTGAGACAAACAAAACCTTAAAATATTTTTAAATAACTTTTAAAACATTAATATTAACAATTAAATTTTTTGTACCGTATTAAAAGCAACCTAAAAACTTACATTTTAATGTAATTAATTTGGTAAAATTTTAAGCTAATCGAAAATGAGAACAAAAATTCTTTCATTTAGTAGGTCATGACAGCGACCTAATCCTCGCTTGATTTCAAATTTGTCGTTTCTCGATTCTATCGTTTTCAAAGGTTGATTTATTAAAAATATAAAAGTGACACAGGGTTATGTTTTCGTTTACTTATTGTAAATATAATTACATTTTATTTATAAACAATTTTTCTAACGAAAAGTGATATCTAGCTATTTTTTAAAAACAAAAAGATCACGAGGAAGCGACTTGTGTCACTCCCAATTTCTAATAAATCTATTTTCTAATCAATTTGTTAATTTATTTTATTGTTTCGAATCGAGAAATAAAAAGATTGAAATTAGATGAGAATTAGGTAGCTTTTATGGTTTAAATGGAACTATTTTTGTTTTCAGGCTTGATTAGCATTAAAACTGTGGAAACCAAGAATTGGCCCAGTACTACACCAGTACTGTCAGTGTTGGCATAGTGCTGCAAGTATAGCCTGGTGCATAGGTTTAGGAGTATCCTGAGAATTTTTTAAGAATATCCTTGGGATTTTTTAGAAATATACATAGGATATTATAAAAATATCCTGAAGATATTTTTGAAATAGCCTTAAGTTATTTTAAGAATATTCTGAGGATATTTTGAAAACATCCTTATGTTATTTTAGGAATATCCTTACGATATTTTAGGCATATCCTACGGATATTCTTAGAACATCCTAAGGGTTTTCAGGAAATGTCCTTATAATGGTTTTGAAATGGATATCCGCAGGATGTCCACCAGATATTCCTCGAAAATTTAATTCGAATATGAAATATCCTTACCAAGATTTTTTCAGGATATCAGAAAGAGAGTGAATTTCAATATTCGTTGGATATTCTAAGAATTTCTAAGGATATTCCAAGGACATGTTTAGGATATCCTATTAAATTGTACGAAATCAACCAGATATCCGACTGCTATCATTTTGCTCTGAGAGTTTACTTTGTATTTTCCTTCATAACAAAAGGATAACCGTCGGATATCAGATGGATCTCGGACAATTTGTTAAGATATCCTGATATTTTTATGATTTACGTAATATTTAGCAATTTAAATCTATCTGTTATTCAATATTTACAACTAATTAGTAAGTTAGAAAAATTATTATAAACCGATTATTTTGTTTATTTATAAACAAATTCTATAAACAATCTTACTTGTCCAATTCCTTATAATGAGATTAATGACATTTTATACACAATGTACAATATTATTGCTCCAGATTATTGAAAAAAGCATAATTTATTTTTTTAAACGTTTGCATTGTTTAAACAATCACTAACTAACAAATTTATAGCTTCATTATCTTTAGTCGTACAGACTTCGTTCTTTTTGCTTGTCTCCTTAAATTTGAACTATTTTTCTAATTTTAAAGAAAATTTAATAATTATAAATAATTAGTATTGTTATTAATAATTTTATTAACAATTCTACTTCTCTAGTTCCTTACTTCGAACTTAATGAAATTTTAAATGCAATGTACAATATTATTACTGAAGATAGTTGAAAAAAGCATAATTTAATTTTTCTTAACATTAGCATTGTTTAAACAATCACTCATTAACAAATTCATAGCTTCATTATCTTTAGTCGTGCAGACTTCGCTTTTTTTGCCTATCCCCTTAAATTTAAACTATTTTTGAAATTTTTAAAAAAAATTGAGAACTATTAATAATCAGTATTGTTATTAATAATTTTATAAATAATTTTACTTCAGCAATTCTTTATAGCAAACTTTTTGCAATTTTAGATTAAATGTACTGTATTATTACTGAAGACTGTTGAATAATGCAGACTTTAATCAATTTACAAGTTCAGGATTTTTTAACCTTTTATTAAGTCATAAATACAAAGCTACGTTTTTTAGTCACATAAATAACAACCTTTAATAAAAGGACAAACAATGCTAAACTTGAAATTTCAGTAAGTTTGCTGTAAAGAACTGATCAAGTAAAATCGTTTATAAAATTATTAGTAATAGGTAGTAATAATTTTGTTTGTTTTAACTGATCTGAGTTTCTAAAGGATTTATTTCAATTTTCTTTATAAAGAAAATAAAGTCACATTTTTAGCTTTCGTCTCTCTAAGAGAAACCTCTTCAGAAATTAACAATTTTTGGACTTCTAGTTACACTGAAAAATTATATAAATTAGTAATTATAATCATATAAGACAAGTACATGTGTTCGTTAATTTTATTTTTAAAATTATATATTTTTTTCCGAACGTTTCAAACAAACAAAATTATTACTACCTATTACTATATATTAATACTGATCAAAAACTGAAACAACAACATTATAATACTAATTATTTATAATTATTGAATATTCTTTCAAATTTGAAAAATAATTTAAGTTTAAGTAGATAAGCAATGAGAACGAAGTCTGCACGACTAAAGATAATGAAGCTATGAATTTGTTAATTAGTGATTGTTTAAACAATGCTAATGTTAAGAAAAATTAAATCAAGCTTTTTTCAACTATCTTCAGTAATAATATTGTACATTGCATTTAAAATTTCATTAAGTTCGAAGTAAGGAACTGGAGAAGTAGAATTGTTTATAAAATTATTAATAACAATACTAATTATTTATAATTATTAAATTTTCTTTAAAATTAGAAAAATTGTTCAAATTTAAGGAGACAAGCAAAAAGAACGAAGTCTGTACGACTAAAGATAATGAAGCTATAAATTTGTTAGTTAGTGATTGTTTCAACAATGCAAACGTTTAAAAAAAAAATTATGCTTTTTTCAATAATCTGGAGCAATAATATTGTACATTGTGTATATAATTTCATAATTCTCATGATAAAGAATTGGACAAGTAAAATTGTTTATAAAATTTGTTTATAATAAATTTTCTAATTTTAATTACTAATTAGTTGTAAATATTGAATAACAGATAGATTCAGATTGCGAAATATCAAGTAAATCATAAAAATATCTTTCTTCCACTAATTTGTTTATAACAAATACAAACATTTTTTAAACAATTAACTCATTATCAGAATTTTTTCTTGAATCATTACTTCAACATTTTTCGTCATTTCTAATGCAAAGTTTTCGTTTCATAAAAAATTAAACTGGTTTAAATTGGAAAATTTTTTTTTTTTATTTTTATTTTTAACAATAAATAAACAAATAAAAACAATTAAATTTCTAAAAACAAAATCAAAGGTGTTATACAGAATTTTATTACCTTTAAATAAAAAAGAAACTTCTAAATCGGTTAATATTTGTGGGCTCTATGTTAATTTGTCCACGGACGTTTTTTTTGCCCCATTGTGGACTATAGGCCCATAGTTCTCAGATACCTGGCGCTATATTGTGGAATCTGTCATTTTTTCATTTATAGCTTTACTCTCAAATCCTCTGAAGGGTTTTAAGTTTACAGCTTCCACATGTTCTTGAAGAAAAATTTCCAGATCTTCATAGAAAAATTAAGTATTGTATTATAGGAGAAAATAAATGTGTTTCTTTTGAATATCTTTGGACCAAGTGTCTAAAACAAATTTATTAAAGCCTACAAAAATCTTTTTTTCCTGAACTCAATGCAAATATTTTGACAAACTTTCAACTTTAAACAAAAAAAAATTATGTTTACTTTATAGTAATTTAAATTTACTTCCACATAGTGTAGTCAAATGAATTTTCTTTTATAAAATATTAGGGACGTTTGACCCTATGACATAACCTCAAACTAAAAATTAGTTTTTAGTTTTAATTAGGGCTGCCAGTGGACTTGCAGTTTGAAAATAGTGAAAAATTTACTTTTTAATTTAAAAAACTAATTAATTAATAAGCTTTTAAGTGAAAAAAGTGATGGAATAAGTAATAATGAGTTTGATATATACTGATATTAAATTAAGGGCGCCAGCAGCAAAAGCCATTCAAATTTATAAAAAATAATTCGAAAATCGCAAAAATAATTGGAATATGAAGAAAATAAATAAATAATAACAAAAATAGTTCAGTTTAAAAAAAAAACTTGTAAATGACAAAACTAATTAAAAAATTGATAAAAAATCAAAAAATGAAGACAAAAATTGAAATAAAATAATTGGAATTTGAAGTAAATAATTGAAATTTTTCAAATATAATATTGAAGTTACAAGAAAATAATTGAAGAATGACAACCCTGCACTGGTATAGGCGAAAATTGTCCGTAACTTTTCTCTTAAAGTATTGAAAAATTTTCACTTAACTTAATTCAATTATTTAAAACGTCGTTAGGAAGATCTCTCTGACCCGAATTTGTTCAAATTTCGGACTAAAATTAATTTTGGTCAATTTTCAAAAAATCGCAAAATTTTTAAAAATTAATTTTGACTCAAAATTCGTACGATTTTGGGTCAGAGAGACCTTTCTAATAATATTTTAAGTAATTCTAAAAAGTTTCTTGACAAAATATTCAATATTTTAGGAGAAAAGTTACGGACAAATTTTATCTATATATACCAGTAACGTCATACTCCATCACATGCCCTTACGATAATAATTGATAAATGACAGAAGTGAATGAAAACTTGTGTTATAAGTTTAAATATTCATGACAATAATTTAAAAACTAATGAAAACAATTGATATTTGAAAAAGTTAGAATCAAAGTCGCAAAAATACTTGAAAATTTACAAAAATACATCAGAGTTGACAAGAGTACTTTAAAAATGACATAAATAATTGAAAAGAGGTGTAGAAATTACGTATTCGTAAACTGTAATTAAAAAATGGACGATGTAATTGGAATATGAACAAAAAAGAATTGATTTATAAGGTAAATTTTTAATCAGACACCTAATATCAGAAGACCCCCCCCCCCCTCGAAGTTGGAATAGACACTTTACTAAGATAGTGAGAAAAGTGAGATTTTTTTTTAAAAAAGTGAGTAATTGCAGCTCTGCAATAAGAAGAAATAAATAAGTATTTAGGGATTCTAAATATTACCTCATTGAAACCCACACAACACTTAAGTCTGCTAAAACTTTCCCGCAACGTTTCCGGAAATTTTTAAACTTGCAGCAAACTTGATGAATGTTTCGGAACTCCAGAAATGGTTAAAAAAGCTACAGAGTAATTTAAACATGTATTTAATTTTTTAATTTCTATTTTCTTCAATAAAGTAAAATAACGTAATTTAAATTTTTAATAAATTCGACTATTCGAAACTTTAAATTAGTCTAATTTATTATTAAAATTCACATAACTGTGTAATATATATAATATATATAGACATAAATTAGTATAATTTATAATCAATATCTCATCATTAAGGCTATATCTGCATATTTTGTCTGTAAACTAAAACAACTTTAATACTCCTTGATAAAGAAAACCAAAATTGATAAAAAAACCGGGACTAACTTCACTTTAGATTTTCAAATGTGGACAGAAAAAGATGAATAAATATAAATTTAAATAGTAACTAACTTCAGGAGTTTACGGAGATTATTATTATGTAATTCAATTGATTATTAATTACAAGTTATAATACATTTTATTACACATTTAAATTTTATTCATATAAAAATTTAATCCACAAAAAACTCTCTTTTCTTAATTAATTTTTTAATTAATTTGATTATTATTAGCATAGAGATTCATGGTAGTTTTGAATACTAATCAACTATTCTTAAATCGTTTAAACAATTTTAGTTAACAAATAAATAACCTAAAATGATTTCTTAATTATTAGTAATTAATTAATTAATTTAAAAAAAGAAACGAAATCTGAGTAAGAAAAAGTTTTGAAGTTATTTATTTGTTTAACTAAGATTATTTAAACAATTGGTGTATATAAAGTTTCTGATATCGAAAAACCTACTTAAAATCACTTTCTCAGCAAATAATTTTTTACTTAATTTTAAAAGTTCATAACATTTTTGCTTCCTCATAGAGGAAGCTTTGTGATCGTTAAGATTTTCGATTTTCCAAAAGTAGTCTAAATCGACATATTTTCATCTAAAAAGCTTAAATTTTCAATTTTAAGCAAATGTCTAGTTGTGCATGTGTGTGTGTGTAATTGTGTATATAGCGTTTTTTGTTGCCAGGATATCTTGAGAACGCCGGTGCTACGTTATGCAAAAAATGATCATGATTGGTTAATTAGTTTCTTAATTTCCTTTCCTTTTTTATAAAAGAAAAAGAAAAAATGAGCGTGCATTGTGATCTGTATAATATATTTGTGATTCTCCGCGTAGCGTTCAAATTGTTGAAAAAAATTGTGAATTTTTTTTTTTATCAATATTATAAAAGTAAATATAAATTTTTCAAGTTGAAGTGTCTGAAAGTAAATATCCATGGTGTGCCAGACGAAATATTTATAATTTTGGTATTTTTTTTAAACAAATTACTTGTAAGCATTTATATGTACCTTATGTTAAAAAACTGTATATGCAAATATAGATTCTATAATGAAAATTAAAAACCGAGTAATACATTCATTTTAACAAAAATTAAAAACGTTTTTTGTTAAAAATTTTTACTTTGAAAATTTATGGAAATTTATACGGTAAATTATGGAAATTTCTGCAATAATTAATAAAAATGTGTAAGGCACAAACCAAAATTCAAAATTTTGATTTTACTAATATATGGAAATTTATGCGGTAATTTATGAAAATTTTCGCAGTAATTTATAAAAATGTGTAAGGCACAAATCACGATTCAAACAATTGATTTTGGTAATTTATGGAAGATTAAACAGTAGTTTATGGAATTTTATACTATATACAATTATGCTTTTAACTTTGGTAATTTTGAGAGATTTTATTGGTAATTTTTAAATTACAAATTTCTGATTGGTCGAGATTTTCTGTATAAATAGACACTCCGAAAAAAATCTAAAAAGTACAAAAAATAATAAAATTTAGTTAGAATATACTAAAAAATAAGAATTAATAAAAAAAAATAATAATAATGTATATGTCAAGATAAATAAAGTCAACAAAGAAATTTAAAAATACTTCAACAATAAAAAAATTTAGAAAAATGAAACCAAAAACATTTTTATAATATTACTCTTAAAATAAGTTCAACAATAAATTTATAAAAATAAAGAATATCTAAAATTTTTGTGGAAGAATAAGTAGGTAAGTTTGCAAAAAATCTTGCAAAAAATAAACAAGATGTGAAAACAAATTGAATAAATTTACAAACAATGAGCATATTTATTTTTAAAAATATGGAAATAATTATGAAAATCAACTAAATAAAAAGTTTAGTGAATGTCATAATAACAAAATTGTGTAAAATAATATTAAATAATTTAGATATGAAAAAGAAGAAAGCATAAAGAAAAGAAAATTAAAGAAAGTCCTAAAATAAACAATTTTTCAAAATTCGCCCTCGTATTTAAAATATCACTTTATACTTGAATTTAAAATTTACACATTCTTATAATCTTATTAACTATAATTAAAGCTTAAAATTTTTTATTACCACAAAACATTAAAAATTAAAATATAAATTTTTGGACAACAATTTATCTTAAAAAAGAATTACTTAAAATATAATACGACTATTGTATTATACTCACATCTGGAACATTATTGTCAGTTTGTCAATTTCTAAAATACTAACACACAAATCAAAAAATTAAACACTAAATAACTTAAACCAATAAATATTTTTAAAAATACTTTTAATTATTGAGAACTTTTAAAAATTTTAAAGAAGCGAGTTTAACAGATAGTTGCTGTTTCAAGTATGATTTTACACTGTCAGTTGTTTGCTTCATAGGTCCTGCAGGAGGAAGGATAAATAGAAATGGTGGAGTAAAAGAAACTGCTGTTTCTACTTACCCCTTCTCATTTTTTGGGCGTTTTTAGGCAAAGGGACGACAGTTTAAATCCATACGTCAAACGATAACTATCTGTGCGAAACTATCTGTGCTTTAAATTTCTTATATTAATGCCTGTGGTTGTTCATTGGTTCAAATTATTTAGTGAATAATTTTTTATTCATGTGTTATTATTTTATAATTTCACAACTGCTAAAGAGTTACCGCTTAAGACAAAGCTGTCAAAATATTTCAAACGTAAGTGTAATACAATTTTTTTAATTGAAATTTATTTTCATAATTGGGACGCATGAATAATAGGGTGGCTCTTATTTACCAAGTTGAAGATAATTTTTCGACCCTGCACTATATCAAATCTTTGGCCTCGACTTTGGCCAAAATTATGAAAAAATTGGCTAAAGAAATTGATTTTAAACTGTTTAATTTTTATCTTATAATTTCTTATTTTTAGACAATTTTAGGATTTTTTTTTCTTTTACTTTTGACATTTGGGAGGCTTCCGGGAAGATTCCGCGGAAAACTTACTAGAAGAAATTCACCTTTTATATTTCAATTAATTCAAACTAAAATACATATTAATTATTTTTTATACTCATAATAATCAGATTCTTAATTCTTATAATATTTCTAAGAGATTTCACTTTTTCGAAACTGCGTTTAATTTTTATCTTATAATTTCTTATTTTTAGACAATTTTAAGATTTTTTTTCTTTTACTTTTGACATTTTTTTTTCGTCTTTTTATGTTAGAACTTTCTTTAATTTTCTTTTCTTTATGCTTTCTTCTTTTTCATATCTAAATTATTTAATATTATTTTACACAATTTTGTTATTATGACATTCAGTAAACTTTTTATTCAGTTGATTTTCATAATTATTTCCATATTTTTAAAAATAAATATGCTCATTGTTTGTGAATTTATTCAATTTGTTTTTACATCTTGTTTATTTTTTGCAAGATTTTTTGCAAACTTACTTATTCTTCCACAACAATTTTAGATATTCTTTATTTTTATTTATTTTATTTTTTTATTTTTATTTTTATCTTTCTTTTTGTAAAAATTAATGTTATCCAGGTATTTTTTGGTAAAAAACAACTATATGTGGCACAAGGACCCCCCCCCCCGTATTTTGTAAAACCATTTTATTATTTTTTTTCACAGCCAAAACAAAAGGTATTTCGATGCCGTTCCACCTTGTTGTAGCTATACGTACAGATTTTCTGTACGAATAGTCACGGCCTTTTTTTTACAGTTTGTTAGATTAAGGAAAAAAACATTTGTTATTTACATCTCATGCTTATAAAAAAACATTTCTTTATTTTCTTCCTATTTATTTAATTTTCTTGATTTTTTTTCTTTCTTAGAAACATTTTTCCTTCTTTGCAAATGTTTAGTTTTTATCTTATAATTAAGAATTTTTAATAACATTTTTTTTATGCTTTTATCTACATTTGTTAAATTTGTCAATTTTCTAGTTTTTTGAAAGCTTTCATTCTTTTATTTTATATTATGTCAATTTAATATTGTACTAATATTGTACTTTTAAAACGTTTAAAGTATCTTATATTTCAGCTTCTATCTTAGAAAATAAATGCATTTGAAGATATTTTTACTAACTTTTCGTAAACATCTTAAAAGTGACTACAAATGTATCTTAAATTACGAAGCCTATTTTTTGCAATGTATTCTTGATAAATAAATAAATATTTTCATTTGAATATCGTTCTTCTATTTCATAGGATTTCTTTTCTTTCAAATTTTTTTAAAGTTTCCAAGATTTTATTAATTCTTTTTTTTTATGTAATTTGTAAAATAATTCTCTAGATTTTCTAATTTGGAAATTTTGTTCTCTTTAGTAATATATTTTAACGATCTGTTAATTATCATCTTATTTTTTATTTGAATTTAAAAAAATGTCAGTAAAAAGGTTAACTTTTTGAAAAGAGCTTCTACAGTTTTATATATTTTTATGTCACTGTTTCATTTCTTTAATAAACTGCTTACAAATAAACATTTGGAGATTTTACATACACAGAAAAAACGATATTCTAATTTTAAGAAAATTTTGGTGCTAAGAATAATTCCTACTTAAAATAAGTGGAAAATATTCTTGGCACCAAAGTTTTTTTAAAATTAGAATATCGTTTTTTCTGTGAACTGATTATATTGTAAAAAATCGAGATTTTTATCAGCCCTGATACATAAATACGTCAGGAATAATTGACAAATAAATCTTCAATTATTTTCTTGTAACTTCAATATTATATTTGAAAAATTTCAATTATTTACTTTAAATTCCAATTATTTTATTTCAATTTTTGTCTTCATTTTTTGATTTTTTATCAATTTTTTAATTAGTTTTGTCATTTACAAGTTTTTTTTTTAAACTGAATTATTTCTGTTATTATTAATTTATTTTCCAAATTCGAGGGGGGGGGGGGGGTCTTCTGATATTAGGTGTCTGATTAAAAATTTACCTTATAAATCAATTCTTTTTTGTTCATATTCCAATTACATCGTCCATTTTTTTTTATTTATTTGTTAACTAAAATTGTTTAAACGATTTAAGAATAGTTGATTAGTATTCAAAACTACCATGAATCTCTATGCTAATAATAATCAAATTAATTAAAAAATTAATTAAGAAAAGAGAGTTTTTTGTGGATTAAATTTTTATATGAATAAAATTTAAATGTGTAATAAAATGTATTATAACTTGTAATTAATAATCAATTGAATTACATAATAATAATCTCCGTAAACTCCTGAAGTTAGTTACTATTTAAATTTATATTTATTCATCTTTTTCTGTCCACATTTGAAAATCTAAAGTGAAGTTAGTCCCGGTTTTTTTATCAATTTTGGTTTTCTTTATCAAGGAGTATTAAAGTTGTTTTAGTTTACAGACAAAATATGCAGATATAGCCTTAATGATGAGATATTGATTATAAATTATACTAATTTATGTCTATATATATTATATATATTACACAGTTATGTGAATTTTAATAATAAATTAGACTAATTTAAAGTTTCGAATAGTCGAATTTATTAAAAATTTAAATTACGTTATTTTACTTTATTGAAGAAAATAGAAATTAAAAAATTAAATACATGTTTAAATTACTCTGCAGCTTTTTTAACCATTTCTGGAGTTCCGAAACATTCATCAAGTTTGCTGCAAGTTTAAAAATTTCCGGAAACGTTGCGGGAAAGTTTTAGCAGACTTAAGTGTTGTGTGGGTTTCAATGAGGTAATATTAAGAATCCCTAAATACTTATTTATTTCTTCTTATTGCAGAGCTGCAATTACTCACTTTTTTAAAGAAAAATCTCACTTTTCTCACTATCTTAGTAAAATGTCTATTCCAACTTCGAGGGGGGGGGGGGTCTTCTGATATTAGGTGTCTGATTAAAAATTTACCTTATAAATCAATTCTTTTTTGTTCATATTCCAATTACATCGTCCATTTTTTAATTACAGTTTACGAATACGTAATTTCTACACCTCTTTTCAATTATTTATGTCATTTTTAAAGTACTCTTGTCAACTCTGATGTATTTTTGTAAATTTTCAAGTATTTTTGCGACTTTGATTCTAACTTTTTCAAATATCAATTGTTTTCATTAGTTTTTAAATTATTGTCATGAATATTTAAACTTATAACACAAGTTTTCATTCACTTCTGTCATTTATCAATTATTATCGTAAGGGCATGTGATGGAGTATGACGTTACTGGTATATATAGATAAAATTTGTCCGTAACTTTTCTCCTAAAATATTGAATATTTTGTCAAGAAACTTTTTAGAATTACTTAAAATATTATTAGAAAGGTCTCTCTGACCCAAAATCGTACGAATTTTGAGTCAAAATTAATTTTTAAAAATTTTGCGATTTTTTGAAAATTGACCAAAATTAATTTTAGTCCGAAATTTGAACAAATTCGGGTCAGAGAGATCTTCCTAACGACGTTTTAAATAATTGAATTAAGTTAAGTGAAAATTTTTCAATACTTTAAGAGAAAAGTTACGGACAATTTTCGCCTATACCAGTGCAGGGTTGTCATTCTTCAATTATTTTCTTGTAACTTCAATATTATATTTGAAAAATTTCAATTATTTACTTCAAATTCCAATTATTTTATTTCAATTTTTGTCTTCATTTTTTGATTTTTTATCAATTTTTTAATTAGTTTTGTCATTTACAAGTTTTTTTTTTAAACTGAACTATTTTTGTTATTATTTATTTATTTTCTTCATATTCCAATTATTTTTGCGATTTTCGAATTATTTTTTATAAATTTGAATGGCTTTTGCTGCTGGCGCCCTTAATTTAATATCAGTATATATCAAACTCATTATTACTTATTCCATCACTTTTTTCACTTAAAAGCTTATTAATTAATTAGTTTTTTAAATTAAAAAGTAAATTTTTCACTATTTTCAAACTGCAAGTCCACTGGCAGCCCTAATTAAAACTAAAAACTAATTTTTAGTTTGAGGTTATGTCATAGGGTCAAACGTCCCTAATATTTTATAAAAGAAAATTCATTTGACTACACTATGTGGAAGTAAATTTAAATTACTATAAAGTAAACATAATTTTTTTTTGTTTAAAGTTGAAAGTTTGTCAAAATATTTGCATTGAGTTCAGGAAAAAAAGATTTTTGTAGGCTTTAATAAATTTGTTTTAGACACTTGGTCCAAAGATATTCAAAAGAAACACATTTATTTTCTCCTATAATACAATACTTAATTTTTCTATGAAGATCTGGAAATTTTTCTTCAAGAACATGTGGAAGCTGTAAACTTAAAACCCTTCAGAGGATTTGAGAGTAAAGCTATAAATGAAAAAATGACAGATTCCACAATATAGCGCCAGGTATCTGAGAACTATGGGCCTATAGTCCACAATGGGGCAAAAAAAACGTCCGTGGACAAATTAACATAGAGCCCACAAATATTAACCGATTTAGAAGTTTCTTTTTTATTTAAAGGTAATAAAATTCTGTATAACACCTTTGATTTTGTTTTTAGAAATTTAATTGTTTTTATTTGTTTATTTATTGTTAAAAATAAAAATAAAAAAAAAAAATTTTCCAATTTAAACCAGTTTAATTTTTTATGAAACGAAAACTTTGCATTAGAAATGACGAAAAATGTTGAAGTAATGATTCAAGAAAAAATTCTGATAATGAGTTAATTGTTTAAAAAATGTTTGTATTTGTTATAAACAAATTAGTGGAAGAAAGATATTTTTATGATTTACTTGATATTTCGCAATCTGAATCTATCTGTTATTCAATATTTACAACTAATTAGTAATTAAAATTAGAAAATTTATTATAAACAAATTTTATAAACAATTTTACTTGTCCAATTCTTTATCATGAGAATTATGAAATTATATACACAATGTACAATATTATTGCTCCAGATTATTGAAAAAAGCATAATTTTTTTTTTAAACGTTTGCATTGTTGAAACAATCACTAACTAACAAATTTATAGCTTCATTATCTTTAGTCGTACAGACTTCGTTCTTTTTGCTTGTCTCCTTAAATTTGAACAATTTTTCTAATTTTAAAGAAAATTTAATAATTATAAATAATTAGTATTGTTATTAATAATTTTATAAACAATTCTACTTCTCCAGTTCCTTACTTCGACCTTAATGAAATTTTAAATGCAATGTACAATATTATTACTGAAGATAGTTGAAAAAAGCATGATTTAATTTTTCTTAACATTAGCATTGTTTAAACAATCACTAATTAACAAATTCATAGCTTCATTATCTTTAGTCGTGCAGACTTCGTTCTCATTGCTTATCTACTTAAACTTAAATTATTTTTCAAATTTGAAAGAATATTCAATAATTATAAATAATTAGTATTATAATGTTGTTGTTTCAGTTTTTGATCAGTATTAATATATAGTAATAGGTAGTAATAATTTTGTTTGTTTGAAACGTTCGGAAAAAAATATATAATTTTAAAAATAAAATTAACGAACACATGTACTTGTCTTATATGATTATAATTACTAATTTATATAATTTTTCAGTGTAACTAGAAGTCCAAAAATTGTTAATTTCTGAAGAGGTTTCTCTTAGAGAGACGAAAGCTAAAAATGTGACTTTATTTTCTTTATAAAGAAAATTGAAATAAATCCTTTAGAAACTCAGATCAGTTAAAACAAACAAAATTATTACTACCTATTACTAATAATTTTATAAACGATTTTACTTGATCAGTTCTTTACAGCAAACTTACTGAAATTTCAAGTTTAGCATTGTTTGTCCTTTTATTAAAGGTTGTTATTTATGTGACTAAAAAACGTAGCTTTGTATTTATGACTTAATAAAAGGTTAAAAAATCCTGAACTTGTAAATTGATTAAAGTCTGCATTATTCAACAGTCTTCAGTAATAATACAGTACATTTAATCTAAAATTGCAAAAAGTTTGCTATAAAGAATTGCTGAAGTAAAATTATTTATAAAATTATTAATAACAATACTGATTATTAATAGTTCTCAATTTTTTTTAAAAATTTCAAAAATAGTTTTAATTTAAGGGGATAGGCAAAAAAAGCGAAGTCTGCACGACTAAAGATAATGAAGCTATGAATTTGTTAATGAGTGATTGTTTAAACAATGCTAATGTTAAGAAAAATTAAATTATGCTTTTTTCAACTATCTTCAGTAATAATATTGTACATTGCATTTAAAATTTCATTAAGTTCGAAGTAAGGAACTAGAGAAGTAGAATTGTTAATAAAATTATTAATAACAATACTAATTATTTATAATTATTAAATTTTCTTTAAAATTAGAAAAATAGTTCAAATTTAAGGAGACAAGCAAAAAGAACGAAGTCTGTACGACTAAAGATAATGAAGCTATAAATTTGTTAGTTAGTGATTGTTTAAACAATGCAAACGTTTAAAAAAATAAATTATGCTTTTTTCAATAATCTGGAGCAATAATATTGTACATTGTGTATAAAATGTCATTAATCTCATTATAAGGAATTGGACAAGTAAGATTGTTTATAGAATTTGTTTATAAATAAACAAAATAATCGGTTTATAATAATTTTTCTAACTTACTAATTAGTTGTAAATATTGAATAACAGATAGATTTAAATTGCTAAATATTACGTAAATCATAAAAATATCAGGATATCTTAACAAATTGTCCGAGATCCATCTGATATCCGACGGTTATCCTTTTGTTATGAAGGAAAATACAAAGTAAACTCTCAGAGCAAAATGATAGCAGTCGGATATCTGGTTGATTTCGTACAATTTAATAGGATATCCTAAACATGTCCTTGGAATATCCTTAGAAATTCTTAGAATATCCAACGAATATTGAAATTCACTCTCTTTCTGATATCCTGAAAAAATCTTGGTAAGGATATTTCATATTCGAATTAAATTTTCGAGGAATATCTGGTGGACATCCTGCGGATATCCATTTCAAAACCATTATAAGGACATTTCCTGAAAACCCTTAGGATGTTCTAAGAATATCCGTAGGATATGCCTAAAATATCGTAAGGATATTCCTAAAATAACATAAGGATGTTTTCAAAATATCCTCAGAATATTCTTAAAATAACTTAAGGCTATTTCAAAAATATCTTCAGGATATTTTTATAATATCCTATGTATATTTCTAAAAAATCCCAAGGATATTCTTAAAAAATTCTCAGGATACTCCTAAACCTATGCACCAGGCTATACTTGCAGCACTATGCCAACACTGACAGTACTGGTGTAGTACTGGGCCAATTCTTGGTTTCCACAGTTTTAATGCTAATCAAGCCTGAAAACAAAAATAGTTCCATTTAAACCATAAAAGCTACCTAATTCTCATCTAATTTCAATCTTTTTATTTCTCGATTCGAAACAATAAAATAAATTAACAAATTGATTAGAAAATAGATTTATTAGAAATTGGGAGTGACACAAGTCGCTTCCTCGTGATCTTTTTGTTTTTAAAAAATAGCTAGATATCACTTTTCGTTAGAAAAATTGTTTATAAATAAAATGTAATTATATTTACAATAAGTAAACGAAAACATAACCCTGTGTCACTTTTATATTTTTCATAAATCAACCTTTGAAAACGATAGAATCGAGAAACGACAAATTTGAAATCAAGCGAGGATTAGGTCGCTGTCATGACCTACTAAATGAAAGAATTTTTGTTCTCATTTTCGATTAGCTTAAAATTTTACCAAATTAATTACATTAGAATGTAAGTTTTTAGGTTGCTTTTAATACGGTACAAAAAATTTAATTGTTAATATTAATGTTTTAAAAGTTATTTAAAAATATTTTAAGGTTTTGTTTGTCTCAGTATTTACTAGTAAATTAAAAACATGGAATAAAATTAAAATAGTCTTAGAAAATTATTAATATACCTAACTAACAAATTTTCACTTAATAATTAGAGTAACTACTAAACAAGTTTCAATAAAAGAACGCGTTTCCATCTACTGGAATTTTTAGAAACTATTCCTTTCTTTTTAACAGGGAGCTATTTTGTCCTTTTTGGTATTGAAAAAAAAGAACTACCTACTTTACCACTTAGACTCTTTAAACCATTATTGGAACAAGCGCGAAAATACTACAGAAATACTACAAAATTAAACATTCCAAACGCCACAGTTACTACAAATAAACCTGTAGTAAAGCAATAGTATTCATGCAGTTTTTTCTGTAGTATTTCCTAATCGTATTTCTGTAGTACGCTTTGGTAAGGGTTTGATTTTTAAGATCTTCAATTTGGAAAAATAATTGATCTAGACGGTTTATATAGAAGGAAAGATCTTGCTCAGTATTTAAACTTAGTGTAGGTATCATAAAAAGAAATTTACCCTTTTTTTAAGGAAACAGATTATCCAATCAAAGAAAAACTAATAATTTGAGCATTCAACTGAATTTCCAAAGGAAAAGAAAGGAAAATGAATATAGAAATTATTTAATGTAAAATATTCATATATTTTATAATATCGATTTTTTTTTATAATATTAATTGTACTATTCTACTTGGTAATATTCTACAGTAAGCCTAATTTTTCTAAGATATTCTCTAATTTTTGTACCCTAAAATTGAGATCACGCTCTCGATCTTTTGATTGTTTTAATTCTATTTCTAACTTATCTACTTTATCCACTAAATGTTGCTTCTGCAAATTTAGCAACCTAACAATTCGAGGGGGTACTTCTAAACTTTTTACTCTATTTTCTAAATTTGAAATTTTTTCCTCCTCTTTCCCTAAACGATTTTCTTGATCCCACGTTAAAGAGCGGACCCTATTGATAGTATCAGAAGTTTCCTGTAATTTTCTGAAGATTCCTCCGATATTTCTATTGGTCGAGATGAAAGCTTCTTCCGTCTCCTCACGGAAACGGGATTCCTTTTCGTAATGATCCAAGGAGATAACGTACGTAGTTTCGGTCGAGATGAAGTCGCACATCTACCAAAACAAAAACAAAAATATAATGATTTGAGTTTAACAAAAATTCTAACCCTTCACCACGAATTTATTCCTAACTCTTTTTTTTTATTCCGCGACCACTAGATAATGAAACTACAGGAATTATTTTAACCTTTAATTAATTTTTCCTTTTGGGGATCCTAAATCCGGGATTGTTCTTTAAATAGCATCGGTAGCAATTTTCGCGAAATCTACCTGAACCTAGGCACGAACTACAAAGTGCCCCACGGAAAGCGTTTATCTTCTCCTCAAAGGTCAAAGGAGGAAGAGGCGGATTAGGTGCAGGTTCCTCCCTTGGCAAAGGTGGAGGAATATTTTTAATAGCTTCCGTGGCCCACCGCGCAAGGTCGAGCGTTTTTTGAGCTTCCTTTCGTTTGCGAATAGCAATGCGATGACGCCTACTCCTGCGGGTTTTACCGCCTGAAGTATATCCCTCGTGTTGCACTAAAAAAAAAAAATAAAACAAAAATTGCTTTAAATTTACCTATCCCAAATCCAGTGTTTTTATAAAAAGGGAAATGAGGAATAGGAAAGGAAAAATATTTAATTACACCAATAAAAGAAAAATGTTGTAAAAATTTCACACAATGCTCCAAGCAAGGTCGAAATTTTGCAAAAGAAAGTAAAAATTTTCTTATAATCCAAAATTATTCTATAGAAAGAAATGACAATACTTAATTATTGTTTATTAATTAATTGAGAAACTTATCTAAATATTTGGCTGTAGAAAGAGAATTTTCTACAAGTTTAGTAATTTTTCTAGTTACGTAATGGCAACCAGATTTACGTAAGTCGAAGACGTCAATCGATTTATCGAGTATCGATATGCTAAATTCGAGATTAAACTGTAGATTACTGTAATTTACGTAAGTAATACTACTTATTAATCTTTTTGTTTCTATTCTTTATAGAATTTACCAATTTAATTTTTAATTAATATTATTTAGTGTTAAGTTTTTAAAATATAAATTCAGATTTCAAAAAAAAAAATTTTGACGCGAAAAGTTACGAAAAAGAAAAGATCAGTCTGAAATTGATTCACTGTTTAATTTCTAATAGGTTTAGACTACCTGTGAATGGTGTTTTATTCTTACGTTGATTTAAGTTAATTTTTGAAAAGTTTTTTTTTTTAAAATTAGAGTGCAATAGTTAAAGTTATACAAACAATATTAAATATTATTTCAATCGAAGGTTTGCTTTATTATATCAAAGTAACAAATTACATGTAGCTTTGATATTTACTGCGTAATTTATGTAAGGCAATTTACTCGTAAAATACCGTAAGATATCTTTCCTCCTAGGAAACACCTATTTTCCTACTGTAAATTACGTAAGATAAATTACTTGCCAGCCTCTGGGAATTTAACTTTATTCTAGAGTAATTTTAAATTAATTTTTAATAATAATTGGAAAAAAAAATGAAAGATATTTATTTTTAGTGTACAAACAAAAATTAAACTGATTTTAAAATTGATAATGTTAAATAAAAGATTTATTGGTACATTGATTATTTATCAATCGATTCTATTATATCGAACTTTTCGATTATCGATCGTTCACTACAGTGAATGTTTCACTGTATTGAACACCTTCTGAATATTTATTTTCAAAAAAAATTACTTTAAATGTGATGGTTATTACGTAAGTTCGTTAACTTATTTAGTATTACGGAATTTGCTTATTTAACAGGAAAATTATACTGGATTATAATTTCTTCAAACCTTCTAATAAATAAGTTTATTTATTTATCCGTATTTAATATAATTACACAATAATATAAAAAGTTAGTGTAATTTGTTTTATTAGAGACTTTACTAATCTATTTCAATTGTATTACTTTATCTTTATTTGTTTAGCGCGGGTAAATACCATATCTTTATATAGGAATTCTGGTAACTGGTGTTAAGTTCCCCACCTGTGAATTGATCCTTAAGGTGAAATCACATAAATGGGTGAAATCACTGTCAGTGCTCAACCCTGTATGATTTTCCGTTTTTGTTTTTAAATAAGAACAATTAATAAGAACAATTCTCCAGTAGGTGGAGATATCAACGCAAAGTTCTAGTTGTATAATAAGAAGAAAACAAATTTCAATTATTACGTAACTTACGTAAATAATTTATTTATTATTACTTGTATTTACCAGTAGTTTTTCCTTTAATATTAATTTAAGAAATTAATGTGATTTAATTTTGAAATGCCTTGATTTACCAAGATGGCGTAGTCAGGGGCAATCAACCCGAATGCTGATAATTCTAGTAATTTTTCTAGTTTTATATTTTTCTTTTATAAATCAAAATTTTCCTAAATTACTATTAGTTAATATAATGATTCATTAAAATATTTACTATTAAAAAAGATAAATTATTCATTTAATTTGTCTTAAAATATAAATAAAAATATTATTTTACTTTAAATTTCTTATTTTTATAAAAATTTAGTACCCTACTGAAAAATCCTATATAGGATCCTACATAGGATCCTACATAGAATCCATATGGATTCCTATGAGAATCCACGTAGGATCCTATATACGATCCTATATAGGTATTGTCCTATAGGAATCCATGTGGATTCTCATAGGAATCTATGTGGATTCCTATAGGTCGCCTATAGGACACGTCCTATATAGGATCCTATGTGGACTCTCCTATAGGAATACATGTAGGATCTCATATAGGATCCTACATAGGCGTCCCAAAAAAATTTTTGTACACCCCCCTACATAGGATCCTACGTAGGTTCCCATATAGGATCCTATATAGGATCTTTTATGGGCACCCAAAAAAAAATTATGTACACAGAATTAATTGTTTTTTTTTAACAACATTATTCAAATATACATTAAGCACCATTATAAGGACGAAAAATATTTACTGCGCAGGCGTAAGTATTGTAGAATACGTAAAAGACGACTGCGCATGAGGAAGGGGTACAAAAAATTTTTTTGGGGGTACCCATGTAGGATCTTATATGGGTTCCCATGTAGGATCCTATTTGGGAACCTACGTAGGATCATATGTAGGAGGGTGTACAAAAATTTTTTGGGACGCCTATGCAGGATCCTATATGAGATCCTACATGTATTCCTATAGGAGAGTCCACATAGGATCCTATATATTTTCTTGTCCTATAGGTGACCTATAGGAATCCACATAGATTCCTATGAGAATCCACATGGATTCCTATAGGACAATACCTATATAGGATCCTATATAGGATCCTACGTGGATTCTCATAGGAATCCATATGGATTCTATATAGGATCCTATGTAGGATCCTATATAGGATTTTTCAGTAGGGATAATATTTGTCTATTATATTTTTTATTAATATTCTTTATTTATTTCTATTTGTTGTTACAAATTAAGTTTTTATTATTCAAATACGAATGCAAATTATTATTAATAACTTTTTAAAACACTTGAGAGTTTAAATTTGAAGCAGTTGGCAATCCAAGATGGCGGATCAACGGATAGCCAATCAAAGCGTTGTTATTGTTTAGCTTTAAAATTATATTTCTATGCTGTATTTTTTTTGTTTATTTTTTAAGGTTATATAATATTTGTTCATTTAATAATATTAATTTAACTAGGTTTATTTAAATAATTAAATAATACTTAGAGAAAAAAAAAATTCAATTTAAAATACGTTTCCGCACTAAGATGGCGACTTAAAGGTTGGTACACTAGAATGCTAGTGTTACTAAAAAAATTTCTATATATATATATATATATATGTATATATTTTTACTAAAATTATTTTAATTTTATTTATTAATTGTTAATCCTTTAAATATAGGCAACTTTTTATTTGCAGTACTTATTTATTAAAGTTTAATAAGTATTATTTATTCCAAAACAAGGATTTATTGGAATAATATAATTTTATTTAATTTTAGGAAATAGATAATGAATTTTAATAATATAACCAACTATGTTTAAAGATTTTAGTATTAATTATAACTATCAGTGATATTGGTATATAATTCCGGTTCGCAAAAATTGGGTTTCGGATGTAATTTAAGTAAATTTGACGCAAGAAATGACGGGAAAAGAGTAAGCCAATCACAGATCGGATTGTCTGTCTCTCTCACTCCAACTACCTGGTTCAAATCTGTGCATGGGTCAAATCAGGTGTTTATGAACTGTCAAGTTTTATGTTAGGTAAGTAATTTAGTAATTTCCTTACTTAACTGGTATATATATATATAAATAAATAAAAGGAGAAGGAGAAAAAAAAATTATTCTAATATTAACTAGATTGTTATTATTTTATTATAGTAATATCAAATTAGGTCTAGTAGTTTCCTTTTTAGATTCAATCTTTTTTTTTTTTTTTATATTTATTATCAATTAATATTTTATTAATTCTTTATTATATCTAATTTTTATGATTATGTATTGGTAGTATTTTCCAAATTTATTTTACTTATTATGGTTAATTTTATTAATTCTGTACTAATTTGTATTTTGATTAATTTTATTGAATTGAATTTAGTTTCTTATTATCAATTTTAAATAGCATAAATTCAATTATATTTATTTCAATGTTCTCATGAATTATTATTGTAGTTTATTTCTTTTTATCTTAATTATTGATTTTGACTTAATTTTTTGTTATTTGCTATTTTCTTATTGTTTTCCGAAATTAGTTTTTAGTTCAAAAATTCAATGGTTATTAAATCGGTTTCAACCAGACGTATTTCTAACAGTTCTATTTATTTAAGGATTACTCAAATTTCCAGATTATTACATCACCTGTGAATAAGTGTTTTGTTCATTAAAGGATCCTACACAAATTTCGTGCTTAAATAGAGCGTAAATCTTTTGTCAGGTTTACCCCGTCTTTTGCGCAGCCAGTTATTACCTGTCAATCAACCGAGCGGGTTGTTGACACAAGGTGAAAATTTCAGTGTTTGAGATGTCAAACAATCCTTTTGAAATTGAAAACTGGAATCTTTGATATTTGAATAGCAATGATTTAGGTAATTGTTATCTTTATTCTTCAAGCTATAAGGTAAGTTTTGATTTTATTATTTTATCTTTATTTGGTTTCTATTTTCAAAATTTATCTTGTTAATTTGTCCTCTTGTGTTTTACTTCCCAATTTCAATTATTTTGTTAGGAAAATAGCAAAATTACCTGCGTATTCTTTTATTTATTTTAACTATTACTTAACTTTAAATGTTTATTACCTCGTTTATTTATCTTCGAGTTTCTTTATTTTTATTTATTTGCTTAAAAGTATTGTTTTGTTTTTGTCCGTATTTTTATACGTATTCAACATTCATTTAATTTACTCGTACTTAAAAAAAAAATTTACCTTAACTCCTCCTTATTTTTGCATTCGTTTTTGTTTTAATATTTCATTAATTTTTTCGTTTCTTTATTCATTCCATTTATTAAAAATTTCGAAATTAAATAATAATATCTTGTTTACCGCTGAATATTTTAGTAATTCGCTAACTAATATTTTTTTAATTAATAAGAGAATTTTACTTTTAATAATATTTGTTTTCAGATGTTGGGTTAAACTAGAAAAAATCAAGGACACGGAGCATTTAAGTTCTGGTACTAATGTCCTTTCAATCTATTGAGATCCAGCAGTTGTATTACTTATACACACCCTCTTTGATGCTTACCAGTACCTACTTCGAGTGGCGACGATGAATACACGGATGCCTCCCGGTGATTTTCTCAAAACTTGTAAGTACCTTACTTTTATTTATGCTCTAAATCTTTAAGCAAACCAAAATTTTGTCTTGAAAAAAAAATTCAAACCAGAATTTCAGGTCTTCCTCAAAGCTTCCAATTCGTGTTCAACTTTAACTAATTTATTTTAAAATAATGAAAATTACTTTTTTTTTTATTGAAACAAATTCAGTAGCTTTTTAAAAAAAATTCTTCAAAATTTGAATTTAAAATTTGTAATTACTTGTTTTTAATTTTACCAAATCTCGTGTTAAATTTTTATCTTTTTATTAAACGATTTTATACGTTTTTCTTTTCTTAAGAATTTAATTTTTTTATAAAAATGGTTTGATATAATTTCTTTCAAATTAGTTAATTCTCAAAATGTGTTGATATATATATATATTTTTTTTTTTTTAATCAAAGTAATTTATTTTGTTTTTATCAAAACTTGTCAAAATTTCCTTTTCTAATAATTTTCTAAACTTACTATATATTTTTCTTGTTCCAAACTTGTATATAATTTTTCTTAAAAATACCCAAATTTGTTTAATTTCTATTATCTTCCAAAAGATTATTCTTCAATACCAAAAATAAATGTAAATTTTTTTCAACCGTGAGTAAATTTTCTTTTAATAATAATTTTTATCAAAATTAGTCAATTCTTTTTTTTTTCTTCCAAAATTTGTATTTTACTTTTAAACGAGTCAATTCCAAAATTTGTTAAACATATAATTTGTTTTCAAAATAGCTTAATATTCTTTTCCTTTTCAGAATTAATAGAATTTAGTTCTTTCAAAATGAGTCAAATAGTAATAATATTTTTATTCAGTATGAAAACTTGATGTTTCCTTTTTTTTCAAGCCTTTCTTTTAATATTCTTTGTAAACCGATTAAAATCAACTTTTAGTCTTTCCAAAATTTGTAAAAAAAAATTCTTTTCAAAATGTCAAATACCCTTTTCCCAAAATTCGTATTATTTCCAACAACAAATCAATTTCAATTTTCTTAAAAATGAGTCAAATAATATTTTTATTTAATGTACAAACTTGTTATTTTCTTGTAGTTTTAAACTTGTTGGAATTCTTTTTAAACCGAATAAAATTATTTTCTTTCCAAAATTCGTAAAATTTTCAAAAATGAGTCAATTTTCTCAAAACTAACAATTCCAAAATTAGTATTTTATTTTCAACTTTTTATAAAGTGAGTTGAATATTATAAAATTATATTTTGTTTGAAATCTTTATTTTTCTTAGTTTCAAACTTATTTGTTTTTTTTTTCTTTTTATAAATCGCGTAAAATTCTCTTTCTTTCCCAAAATTAGTATTTTATAAAATGTAAAAACTTTGTTTGCTTCCCAAAATTCGTAAAATCTTCTAAAATTTAATATATTTATATTTTTTTCAGATAAAGAAGAAATGAAGATAGGAATCTTCTCAATATCTGGAAAATTCTTTAAATTTCAACCTTTTCAACTTGGAACACCGTGGAATTTTTCAAAACTAGATATTTTGAACTTTTCTAAATACCAGAAAAGATAAATTTTCTAACTAAACAGAAAGATAGAAAAAAGTAGAATAGAAAAGAACACAATAATAGAAAAACAAGAAAAATGCACAAAAAAAAATATATAATTCCCCCCACGAGGCACCAAAAATTTAATAATAATATGTCACGTCAGAAAATGACATGAATACCACTATTTAGATTTTAATATTTTTTTATTCAATAGCTCGGGAAATCGTATATTTTCAATGCAAGTTTTCTAGCCTTTCCAATATTATGTAAGAATTTATATTGTATTATTTAATATTCCTAACAAGGAGGGAAACTATAGCACGAAAAAATAATTTTGGAGTATCGCCCTTTAAATAGGGGTACCCTTCAAAAGGAATAGTACGGATAAAAAAAAAAATTTAAGGACCAATCCTAGCCCCAGTAACTAAACGGGCCCGGGATTGGGATTCTACCCTGAAAAAGTGAATAAAAATTAAGGAAAGGAAAGTTAGAGTGAAAAATGAAAGTAGAGAATAGTTAAAATTTAAAATTTTGTGTATTTATTCAACTTACTTTTAGTTGGTTTAATTGAAGAAAAACTGAGAACTCAGGAACTCGAGAGTGGCACGACACGCTGGTTGGTGATTGGCACGGAGCTGGAACTTGTAGTGGCCCAGTACTCGACTTGAAGAAACAGCACGGGACAGAGCAGGATCAGGATAGTCAATCAGCAAATGTTACGGGGCAGAATAGGAGCAAACTCTTCGAGTAGAACTCACAAGTAGCAGTTGCACAGCCACTTGTCAAATAACAAAATGTCCAAATTTCGTAAGAGTCACCAAAAGTTAGAACACAAAACTGATTTGAAATTAATTGCACAAAGTTGTTAAATTTGTAAAAATTGTAATTTCGAAACTGATTTGTCAGAAACTTGAAAAGTTTAATAGAACCAAACTTAGTAGCACTGTATGAATCCAAAATTAGTAAAATTGAGTGTGAACCGAAAATTTCGTGAACTTTGAAAAATTGTGTATTAACAACAACGAAAACCAAAATTAGTAACTTGCGAAAAAGAACTTAAGAATTTGTGTGATGAAACAAACTAGATAAAGCCAAAATTTGGAAAATGGTGTGTAAAATTCCAGAACTTAGAGAATTGTGTCAACACGAAACCAGACCAAAATTTGTTAATTGTGAAAAACGAACTGAAGAATTCAAGACTTAGGAAAAATTGTTTCTAAAATACAGGGTGCATCGATATTTATGTGTTTTCTCCCAGATTCGAGAAATAGGGAAGAAGGGGCTGAAATTTGGAAAACGCCAATAGAAAAGGGCCCAAATGCCAAATCTTGCGTAGGCGTAGATCTTGGGGATGGTGAAAGAGCGGAGAATGAGAGAGAACCAATGACAGTGGCGGGAAGTGGGACCTACTGCTGTGTGGGAGGGATGAGTCCCGTCTATGATGGCGAAAATCTATGTAGCGAGTCAGGAAATACTCCATTTTCCAAACTCTGATTAGGTCCTGGAAAAGTCTCTTGCTGATGGGTGGGTGGAGAAAAATACGCCCAAGTTGAGGATGTTCCGATGAGTGCTGCCCTCTATACTACTCTCGAGTTTTCCTGTTACAATTCTCAACATAAAATTCGTAGTTTTTAATTTTACATAGAAATTCAATATTATGAACAATGGTTGTGAAAAATGATGTTAAAAACAACAATAATAAGAATAATAATAATTAAATTAGGTTACAATTTATTAAATTTTTAGTAATTATGATATTTGCAATTAATTATACTAAAATGAAGTTGCATATTAACTAAATTTTGGTTGTTCTTATTTGTTTAACCAAATTTGAAGCTTCAACACTTTTTGAGGTTAGGTTTATTCTAAAGTTATAAAACGTTATTGAAAATTGTAATTTTACTTAAGGTAATCAAGTTTAAGATTATTCCTAATTAATTTGCGTAATTCCTTTTAGTAATTTTGTAAATTCTATAACATAACCTCAAATTCGAACGTTTAATTGGAATTAATGAACATTTGTGATTTAAACAAACTAAATTCTGAACTAAATTAATGTCAATACCATTTATTACTTATTTAAATGGTTAATTATTTTTACAAATGAATTCTGAGAATTTATAGGTTATGTTTGAATTTATTTACTGTTTTTATTAAGTAAACTTGTTAATGCTTCTGAATTCGACTTTAATTTAATATTATTTGACAAACTATTATTCATACGTAATTTCTATAATTTATTATTATATTATTTAAAATTATTGAAAATACATAACCTCAATTTACAGATTTCACTTATAAATATGTAGCAATTACGGTTTATACTGTTTAAACCTTAAAATTTGTTTAACATTTCTATTTTTATTGTTTATTCTAATGATTAATTACATATTCAAGTAAATCTTGACAATTTATAGGTTATGTTATCATTATTTATTATTTTCGTTACATGATTCATTCATTGTTTTAGATTTGATTAAAATTTAGTATTAACGGTAATTTAATATTCATGAACCGTTTGCATATTCCATTTATTTTATAGTTTCACTTATTTTGACACATAACCTTAAAATTTGAAGTTTTAATTGAATATTAATTATCTTTCAATTGATTAAATTCTATTTTGATTATTAACAAGTGACGAATAGTTCAAATTCCTACCTAACTTTAATTTTGATTATTTGTAGGTTATGTTCGTATTGAAAATATAGTCTTATTATAATTCTTAACAATATATATATTTTAACATTATTCTTTTCTAATTATTGAAAATCGTATTAAAATAGAAAAATAGGCATAATTTTAGTATTCCTAAAATATTCAGCTGACCTTATTTATTGATAAACTATTATTTAAAAGTATCTGGGAATTTGTAAAAATATCAAGTCCAGATACCCTTCAAAAGAATGGTTTCTAGAAAACGGATATCATTCATTGCTTCCAAATGTTCATTTTCAACGACCAAATGTTGTTGTTTAAACTTAGATAACCTAGAAGAGAATATTACACTTGGAACGCATAACTATTATTTCACGTGATCCGAGTTTCCTTTAATAGTGGAGACCTTTGCTTTTCCCGAGGTCTGTTAGCCATTAAATTGGTTTGCAAGGCTGACCGGCGGATGCAACTTTAGTTTAGTTTAGATATTTTTTTGTTTAGGGCGCAAGGGACTGTTTAGCATTTTATTAGAGGCTGGGTCTGAGCTTCCTTTCCGAATAAAGGGAGTAGAATCTCTTTCCCAGACTCTAGAAAAGTATGCACATGTTACTCCTTCCTTGGGAGGTCGAAATTATCAATGTTTACAAGTTTTTAAGCTAATGTGATTTTCAAGGATTTCTTGAGATCGAGTCCCCTTTTTCGTGAGATTCTATATTCTAGCTGGTTTCAAGATTTCCTTGTTTTTTCAGGTTTCACGAACTTTTAGATTTACGTGATTTTCAAAGGTTTAATTTTTGAGTAAATTTATTTTAATTTCATTTAGTTGATAAAAAAATGTAAAAATGTAAATAAGAAAAAGACATGCGAATAATTAGCATGAAGTTACACAAATCTCGTTACGAAATCGATTTTTGGACTTTTTTTCAAAAGCCCGAATTTAAATCATCTTTCCCGGGAACGCGAAAACGAAAATGAGTCGTTATTCTTTGGACTCATTTTATAAGCCCACTAATTCATAAGCTCTAAGCCGGGACTAAAAAATATTTCTTTTTTTTAATTGTATATTGTGACCACCCTGGCCGCGAGATTCTAATTTAATTGGTAAAATTTAGCTAATTGAAATTCTGTAAAGAGAGGAAGAGTGTACACCTAAGGAAGAGTGTACCGTGGTATTATATGCGAACTGCACTTCCTCCAGAAGGGAGTCCCACTCACGCTGATCTGCACCTAGTAAACTAGCGATCATCGTTTTTAAATTTCGATTTACGCGTTCTACAGGATTGGATTGGGGGTGGTATACCGGTGTCGTTCGTTGTTCAGAGCCGATTTCTGTCAGAAATTTAGTGATAGTACGGTTCACGAATTCCGTGCCGTTGTCAGTTAAGAAAATCTTAGGCGTTCTCCATCGATTCACGAGTGTATTGAGAGACTTAAAAATTTTTGAACTGTCTGCCTTAGAGAGCGCGAAGCATTCGATATACCGGGTATACGTGTCCTCACAGACTAAAACGTAACGTTTGACCGTTTTTGATCGTGGAAGGGGACCCATAATATCGAGGGATACTGTTTCCCATGGTTCTCTCATTTTTCGCGGATACATTAAACCTTGCGGGGGAGAGTTATCTGGTTTGCATCTCAGACACGTCTCGCAATCGTTAACGTACCGCCTAACATCCTCGCGCATTCCGGGCCAATAATATAAGTCAAGGATTGCGAGGTAAGTTTTGTTAATACCTTGGTGCGCGAGCTGTGAGGAGTTATGATACTTCGTTATCATAGGAAGTATTTCGTCTTCTCGTAGGACTTTCTTCCAGGCGTTGTTATCGCCAAAACTTTCTTTTATTTGATTGGGCTTGTAATAATATAATTCATTATTACGATCTAACCTATAACGCTCGTGAGCTGTCGGGTTTTCGATAACTTTTTGCACCATGGTTTCGTACCACGATTGGTTACGAACGAGGTTAAGATTCTCGAGAGGCGCGTCCTGAGGAGCGTTCTCGTACAGGCGTGACAAAGTATCAGGTGCTTCGTTAGAAGTGCCTTTACGATGCACAATAGTGGCTTTATTAGCAGATAGCTCTAAGGCCCATCTCGCAAGCCTTCCTCTAGGGTCTTTAACCTCTTTTAGCCAAATTAAACTTGAATGGTCAGTGATAACCGTGAATTCGGTGGCTTCTAGGTAGCAACGAAGTTTCTTAATTGCAAAGATCACAGCCAACCATTCCTTCTCGGTGGTCGTGTAATATAACTCGGCACCTCTCAATGGTCTGCTTAGGCATGTGATAAGATGCTCACGTTTTTCGGTGTCGCTTGCGTCTGTATAAAGAAGGAACGGGAAGTCAGTTCGGGGCGCAACTAGGGTGAGAGCACTCTTCAGCAACTCTTTTACCTCCTTGTACGCAGTCTCGTATTCATCGGTCCATTCCCACGGTACTTTAGGACTCGCTAGTTTATTTAGCGGACCTTGCACGCGCGCAATGTTGCGCAAGTGTCTGTGGTACCAATTGACGGAACCGTTGAATTGGCGCAACTCTTTACGGTTGCGTGGACTAGGACGTCCAAGGATCGGTTCTACGCGCTTAGGATTTGGTTTGAGGCCATCTTTATCTAGGAGGAATCCTAAATATTCGACAGAGGTTTTCGCAAAGTGCGATTTATCTCTGTTGATTGATAAGCCTGCCTCTTGCAAGATTGTGAACACAGTGTCTAACAGGAAGATGTGCTCTTCAAACGTCCTAGAAATGATTATCCAATCATCTAGATACGCGTGAACTTGGTCGATGTATCGTTCGGGTTAATCGGTCGGTCAAAGCTTGAAAGGTGGCCGGCGCGTTCGTAAGGCCGAAAGGCATTCGGAGCCATTCGAATTGACCACGACCGGGGATCACGAAGGCAGTGCACTCACGTGACTTTGGGTCGATCGGTATGTGGTGAAACGCGTCGGTTAGATCGATCGTGCTTATGACATTGGCCTCAGATAAGGCATCTGGAATACTATCCATGCGTGACAATGGATAGGCCGATTTTTTTGTAATTGAATTTAATTTCCTATAATCTATACAAACTCTCGGTCTGCCATCTTTTCTATACGTCAAGACTACGGGATTTGCGTAACGACCATTGCTTTTAATAATAAAGCCTTTCTCTAAATATTTGTCGACCTGCTCGTTAATAATCTTATTTGCTTCCGCACTTCGGCGGTACGGTTTTAACTTAAACGGATTTGGGTCAGTCAACTCGATGACATGTGTTGTCAAATCGGTGACTCCGGTTCCCGTGCTAGAATTCAATAATTTGTTAACGATGAATTCATCTAGAATTTTCCGCTGGTCTGGCGTTAGCTCTATTAACTGCATTGAGTTCGTTGAGTAGCGCGTAATAATTGCGCAACTCAATGGGAGCTGAACGCTAGAGTCCTTTATGAACCAATAACCCTTTATAGCGTCTATAACGACTTCCCAAAGGGTTATAAAGTCCATGCCCAATATTATGGGCGTGGTTAGTCCGTCTAGGACTGCAAACCATAATTCACCGTAGCAATCGGTTACTTGAGTATCAAATTTTACGGAATAACGAGGTGCGGCTACGTGATTGCGTTGAGCGAGTTGTACGCCGGCGCGTGTGGTTGAATCTTTAATTGGTTCACCGTTTTTAAATTCTTTTATTTGGTCGAATAATTCTCCTGATATGAAAGTACGATCACTTCCAGTATCGAGGAGTCCCGTGATTTGTCTATTACTGATTTTAATTTGAGTGGTAATCGTGATCCGTTTGTTTGGCGGTAAGGGCGGTGCGCGCCCTTTTTGTACCATGCCTGTTGGCTTTTTAACTACTGCTGAATAGCAGTGGGTTGTATTTGCCGCAGGCAACGACGTGATGGAAGAGATACCTAACCTTACCGAGTCAAAAGATTCGGTGGGGGGAAACTCCTCCTCAGAGTCGGAGTACTCCGTCTCGGATTCAGAGTAGTGCACGTCGTCATAATCGCTATCAGAATCACTGGTGTAGCTCCTACTTGCATGCGCTTTATTTAGCGTTGATGCGATTTGAGGAACACACGTTGAATCTGGCGCGTTATGGCTGCAACTAGGAATTTCCCGATTGTCAAAATAATTATTTTTACTCACATCGGAAATTTTATTTAAATCAAAGGTATTATCTACGTTCTCGTTATGGTTAAAATTTTTGTCCGGATTAAATTGAATCTCGCCAGGGAGATCTAATCTCTCCTGCCGTCCCTATTGTTTTTGGCGGAAACGAATGAGGCGCATTTTGACCAAAAGTATTTGGATAATCACGCTCGTAATTTCCGTGCCATGACTGCGTGGGTTGCATTGAAGATGCGTGCGTTGCTGAGGGGGGCCGCCGCGCATGTGCATTGCACTGACATCCTGGTTGACAGTGTTGAGAATAATTAGGGGTTTGTTGGTAGTAATCGTAGTTATAATTGTAACCACCATTATTACCGCCCCAATTGTTCCTGTTGCCACGACCACGATTGTTATACCGATTATTATAATGATTGTTATAACCTCCTCTATTGCCGTTGCCACGGCCGCTGTTCCGTTGTTGATTATTGCCGGGATCACGATTATTTCGCGTGGCCGATCTACGTCTTTCTCCCCCCTTCTGCGACGAAGCGGAGCAAGAGGAGCGCAAAGATCTAGAAGTTGAACGGTGGCGCGACCCACGGTTAGTTGGAGGAGTGGGGGGCTGCTGGGCAGCAACCTTAACGTCATCGCGTTTTTCGTGTTTCGGTTTTTCACCGTGTAGCTTTTGCTGTAAGCTATCTATTTGCCGTTTATAAATCTCGATGTTGTTTAAATCGGTTTCCGGTGTTTGTTTAATTTGTTTTTTAACGTTTTTAACCTGTTTATTTTTATTTTCCGGTTCAGCTTCCGTTTGCAGATCGGATTGTGGTTTATCATCAGTTTGCGTCGAAGGTGTTTCGATCGCGTACAACTGATTTTTACCACGCGCAGAACGGTTTTTCTTTGAATCCTGTTCGCGCAATTTATCCGTTAATTGCATTGTTGCAATTTTTTCTGCATATTTTCCGATTTTTTCGATTAATCCGTCATACGTTGAGAAGCTGTCACGGTCGAATTGTAAAATTAATTCGGAGTGAAGTGCCGAATAAATTTTATCAAGTTGATTCTTTTCCGGAATTTTTTGTTGTAATTTATTAAAAAGCGCGCCGAGTCTTATAACAAATTCGATACCGGTCTCGTTTTCAAGTTGGACTGCGCGCTGAATTTTATTTGTGATCTGTTGATCATCATCTGTATCTCCAAAAGTTTTTCGAAATTTGGCCGAAAATTCGGTCCATGTATTCCATTGCTCGAAATGTGGTGAACCACATGTACGCAGAAGCAGAAAAAACTTGGGACATTGTTGGTAGCGCGTCGTCCAGATTTATGGCGGAAGCGTTAAACTTGCGCTCGAATTCGTTTAAAAATTTGTCGGCGTCTAGTTTTCCTGGAAATTTTAGTTCCCAGGATTTTACAATTTTATGTAAATTTGGAATTTGACTTTGGAGTGCCGGTTGAGGTGGTGGGATTAAATTCGGCGGAGCTACTCGCGTGTGCATTACCCGTTCACTTATTGTGGACGGTGTGCGCGTGCGATAAGTGGGGTAATTGTCAAATTGTAAGGTGCGGTTCGGGAATGGTGCCCGTACCGAAGGTGTCGTAAAAGGGTCAAGAGTGGGGAGAGCATACGTTGTTGCTGGTCCCGCGCTGACAGTTGTACGTGTTTCAGTACCCGCCGTGGTTACCGTAGTGGTGGTAAGTGTGGGGGGTAAGGAAGTGGTGGGGGCACGTAACCTGTGCTGGCACCGTATCCCGGATCGATCGATTCCCACCGACAATCATGCCATGGTGATGGTTGATTTCTCGTTTGTAATGCTGAGACTTGGCGCGTCAATAATTGGATTGAATTATTTGTTTCTAACCGGAGATTGTCTAGAGCTTGGTTAGTTACGTTCCTGAAAAGTTCGAATTTTTTATTGTTTTCTAACCTTGACGCGCTAATTTCACGTCGTGTTTCTAATTGAAAATTTTTATTTTCTTAACGCGTTTGGTCAAGATGCTTCGTTAATAATTGTTCAATTTGTATTTTAAATTTATTATTTTCTGCCGTTTGTTGCGCTTGGATTCCCGTTAAAATGTTATTAAATTGTTGTGATGAAAGTGGAGTTTTAATTATTTTGGGATTTTTACCACAGCGCGTTTGAATTAAAATTTTTGGGATTTTTCCCGTTCGTGTTTTAGGTGGCGATCGTCGGGGGCGTTTGGCGTCTCGATTGGGACGCTCTTGGACGTGACCAGAGGCAGTATCACGATTCGCCAAATCGTGGCTGTCATCGAGAACTTGTTCTTGATTTTGTCCAGGTATTTTACCTGGGGGTGGTGAACGGGTTAAGTTGCGCGTGGGTTTAAATCCAGCTGTATGAGATCTCGTTTGCGCGTGATTTCTGTTTTTGTTTTTGTTGCCGGTCATTTTCAAAAAAAAATTTTTTTGAAAGGAAAAAGTGAAAATTTTTTAAATAATTTAAATTATTTAACAGATTTTTCAAGAGAAATTAATTTATTTATTTTTAATCTAAAAGGAAAGACTAATTGTTTAATTCTATTCATTTTTCAAATTTAATTTTAATTATAATAATTTTTTTTTCACTGATAAGAAGCAAAAATTTTTTTTTTAATTATAGTTCATTTTAATTTTATAAATTGAACTTATTTTATTTCGACGTCGGCTAGAAAGAAAGAGACACAAAAACAGCTGTAAACACGGTCGTGTATACGTTTGCACATCGAAAGCGCGAGATCTGGTACCATGTACCTTGTGGCAAAAATTTACCACGAAACAACTGTAAAAAAAAAAATTTTTAAATTTGTCGCACATGGTATTTTAATTTCCAAGAAAGAAAAAAAAATTAAATCTGCAAATAATGACAAAAAGAAGAAAGAGAAATCATTTTGTTATTAAAAAACCACAATTTAATCATTAAATTTTCAAACAGTAATTTTATTAATTTAATGTTTGCTAATAAATAATAAGAGCAATTTTAGTTGCCAAATCAATTAATGCATTTCAAAATTTAGTGCTTTTTCAAATTTAATACTTTTATTGAAATGAAATTATTTTGTATTCGAATTTTATTTTCTCGAAGAAAGAGATTTAAAATATAATTTTATTTTTATTTGGACTGGGCCGGCAAGAAACGGAGATAAGCAGTGTTTGTAAACACAGCTGACCTTTTACGCGTGGTTCGAATGGAGATTCCAAATTTTATTTGTGGCAAAATGTGGCCACTAAAATATTATTTGCGCGTAAAATTCTCTGGAATATTCATTATTGGCTACTTGCATTTATTTTAATTATAATAAAATAGTAAACAAAAGAAATTTTCGTGCGCAGAATTACAAAGTAGAGAGTTTATACAAACAAAAGAAAAATGTTATTATTAGTTTCTACATTTCAGAAAAAAAGAAAGCATTAATTCGTAGAATAAATAGCGAAGCAAGGTAAAAATCGAAAATAAAGTTTAATTTACAAAAGAAGAATTTTATTTTTCTATTATTTTCGTTCCAAAATAGTGAGAGGATGCGAGCGAAGCGATTTTAAGCATAAGCTATTGGCTGAAAGTCGATCTCAAAAATTAAGTAATTTGCGCGTCATAAAGGGAAATTTTCAAAAGAATAATTTTCGAAATGCGCGAAATGCCATTTTCGGCTCAAAAGCACTAAACAGAAAGTGATTTTCTGACTAGGAAAAAATCACGTGGCGACGCCATTTTGGTTTGCCGGTAGTGAAATTTTCCGTTCAGAAAATCACGAAAAAATCAAAAGTTTTTAATTAAAAACTAAAAACACGTTGGGGCCATAAATTGTGACCACCCTGGCCGCGAGATTCTAATTTAATTGATAAAATTTAGCTAATTGAAATTCTGTAAAGAAAGGACACGGGTTCGACTCGCGCGAGGAACACAAATCGTGAAACCGACTCTCAGCACGTGGAAAATGAAGCGATAGCGACTGCAACCATCAGTCCAAAAGGCCAAATAACGAGGAAAAATGGAGCCAAGACAAAAGAGCGACTTACCGATTTAGGTGAAATACTGGAATATTAACAATCACAAGCTCTGGCGACTGGAATTTGCGTGGTTTATCCACCGCCTTCTGGTGGGAACACCTGGTTTATGATAATGTTAGGTTCAAGTAGAACGTCAATAATAACAATCGGTAGCACTTATAATTGAACAATATATTTATCAAACGAGATAGGCAATTCAAAATACTTATAAAAGTTCACAAACAATTTGCGCGGTGGATCGCTGTATATCGCACGCTCGCTGGCATCAATCTGATGCGACCGGCAGCGGGTGTTACGTCGTCTGCTAAGTCAGACGCACGCGCCACCTAGCGGTAATAATCAGGCGCGGTAAATTCGATTTGAATTTAAATAGTAAAGTGCTTATCGGAAGAGCGAAATAGGAGGGGGACGGCGATTATAACCCTTAAAACGATAAGGATCGTTACAATATTGTATTTGAAAGTATTTTTGGAATCGAATTTTGTTGTATTATTTTGCTTTTGGAGGTATGAGATATTTTGTAAGAAGCATAGTGATTCGCACTTCTTATAGAATAAATACTGTAAAAATTAAATAAATTAAATAAGCTGGTCAGTTGACTTCCTTGGTTTTGGAAGTCCAATCAATCAGACACCATCTTCTTGTGGGACGAAACGAGGGACGCAGTGATAGGCAAGGAGGTACCGCCCTCTATCAAGGCGGGCCCGAAAAGGAATTGGCGGGCTGCGCAGGCTTACGCGCAGCACGCTAGACTGGCGTCCCAGCTATACGAGGTTGGCCGACATGCGAGTTATGTTGCACGTCACGAGGTCCCGATCACATTAAGTTTCGTGTCAATTTTCTGCGGATTTACGACCAATGCCCAAAATCCAACAGGGATATGGAATATCGCCACATCCTGCAGGAGCTCCAAGGTTTGTGAGCGTGTTTTTCTTGTTTTCTGTGGATGCAGAGAGTGTACCCACGCCGGCAATCAGCTGACCAGTTGAGTGTTTCACCTAAAACTGTTAGTGCGGATCCTCACTAACGCGTGCTTCGAATTTGTGTTTCCTTGAATAAATAAGGTATTAAATAATGTGCTGTGTTTCCCTGAAAAAAGTGTTTTTTCCTGTGTCGTTCTCTCTCGCGAATGGTGCCTACGACCGCTGACGTTGGTCCGGAAAACAATTTAAATGAACTAAAAATGTAGAGAAAATCTGTTTACATAGATTCATTGTATACATAAAAACAAAACATAATCATTTGAACTTACATCTTGATTAGATCATTTACACTTTTTAGAGCATTTTAAAAATTTTAATGTACAAAAAACTTGAAATCTTATGCAAAAGTGTGTATAAGGGTGGTCCATAAAATGATTATTTTGGAACCTAATTCATTCCATTACCCCATTCTATGGTTTGCCGTATCTTATAACATTCTCGTGAATGTAGATTGGTTTTAAGAGTATTTTCTATTACCAAATATAAATTTTGAATGAAGTGGATAATTTGATTAAATGGATAGTTACAAACTGGCTGTTACTGGAACAATAGTATGAAAACTAATTTTTTCTAACCGCACTATTGGACGTGTGGTTTTATGCTGCATCTCATGTCATTGTCGTGAATGTACAGTGCTTTTAAAAATATTTTCGTCAGCAAAATACAAAATTTAGATTAAATTAATGAAGTTGATGATTTGACTAAATGGAAATTGCGAAAGTAGTTGTTATTCGAGTAATAATATATGAAAATTCACTTTGTCTGTCCGCATTCTTAAGTTCTGTGATTTTAGATCAAAATTTATGTTATGCTTGTGAACGTAAAGTAATGTTAAGAGTATTTTCTATTGCTAAAAATCAATTTTGATTGAATTTGATGGTTTGACCAAATGAGAATTGCTAAACTGTCTGTTATGGAAGTAATATTATGAAAATTCAGATTGTCTGTCTGAACTGTTTATCCTGAAAGTTCATTATTTCCGAAGACAAATGAAATGCTGAACGAAGAAAAAGGCGCTGTGATTAAAGGATGCATGTAAACCAGTTATTTGTTAATACCTATATGCAAAAATAATAATATTATAGAACAATTATTATAAATAGTGTCACTTAGGGTAATTCCGAACAGAAATCTTAATTTTCACGAATAGTGTAGGTTTTTTTTAAGGCAATGCTGTCGGTTCTCTTTTGAATTAACTTGTTACTATACTTTTCTAGAATAATTGCATGGGATAATAAAATTTGCAGTTAGACCTTGAATCGCATAAAACTACTGTTGGCCATTACGCCGACGATTTTGTAAAAATTGAAAAATTTAGGAGTATAATTGCAAACAGAATTTTTTTGAAGAAAAGTCTAGGGAATAAGTTTTTTGAAGTATACTACTGTATTAAGGGATAAAATAGCTTGAAAAAAATTCGTAGAAGGTATATGATATTTCAATCAGTTAAATGATAATGTATCATATAAGTTCAAAAATCAATCGTACCGTAAGTAGCAATATAAAAAATTAAATAACTTGAACAAATTTTAAGGTATTTACTAAGGTAAATCCTCTAAAATAAAAAAAGGTTTCTGGGGTGGCTGAAAATTAATTCAAAACTAGACTTTTAAAATTGAAAACAGCGAACAATTCTAAAAAAATTGTAAAACTTTATCTAATTTGCTTTAATTTTGGCACCCAAAGGTTTATCTTATACGAATTTGAACTCTCTCTCCTGTTCTCTCTTACTTAATTAATAACATTTTTTTAAAGCGTATTTACCTGTAGCGCGTTTTGTAGGTATCCTTTACGTATTTGTAGTAAGAACTATCAACTTTGCACTGTAAAATATTATATTATGCCTAAATATTAGGGGAAGAGGTTCGGTTGTGGCCACCCCTGCGAAACTTTTGACATAAAGAGATTTGTCAAATGTGACAAATGTCAAGTGTGCTTTATGGCCACACGTAGTTTTTTGGATGAATCACAGTGGTCGGAGAAACCCTTTTTACCCTAAAAATTAGAAAAACTGCTACGATTGTAACGAAATTTTAGAATATTCGTATTTTTTCCATGCTAAATAAGAATATGATATAAAACTTAAACCTTGACAGTTGACAGCTATTAAACTGACTGTCAACTTCACCAAAAATGTAAAAATCTGCATAAAAATTATATTTAGTGGTTTTGAGACTCGCTGATCACGAATTTGGTTATTTAATGATATTTATGTAGTTTTTGCGATAAATTACCACTTTTTTAAGTTTTTAAGAAAACTTTTTTATTCGACAGAATCAATTTAGTTTCCTCGACAGTAGTTAACTAAGGTTTAATACAATACTCTAGCTTTCCATACATATTAAAAATTGCAAGTTGATGAAAATTAAAAAAAATTGATGTTGCAAACGATTATTTAATTTGGGTTAATTTGCACATCAAATTGAATAATCGTTTTCAACGTCTATTTTTTAATTATCATCAAATTGCAATTTTTAAGGGCTCATTTTGTAAAAAAATACAAGTGTCCACACTTTCACTGAAAAAAATTTCATTAACTTATGTGTCTTCTACATCAAAAATCAAAATTATTCATTTGGACTAACTTATGTTCCGATTGTTTGTCTGATTCCTCCTTAATGTCGGCATCGCATTTATTGGACACAAGTTATGAGGCAAAAAAAGGTGTCCACAACCGAACCTGTTGCCCTGTACTTAAACTCGAGAAAACTATAATAAACTTTTTTTTTGTAATTTTACACTGCAAGAATAGTATAGTAGTAAAAAAGATGCAAGTTTTTCCAGCTATTATTAAAAAAAATTTCTTTTAAAATTCTGTTCGTAATTGCCCCAGACTTGTTGAATTCTCGGGGTAATGGTGAACAGATTATTATTTTCATATCGATTATGAATTATCTTCCTAGGTAGTACGATTAGCAGAACTATCGATATCCCGAAATTTCATTTTCCCAAAAACGCCAAGGGGGTTGACCCGTGTGATGGGTTTAAAAAATCGAAAACATGTTTTTTATAAATTTCATCTATAACTCATGTAGAATATGTGGTTAGAACAATTTTTTGATATTTGATGTCGTTAGAAAGTTATATTATATCTGGGTGATTCTTCTAAAAGTGCCTCTTCTAACCGGTTTTATGTTTTTCATTAATACTGCAATATCTACTCAATGTTACTTATTGTCACCTTTCAAAGTAAAAATTGAATCTCTTCTTAGAATTATTAAAAATCCATAAGACATTTTATTAAGCCGTATCTGCGTACGAGCTACATTGCATTCATCTCCGAAGCCTTTTTGGAGCCACTTCATCTCCGAAGCTTTTTTGACTTGAGATAGCTTCGATATCAATTCAAATGAATCAAAATGCTTAAGGCTTTCCTTAAAGGTCTCAGTAAAGGGTAAATGTTAACTGTAAAAATTGACAGCAATTAGTAATGAATAGACTGAACAAAATTAATCAAAATAAGAAAATATTAAAAAAAGTCACTTTCAGAAGAATTACTTATGTATACATATTAGGGTGGTCCAAAACAAAAGTTTTTTATTTTTTATACTCTCAAACCCTAGGATTGTTCTATATCGAAAAAAATACCTATATTTTTTCATTTTTTTATTTTTTAATATTTAGATGGGGCTCAAAGCGCTCAAAGTTTCCCATGCAAAATTTTTTTTTTAGAAGACTTTAAACAATAATGCTAAATTGTTTATTTAACCATGTTTTAATATTAACTATTTTTTATAGGGCCCCAAAAAACCCCATAAATTACAAAATTTTGAAAACATCGTAAAAAAATATTTTTAAATATTTTTATGAAAGTTTTTTTCTAGATTTGGAATAAATAACATGAATATTGATTTTTAATCATTGTTTCATGTAATTGCTAATTTCTTTAAACAAATTAGTATTATTTATTTACAACTTTCTTTCAAATTGAGATAGAGAGTTTCAACTTTTTCTTAATTTTGCAACTCTTTGAGGTCATTGTTGTCAAACACGAACAAAAAAGTTAAAATAATAATTTTAACAATTGTTTAAACAAATTATATTGTTTATTTTCAAGATTTGCACATATTGAGCTACTGAGTAGCAACTTTTTCTTAATTTTGCAAGTTTTCTAGATCAGTAAAGCCAAACACGAACAAAAAAGTTAAAATAATAATTTTAACAATTGTTTAAATAAATTATATTGGTTATTTTCAAGATTTGCACAAATTGAGCTACAAAGTTGCAATTTTTTCTTAATTTTGCAATTTTTCGAGGTGCGTAAAGCCATGTACTAACAACAAACTACAAACAATAATTTTTACAATTGTTTAAACAAATTATATTGTTTATTATCTACTTTTTATTGAATACAGGTACAGAAATGCAACTTTTTCTTAATTTTGCAACTTTTCGAGTTTAGTGAAGCCAAGTACTAACATCAAATTAAAAATAAAAATGTTTACAATTCACTGTTCGGAAGTTTTTTTCACCTCTAACGTTCACTGACCTAAAAACTGTGAGTTCTGCCCCGCTTAAGGCGAACGAAAACACGAGGTTTTCGTGCATGTGTGGTAGAAAATATTTTTAAATGATTTTATTTTTACATTATTTTGTAACATTTGAAGTGAGTTCTCACTTCACGGTGTTCCACAGCCAAAGTTTAAAAAGACGTTGGGGATTAATATTCGAAATTAAAAGACTTGCAGCCACTTAATGTAGACCATGTCAATAATTGAGTCTGTTGCGGTGCCCCTAATTAAAAATCGTGGAATCATCTAAAACCCATGGGGTTAAAAAAATTAGTTATTTGGAAGTATATCTCCCAACCAACCGTCACCTTTTATTAAAAAAATTTTGTTTTCATTTTTTTTAAGGTCGGAGGGGCAACATTGTATAAAAAATATATATAATGGCTAACATTGTTAGGGTTTAAAAAGAAGAATATGCTTCACAAACAATATGTTCACTAAAACTTAAAAACAGTGTATTAACACAAAAAACTAAACCAATTATTTCAAAATGTAAGAAAAATATACTTAAAGTAGAATACAAAATAAAAAATTAATCTTAAAAAACCAATAAAAAAAAACAAGCGTAGGTTTTTGTCGATTTAACACATGCGCAGCAGTTTTTTACTAACATTACACATGCGCAGTAGCTTTCTAAAAACGTTAGGTATGCGCAGTGGAAAAATCGTAACAAATAATGATAGCTTAACAATTTCAACATCAACTGACATAAAAAAACATGTTAGCAAAAAAGTTTAAACCAATGTTTAAAACATATAATTTTGAAGACTAAATTGAACGCAAAAAATTTCACAAGTGGAGAAAAACAAAATTTTAAATTTCGTTGGACTTAAAAAAAAAAAAAGTTAAATAAAGGTACCTTTGCTAATGTGCACTTACAATGCTACAGTGTTACGCATGCGCAATAATAAAACGGATTTCTACTGCGCGCTTATTAAAAAAAGTATACTACATGTGCTGAAAATATACTTATCTGGTAAAGTACAGCACTGCGCATGCGTAATTTTTTAATTTGGTCAGAGCACATGTGTGACTATCCCTGTGCATCATTGCGCATGTGTAACAGCAATACAAAACAACTGCGCCTGTGAAATGTTTGTTTTGTAGTGCGCACGTTTACACAGTTGTGGTGCACTACATCCCATGTGCAACAATATGTTGTGCATGAAAATATGTTCAGTTTAACACGCTTGACACGAATAGTGCCAGTGCTCATTGTTACAAACTGTAATAAAATGGTAAAATTAACATTTTTGTAAGTTGCCTATTGGAAAAAGTAGGTGAACTTTGAAGTGTGTACGACGATAAACAAAGTTTTCTCGGTATCGTATTAATATAATAGAAGATTACCATGTAAAATTTTATGAATTCTGGGAGAACTTTAAAACTCTTTATTCTCAATAAATAAGTAAAATTTTACAAAAATTTTTTAAACACTAATTGATTGGAAGATTTTCTGACAGTATGTTAAATAATTATAACCCCCCCCCCCCCCCCTCAGTACCTCCAGAACATGGTACTTTAAAATATGAAAAATTGAAAACTTTTAGAACAAAATTTGTTACATTTTATAAATATTTTAAAGAAAAAAAGAATAAAATTAATAAAATTAAATACATTTTTAACTTTTTTATTAGTTTTTATATTTAATAATATAAATTTTTCTATTAAATTTCTTAAATATCTATATTTAGATTGAATTTGACTATTCTTTTCTATTATTGGTCATTAATTACCATAATAATGGAAAAAACCAATTTTAACCGATATTTTACATAATAGTACTTTTGCGGAACTGCACTTACAATGCTACAGTGTTATGCATGCGCAATAATAAAACGGATTTCTACTGCGCACTTATTAAAAAAAGTATACTATATGTACTGAAAATATACTTATCTGGTAAAGTACAGTACTGCGCATACGTAATTTTTAAATTTGGTCAGAGCACATGTGTGACTATCAGTGTGCATCATTGCGCATGTGTAACAGCAATACAAAACAACTGCGCATGTGCACAGTTGTGGTGCACTACTGCGCATGTGCAACAATATGTTGCGCATGAAAAAATGTTCAGTTGGACATGCTTGACACGAATAGTGCCAGTGCGCATTGTTACAAACTGTAATAACATGGTAAAATTAACATTTTTTTAAGTTGCCTATTTAAAAAAGTAGGTGAACTTTGAAGTGTGTACGACGATGAACGAAGTTTTCTTGGTATAGTATTAATATAATAGAAGATTACCATGTACAATTTTATGAATTCTGGGAGAACTTTAAAACTCTTTATTCTCAAGAAATAAGTGAAATTTTACAAAATTTTTTTAAACACTAATTAATTGGAAGATTTTCTGACAGTATGTTAAATAATTATACCCCCCCCCCCCTCACCAAGCTGAAAAAATTTGTACAAGATCTAGAACCTGTACTTATGTCAGTTCTTGTGCACGATCAGATGTGGAAACTTGTACAAGATCGTCCAAGGTCGTGTATAAGTTCTGTCCAAGAAATTGGAACATAGTTCTTGTATATGTTCTTACACAAGGTCTCCTACAAGTACACTGACTTGTACAAGAACTCAGACAAGGTCTTGTGCGAGAGCTTGTGCAAGATCTTGTACTTGTTCTGTTGTTTGATTAGAGAGACTGCAAGAACCAATGTCTGCTCTTACATAAGTTCTTGTGTAGAATTGAGCTGTAATTTATGACGTATTTTCTTATACAAGTCCTTCTACAATTTCTTGTACATGTTCTTATGTAGCTTTTAAAGAAAAAAATTCCCTGTAAACGAAATTGCCCAAGTTCTTGTACAAGAACTACAATCAAAAATTCACTGGTAAATTGTCTGTACAAGATCTTATACAACAGGCCTGGGCAAAACGTGCTCTGCGAGCACTTTGCTGCGAAGCTAAAGTTTCCTTTCCATGCGTCCAGACAGTTCCTTCGCCTTGGCGCAGGCCACGCCTCATGTGTGAATCCTACCGCTGGAGATTCACGCGGGAAAGAATACGTTGGAACTGACTGGACGCATGGAAGGGGAACTTTAGCTCCGCGGCAAAGTGTTCGCAGAGCACGTTTTGCCCAGGCCTGTTATACAAGTTCTTGAATAATTTCTTTTGCGAAAAAATGTATACTATTATGGAACTTGTACCAGTTCTTGTACAAGAACATTAATTTTTATTAAAATAAAATTAATTAACACGTGAATCCAAGACACCGTTATCGCATTGACCACTAAATATATTCACGAAGACTATTACAATTAAATATCTCTTATTATATTAAGACGAAACCTTTGTCGTCAACAGAAATTCGTCGTTCAGTCGTTCTTCCCTTTCCACTTGGTTCACTACTTTTATTTATAAGCAACTTTTAAAATCAATTTACTTAAAATCTTTTTAAGCTATTAAAATTTTTGTAACATAGGCACTTATACAATTAAGGGGGGATCCTACTTTAGAAGGTCAAAAAAATGGATTTTTTTTTGCTTAAATCTTTAGGTAATATATCCGAGAATATGTACCTAAAGTTTTAAAAGCCAATCTGCAGTATTTTTCAAGTTACGAGCCCAACCGAAGCTAGGGGTCAGGCAGGTGTTCGAGCGTCTGGCTAGACTCGAAGGCGCCCCTCTCCCTTTTATTGTCTACTCCGAATTTCTTACCTGCAAAGGAGACCCTGCAAAGGTACTCAGTTGAAGGTGCATTTTATGGATCCGGGATTGCTGATTAGAGAAATATTTATGTAAGTCGCTTAAACTTTATACTGTTTGAACCTCAAACTTTAAAGCGTGTTTTCTCCAATTTCACTTTTTACGTTTTTTACAAACTGACGGGCGTGATTGACGGAAAATGCATTGACCGATTTTAGTGAATAATAGCTTGTTTTACTCCGCATTAATCCCTCTTCTATCTAAACAAAAAAATTTAAAAAACAAATTTTTCAACAATTATTAAAACCAGTTAAATTTTTTTTTTTTTTTTTGAAAAAACTTTTTTTTTTCTATCCCTCAAAGTATTTTAATTTCACTATTTCTTTGGAATTATTAATTCTTATGCGCACTTGAGCATTATGTTCATGACACATGAGCAGTATATGTTTATGGCAGTTACACATGCGCAGTTATGCTCTATGGCAAATACACATGCGCAGTAATGCTCTATGATAAGAACACATGCGCAGTGATGTAGTGTAGGATCTAACTAAGCTTAGTAGTTGTTACCTTCTTTTTTAATTATGTCAGATAATTATCCTCAACCCCCCGACCCCACCCCCCACTTATTTTGTAAAATTTGTAAAGTTTGCTAAAAATTGTATATTATTTTAATTAAATTTAAAAACATTTTAAAATTTGTAAAACATAATTTTTTTTTCGTCTAACACCTATAAAATCTACTATTCTTAAACACAAATGTTTTGGAATGCTGATTCTTTACGTTCTTCCTAAAATTACACAGCCCCACAAAAAAAAAATGTCATGTACTTTTGACCGGAATACCCTAGCCCTATGTATTTTGACGCGCTGAACACGAATCCGAAGTCCATTTTGCTCCATCACGTCAGGATTTTTTTCTAACCTCAAAAAACATGTCGGATTTTGAGAGGTAGGCGATTTTTTAAAAAAATTTATGGATTTACTTCAAACTTGGTATCTGGGGGTTTTTTGGGTCGCTGATTATGAATCTGAAGTTAGATTTTCAAAATTCAAAATGGCGGATCCAATATGGCGGACGAATTTTGAAAAAATTTGAAGATTTACTTCAAACTTGGTATCTGGGGGTTTTTTTGGTCGCTGATTACGAATCTGAAGTTAGATTTTAAAAATTCAAAATGGCGGATCCAATATGGCGGAGGAATTTTTAAAAAATTTGAAGATTTATCAGGAATAAGATGCAGAATGGAACAATGCACTTTCTTATTTGGCTTCTGCACCAAATATATCCAATCTGTTACCAAGGAATATTTTATGATAAAATTGTAATAGAAGTCATATTTGAAAATGTGAGAAACTCGCTTCGAAATCACACTCAGCAACTTAAAAACCTGAAGATACCAAATTTCATAAAAATTTCGAAAATATGACGTCAGATTCGCAATCAGCGACCAAAAAAACCCCCAGATACCAAGTTTGAAGTAAATCTTCACATTTTTTCAAAATTCGTCCGCCATATTGGATCCGCCATTTTGAATTTTGAAAATCTAACTTCAGATTTATAATCAGCGACCCAAAAAACCCCCAGATACCAAGTTTGAAGTAAATCCATAAATTTTTTTAAAAAATCGCCTACCTCTCAAAATCCGACATGTTTTTTGAGGTTAGAAAAAAATCCTGACGTGATGGAGCAAAATGGACTTCGGATTCGTGTTCAGCGCGTCAAAATACATAGGGCTAAGGTATTCCGGTCAAAAGTACATAACACTTTTTTTTTTGTGGGGCTGTGTTATAGGGGAGGTGTAAAAATTTTTCAACATACTATCAGAATATTATCATTTCAATTAAAAAATAATAAATTTTTACATTTCAAGGCTTATTTTCTTTATATACTGTAATGGTGTTTTCTACTTTTAAATTATTTTAAATCTGAACCATTAACAATATTGAAAAAACAAGGATTTTACTCTTGTCAATTGCTGACAACTTTGAGAAAGAAAACGACGTTGACGGCGCCGACATTGAGTTTACGAACTCCACCCTTTGAGTTCGTAAACCACCTCCGGGGTCCGTTGTTTATGTTCGGAGTTTCGTACTCCAGGCGCCAGGTAAATATAATATTTACCCGGACTCCGTGAGTTTAGCACACGGCACCGTTTTCCCACCTGGCTAGCTGGACGCTTTGTCGAAAAATTGCTTCAAATCGCCTGAAACTTGTTATTCGGAGGTTTTTGGGGTCGCTGATTACAAATCTGACATTAGTTTTCAAAAATTTAAAATAGCAGAACCAATATGGCGGACGCTTTTTCGAAAAATTGCTTGAAATCATCTGAAACTTGTTACTGTGGGGTTTTTGGGGTCACTGATTACGAATCTGACAATAATTTTAAAAAATTCAAAATGGTGGAACTAATATGGCGGACGCTTTTTTGAAAAATTACTTGAAATTGTCTGAAACTTGTCACTCAGTAGTTTTTGGGGTCGCTGAATACGAATCTGACATTAGTTTTCAAAAATTCAAAATGGCGGATCCAATATGGCGGATGCTTTTTCAAAAATTTACTTAAAATTGTTTTAAACTTGTTACTCGGGGGTTTTTGGGGTCGCTGATTACGAATCTGACATTAGATTTTAAAAATTAAAAATGGTGAAACCAATGTGTCGGACGCTTGTTTAAAAACTGACTTGAAATTGTTTGAAACTTATTACTCGGGGGTTTTTGGGGTCGCTGATTTCGAATCTGTCATTATTTAATAAGTAATCGATAATGAATTACAATTTTTTAAACATCTTATACCCCTTCCAGTAAGCTAGTATATTTATAAGAAATATACGTCCCCAGGATGCACCCCCCAATCTAGTGGCGTCAGTTTAGGTTCGAGGAGGTTAACAATAGGTGTTAGCATTCCCTTCGACGAAAAACTGTAAGCATCCAACGAAACGTTGTGTAGAATGTTACAAGAAAGGCGTTAGAAAAAATGTTAGAAAAGTTTGCAATAATTGTGACGTTGCTGTGTGTGAAAACATTGCTTTGAAAATTATCACAAATTATAACTGCCGCCAATTTTTTCATGCGCTAGTTTTAAACTATTTTTAATGAATGCAACTGTTTTTAACCATTATTTATTTGATAATTTAAATTTAAAAAAAATAAAACTATATATAAAAAAGAAAAAAATACAAAAAGTACAAAAACACAAAAAAAAAGAAAAAAAAGAAAAAAGATAAAAAAAGTGGGATGCTAACACCTATTGTCAACCTCCTCGAACCCAAACTGACGCCATCAGATGACAGATTCAAAATCAACGACCCCAAAAACCCCCGAGTAACAAGTTTCAAACAATTTCAAGTCAGTTTTCAAACAAGCGTCCGACACATTGGTTTCACCATTTTTAATTTTTGAAATCTAATGTCAGATTCGTAATCAGCGACCCCAAAAACCTCAAAATAACAAGTTTCAGACAATTTCAAGTAATTTTTAGAAAAAGCGTCCGCCATATTGGTTCCGCCATTTTAAATTTTTGAAAACTAATGTCAGATTCGTATTCAGCGACCCCAAAAACCCCTGAGTGACAAGTTTCAGACAATTTCAAGTAATTTTTCGAAAAAGCGTCCGCCATATTGGTTCCGCCATTTTGAATTTTTTTAAAATAATTGTCAGATTCGTAATCAGCGACCCTAAAATCCTCCGAGTAACAAGTTTCAGACGATTTCAAGCATTTTTCAAAAATCGTCCGCCATATTGTATCCGCTATTTTGAATTTTTGAAAACTAATGTCAGATTCGTATTCAGCGACCCCAAAAACTCCCGAGTAACAAGTTTCAGACGATTTCAAGCAATTTTTTGAAAAAGCGTCCGCCATATTGGTTCCGCCATTTTAAATTTTTTAAAATTATTGTCAGATTCGTAATCAGCGACCCCAAAAACCTCAAAATAACAAGTTTCAGACAATTTCAAGTAATTTTTAGAAAAAGCGTCCGCCATATTGGTTCCGCCATTTTGAATATTTTAAAATTATTGTCAGATTCGTAATCAGCGACCCCAAAATCCCTCGAGTAACAAGTTTCAGACGATTTCAAGCATTTTTCAAAAATCGTCCGCCATATTGTATCCGCCATTTTGAATTTTTGAAAACTAATGTCAGATTCGTAATCAGCAACCCCAAAAACCCCCATATGCATGGTCTCTTGAAAATTCATTGACTTTTAATTTTTGGCACTCTGAGCAATTTTTTAGAAATACTGTCGGCAGCGAAGGGGTTAATTCTTGTGCGCACTTGATCATTATGTTCATGACACATGCGCACTATATGTTTATGGCAGTTACACATGCGCAGTAATGCTCTATGGCAATTACACATGCGCAGTAATGCTCTATGACAATAACACATGCGCAATAATGTAGGGTGGGATCTAACTAAGCTTAGTAGTTGTTACCTTCTTTTTTAATTATGTCAGATAATTATCTAAACCCCCCCCCCTACCCCACCAACACTTATTTTGTAAAATTTGTAAACTTTTCTGAAATTTTATATTATTTTAATTAAATTTAAAAACATTTTAAAATTTGTAAAACATAATTTTTTTTTTCGTCTAACACCTATAAAATCTACTATTTTTAAACACAAAAGTTTTGGAATGCTGATTCTTTACGTTCTTCTTAAAATTAAAGGGGGAGGTGTACAAATTTATCAACATACTATCAGAATATTATCATTTCAATTAATAAATAATAAATTTTTACATTTCAAGGCTTATTTTCTTTATATACTTGACATAAAATCTATGATAACCCACCGGTCTTTTCATACTTTATAATTGAAAACTTTCAGAACAAAAATTGTTACATTTGATAAATATTTAAAAAAAAAAGATTAAAATTAATAAACCTTAATACATTTTTAACATTTTTATTAGTTTTTATATTAAATAAAATAAATTTTTCTGTTAAATTTCTTTAAAATCAATATTTAGATTGAATTTGAATATTCTTTTCTATTATTGGTAATTAATTACCATAATAATGTAAAAAATCAATTTTAACCGATATTTTACATAATAGTACTTTTCAGGAAAAGTACTTACAATGCTACAGTGTTACGCATGCGAAATAATAAAACGGATTTCAACTGCGCACTTATTTAAAAAGAGTATACTATATACTGAAAATATACTTATCTGGTAAAGTACAGCACTGCGCATGTGTAATTTTTAAATTTGGTCAGAGCACATGTGTGACTATCACTGTGCATCATTGCGCATATGTAACAGTAATACAAAGCAACTGCGCATGTGAAATGTTTGTTTTGTAGTGTGCACGTTTACACAGTTATGGTGCACTACTGTGGATGTGCAACAATATGTTGTGCATGAAAAAATGTTCAGTTTAAAATGCTTGACACGAATAGGGCCAGTGCGCATTGTTACAAACTGTAATAACATGGTAAAATTAACATTTATCATTTATGTAAGTTGCATGTTGGAAAAAGTAGGTGAACTTTGAAGTGTGTACGACGTTAAACGAAGTTTTCTTGGTATCGTATTAATATAATAGAAGATTACCATGTACAATTTAATGAATTCTGGGAAAACTTTAAAACTCTTTATTCTCAATAAAATAGTAAATTTTTACAAAACTTTTTTAAACACTAATTAATTGGAAGATTTTCTGATAGTATGGTTAATAATTATAAACCCCACCCCCCTCAGTACCGCCAGAACATGGTATTTTAAAATATAAAAAATTGAAAACTTTTAGAACAAAAATCGTTACATTTTATAAATATTTTAAAGAAAAAAAGAATAAAATTAATAATATTGAATGCACTTTTAACGTTTTTATTAGTTTTTATATTCAATAATAGAAGTTTTTCTATTAAATTTCTTAAATTTCAATATTTAGATTTAAATTGAATATTCTTTTCTATTATTGGTTATAATTTACAATAATAATGGAAAAAACCAATTTCAACCGATATTTTACATAATAGTACTTTTGCGGAAGTGCACTTACAATGCTAAAGTGTTAGGCATGCGCACTAATAAAACGGGTTTCTACTGCGCACTTATTAAAAAAAGTATACTATATGTACTGAAAATATACTTATCTGGTAAAGGACAGCACTGCGCATGCGTAATTTTTAAATTTGGTCAGAGCACATGTGTTACTATCACTGTGCATCATTGAGCATGTGTAACAGCAATACAAAAAAACTGGGCATATAAAATGTTTGTGTTGTGGTGCGCACGTTTACACAGTTGTGGTGCACTACTGTGCATGTGCAACAATATGTTGTGCATGAAAAAATGTTCAGTTTAACATGCTTGACACGAATAGTGCCAGTGCGCATTGTTACAAACTGTAATAACATGGTAAAATTAACATTTTTGTAAGTTGCATATTGGAAAAAGTAGGTGAACTTTGAAGTGTGTACGACGATGAACGAAGTATTCTCGGTATCGTATTAACATAATAGATGATTACCATGTACAATTTAATGAATTCTGGGAGAACTTTAAAACTCTTTATTCTCAATAAATAAGTATATTTTTACAAAACTTTTTTAAACACTAATTATTTGGAAGATTTTCTGACAGTATGGTTAATAATTATAAACCCCACCCCGCTCAGTACCGACAGAACATGGTATTTTAAAATATAAAAAATTGAAAACTTTTAGAACAAAATTTGTTACATTTTATAAATATTTTAAAGAAAAAAAGAATAAAATTAATAATATTGAATGCACTTTTAACGTTTTTATTAGTTTTTATATTCAATAATATAAGCTTTTCTATTAAATTTCTTAAATTTCAATATTTAGATTTAAATTGAATATTCTTTTCTATTGTTGGTCATAATTTAGAATAATAATGGAAAAAACCAATTTCAACCGATATTTTACATAATAGTACTTTTGCGGAAGTGCACTTACAATGTTACAGTGTTAGGCATGCGCACTAATAAAACGGGTTTCTACTGCGCACTTATTAAAAAAAGTATACTATATGTACTGAAAATATACTTATCTGGTAAAGGACAGCACTGCGCATGCGTAATTTTTAAATTTGGTCAGAGCACATGTGTTACTATCACTGTGCATCATTGAGCATGTGTAACAGCAATACAAAAAAACTGGGCATATAAAATGTTTGTGTTGTGGTGCGCACGTTTACACAGTTGTGGTGCACTACTGTGCATGTGCAACAATATGTTGTGCATGAAAAAATGTTCAGTTTAACATGCTTGACACGAATAGTGCCAGTGCGCATTGTTACAAACTGTAATAACATGGTAAAATTAACATTTTTGTAAGTTGCATATTGGAAAAAGTAGGTGAACTTTGAAGTGTGTACGACGATGAACGAAGTTTTCTCGGTATCGTATTAACATAATAGATGATTACCATGTACAATTTAATGAATTCTGGGAGAACTTTAAAACTCTTTATTCTCAATAAATAAGTATATTTTTACAAAACTTTTTTAAACACTAATTATTTGGAAGATTTTCTGACAGTATGGTTAATAATTATAAACCCCACCCCGCTCAGTACCGACAGAACATGGTATTTTAAAATATAAAAAATTGAAAACTTTTAGAACAAAATTTGTTACATTTTATAAATATTTTAAAGAAAAAAAGAATAAAATTAATAATATTGAATGCACTTTTAACGTTTTTATTAGTTTTTATATTCAATAATATAAGCTTTTCTATTAAATTTCTTAAATTTCAATATTTAGATTTAAATTGAATATTCTTTTCTATTGTTGGTCATAATTTACAATAATAATGGAAAAAACGAATTTCAACCGATATTTTACATAATAGTACTTTTGCGGAAGTGCACTTACAATGTTACAGTGTTAGGCATGCGCACTAATAAAACGGGTTTCTACTGCGCACTTATTAAAAAAAGTATATAAACTTAAAAAAAAAGTATATGTACTGAAAATATACTTATCTAGTAAAGTACAGCACTGCGCATGCGTAATTTTTAAATTTGGTCAGAGCACATGTGTGACTATCAGTGTGCATCATTGCGCATGTGTAACAGCAATACAAAACAACATGCTTGACACGAATAGTGCGAGTGCGCATTGTTACAAACTGTAATAACATGGTAAAATGAACATTTTTGTAAGTTGCCTATTGGAAAAAGTAGGTGAACTTTGAAATGTGTACGGCGATGAACGAAGTTTTCTAGGTATCGTATTAATATAATAGAAGATAAATAAATTTTTTCCGTATATTAGTATTTAAAATAAATATGTTAAATTTAATTAATGCGTAACAATATATTTAAAATTAATATTTTTAAACTTATTTTTCAATTATAATTTTTAACGCATTTATTAAACGATTATAAATATTTTAAATATTCTAAATTTTAATTTTAATGAAACAAGTGTTGGTGTACTTTTTATTCTCACAAGAAAAACCACATATTTGGAGATTCAAAATATTCATTTTATTTACAGTAATTAAATTTCGTAAGTTTTGACAATTAAAATAAACTTCTATTGTTTATAATTTCGTGCAAGGATCATAAAAATCATGACTTTTATTTAGAAATCATTTTTTTTTTAATTAAAAAAATAGTAGATAAAATGCATAACAGTTTCTGTTTATTATTTATAAAAAAATTAATCAATGTTGTACTCTGAAAAATTATAACACACGAGACAAATATAAAAAAACAAAGGAAAATATTTGAAATATTTATCTAATTTTAAATTTTGAATAAAAATAATGAATGCAGGGATCACAGTATTAATCTTCTTATGAAGATTTTAACTAAGAGTCAAATCATTATATTTCAACTAAGTCAATTTAAAAACTTTAAAAAATTGCTGTAAATAAGGTTTTTAAAGTATTGGAAAATCGTCTTTTTTACGCTCTTTTTGAACAAGGTGTTCTTTATTTATTTTATTATTACTGTTTCAAATATAAGGTTGATTAAAATGTTAATTAATTGAAAGTTAGTTCTTTTAAATTTTGGATGAATTAAGTTTAAAGTTGATTAACATTGTTATATTTTGAGCAATTAAAATTTTGATAGATTAAAATTTAGATTAATTAAATTTTAGTAAAAATTAAAGCTTTGGAAAATTAAAGAATGCATTTATAAAGCATGTAAAAGATGCGAAATGAACAAAATAGATGAAATATAAGTTAAAAATAATAATAAAATATAAGATAAATTAACGAAATAGATGAAATAATTGAGTAAAAAAAAATCTGACATCGCGCTTCGCGCTCCGTCACATTTTCATCGGGCGCTTCGCGCGCAGGGCTCGCCTCGATCGCTAGTTTTAGCGCGCCTCAGGGCGCGCGAGGGTCGTCGTCGCGCTTCGCGCTCTGAAGTTTTAGTAATCGTCGCGCTACGCGCTCCGTATTTGAAACGAACTTCGTGCTTCGCACTCCGATCATTATGAATCTTCCCGTCAGGCTGCACGCTTAACCCACTCTCTAAATTTAAATAAGTGAAAATTCACTTATTAGATGTCAAAAGTCTTCCACTCTTTCAAAAAGTGTATATGCACTTATTGTAAGTGCATGTGCACTTTTTGAAAGAGTGGAAGACTTTTGACATCTAATAAGTGAATTTTCACTTATTCAATTTTAGAGAGCATGTAATACATGCTCTTCGTTATCGAAATTGAATACTTTCCCTACAACATGAGCCAGTTTAATCTTTGGCCTGTTTAGCGTTATTCTAAATTGGGTTTACACTTAAAATGTAAAACTTTTTTTGTCTTAAAGTTCTATGCCTTTAAGGAATACATTCTCATCACGGCATTCGCGCTAGATACTAATCAAAGGATTGTTGCACATAAATGTCATTAAAAAACACTAAATTTTCTGTTTCAACTTATTGATATTAGTTGACTCCTGCCTTGATACTGTAATACAATTCCATGATTGAGAAAGACTAGTCTTCAAATCAGTATAGTATTAAACTCAAATTTAGAATACAATTAAGAGCAATGTCTAACAAACAGAAATTGCACGTTAACACGACATATCAGTAAGTACTAATACTAAACACGCTTTTTTTCCTCAAAGTATTACTATGTATTTTTTTCATTTTTAAAATAATATAGACACTTTATTTGCGTGCAGTATAATAAATTACAAAGGCACCCAAAAAAAAAAGTGTCATGGCCAAGACACTACACTAGTGTATTCCTATGTAATTTTTCGCGCTAATACCGAATCTGGAGTTAGAATTGTCAGATTGGCTTGATTTGTTGAGTTTAGATCCAACAAGTGCTCAAGAACACGAATATCAGCAAAAATAGGAAAATAAAATCGCCAAGATACTGCACTGCCTAAGGAAAAACTTTGGCAAACGACATTTTGGTCGAACTGAGAAAATCAAGAAAAACTGTTGGCATTAAAAACCCTGATAAAAACTAAAAAATTGTTAAATTTAACTTCACATACTGTATAAAATGATAATGTTCTATTTAATTATGAAATCAAAAGTTCATTGTTTAAATAAATTATATGAAAAAAATGGAAATGTGAGATTTTCTAAATGCAAATACGAAGGAATAAGTTAGGCAAAGTCGTTTGCGTAGTTTCTGCCAAACAGATAGGCGAGCGCGGACCCTTGGTCAGATGAAACAAACGCCATGGGTTTACAAGCATGGCGTTTGCATAGTTTTTATTTCGTATACAGCGCTCAGCTTCGACCACGTTTTTGATACAAATAACACACAAGTGACTTTGCCTAGGTATATTCCTCTTCTATTATTACTCTATTTGTGAGAGGATTTTACGAGAAGAAAAGGATTTTTGACCCATAGCCACTCTTTTGTTTAACTTCAACCTTATTTAATACTATAAAGAATTAAAAAATAATAAAAAATTCTAATACTTCAGATATTTTTGAACGAATCTATTGATACCAAAAACTATTAATACCAAAATGGAGACAATCTGACAATTCTCACTTTAGATTAAGATGCAGAAGAAAAAAATACAGTGGAATAATTCAATTTTTTTATTTTCATTTAATTTAATCAAATTCGTGTTTTTAAGCAGAATTTTAAGGTATTTTCAAAATTTTTAGCCAATCTGGAACTTCTGACTTTAAATTCGAATTTAGTATCCAAAATCAAAAACAAATATACTATTGTAGTGTCTAAGCGAAATTTTTTTTTGAAATTTGCCTCTAATTCGTAATTTTCAAAAGTTTTTAAGTTTAACTCAAAAACTTTAGCCAATCTAAAACTTCTGACTTCAGATTCGGATTCAGCACAAAAAATCACGTAGAAATACACTAGTGTGTATTTCTATTCTGTGCATGTGTCATTATTCCTTTTATGCCAAAATTTGTATAGGATTTATCCATTTTCAGTTCCCCTTTTTGCATGTGTCAAGTGTATTTTGAGGTTTTTCAAAGTTTTTGACAGTTCAGATGTTAGTTTCTTGTTAATTTCTAGTTGAGTTTAGTAAGATGAGAATGCGTCAACAGTCTGCTGACCGATTTTCACTTCCCCCTCCCCCTCTGCTCCTCAAACAAGACTTTTATACAATTGAAAAACTTAAAAAATTTATATCTTTTTGAGTTTGCATTATATCAAAAACTTTTATTAACGAAATTTGTTTTTTTTACTTGTACTTTAAGAAAAAGAATAGTGAAAATTTTTTTTTGATTTTTTTTTTTTTTTTGAGTTTGAAAATGTTCTATTTTTGCCATTTTTGGTCCAAAATAGCTGGCTAACGAACTTGATCTGTATTTTTGGTTACTTAAAACGCATACCAAATTTCAAATTGATAGATGAATTTTTACTCAAGTTAATGGATTTCAAAATTTTTTACACAGACAGACAGACAGACAGACATACAGACAGACACTTTCGTAAAACCTATTTTTTTGGAATCAGAAGGTCTCAATACGTCGAGAAATGTGGGTTTTAGCAAAAGTTCAAAATGGCACAAATTTAAGACCTTCTCATTTAGGATGAGAATGTAATATGAAAAGTTGACGGTCTCAGTCTGTGATCACTGAAAATATATGTTTTATCAAGTTGCAAAAAATATATAAACATATAATAATATGCATAAAATTTGTTGTGAATTAAACAGTGCTCCAAAATATACGTATCGAAATGAAAATCATATATAAAACAGTTTATGTTTTGACACTGCTGGGCACTAGAAAGTCTGCGCATCTTTGATGCGCATCGGTTTCGCAGTCTGCGACTTGGTCGTCTACTTCTTATAAACCGTGTCTTCGATTCTCTATTTCTAAATTCTAATACACAAGTAATTTAAAATTACGTCAACATCGTTTTAAAATCTAAATCAGTTTTCTCTAGAGTTTAGAAAACTGTTTATGCTAATAAGATTCCTTAAAATTATTTAATAGTCGCAGAGATATCAAATAAATTTTTCTAAATATTATATCCTTATGCATTAAAATTTAGATTTCGTTGATAACTTTATAGAAAACAGTTTTATAATAATTCGAACACTTTTTTTTCTATTACTAGGTTTCTAAAATGTATTCAATTTTCATTTAGTATTTCTTTCATAGTCATAGAAGAACTCTGTGACTCACTAATCTGGAACTTGTATTCAGTTCTAACCTCAAAATCTTATGATTTATCTTGAACTTTACTAGAAATCAATTTTTAGGTTAGCCAGATATTCAAAAGTTTTACAATAAATAAATTAATTTAGAATTACTCTTAGTTTTAACTTGAATTCTAAATTTAGCGCCAAAAGTTATTTCAAACATAACCTTTAAACTTTAATATTTGCAAATTTAACATAACCTTAATTTTTACTAGAGATTTAGCCGACAAAATTTATATATTCAAAATTAAAATAATCTAGGCAAGAATTATAAAATCTTATATTTCATATTATTCAACAAAATCTTGTCAGTCCTTTCTAGCAAAATATTTTGTTAGTCGCATAGGTTAGGAAAACACAGTGAAATACAGATTCAACTAAAGTAACAAAAATATATTCTGAATCAACTTAAAATCTAATACATAATGAAAAATAACAAAGCAGGAAAAATTTTTAATAAAGAAAATAAATAAGAGCCAAGACTCGATACAAAAAAAAAAAAAAATTTAAAATATGACTCGATTTAAAAATAATAGATTTAGGCTTAAAATAAAAAAAAAATCTTTCAGTTGGTTGCCAAAAAGAAACTCCTCATGTTCCACATAAAAAGATTTGCTGGCCTGCTGAACGCAAGCTATCTACTAGGTGTTATCTGTTAACAAAACTATAAAAAAAATATTTAGATAAATATTTCTACCTACATTAAATTTTGCTTCTATCTAGTCCCGCCACTTTACTTGACGAAATTTCTTAAACTCAATTTTCCTAAAGATTCTAACAGAAAAACTTTTTGGAAGAATCTTCCTTATTTTAAAGCACTTATACTTAATAAAATATTCTTAAGAACAGTTCTTAAATAAATTCTGGTAGAAAAGAACCCGAAAATCTAGTAATTACAAATTTGCGAATTAATAAAAATATTCTAGCTTTAATTCGACGAGAAATCTAGACATTGTAATTTATTTTCTTATTTTGAAAAATGCTTGGTTTTAAAATGAGGGTTTACCCCTAAGTAAGATTATGTTTAATGTTTACTTTTTAATCAATTAAATTTTTACTATTTAATAAAAACGAATAAACAATATAAAAATAAATATATTTACCGCGCCAAGTTTCTTTAATGTTAAATAACTAAACAAAAGCAATAATAAAATAAAAGACTAAATCACTAATCAAAAGTCTAATTATTTATTTAACACTAAGTCACGACTAACTAGTTTACCCGAAAAGTGGGGAATATGGAGCACCACAAACAAAAATGTTAAGTTTTAAAATGAATAAATTTATTATATCTTGGTTTAAAACTAAACATTTTTGTTTGTGCTTCTCCTCACTCCCCACTCTCCGGATAAACTAGTTACTCGTGGCTTAGTGTTAAATAAATAATTAGACTTTTCATTAATGATTTAGTCTTTTATTTTATTATTATTATTATTATTTATTTTTATATTGTTCATTCGTTTTTATTAAATAGTAAAAATTTAAATAATTAAAAAATAAACATTAAACATAATCTGAAAGAATGCGTCACAAATGTGGTGCGGGAATGGATCAACGTAGACATTTTAGTAACAATCCACCGGAAACTCGTTTTCATCACTTTTGACGAAGATTACTGTCAATTCTTCGTCAGTTTTTCGAATTTATTTTGGATTAAAGATTTATTTATTATAATTTTAAATCATCTGATAAAATGGCGCCTGTGACAATGGGCCTTTGGGCAGCACAAACTTTATACATTTTGTGAAAATTTAGTTCAAAAATTAAAATTTTGAAATTTGTTTAAAATTAAGTTAAAAAATGGTTAAATAATGTCACAAGCTTTATTAAAAATCGATTTAATTCTCTTAAATTTGCCAATGAGCGCCCAGTCCAAAATTCCAGAAGCACTTAGAGAATTTTATAAGATATTTTCAAATTTTTTTTTACATCTGATTTTAATTTTAACATAAGAGCACCTAATGTTAAAATTCTAAATCCCAATTTAGTAGCACCTAAATTAAAGAATTTTGTCAAATTTGGCATTAAAGAGTTATCTGTAGGAAATTATAAACATGAGGATTTCTGATGGGAGCACCCAACAGAATTTCTCTAACTTTCCCACAATTAATATTTAGAAAAATCTAAGTATTAAATGTATTACTGATTTCATCTGGAGAATCTAAGAGGTGCACTTTGAAGGCCCCGTAGAGGAGATCTGCAGGAACCGGCAGTGAACTCTCTTTCTATAGTCTACTGCCCGCTCTCGTGATCAAGTGGCGCGGAATAATTTAAAATTCAAATTATTTAATTATTTAAAATCATAACCTAAAATATGAAACGTAACCTAGAATAATCTAGCTAGCTAACTGAACAAATTTTACTTCGTTACACCTTAATAAATCAATATGGGACGTTCGTGATCCTAAAGCAATATTCTTCTTCTACAGTTTGCTGAAAAGTAGCCTTCGTATTTTTCAAAACTAGAAACTAAAATTTGAAATAATTCGCGTTCGTAAAAATACTATAAAAAGCTCCAATTTAATCGTATTTTCAGTCTCTAAATTGGAGTCGTCTCATGATAAGTTCTAGAACACTCTTCCATGTTTTATAATTCATTATATCAACAAGAAAAAGAATTATTAAATGAAGAAGTCAATAAAAACTTGTATAAAGTGGTATATGCATTTTTTACAAAAGCAGTTGAAAAAGTTATGAATTCAGCAAAATCCGGCTTAGTTCTTTTTTTTAAATTAATTATTAAGGATCCCTTAAACAAATTCTATAATCAAAACTTGCCCGAATTTGCCCCTTTCTGTTTTATATGTATTTTTAGTCAACTACTTCTGTTGCAGTATATAATGCAATAGAATCTTTTATCCTTTAAATTCAAAATAAACTTCCATGATTTTGACCAATCAGGTGCTTTAATGAATAATAACAAATTTTGTTGGTTATGCTATTACCTGAAGTGCCATTTAATAGTATATTCTGTGAAATGTTTATATTTTATTGATGTTATCGTAATTTAAAAATTCAATAAACATATAAAATATGTTATGATTGATTGAATTATTGTCAGATTTTGAGATTACTTTTTTTCACGATCATGGAAGTTTCAATTTCAGGTAAAAATATAATAATTACACCAGTTCACTTAAAAAATAGTCATAAAATATGCCAAAATGGAAAAAATGTAGATTTCTTTAAATATTAAAAATTGTATTTAGAATTTATGTAAAGTGTGAATAGTTTTTTGTGTCATAATATATTTTCTACCACACATGCACGAAAACCTCGTGTTTTCGTTCGCCTTAAGCGGGGCAGAACTCACAGTTTTTAGGTCAGTGAACGTTAGAGGTAAAAAAACTTCCGAACAGTGAAAAAAACTCTCATCGCACAGGCGCATCTAACGTCACTAACCTGAAAACTGCGAGTGCTGACCCGCTAACGCGTACGAAACACGAGATTTTCGTACATCTATGATAGAAAATAGCATATGCACCTCGGGAGGCCGATTTTTTGTCTCGCACAATGTTCTCCGAACTCGTTTCGCACTTGCTACGCTCGTGCTACACTCGTTCTTCGAACATTTGTGCTTGACAAAAAAACACGGCCTTCCCTCCCTTGATGCATAATATACTATAATTCAGTTAGATGATAAATAATAGAAAAAGTCATGTTTGTATTGTTTATAGGTTAATTTATTAATTTTGTTTCAAAGGTACAAAATCGAATAACTCATCTCTAAGCAGATCTAAAATGGTTAATATAATGAAAATGTCCAAATTATTTGAGATTCATAATCAGTGACCTGAAAAACCCCCTATAACTAACTTCCATGAAAATCCGTTAACTTTTTAAAAAATTGATCCGCCATATTAGATCCGCCATTTTGAATGTTTGAAAACTGACTTTAGATTTTTAATCGGCGACCTAAAAAAACCCCTATAACTAACTTTCATGAAAATCGTTAACTTTTTAATAAATTGATCAGCCATATTGGATCCGCCATTTTGAATTTTTTAAAACTGACTTCAGATTCGTAATTAGCGACCTTGAAAATCCCCTATAACTAACTTTCATGAAAATCCGTTAACTTTTTAAAAAATTGATCCCCCATATTGAATCCGCCATTTTGAATTTTTAAAAACTGACTTCAGATTCGTAATCAGTGACCTCAAAAACCCCCTATAACTAACTTTCATAAAAATCTGTTAACTTTTTAAAAAATTCATCCGCCATATTGGACCCGCCATTTTGAATTTTTGTAAACTGACTTTAGATTCGTAATAAGCGACATAAAAAACATGTGATTACCAAGTTTTATATCAATCGAAGAATATTTTAAGATTTTCGGCATGTTTTCACGATTCTGCCCCACTGTGCGTCAACAAGGACAAGCCTGAGTCCAAAATTGGTTTTGACCGATTTTAAAGTTATATAGCTCAAAAAATTCGTATGAATGTCTACTTTTAAATACCGCATGGCGTTTTTTGATAATTTAAAATGGCGATGCCAATATGGCTAAAAAAAGGCGGCAAATTCAAAATTTTTTTAATTAATTAATGTATTAAAAGGCCGAAAAAGATCAACTTGCCCTCAAACTCTCTAATTAACTGTTTTTGGGATCGCTAAATGCAAATCTGATGTTGGTTTTTCAAAATTCAAAATGGCGGATCCAAAATGTCGGACAAAAATGTAAAAATCCATCGAATTTGCTTGAAATTAATTTCCTGGGGTTTTTTAGCATCTCTGATTAAGATTGTGAGCTTACTTTTTGAAAATTCAAAATGGTGGATCCAAAATGGCGGACAAAAAAATTTAAGAATCGATAAAATTTGTTTGAAACTCATTTCTTGGAGGTTTTTGGGGTCGCTGATTACGATTTTAAGCTTACTTTAGGGAAAATCAAAACCCTCAAGGGTTTTTGTGGTAGTTGATTAAATTTCTTAAAAGTCATTCCTCGGGTGTTCTTGGGGTCTCTGTTTACGACTTTGAGGTTACTTTTTGAAAATTCAAAATGGCGGATCCAAAATGGCAGTTGCAAATTTTTAAAAAGCGATTAGATTTGCTTAAAAGTCATTCCTCGGGGGTTTTTGGGGTCGTTGATTACGATTTTGAGGTTACTTTTTGGAAATTCAAAGTGGCGTACACAAATTAAGAAAATGGACCAAATTTTTTTTAACTGTTATTCCTTGGAGGTTTTTAGGGTGAATTGCAATAATGAGATGTTTACTTGTAGTAAACAATATTATCGGATGTTGTTGCACTTGAGTATTGCAAAACTTTCAATGTTTTGTTATGCTCAACTACAAATCCATGACTGCTTTGGATGTTTTTAACGGCAGGAGCATCTGTGAAGCGTTTATTCAGATGTCGTTGCTTTTTTTATGCGTTGCTGTGCTGTAATAAAATATTTCTACCTCTTGAAATTTTGACTTAGCCCATTTTAAATGTGCAAATTGTACCTTTAGTTCCATAAGAGTAAATTAAAACGATGAGCAATGAAAATATCGATGTAGGGCGGTTTTCAGTGGTTGGTGATGTTAGATTATCACTTGATATCTTTTCTAGGTGACTCTTAAATAATTTTCATCTGCTAGTCTGTCCGAAAAAAACTTTACCTAATCGCAAAAAGTTAAAGTGAGGAAGGATGGAAACATCGGGGCAGGGTGGTTTTTGAGGGTTTGTGATTTTAGGTTATCAGATGATATCGTTTCTAGGTGATTCTTAAAATATTTTCCACAGTTAGTCATCTCGCAGAAGAGTTTTAATTTCTCTTTAATAAATATAAGTGATAAGGGGTGAAAATATTAAAGTTAGGGTGGTTTTGGGGGTTGATGATTCTAATTCAAAGCCTGTCAACATTTTTAAGTGACTAGTAAATAATTTGCAAAGTTTAATCAGAATGAAAAAGAGTCTTTAGTTCCTCGAAACTAAGTTATAGCGGTAAGGCATGAAAATGTCAATGTGGGATTGTTTAGGGATAACAAAAATAAAATATAAAAATTAATTTTTTTCAGTAAATTCATTAACATTTTTTGTTGGGGTGATAATGAACTACAAAACTGCAAAGTATAATTTAATTTAACCTAGAGTTTGTTTAATGCATTTTGAGCGGAGTCCTTTGGTCGGTTTTTTAAATTTGTGTCCGTCATTTTGAATTTCCAAAAAGTAACCTCAAAATCGTAATCAACGACCCCAAAAACCCCCGAGGAATGACTTTTAAGCAAATTTAATCGATTTTTAAATTTTGTGTCCGCCATTTTAAATTTTCAAACAGTAAGCTCAAAATCATAATCAACGACCCCAAAACCCCCTGAGGAATGTCTTTTAAGCAAATTTAATCGCTTTTTAAAAGTTTGCACCTGCCATTTTAGATCCGCCATTTTGAATTTTCAAAAAGTAACCTCAAAGTCGTAAACAGCGACCCCAAAAACACCCGAGGAATGACTTTTAAGAAATTCCCTGTCGAAAGAAAAACACTGAAAAATCACTGAGACAGAACCACTGAAATCCCAGTTGTTTTTAAGTGGTTTCTCAGTTGTGATTTGGGACAATTCGCCACTGAAAATATCTATTGTGAGGGTTGATTTATTACAGTTGGCCTGGAAGTCCCAAACCGTTTTATGGCCTTTACCCTCATAAAATGGAAGGATAACCTTTCTTTTTTACAATTTTAAATAATTTAAATTATTTATTCCAATATTATATTTGTTGTTTAAGAATTTAGCCACTTATATAAATATATGTTATTACTATGAACATAATACATACTTCTATTCAAAAATCCAAAAATGACATCAGTTTTTTAATATCTGCTACCGTTTATAAGATACGATATTATTCATTTAAATTTAGGATTTTTGGGGAAATTTTTATATGTACGTAATTGTTAGAACTTACAGATTCTAAATTTAAAAGAAACAATTTTCTATCATTAAAATTTAAACAATTTTATTTGTTAAGAAACAAATTTTTCACAGGTCAATTTTTAATATATTCAAGGCCTCGTAGAAGGGTCCAGAGAGATCATAAAACTTGAAGACTCCTGAATTTAATTAAAAATCGGGAACAAAAATTTCTCTAATTTCGCATTAATAAAGTTAAAAATTAAATATTAAAATTCTACGTGTTCTAACGATAAAGAATATCTAAAAATTTCCTCAAAAAAGTTATTTTTCATAATAATAAAAATAGCTTTGAAAATTTACTTTCCTTCAATTTTAATAGTTTTTAGAATTTTTTTTTATATTCTTAATCGTGAAAATAAGTAGATTTCATATTTTTATTTTTGAAATTGCAAAAGTTTTTAATCATACAAATTTTGGGTTACGGGAACCATAAAAGGAAAAAAAAATTACAATCAGGAATCGGTGTTCGACCTGAATTTCCAGGTCAAATTGCTTGTAAATTTTTTTCGTTAAAGAGTCGAAGTTTACTTCCCTACAAAACTACTTGTCATTTAAAACTATTGTACTATTGTTACCCCAACTCCAAAAAAAATTCTATCTGAAGATATGCAGGTCAGACCACTGAAAAATCACTGGGCCAGTGGTTTTTTCAGTGGATTTTGAGTGGTTTACTTTCGACAGGGTTTAATCAATTTTAAAATTTTTTTTCGCCATTTTGAATCCGCCATTTTCAATTTCCAAAAAGTAAGCTCAAAATCGCAATCAGCTACCCCAAAAACCTACGAGAAATGAGTTTCAAACAAATTTGGTCGTTTCTTAAATTTTTATATCCGCCATTTTGGATCCACCATTTTGAATTTTCAAAAAGTAAGCTCAGAATCTTAATCAGAGACGCTAAAAACCCCCAGGAAATTAATTTCAAGCAAATTCGATGGATTTTTACATTCTTGTCCGCCATTTTGGATCCGCAATTTTCAATTTTGAAAAACTAACATCATATTTGCATTCAGCGACCCCAAAAATAGTTAATTAGAGAGTTTGAGGGCAAGTTGATCTTTTTTGGCCTTTTAATACATTATTTAATTTAAAAAAATTTGAATTTGCCGCCTTTTTTCAGCCATGTTGGCATTGCCATTTTGAATTATCAAAAAAACGCTATGCGGTATTTAAAAGTAGACAGACGTTCGATTTTTTTTTAGCTATATAACTTTAAAATCGGTCAAGACCAATTTTGGACTCAGGCTTGTCCTTGTTGACGTGGAACGTCCCATATATGTCTGCTTCTTATCAGATATTAGATATAACGCCCACACAGCACTAGAAATTCCCTGAATTTCCCCTGAATATTGATCCACATTTCCCGAATATTCAAACCTAATACTCAGGATAGTTTCATGGAAGCATTAAAATGTCCGCCATGAAAAATATTGGACTCGAAATTTCCCTAAAAGTTTATTTCTAATTTTCAGGGAATTTTCGCATCTAATATTCCTAAATTTTTTTTGATCTGGTAATTGATCAAAATTATTTGTTATAATTAACAACCGTAAAATTCTAGAAAATTAAAAACTACTGCGCAGCCGTAAGTGTCACAGAAACCAAGTTCGACTAGTGCTCATTATGTACAGTAAATTCACGAACAATATCTTCAATATCTATGAATATTGATGGAATATTATATGCAGATATTCCTGCATATTAGAAATACATTTTGCAGGGAAATTTCGCGTCGAATATTTTTCATGGCGGACATTTTAATGCTTCCCCGAAAGTTCCCTGAATATAAGGTTCGAATATTCGGGAAATTTGGACTAATATTCAGAGAAAATTCAGAGAATTTCTGGTGCAGTGTGGGCGGAAAAGTATTAAACTTTGAATTTTCCATATTTAAACCATAAACATTTTTAAAAACTTTATTTTGTTTTTAAAATCGCGTGATATCTTTAAGTGAAGTTAAAAATTCTATTCCACTTCAATTTTACTCCTTTCCATACTCGTAATAATTGGAAACACGTTTGGGGTGACGTACATCTGAGTGTAAGGCTGATAAAACTGCCCACATAAAGCATTTGTAATCACTATTCTGAACATTGATGCAAACTTTCTTCATTTTTATTGAAGAAGGTAAATCAATATATGATCGAGCTTTAAGCGGATTATATTTATTGATATTTTTTTCTAATTTTACTATAGAATGGAGCGTCCATTGAGATCCTTTTTCTTCAAACGATTCTACATCCTTTAATATCGGATTTTTAGTATTCATTCAAAACCAATCTTCTAAAACAGCCCTTCTAGGAAAAATCGATTGACGACAATTCAAAACAATAGAAAATTAACAACTGTGGAATCGTTTACAATTATCGCTAATTGGGATATAGTTTAACACGATTCAGAACGATTGAGTGCTAATCGTTTGCAATTGTCGCCAATTGGGATATTTTAATACGATTGAAAATGATTAAGAGCTAATCGTTTGCAATTGTCGCCAATTGAGATATAGTTTAACACGATTGAGAACGATTGAAATTAAATGCGCATTATCAGCTGTTTGCAGCCAGAAGTGCTTTCAGAACAAAATATCGTTATATTTTCTGAAGTGTTGTCAACTTTCAGAAAGTTTGCAGCAAGTTTATAAACTTAAGTAAAGGTTGGCAAAGTTGAGGAAAGCTTATTATAAGAAGTGTGCTGTGGGAAATATCATGAACAAGTATACCTGATTTAACAATTTATAAAAACAGTGATTGTGAAATGGTGCGTGAAAAGGATTATTTATATTGTTATCTAAGTTTCGTCGGTAAATAAGTCATATCTACGAACACAAAAAACATTTCCAGTGACACTATAGTGACAGTATAAGCGTCTGGTTTATGTGTTCGGTTTCGCGTACGTAATTTGCTTGTGTTGTTCATTAAGTTTGTAGGTTATATACAGGTTCGAAATTTCTAAATAATAAATTCATTTTAAAATTGTGTTAATAGTATATGAGGTATAGTGTATTAAATGACCTTGTGTGTGTGACTGTTAAATTAATAATATTATGATTAGTGTAAATGAAAAATATTAATTTTTTTGCTCAAATTGAAGTCTTTATGACAGTCATTGAAAATTTCAGCTATTTTCTGTAAAATTTTTGTGCATGAGTATTTATTACTTAATAGACTTTTGGCCCTATATCCAAAAGTCAAATACCGAAATCAAGAAAAAATTTACGTATGATTTTCCCGTGTGCAATACAATCGATAAAACACGATTGGGAACGATTCAATATATATAAGAAAGTCAATCGTCCTTACTTAAAAATTTTTAAATATTGTACACAAAAAAACAGATGCATCGTTTGAAAATGCTACTGTATGAATGTGTGTATGATTAATAATAATACTTGTCTGAAGACAACTTTTAAATGCACTCTGACTGTTTTCGCAACGAACGCGACCACTCTTTTGATCATCTGCTTCTTCCAATGTATTAACTCCAGATACTTCTTTCAAATACTTCTTGAAATTTGCATGATGACGCGTAATTATTTGAATACTAATGAGACATCGATATTTATTCTGAGCTAGCTTGAGAGAATGGAAGACGCTTCTCTTTGTTCTGCAATTTTTATTGCAAATATTCAGCCATCTGTCAGCGACCAACACTCTGTATTCATCTTGTAATATGTGCAGAAGGCTTGATGCATCTTCAATACTTAAAATAATAACTTAACATTCATCTAGGAGCCTCGTAACATCCTTTCTAATCTTATTGGAAACCTTCACTGATTCTTAATTATCCAGTTCTTTACGCTTGCTGATGTTCTGAAAATTATATTAGTTTTAATCATAAATTTTTCATTTATATTTTAAATTTGTTAAAATGCAATTTTTATTGTAATTAATAATCATACTTTTATTTCTAAAATGCAAATATTTACTAAAGCCTTAGTTGACTGGAATCTGCATCCGCATTTGCTTAAGATGGTTGCTTCTAATGCAAGGCAGACATCCTGCGTAGATACTCCCCCTATTAGTATATGATTCCAGTCCGCTACCCTGCATTGGATACAGCTAGCCTATTCGTATTGCCCACTATGCTTCTGGCCTGCGGCCACGTAGTAGATACGGCTTACTTAGAACTGACGGTTTTCATGCATACTAGAAAAAAAAGCGCACGCCAAATTTTATTATTTCTTAAAATAATGTTTTATTTATATATAATTATGTGAAATAAAATAAATACATAATATAATAATCATTTGCAAATTTTGATTAATTAAAAATTAATTAAATAAAATAAAGATAAACAATAAAATGAAGAATATAAGGAGTAATTATAAAAAATTATGATATACCTAATACCATATAAAAACTTTACTTTAAAAAGTTTACCGATCAACACTCTCTGCTCTTAATATTTTATAACCTTCTTACAATATAACCAATAAATGAATGTGTGGTAAACCACGCTTTTGAAATTCAATATCATAAACATAAAACTTTACTTGTCCAAAAAGTTTATCATCTACTATAGTTTCGATTAATTTTTTTACTTTTAAATAAAAGACTCTTGCAACCATGTCAGATTTATTAGAAGCTGACGGATTAAGTACTAAATTTTCTTAAATTTCTTTCCATTTTGAACTACATGTCATTGTAATAAATAAATCTGGTCTACCATGAAAAGCAACATAATGGTCATTGCATATTGATATTGTTTTAACATGTAACGAGGTGATCCTATAAATGTTGAAGGCAGTATCAACATCTTGCCAACATGTACATTATTTTCAATTTCTTGATTATCTAAATGATCAATTAATCCTCTGTAAATTTCACTTCTTAATTTTGTTTGATTATTTTTACAAAAATGTAACCTAACTTCTTTAACTTTGACATAATTATCAGCTAACCATTGCTGAAACATTCTTCCTCCATATAAAAATTGATTGAAGGTATGATCTCTTACTCCTATTTTATATTTTATAGATGCAGATCTGGACACAGTTTGATTTCTAGTTGGTTTGTCACTATCAGTACGAATCATAACGAGACTATAACCCTTGCTTCCTAGAGGATAAATTATAGGATATATCCAAGGTTTAACATTTGGATCTAAATAACTAACCAATTGCAATTGTTGAATCGATGTATTATAAATCTTTACATAAGATATTGGTATTAAACCTTTAGCATTCATATTAAAGATAGCAGCAATTTTATCACACCTTTAAAAATTTGTAATGTTAGGACTTTTTCTTATTTATTAAAGTTGCTCCGGATTACGCTCGTCAGATTGTCCAGCGTCCATAACCTTAAAATTTAATGAAATTTTCAACCCAACGATGATTCTAACTTAATTTCTAGCTGAAAATTAAAAAGAAAGAAAGCAAATTGCAAATGAATCTTAGCCTGCTGGCTGACATCTAACGTTAATTGAACTTACTTAATTTTCTAAAGAAAAAGGACGGGTATAGTCAGAGATAACAAAAATATTCTTATTTTAAGAATTTGAAATAGAAAATATATTTAACAAAATAAAAAGATAAATTATACAATAGAAAATAAAAAAAATATAAATGAATTCAATACATTTACATTATTTTAGAAATCCGACAATATTTTTGAAATTTAATTATTTTGTGACTTTTTACATTATGTAATCGTAAGTTGAGAGACGCTTCTAGCCATCTTCTGTGATTTAGATTTTTAAGCTTGGATCTGTAACAAAATTACCACCTATATTCAACAAATCCCTCCAGGGGAAGAGTTGAGTCTATTCTTTGGGTAGAGAGAAAGCAAACAGGGTCACCTATATTTTTCTCTCTCTAACCAAGAAACTGAGAACCTAGAAGAACACGTATTACAACGTCACGGAAGCACCCATAGACGTTGCAAGCCTCCATTTCCGTTTGCCAATCCGAAGAGGGGCACCTCTATCAGTTTGGTGAACGCCTAGGAAATCCTTCACCTCAAGGGTTCCGGATATTACGAGGGATATTACGTATGAGTTTTCAGAAAGGAGCACCTCTACTCAATCTCCACACGTTCTCAGCAGTCTATCTGACTTTACTAGTCACTCATAGTAGTGGAGGAATGCGGCAGGGGCATCCACACGCATATCTCCTTTTACCTGAGCTTCCTAGCATGGGACCGAGGAGCACCTCGAGTCCCGATAGCCAGAAGACTCCTTAATCGGCAGCGAGAACCGACTAATATAATCGTAGCCACATCACCTGTGCTGGTGAGCACACGGGTGGGGAGCGGTACAAGCGGTAGGTAGGGAGTGGCACAGCTTGGTCGCATTGACGCGACGTCACGGCCGTCTAGAATTTAAATATAGTAATGGAATGAATATAATATAATCCCATATTTCACGCCATTACAAATTGTAAATTAAATTTTTTTTTTTCCTGACGCAGTTTCTATTTCAATGATCTCAGACATCATTAAAAAAGACTTTGTATATGCGTTAAAATCTCTCAATAATTTGTCAATACTAAATAATATATCCACATCTAAGTTGTCATGTTTGTTTAATCTATAGCAAATTGCTTCTTCTGGATCTAACAGGAATAATTGACCAAAAGATGGATCATTATCAATTTCGGGAAATAGGAAATTGTTGATTTGATAATAAATTCGACCTTGAATTATTTATCAAAATGGTCCCGGCCTTCTATTATTGAAATTAACCGCATTGGAATTTTAAGATGCAAAAGCAAATTAATTATTGTAAAGTCTTATATTATTCCTAAAATGGCCAGATATTTTATGAGATCCATCTAACAGTTTTTTTAATTCATGAGGGTATTTTTCTGAAGGCAACGATACACCACCATGACTGCAACAATAATTATAAGTTTAGTTCTTTTGAACTTTTTCTTTCTCAAAATGTTTAGCCTTGCATCTTTTGCAAAAAAACGACATTTTAGCCGATTTTACCAAGATAATGTTCGTTATAACTTGGAACATGTATGCTATTAATATTTTTTCTCCATAAGCAAAATTACGAATATCAATGTTTTCATTCGCATAAATGACTCCATTTTTTTTACCTGTATGATCCAAAACATCTATTTTCCTCATCGATTACGTTTCTTTTTTATTTAATCTTTTACCTTATTGTTTTTGTTATTTTGCGTGACTTTTTTCATTTTCTCATCACAAGTTTTTACATCTTTCTCCTGCATATCTTTTGAATATAATATTTCATTATTTTTATCCTTAACATAGTAAATCTTCTTTCAATTTCAATCTTTGACTGTAGCTTTTTTTATATTCTGCTCTACTTTTTTTTAATTTTCCGATTAGAGGTGTTAACAATTTTTGTTTGGCTCACTATTCTTTGTAATTTCTCATTTTTGTCATCTCCTCCTACTTCTTTAAGATACTTTAACTGACTTTCAACATTTTTTTATATTCTGCACGACTTTTTTTACTTGTCTTATTACAATCGCTAGAAATTATTAATTTGTCAGCATTATTATCACTTTTTTCTTCTTTAACAGCACTATCTATGTGTTTTTTTTAGAAAAATTTAAATCTGTTTCACTACTTAAACATACATCTTCCATAACTGATATTTCTGTTTCTTTGTTATCAATTTTTTTCGTTTTAATTTCATCATTTAACTATATTATTTCTGATATTCTGCTCTAGTTTTTCTACTTTTCTCATTAGCATTGCTAAAAAATATCTTCTTCCTACTATTGCTTCCAATATTTTATAATTATTACCTTTTTTTACTACTTCAATAGAAGTTGACGCATTTTCCACTTGTTACATTCTCATCCTAAATGAGAAGGTATTAAATTTGTTTTTTCTTACAAACATTTATATTCTGTCACTATTTACACTTTCCATGTTTGTTATTTGTCTCTCTTTCCCATCTCTCCTTTTAACTAAGTTGTTTAACAACACGTTTTTTCATATTTGGTACTGCTTCTTTTAGTTTCTTAGTCAGGAATATTAACAACTTTTTTCTGTCCTATTTTTGTATGTAATGAAGAACTACTACAATCTCCTTTCATTTCTGTAAAGCCGTCATTAGTATAATAATCTAATTTACTCTTCTTTGTCGCATCTTTTACATTCCTCACATGTAAATTATTGTTGTTTATTTATTAAATTTATTAATATAAAGAAACAGCAAACGCAATAGCATATACTCCACAATCAACAAAATTTAATTGTTGTTGTACTCTTAAGAAAACTACATTAGGTTTAAATGGATATAACCTGCATAAATATTATCTTTGATCATCATTTAAACAACCTTTATTAAGACTATCATAAACAAAAAAGTCATTTCCATCATAGTAAGTGCAAATCCAGTGACCCAAAAGTCGATTTCCACTAAACAATATTTGAATATGTGATTTATTATTATAAATTGCTTTTATTTCATCTAAAATTTCTAAATATCCTGTAATATGTTTTTGGAAACTACCACCTGATGTAAGTTCTAATAATTCCTAAAACTTATATATGTGATTGTCATTTAGCATTTCCTAATTACGAATAATATCCTAATCTTTATCATTTAAATTGAAATATCTCTTCTTTAACTGAGAACTCATTTTTCAAAAACAACTTTTAAAAAAGAAATTAAAAAAAATGGATTTTTTATGACTTACGATCTAATTTCATAATGACCTCTTTATCCTACATGTCATAAAAGTATCTTTATATTTCAAGTCTTAATGTCTTTTATTTTCTGTATCTCATATGTTTATCTCATATCTATTTATCTCGAATCATTATCTCATCTCTTTACCTGATCTCTCTCATTGTTTCACATGTTTATCTCATCACTTTGTCTCGTGCTATTATCTCATATTTTTACCTCATTTCTCTTATTGTCTCATCTGTTTATTTCATATTATTGTCTCATGTTATTGTCTCATATCTTTATCTGACCTCTTTTATATAATTATATTATTAACACTTCTTTTACACTGCAAGGACTCTTTAGAAACATTATAATTACTTTATTATTTATTAAACATTCACAGTTCATTTATTTATTAAACAGTTATCAATCACTTGTTTAATGAAACCACAATCGCATTTTATGGATTATTTATCACTTACAGTTCATTTCTTTAACAAACACTTTTTGTTCACCGTATTAAGAACTATTCAACACAAACTCTTAATAAACTGTAAGCATATTAATATTATACACTTTCACATTAAACACATTTCTATCATAAACACTTAATAAAAAATACACAATAATTAGCATTATTCACTTCCACATTATATACACTCAAGTTCTATTCATTAATAACTTTCACTACCATGTACTTCTATACCGCGCACTAATGTAGGGGAAAGGGCCCCAAGTTAGACACCCTTTCGATTTATTAATGTAGATTCCAAACCAAAGAAAATATATTAAAATGATTTATATCGGATGAAAGTACAACTTATAAGGTAACTTATGCCCACAGGAATGAAATTTATTTTGAACATAAACATTTTTTAAAGCATTTTTTCTAATTCTTCAACTTTTTGGTCTAAAAAAAAGTGGCCCTAAGATGGACAACTTCTTAAAAGTCTTTGAAAATTGTAGTAAATAAAAAATGAACATCGTGTAACAATTCTTAAACTAATTTTTAATCATTTTACAGAATTTATCAAGAACTAACATTTCTAAAAACTTCAATTTAATAGCTTAACAGTAAAAAGTAATAAAATATCGAAAAATATCGATATATCATTTTCTCTAACGATAACATCACATTTTATGGTAGAAAATAAAAAATTTTAATTAATTGGCTCAAAAAATTATTGAAAAAAATGTAAAATCGAAAATATGCAAATAAATACATAGAGATTTGAGGCCTGTCCATCTTAGGGTACATGACACTATTTTTTAATTTCCAGTAAAAATATATATACGAACACTGAATTACTAAAGTCATTTTAGGATATTATTATACGATAAATAAAGAATATTATAATGTTAAGTACTCATTCTAAATAATAAATTTAAATAACTTTACCAACTTGAGAAAAAACTGCTACAAAACTTTTTTAGACACAAAATTACGTGGTATATGTAGAAGAAAAACCAACTGGTTTTTTTCTTCAAATGTGCATCAAAATCTTCTTCTATACAAACAACAAAAATGGCAGAAAGCTTAAGGCGCTGTCACCTTAAACAAAAATTTTATACGAAATGTCCATCTTGGGGCCCTGTCCATCTTAGGACCCACTCCCCCAGTTATCACTCTTTTCGTTGAAGCTCGAAAGTTTTTCCTCTTTTCCAAAACCAATTATAACACTCATTATGCAAGGGTTGGCTCGCTCGAAAAACGATGGGCTTATTTAATCTATTGTTCGTATTTAGAAAAAAAAATTTAAATTTGAAAAATATTTGAATAATGAGGTAAAATTTTAGAATTTAATTTAATTTCTCTCTTTTCATTAAAACTCGAAATAATTTTCTCTTTTCCTGAAGCCATTAACCCTCATTATACAAGGGTTTGATCGAACGATAATGACACTCTACAGATAGATAGTCTATTGTTTGTATTAAGAAATAAAATTTAAATTTCAAGGTAATTTGTATAATGAGCTGAGAGTTTCCTTTTCCGTAAACTTTTAACAAATACCTTTTCTCTCTAACCAAGGAACCAGGTATAAAAGTATCCTTTTTCGTTAACTGTTAACGCTTTTCAGTTAACTTTTAACGCTTACCTTCAGTACTCGTTTCTTATATAGAATAGTATAAGGGTGAAGTCTCATACGAAGGACTAGGGTATTAGTGGATTAGAATAGACCAATCAGAAAATACTTTCCAATATGACTAATTATTATCTGATTAGTCTATTCTAATCCACTGATACCCTAGTCCGTAGTATGAGACGTCACCTTAAGAAGTAGATGCTGGTCTGGTAGGATGCTGTTCAACTTAAATGCCTGGTCCTAGTGAAATAATCAAAGCGGTAAACTTACTAAACCTTTCGCAGCAGGCGCGTGTTCAGGGGTGGGGGGTCAAGGGGGTTATGACCCCCCTAGAAAAGTTAAATTTATATGAGAGTGAGAGAAATAGCGATATAGTGTTACCTCTTTCTCTCTCATATATAACCTCCCCTAAAAACATTGTCTGGACACGCGCCTGTTTCTCAAAGAGAAAATATCGATTGATCTATAGATCAATAACTTATCTTGAGACTGGTTTCCGCATGAGGGGTAACTTAATCGATTCATCAATAACTTACCTTAAGACTGGTTACCGTTCGAGAGTAACATCAGTTGAGCAAGCAAGTAATCTGCATTACCGACCCAAAGTCAGATAACTGACTAGGGCGCCACCTGATGGCAATAATCCGAACTTTGGCCTAGATCTCTCTTAGTTATACTACTTATATCTATTTCATTTAAGAAAACAGTATTACGTTGATAGTTTATTAAGAAGCTTTACTATTAACAGGCGCAAACATGACATCGCCTAAGCGTAAAAAATGTTTTTAAATTGCAAAAAAAAGTGCAATAATTCATCGTTTAGAAGCAGAAGATTCACATGCATCTTTTGCGAAAGAGTTTGGCGTGTCTCATTCTACAATATTAACGATATTTAAGAATAAACACGAAATTGAATGTTTATTGAATGCAAACATTTTAAAACAAAAACGAATGAGAACGTGTTCTCTAAAACCTATTACCCTCGTCCAGAAGCTAAACGAATGGAGAACGCGATGAAGTTTTTTCAGAGTTCTCGAAAGTTCCCAATTGGTTTTTTGTTGAATATTGGGAAAAAAGGAAATAAAATGGGGAAAAATGTTAATTATTGTTGTAAAATATAACTTCCCTGATTAGTTAAAAAATGGAATTGATGGATGAATCTGTCTATTTCAGGCAGAAAAATAGATAATTGTGAAAATCACATTTTTCGGGATATTCTACACTTCTAGTTAACTTTCGATCAGGTAATGACGAAAAAGATTCAATTATGTCTATTATCTGTTTGTATAATATAAGAACATGAAAGTGTTAAAGAAAATAAAAAAATGTGTCAATAAACAACATTAAATTAGGCACTGAAATACAAAAATAATACGGTTTTTCACATAAATATGTCATGTGCCAAAGTCAACTTTTAACGACATGATTAGACGTTTCAGTGAAATTCTAAGTCAGGCAATAGATGGCGGGAGTATCGCGTCGCGTGCGTGCACTACTCAAACGCCAAAGGCGTAGGGCAAAGATCAATCAAGCAAGAAAGCCACTCGTCATATTAAACTAAACGAGAAAATGTTTTCTTTAACAAATCACATTCAAACGAAAAAAGTAAATGTTGCTAACATTGTCAAGAACAAATTCAAGATTTTTTATACAAAGTTGATTAACAAATTTCTAGATCAGACGGATTATACAATAAAGAAAACTTTCCTTTTCCAACCATTTTAAAACAACAAAAACTTAAAGTTGACCAAATTGTTAACAAAAAATTCGACATTTTTTATTAATTAAATAACATAAATTAATTAAACTATTCTATAACAAAAACTAAAAAAATTTAATTTATATAATTAAGTTATATAATTAATTAAATATTAAAATTTTTAAAAAAATTAAACAAATTGTTAATAAAAAATAGATTATTATTTAAACAATGTTATTAATAATTTCCAAGATCTAAAGGATTTTACAAAAAAGATCTTTTTTTTATATTTTAAAACAAAAAGAAAATTTATAGTTAACAGATTGTTGATAAAAAAGCAGATTTTTAAAAAAATTTTAATTAATTATTTTCTAAATCGGACACATTTTAAAAAAATAAATCTTTTATTTTCCATAACCATATTAAAACAACAAAAACTTAAAATTGGTCAAATTTTTAACACAAAATTCGATATTCTTTATTAATCTTAATTGAAAATTCCTAGATCAGACAGCTTTCACAAAAAAGATCTTTATTGCTAAAAATGTTTAAAGTAAAAAAAAATTTATATTTAACAAAATGTTAATTAAAAAATAAATTTTTAAAATATTTTTTATTAATTATTTTCCAGATCAGACAGATAAAAAATAAAGAAATCTTTTCTTTTCCAATCATATTAAATAACAGAAAATTAATAGTTAACTATGTTGGTAATAAAAAATTAGAGATTTTTTAAAAAATTTGTATTAATTATTTTCTAGATCGGACAGATTTAAAAAAAAGAAATCTTTTTCTGCCACACTGAAAAAATGAAAAGACAGTTGCTGTACTTTTAAACTGGAATTGTTGCACCTTTTAAAAAAAATTAACTTCATACCGAGAAAATCACATGCAAAGTAATAATTGTGATGTTAGTTATTTTAATTAAAATTGTACACGATGCAGCAACTCTCCTTTAATTTTTTCAGTGCAACCATATAAAAACAACAAAAACTGAAAATTGGCCTAATTTCTAACACAAAATTTGATATTTTTTATTAATCTTAATTGAAATTTCTAGATCAGACAGATTTCACAAAAAAGATCTTTATTTTTAAAAAATTTTAATACAAAAAAAAATTTGTATTGAAAAATTGATACTAAAAAATAGATTTTTTTAAAAGTTTTTATTAATATTTTTCTAGATCGGACAGATTAGAAATAAAAAAATCATTTCTTTTCCAATCATATTAAATAACAGAAAATTTATAGTTAACTATATTGGTAATAAAAAATTAGACATTTTTTAAATAATTTGAATTAATTATTTTCTAGATCGGACAGATTTAAAATAAAGATATATTTTTTTCTTACCATATAAAAACAACAAAAACTTAAAATTGACCAAATTTTTAACACAAAATTTTGATACTTTTTACTAATCTTAATTAACAAATTCCTAGATCAGACAAATTTCACAAAATTTTATAACAAAAAAAATAGATATTTTACAAATTGAAAATAAAAAATAGATTTTTTAATAAAATTTTATTAATCATTTTCTAGATTGGACAAATTTAAAAAAAAGCAATCTTTTTCTGCCAACCATATTAAATAACAGAAAATTTAAAGTTGACTATGTTGGTAATGTAACGTCCAGAAGGGACATACAAAACCCATTTAAATATTTATTTACTAAACCCCTGATTTAGCTTCTAAGGCGGAAAGCCTTAGGACTAAGGGAGCAGGAAGAAAGTTAACTGACAGTAGTTTCAAATAAACGTAATTTATTCAAATACACTGATGCGACCATTTGAGAAAACTCCTGTTGAAAGGTTGAGCAATCCTTGGAAGGGAGGTGATTGTAGAGAGTAGAGAGAGTAAGAGTCCACTGAAAAAAGGTGAACTTGTTAACAGGTTAATTAAGCAATAGAGTTGAAGGCAATAATTAGGAAGTATTCTTGATTACTTACTTGTTTTATAGTTTGTTGAATCTTAAGTAGCAGGATAATAGAGATGAGTGTCAAGAGGGTTGGCGGGTTTCCTTGCTCTGGAAATCCGGAGTCTGCGGATCGTCTTCCTTCTAGTGAAGCAAAATAGACCCCCTGGTGAAAGGTATGAAGATTCTTGTCGTTGTCTCGACAAAGAAAAATTTCGCTGGTCCAAGACACTGGGATTTGTGAAAAAGAGTTTTGACCAGCAGAACGAGAGCACAGACTGACAAGGACTGAATTCGTCCAGGGGTTGATTATCAACTGATAATGTGATTAGTTCGGAGATCGGCTACAGACTGACTTTTCCCACTACTACTTTTTTCCTTATATAGAGAAAAAGTGATGGGGTGACTCTTGACCCTTAGCGTGGGTGTAAGAATTAGGGGACAACCTCAACAGGTAAAACAAGGGGGTTTCTTGCTCAACAGGTAGATGATCTCACTACTCGTTTCTTGGTACAAATCAATATCGGCAGCCAGCACGGGTGCTAATATCGAGAGTATTGATTTTTTCTTAATTCAGAACACACCTTTGTTACACATATATATTTACACACAATAAAGTTACGAGAACGTAACATTTCCCTCCCCAAACTTTTCGGAACATAAGAAAAGAATTTTCTTATTGACGAAATTTCATCAGAAACTTTACTTGACGCATGTGGAAAAAAAAATTGAGGGAAATATTTCGTTTACAGATTAGAATACAGCCATAGTATGAGAATAATTACGACAATTTCCGCGTTGATATAAACGCTCGATCCCCCTGGGATAAATCGAATGCATAGCGAAGATTTGTATTCGATTTCAGAAAACACACAAATACATATGACAATAGTGATATTTAAGCATTTACAACATTAAATTTATTCTTTACTATATTTATATCCCATTTTACTTGGTATAATAGCGCAAAATACATTGATAATGGATATAAAGACTCGGATGTAATTCTTCTTCCACTGGTATAATTTTATCTTAATTTAAGGTTATATTATTAATTTTTATTTAAATTGAATTATCATAGTATATATTTAAAATTTTAAATAAAATATTTTTATTATTTTCTTTTCTTTTTCAATAATTCACTTAGATTAAGATTTACACTTAGTTTAGTTTTCTGGATGCGACTTGACTTAATATTCTAGTTCGAGTTTTACTAATTTTAGTTTTTATTTTCTTTGGACTTAAATTCAAACTAAATTTTACTAAATTTAGTTTGAACTTGACTTGATTACGAACACTACTAAATTTAGATTTAATTGATTTTGAGCACGACTAAATTTAGTTTTACTTGATTTTGAACTTGACCAAACTTAGTTTGACTTGATTTCGAACTTGACTAAATTTAGTTTAACTTGATTTCGAACTTGACTAAATTTAGTTTGACTTGATTTCGAAACTTGACTAAATTTAGTTCCTACTTTCTTAGAATCCAAATATTATTAAAAAGTTTTACTGATAAAATTTATTCTAAATAATTCTGATTAATAATTAAGCTTGATTAATTTATTTTGACACATCTCACGTGTATAATTTATAAAATGTTTGGCAAATACTAAAAATAAATTAAATACTTATATTTATGAATTGAAGACTTTTGTATATTAAGTAATTTATACGCGCGCAGTATTTTTTAATATTTAGTATTGTTTAGCAAAAGACACATACAACACTCATGGATTTAAGCTAAGATTATATGTTAGAATTTCTTGGAAACACATATAGAGTTTTGAATTAAGAGTACATTTATAAGACATTACAATTTTTAATTCACACATACACAATACACATACAATTTGGGATTGGAATACATTAATAAGACATGTTAAAATGCAAAATTTACACACACACAACATACATAAAATTTTGGGTTGAACTACATTAATAAGACATGTTAGAATTTAAAATTTACACACACACAACACACATTCAATTTTGGATTTAAATACATTAATAAAACATGTTAAAATTTAAAATTTACACACACACAACACACATAGAATTAATAAGACATGTTAAAATTAAAAATTTACACACACACAACACACATTGAATTTTGGATTTAAATACATTAATAAGACATGTTAAAATTTAAAGTTTACACACACACAACACACATTCAATTTTGGATTTAAATACATTAATAAAACATGTTAAAATTTAAAATTTACACACACATAACACACATAGAATTAATAAGACATGTTAAAATTTAAAATTTACACACACACGACACACATAAAATTTTGTATTTAAATACATTAATAAGACATGTTAAAATTTAAAATTTACACACACACAACACACAAGAAAAAAATTTAATCTTTTTCCATATATTTTTTGTTTCTTTTAATACTCATACATTGCGTTGCGACATGATTTTGTTCATAACAACGTTCGCATGAAAAATCCCATCTGTACAATCTTTCTTTATTGCACCACTCAGAATCATTTTCTCTGTTTTCACAAAATTCATATCTGTTATATAATCTTTCTAGCATTATTTTTGCTAGAGCTTTCTTAGTTTTTTGTTTTGTTTTTTGACCCGGTATGTTTATTTCAATGTAGTCTGAATTTATTTGTACTGAACAAGTTGCATTTAAAGGTATGGAACTAGGGTTTGGTAATATATACTCTAGTTTTGAAAATGAGTACTCAATACTCATGTTATTTAATCTCGAAACAGGGCAGATGTCCTTCTGCATTTTCTTGAAATTTACTGAGAGGGAAGAGATGTTTTCCTAAGTTATTAACTTAATAGTTATAGAGCTTATTAGTTTTGTGAAAGGATTACGTTAAAATTTTTCTAAAGTTGTTGATTTAAGTAATAAGAAGATGATGATAATGAAAAGGAAAAATGAAAAATAAAAGAAAAGTAATAAAAGAGTAAAGGTCTAAAACAAAAGTTTTAGCCAACCGCTTGGCCCTTGCTATTACATCGGCGGATCTTTAAGAGTTAATTTTCATAATTGAAAATTCCGGTTTTTTAGGAGTGGGGTAATTTTTGTTGTTCATTGGAAAACGCAGGCTTAGCTGGGTTGAGGGTTTAAGATTTTTACTAGTTTTGAACGGACGAATTTCGGGTTAACATCATGGTGTAAAACATAGTGTTGTGAGAGGAAAAATGTCGTCGTTCAACAATTTTTTATCTTCGTCAGACGTGGATATTGAGAAAATTATAGCAAATATGGAGTGTGAAGCACCATCAGGAATGAATGTCCAGGGAATTATAGATTTCGATTTTGATCTCGATTTGTTATGTGACCCTAGTGTGGAAAAACAGGAGGAAGAAAAAAAGGAAGAAATTGAAGGTCCATGGGAGAAAAAACCGTAGAAAATGGTACTAGGTCTTGAGAAAGATTACAAAATTCGAATTCAAGGAAAAAAGATATTATTACCGCCTTGGTGGATTAATTTCCCCACTACTCAAAGATTATCTTTTGAAAGTCAATTGAAGCAACAGATGATAGCCCAAAGGGGCTGTTTTTATATTGGTGGCAGATATTGCATTATACATGAAAACAAACTATCTAGGGTGAGTAATAATTTATGATATTATTATTAGAGTAATAGTAGATTATACATAATAATAATAAAAAAAAAATTTTACATACTTTTTCTTTTTTGTTTTTACAGATTGATGGTGAAAGAGTCCGAACCATGGGAGGGATTCATATAGTTTTTGACTATACAAAGGTTAAAAGTAATAAATTAGGAGATCTATTAGTCCCGTTGAGCTGGTCGGGAATGCAGGAACAATATTTAGATTACCTGACAAATGGCATCACCGATCAATATGAATCAAAGGAGGAGGATAAAGATGTAACCTTTTTGGGGAGACATTACAAGATTCAGCAGGGCAGAATAATAAATACTTTGACGAGATAGGTTCACCGAGGCTTTCCATATGAAATGTTTATATTTAAGATAAGAATTTTATTGTGATAAAAATGTAATAAATTGATCATTTTGGTATTATAATAAAAGAAAAATGTATTGTAGTTTTATGGTTTATTTATTTAATGTATAAGAATTGAGAGAGTAAATGAGAGAGAATGTGAGTGAAAAAGAAAAAAGAAAGGAATAAGATAGAGAGGGAATGGAATTAAAAGAGAGAGTGGGAGTATATGGATGAGAGAAAATTTGAGTGAAAGGGAGAATATAATGAAAGGAGAGAGCGAGAGAAAGAGAGAGAAAGAAAGAGAGAGAGAGAGAGAGAGAGAGAGAGAGAGAGTATATGAGTGCGACAGGCAAGTGGAGCCGTTCCCGTACCGAAGGTGGGGATACATGCAGTCCCCGCGTGTCGCATATCGCTTGTCTCTCTGGTGGTCTATTGTTCAACCCCGAGCGTCAACTCGCGAATGTATGGGCCCTCGCGGTTTTTATTGCGTTTTTTGATTTTATCTAAATGTGTAAATTTAATATTAATAATTTTAGATGTATTTGAAAAATATATTTTCAAATGCAAGTCTCTTCATTCCGTTGCGCTGTAGTATTAGAAGGTAGAATTCTCGACCGGTTTGGTTGAGGTATTGGCTAGGCAAGGCTGTCGCTTAACGCGTTTCGCTAGGCTCTCTCGCGCTTCATTGTTTAACCCCGAGCGTTAACTCGCGAATGTGTGGTCCCTCGCGGTTTTTAATGCATTTTTTGATTTTTGGAATACTATTTTAATCTTATTTGAATAATATTTTAATTTTCGAACTTAAGGACTTATTTTAAATTATCCATCGAATTTTCAGAATACTATGTTTGGTATATGTAGGTTTTATAGGTTTCGTTATTGCTACAGTGTACCGCATTGAGTCATTATTGACAATCCCTTAAGGTTAGTTTAGTTTTAAAGCAGCATTGTAGGTATTCTGTAAGGAATTCCTATAATATGTCTATGAACCGGTTTAGTTATTATGGTTTGTTGAATTTAGATTTGGCGTTTCTTCTACTATAACACTTAAAGGTCTCATTGGGTTTACTATTGCTATATGTCTAGGTTGTCGATCATGAATTCTATTACTAAAAATATTATTCTCAAAAAGGTTAGCCCAATAAGAGATTTCATCTGGGCGAAATGATTTTTCCTGTAATTCTCTATCTAATTTGAATACAAATATTATTATTATTATAAGAATAATTATGATACCGATAAAAGTAATGGAAAATAAGGAATGATCCAAAGAGTTTTTCTCTATGTTGGAGGTACTTTTCTCCAAAGTTTGTGCAAAAAATTCTAATTCGTTTAAAGAGATTCTTTGGCTTCTAGTTATTTGGTCTGGACAGCCATTTAAAATAATTTGTGAGGTAGTTGAATTTTCTTTTAATAAATTAGTAATATATGGACTGATTGAGTTTATTATAGGTACATATATTGAAGTATTTTTAAAGTTTTTATTATTGTTGTTATTATTTTGAAGCTTAGGTTGCAGCAGTTCACATATTGGGTTTATTTCCAAAATTCCATTACCTTTTATACAAATAGTTTTAAGTATATTAGGTTGACAAGAAATTTTAATATTTTGTACTGGCATTGAAGAATATAACCATGTATTGTTTTTCTTCAATGGAATCCATTTGGATTTAGTTATAGAATAAATTAAATATTCACATCTATGCGGTATTCCAAAATTCAAAAGAGAACTTTCGCAGGTTTGATCCAAAAAGGTGTTTTTAATGGTTACTGATTCTTTGCAAATAAAATTTTTGTGTATTGTTGAACATTTTTGAATATAAGATTTATCAAACAAGAAGTAAGTTTCATTATTCTCTGTTAAACCAATATATTGAGAAAGATGATTTGTGTTAGGAAGGATCTCAAAATCCTTTCTTAAATTTGTAAACCCTGTAATCTTGTGTGTTTTAAATAAGTTATATTTTGTTTTTGAAGGCAATTGAATAGTTAATAGGAAAACGGTAAAATTTAAGTGCTCTTCATTCTCTTGTTCCAATATGTGTTTACTTGTCTTATTTATTTCTTTTTGAATTAATGAAATTGAAGTTATTAATTTTATTATTTTGTTTCTATAAATCGATATTTCTAGTTCAAAACAAGATGTTACCGTATTCTTACATGGGTGATTATCTATTAATTTATCGATTTGTTTTTGTACATCGATAATTTCATTAATGTTTAGGTAAGTAGCAATGTCCCATTTGTCGCGAATTAATCCTGCCGACCCAAAGTTTTCAAAGTAGAGGGCAGGAAGGTTAGAAAGGGGTGTGATAATTTGTGGAATTTCTTCGGCGTTAATGATAGGAGTAGAAAAGGAAAAAAGGAAAAGGTATATAAGTAACATGTTGCTTCTCGGTTACCTGAAACAAGAAAAAGCATATTAGTTTTTGTACAAATTCAAATTTTCGATTTAGAAATAGAGAGAGAAAAAAAAAATTTTATATAAGAAGACATTCCAGGTATTAGTTTTTAGTGTGAAATCCACAATTAGAGCATTTTTTGCAGATAGTTACTCGTTTCGTTTTCTTTTTACTTTTTGTTTGATTTAGGTTTTGGAGGTTTAGAGGTAGATTTGATGAAATGTTTTGTGAGAAAATAGAATTTTGAGTTTGTAAAGACATTGGAAAAGGAGGTGGTTGGGGTGGGTGAAGAATCGAGGATGTGATAAATGATGGGGGTAATATAAAGGTTTTACTACACGGAATTTTTGATGTTGAAAAAGATGGTCAAGAAACGGATTGTATGTTAATTAGGTTAGGTAGAGTATAAAAAATAGTGCTAACATGTGGATTATATACGTTTGGATTCATCCATGAGGATAAGATTTGTTTAATGGTTAAACTCATTAATGAAGCTGCTTTGACTTTTCCATGAAAAGGATTTTGTGCTATTATTGTTTTTTTAGTTTCCAAAATTTTAACTATGATTATAAAAAATGAATTTTCACCATTAGAAATGTAAAGGAAGGTGTAGGTGGGATAAGGTAATTGATGTTTGTAGCAAAGTTGGTTTAGGTTATTGATTTCATTTATAATTATTTGATCTGATTGTTTAGTATTAAAAGATTCTATCAAAATAGTATAAAGGGCTTTGGAAATTATTTGTTCAAGAAATTTCAAGTTTTTTCCTGTTGCAATAATTGTGTCATTCAAATATTCTATTGTACAAGTAAAAACTGGTTTGCTTTCTTTGACAGTCTTCTGAGTTTTAATGTTAAAAGAGGGTAAGGAACATCTCCTCAAGAAGTCATACAATAGGAAAAGATAGCAGATTGAATACATTTTGTATTATTTCCTTTTTTATACATGCACAATATAATTATTGTCAAAATGTGGGTTAGGATAAATTTGTTGTACTTGTTGATTATTCCAATTACCTGTGGGGTTATTTGTCGTTTTGTGTTCTGGTAAGGTAGGCGTGCAAGGTGGAGGGGGTGGCATGCAATCTGGAAGTGCAGTTTCTACTTTGCTTGCACTGGATTCTGCAGGTGGTTTTCTGCCAATATGTAACAGCAAATTAGTAACAGAATCCCATAAAGCGCCTAATAAATACACAGACCAGCCAAACATTCTATGAAGCGCATAGCCATGTATAAAGGTATCAGCGATTAATTTGATACCTTTAACGAGAATAATTATATCGATTATGCCAGCACTGGCAGTTCCAAAGCCTGTGAACATAGTCCAAAATTTTGTCCAAGTCAAAGCTACAATTTTATCTAGAGTTTTTTGGTCAATCATATTTGATAAAGACATTCCATTATAGGATACTGATTGGCCCATCATACCCCGAACCAATGAGTTTATCATCATTGGTTTTTCTGCGGGAAACATAATATGATCGCGTAATTTATTTAAATCAGATTGAGAGTAAATTCCACTTACTGCAAGTGAAGCGGGATTTGTATATCTCCAAGTCGGTTTTGTCATACGTTTCATGATTTCTGGTGGTATTGATTCGACAGGATAGGGTGATACTTTATACCAAAATTCTCCCACTTTATACATTGAAGGAAGGAAAGCATTGCATTCTATTTGGGTTCCTAAGTTTGTTAAAATATGTGTTCTAGGGCTAAGAAATAATGAATCGTTTCCCTTCGAGACTGGTAGTTGCAAATAGCATTCTTTAACTTTTCTATGGATAAGATCAACAGGTACGCATTTTACAATATGTGCTACTTCTCCAGCTACTATGAACATATAGCCAGGGCCTTTCATGAGGTGTAAAGCAAATTCGTCTGGAGCTTGAGTTGCAAGAATCAAAGAATTTTTAAAAACTTGTCTTTCTAAAGTACAACGTTGGTAAAGTACATCTTGGTATAGTTTATTCATTTCTGTACGAATGTGTCTTTCGACTTAAACAAATTTAGAGTTTACGTATGTGAAAATGTCCATACTTTCGAATGTAAGGTCTTCTCTACTCAAAAATGTATGTCCGCGTGTCGTTTGGAAAATAAAAAGTTTTGGATGTTCAGTACGGTATAATATGTATTGGCAAATAGAAAACTGTCCAGTTTGAGCTAAAACAAATGTCAATTCTTGAGACACAAAGGAAAAAAGAGTTTCATGAGATTTAAGGTCATAAATTTTGTTAGCGTGTCCTTCATAAAGTACTTGATATTTTTTGAAATTACAAATGTCCTTGGGTAATGGTTCCCAAAAAGAATAGCCATTTTCTATGTCAATACAATTTGTGGCAGATAAAGGGCAAGTTACTCCGGATCTTAGTCTAATTCTATTTGCGTCTAAATCTACAATAGCTGTTTGTTCATACATTTTTATTCTAATTACACCAATAACTATAACATTTTCCCAACTACCAAAGGAATCTTTATAGTCGATCCCCGAACATTTTCCATTTTTTTTACGCTGCCTCCAAATGTTGCAGGATGACTTACAGTACTATTCATTTTTATATTTAAGATCTTGATACCATTTTCGTGCTCATATATACCTGTTCTATGGATACTTTTACAAGTGTCGTATGATATTTCACGTAAATATTCAGCTTTGACATTAAATACAGCTGAGTTATGTGAATGCATGCCACAATATGTTATTGAACGTTTAATTTCAACTTGACATTGTATTACCTTAGTAGTTGTTATCCCACTAAAATGAATTAGTTGAATGTAAGTTTCGGTTGAATTTACTTTGATGTCTGGGGTTGGACATTCCCCTACTTCGAGCAGAGAGAGCGTAGTTATGTTCAATCTATTAGAAGCGCAGTCATATCCCACGATCGCATGTACCATCGTATGAGAAAAAAGGAATCCGATGAATAAAACCGCGAAAAGGAGCTTCGATTCCATCTCCTGAAAAAGGAGAGGGGGTATTTAAAATATGGTTTTAAAAATCTAACACTACACATTGAACATCAAACATTGAACGTTAAACATCGAACATTAAGTATTATTCTATTGGTTACAACTTTGCATAGGGTGCTTAATATAAGATTTTCTTAATCGATTTATATGAACTACTTTGGGTGTTTTATTTATTTTGATTTTAACGATTCCTTTGCCCAATATTTCTAAAACTTCATGAGGTCCCGTATATTGATCGCCTAACTTTTTGGGTTTTGGGCCTTGGAGTAGAAATACACTATCACCGACTTTAAAATTTTGAGGATTAATTTTTTGGTCGTGATATATTTTAGATTTTTCTTTTGATTCGATTAGATTTTTACGAGCGAAATTTTGTACGTTATGTAGTTTAGAAATCAGATTAGTCAGATAATCATCATAAGTGGCTAGTTTTTCTTCTGGTAATAATGGTTGGCTTGAAGGAAATCTTGGTAAACGCCCAAATACAAGTTCGTAAGGTGTACACTTGGTACTTTCATGAACACTCGTATTATCAGAAAACATAGCTAATTCAAGCAAATCGTCCCATTGATTATTTTTACTTATAAACTGCTTCAAATATTCGGCCAAAACATGGTGCGATCTTTCTAAAGACCCATTGGATTGAGGGTGAAAACATGTGGTTTTAAATTGTCGAATACGAAAAAGTTTAGCCAATCTTTTCATAAGGTTACTTAAGAAATTTGTGCCTTGGTCAGTTAAAACACTTTAAGGTGATCCAAAAATGCAAATAAATTTCCTAACAAACGCATCCGCAATTGTACTTGCTTGCTGATTAGGCAATGGTATGGCTAAAGAATATTTGGTTAAATTATCCTGGATTGTAAGAATGCACTCGTTTCCTGACTTAGTTTTTGACAATGGACCAACGATGTCCATAGAAATTTTATCGAATGCAACACCCGGAGTATCCGTAATAACCATGGGGTTTTTAGTTTTTACTCTAACCAACTTTTTCAATTGGCATTGAAGACAAGTTTGAATATACTTTTGAATATCTAATTTCATGTTTTCCCAAAAGTATTTTTGTCTAATACGAGTATAAGTTTGTGTCACACCTTTATGACCACCTAGCGCTGAAGAGTGCGCTTCTTCAATTAAAATTTTTCTTTGCTGAGTAGTCGCGTATTGAGTATAACCTTTATTACTTTCACATTAGTTTCTCGAAATGTTTCTATAAAAATTGCTAATACTTCCGACCATTCCATGTGCATGACTTGACCCGTTTTTGCAATACTAATTGATTTTAAATTTAATTTTTCAGCTAATATTTTAAGAGAATGAACAGTTTCCGTAACATTCTTTTTTAATTCTGTCAAACTTATTTCAGATTCACTAATAATTGGTAATGCTATGTGATAAAAATTTCCCTTTTTAAATTGTTTAGCTTCATTTAATCTAAGATTTTTAAATTGTGGTATTTCGTTTTGTTTAAAAAGACTTTGAGAACCGTTATCAATCGGGACTCCTAGAGTTGAAATAAAATACGCGTAGTTGTCTTTACGCATACGCATTTGGTCTTTGCATTCTACTATATTTTTAGATGGGGTGGAATTATGTTCGTTGATTTCTTGGGATGGGTCAGGTTCTGACGGATCGATAGGAGTTGGTTCAGGAAGGTTATCATTATCATCTTGTGTTTCGAAAAAACTTTCGTCTAAACTGGAACCTACATTATTGTTTAAACTATTTTTTTCACTTATTTCTTCAATATCTTGGTCTTTAAATATTTCTTCATCATAATCTTCGGAATAACTGTTGCTGGAATTGTTATGAAAATTTTCATAATCTGGATCATATAATTCATTTTGTTCAAACTTTGGATCGGAGTCTTTTTTAGAATTTTCACTATCTTCATTCTTATTTCTTCCTTCTATTATGTCTTTAGCTTCTTTTCTTGGTCTGCCTCTTTTCTTCTTGATAAATGGAACTGGATTTTTATTCTCTTTTCTCGGACGCCCCATTTTCTTCTTGGTTATCGTTTTTTCTTTACTTATTACTTCATTTTCACTTTCATTTTCATCTTCAAATCCGACTTCATTCACGTCTCCATATTCAACTAATTCAATTGACTTATCTTTTCTTGGACGACCTCTTTTGTTTTTAGTTAATGTTTTAATCTCTTCTTCATTAACAAACGGAACTTAAACAATTTCTTTTCTTGGACGACCTCTTTTCTTTTTAATTATTATTTCTTCTTCTTTTTGTTGTTGTTGTTGTTCTTCTTCTTCTTCTTCTTCTACGTCTTCTTCATACATTAGACATGTTGTATCTGACTTTAGGTTTCTTGCATTTCGAGATTTCTTGGATTCTAGAACTTGATTTTCCATTGATTCACTTGATTTAGTACCCGATTCTGAATTTTTATTTACTAGATTTCGACTTTGATTTAATTCACCCGACTTACCATTAACCGACTTAGGATTTTTATTTACTGGATTTCGAACTTCGCTTAATTTACTTGACTTAATACTACCCGACTTAGAATTTTCATTGACCTGATTTAAACTTTTACTTGAATTACCCGACTTAGTACTTACCGACTTAGAACTTTGACTTGATTCACCCGACTTAGTATTCACCGACTTAGAACTTGGACTTGATTCACCCGACTTAGTATTCACCGATTTAGAACTTTGACTTGATTCACCCGACTTAGTATTTTTAATCACTTGATTTTGATTTTTAGATTCTCCCGATTCATTTGGACTTATATCCTCTTCTTGATTTGATTTTTTCATCTTTCCTCTAGTTACAACTTTAAAATTTTCTGCTCTAGTATATAATTCTTCAAAAAGGTCATAATCAAACTCTTCATACGTTTGACCGTCTTCTTTATCTTCTGTTTCTTCCTCAGAACTTGCATAAATTTCCTCATTTTCTTCATCATGGTTGTTATTACTATTTTCTTTTTCATCGTATAATTCTTCAAAAAGTTCATAATCAAATTCTTCATTACAAATTAAATCGTCTTCTCTTTCATCCATTTCTTCTTCTGAACTTGTTATATATGGTTCATCTTCGTTAACAACATTTATTTCTCTTACTTGTAGCTCTGGTTCTGATGCATTTAGTTCTTCTTTATTAATTTCTTCCCATACTGATTGTTCTGGCGTTTCATCATCTGAATCTTCTGCCCAGAAGTTAACAAGTTGCTTTGCTTTTATTTCATTGTCATAAAATGTTTTTGGGGTAATTCTTTTTGCAATGTTTATTGAGTTTCTTGATAATGCGTCTGCATTTACATTAGTTTTTCCTGCTTTATAAACTATATCAAAATCATATTCGGACAATTTTAATTTCCATCTAGTGACTCGAGAACAAGGATCACTAGATTTTTGAAACCAAAGTAAAGGCTTGTGATCAGTGACGATTGTAAATTTTCTACCATACAGATAATGTCTGAAATGTTCAACAAAAGTGACAATGGCTAGAGCTTCTTTATTATATGTGTCATACTTGACTTCGTGTTCATTTAAAGATCTGGATCCGTAAGCTACTGGCTTGTCTTTTCCAATTTTACCTTGTGATAAGATTCCGCCAATGGCAAAATCGGAAGCATCAGTTGTAAGAATAAATGGTTCATCTAAATCTGGCCGTTGTAATAAAGGTTCTTTACAGAGCTCTCTTTTTAATATATCGAAAGCCGATTGCTGTTTTTCTGTCCATTTAAATGGTACATCCTTTTTTAGTAATTGGGTTAAAGGAATTGATTTTTTCGAAAAATTTTCTATAAACCGACGATAGTAACCTGCTAGGCCTAAGAACTGTTTTATATTTTTTACTGTTTTAGGTACTGGAAAATTTTCGACGGCAATTGTTTTCTTTGGATCTGGACGTACTCCATCTTTATCGATAATATGGCCTAAATAAACTACTTCCGGTCGAAGAAATTCGCATTTGTATGGTTGTAGTTTCAGGTTTGCGGAGCTTAATCGTTCCATTAAACTATCGAATTTGATTTGATGCTCTTCTAAAGTATTGGCAAAAATAACAATGTCATCTAGATAAACAAATAACTCAGTTCTTATTAAACCAGAAAGAACAGCATTCATAAGTCTTTGAAAACAACTAGGAGCATTTTTAAGACCAAATGGCATTCGGTCAAATTCATAGTGACCATATGGGGTTGAAAAAGCAGTTTTATAAGAATGTTCTGGATGCATTTTTATTTTATGGAAACCAGAAGCTAAATCGAAAACGGAAAAATATCGGGCATTCGATAAAGTTTCAAGAACTTCGTGGATATTTGGCAAAGGAAAGAAATCAGTGACAGTTTTTTCATTTAGTTTTCTAAAATCTAAAACCATACGCCATTTTTTATTTCCCTAAGAATCATCTTTTTTAGGAACAATCCATACAGGTGTATTGTATGGGGATTCGGAGGGTTTAATTATACCATTTTTTAATAATTCACTAGTTTATTTTAAAAGTTCTTCCTTATGCGCTGGAGGAAATCGATATTGACGTGTAAAAACTGGTTCTTCGTCTTTGGTAGAGATTTTATGTTGGAGAACATTGGTAGCAGACAAGGATTCGCCAGGCAAATGAAACATATTACTATACTTTAAAGTTAGAGATTCTACATGTGATAATTCTTCACGATTCAAATGTTTTAGACGTAATAAATCTAAAATTTGTTCTGATCTTTCTTTTCCTGAAATTCTATAAAATTTTGCTGATTTTGGGTAAAATTCTTCATTATTTTGCAAACAATCTAAAATTTTTTCGGCTGTTAAATTTTTTACTACTTTGGTTTCACCGTGATATTCTCTATATTCTTCTAAAGTGACTTTTGGAATTTGAATTTTAACTGGTTCTGATCTTGTATTTGCTACTCTTACATATGCTTTACCTTGATTGTTTGTTACTAACGCATTTCCTAAATAAACACCTTGCTTAATTGTTAAAAGTGGAACATAACCTGTCTTTATATCATTATTTTCTATTATCAAAAATAAATCTGAGATCGATCTTGGTGGTAGTACGATTATATCACGTGGTGAAAAAGGATAAAATTTGTTATTAAGCTCTAAATGTCTTTCAGCATAATTGATTTTAACATTATTGTCTGTAAAAAATTCAGATCCTAATACTCCGTCTTCTTCAACAGGAACTTCATTTGGTATAATGTGAAATGTAGTAAGATAACCTAAAACTTCGAATTTAACTTGTCCTAAGGTATTTACTGGATGTGCATTTATTCCGGTTAATTGTATTTTTCTTGACTTATCGATTAGCATAGATGAATTTAAAACATTTTCTTTTATTAAATTTAAACCTGCACCTGTGTCGATCATCATATTTAGAGAATGTTTAGAGTTAATTACATTTATTAAAATTTATTAAATTTATTAATTTATTATTATTATAATTTATTAATTTATTAATTTATTAATTTATTAAAATAGGATTTCCTTTACTATAGTGAATAGGTTCACTTTGTTGATTTCTAAAACGATTATTGTATTCTCTGCGTCTACATTCTTTTATTACATGACCTGGAATTTTGCAATAATTACAAACTATATTTTTATTCACTGAAGGAGGATTTTGAATGTCAGTATTTTCGTTTTGGAAATTATAAGAGGATCGTTGTTCAAAATTTTGAGGTCTTTGATATTGATTTCGATAAACATTTTGTGGCTTTTGGTAAGAATTTTGAAAAATTTTTTGAGAATTTTGATAAGTATTTTGATAAGGAGGTTTTTGGTAAAAATTTTGAGATCTTTGTGGGGATTGTGATGGAAATTGTGATCTAGGTACCCAATCGTCTCGTGAAAAGGGGGACCTATTCCTTGGATATTCTCGTTGGTTTGGATGCATTGGAGATGGCGATCTCCATTCTCGTTTTGGTGAAGGGGAGTTTCTTCTATTCCAAGGTCTACTTCCTTCTCTAAATGCGACTGGTGAATTGCTTCGTCCTCTTAAATTCCAACACGTAGTTGCGCTATGACCCTTTTTATTACAGATTTGACATATTGTTATATTTTCTTGTGCAAAAGTGACCCTAGCGTCATTTGATCTATCTGGAATTTTCTGTTTGGCTAAATTTCCTTTTCTAAGATCAGCTGTAGCATTTAACCTACGTTCTATCTCCATGGATTTATTAGTTAGTTCCTTAAATATTATACATTCTGGTACACGCACTTCAATTTCGGATTTTAAGCCACGACGAAAACATAATATTAAATCCTGCTCTAAACCTTCAATAAAAGCCTTATCTAGATCGCCCTTATTACTCATTTTATGTGCATCAAGAATTCGATACGATATTTCTTTTATCCGGTTAGCGTACGAAATTACAGTTTCATTTTCCCACATATAGACACTTCCGAGTTCCCCTTGTAATTGATATACTGTTTTGGTTGGTAAATAAATCTTTTTTAATTGGTTAACAAGATTCTCTACTGTTGAAAAAGAACTTCCGTAAATGGCTTTACGCGCTTCTCCCATTAATTTTCCTCTAATCATTTTGACCAAATTTTCCTCCACCTGTGGTGACTTGGGGAGCATCTCTTTAGCTTCGCCGCACCCTTCTATGAAAAGAGCGAGGGGGATATTGTGACCGTCGAACAATGGTACTAGCTCGAGGGCATCCCGTAGGGACACTTGTTGATTATTAGGCAACGACATAATTTCTAAATGTGAATCAATAATTTAAGATAATTTATCTAACTTTATTTCTTTTAGTCTATCAATTCCTGTTTCAAAAGATAATTTTATTAAACTTTCTTTGGGGTCAAAATTTTCATCAATTGGAGTTGAATTGAAAACGTCAAAACCAAAACCGGTAATGGTTCGATTAAAAGAATTTTCTGATTCCGGAGACGTTGATTCTAAACTTTTTTTCAAATTTGTCGGCTTGTGATTTAATAAGATGTGTGAAAGTGTTATCTTTTAGAGTTTTTTCTGTTTTAGGGGTTTTATTCCCTATCGATTCAGTGTTTGTACTATTATTAGAAGTAGAAGGTTTCGTATTTTTATTTAAATTCGGATTGATAATTGTACTATTTTTAGAATTTATTGAGTCCGTTAAATCTTGAGAAGCACTATCTTTTGCTTCTTTGTCAACTAGATTTTTAGCTTGATTTTGATCTCGACTTGGAGTATTTGTTGGACTATGACAAACCTTTGGAAGTGGGTTAAAGAAACCTTGTTCCTGAGCCTTACTTCTAGTATAATGAGAATTCGTTTTGTCTGACATAACCTTTAAAATTTAACATTATTAAGGAAAAAGTTTAAAATAATTTGGTTGAAGTTATATTTTGATTTTTAGAAATTTTAATTTTCTTTCAAATTGCTTAAAAGGTTTTCCAAAGTAATTAAAAGATTATCAATGTGGTAATCAAGACCTCTAGTGTTTAAATATTCATTACCATAAACAAAGTTTTCAATATTTTGTAACAAATCCTCTGATTCATTTAAAATATCTTTAATTTCCTTAGCAAATTGTCCTTGCTTGTCTAGTTGAAAAACTAAATTTTCTAAAGTGTTAAATACTGTTTGAACATTTATAATTAATTTTCGCATGTGGTTTGTACTCATTTTGTTTATTTGAAATTAAGAAAAATGCATTTTATTAAAGCTGAATAGTTTGGAATTTGTTAATAAAGATATTATTAAAATTAAGTAAAAATTTTATAAAATTAACCTATAATATATAAATACAGGTGATTTTGGGAAAGGATTTGAGGAGAAGTGATTGCTAAACCTTATTGATTAAATTTTGTTTTATTAATCCATCATATTCGTTGCTGCTTTTATACATTTTTCAATATGTTTAATAAGTTTATTACTTTTAACAGTTTTCCTTTTATAATTAATATTTTCTAAATCCTTGAGCAATTTGTCGGACGCAAATAATAATTTTTGGATTTCTTTATCAAAAAGAGGGCCTCTAGTGTTTACCAGAGTTATCATCCGTTCTAAGTTTTCAAGTGCTCCTTTAAATTTTTGTGTCAAAAATTCAAAATCATCTCTATTTGTATCCACTGAAAAGAAAAACGAAAAATACAAAGGAAAGAACTTGAATTTAAAATCTATTCTTTTATTACAAAATATATATAAAAATTTACAAATTAATTTTTCTTGATTACAGAATCGACTTGGTTTAATAACTTTTCAAAATAATTAGAAAATTCCTCTTGATTTTTAAAGTCAATGATTTTAATTTGATAAGTAGGATCGTATCTTTTCTGTGCCTTTTTCCCACCTCGTGGTCTCCAAGATTTTTCTTGTTTTTTACTGGGTATATTCACTGAAAAACATTTGTTTTTCATTAATTATCATTATTACCCCCCCTTTTTTTTATAAAAATAATTTTAAAGATACTTTTATTTGAGAAGGTAGAAGAAAACTTTTATTTTTAAAGAATTTTACTAAAAGCGAAGAGAAAAATAAAATTTACAAATATTAGAATTTTAAGGAAAGTTTCGAAAGTTTTGATTCGCGGCCGACAGGCGAGTCCTCAAAAATTTCTTAGAAATATTTTGTTCCGCCGAAAGGCTTAAAATATTTCTATTCTATTCCAAATTAAAATAAAGGAAAGTTTCGAATTTTTTGATTCGCGGCCGACAGGCGAGTCCTCAAAAATTTCTTAGAAATATTTTGTTCCGCCGAAAGGCTTAAAATATTTCTATTCTATTCCAAATTAAAATAAAGGAAAGTTTCGAATTTTTTGATTCGCGGCCGACAGGCGAGTCCTCAAAAAATTCTTAGAAGTGTTTTGTTCCGCCGAAAGGCTTAAAACATTTCTATATTTTTCCAATCTTAATTGATTAATAAATACAAGTTTCAAATTTTAATATTTTTCAAGATCAATTGTTTCTAATAAAATCTTAATACTTGATAATTATTGAAAATATTAATGAATAAAAATTTGATATAATCAGTATGCACAAAACAAGACTTTTATAAATTTCAAACTATTGTTCACACTTATTATTATAGAAAAAAAAACACAGAAATTCACAAAAGATTATCACACACGATCTAAAGATTTGTACAGAAAGGATAATTCAAGATATGGTTCGTATTTGGCATCGAATAAAGAAAGAGATTTTGAGTTTTAAAATTTAAGAAAGAAGAATTGTTCAGTTTAATATTCACACTAGGCAAATTTGCACTTGTTCTAAATTTTCGTTTATAATATTTTATTAACAATATGATAGCAATTAGATGTTATTATATTTTAAATTTTTAATTTCTCACTTAGTTTTTAAGAATAAGATTTCCTTTTTTTGAAAGATAGTGGTTATGCTGAAGTTGGTAGGATTAAAAGAAAGATTAGTATAAAAGAATTCAGTAGCTTCTCTCAATGGTCAAGTCAGTTTTCTTTTCTTTTGGTTTCCCGGCGGATGCACCAAAAATTTTTAAATTGATTCTGTAAAGTCCAGAAGGGACATACAAAACCCATTCAAATATTTATTTATTAAACCCCTGATTTATCTTCTAAGGCGGAAAGCCTTAGGACTAAGGGAGCAGGAAGAAAGTTAACTGACAGTAGTTTCAAATAAACGTAATTTATTTAAATACACTGATGCGACCATTTGAGAAAACTCCTGTTGAAAGGTTGAGCAATCCTTGGAAGGAAGGTGATTGTAGAGAGTAGAGAGAGTAAGAGTCCACTGAAAAAAGGTGAACTTGTTAACAGGTTAATTAAGCAATAGAGTTGAAGGCAATAATTAGGAAGTATTCTTGATTACTTACTTGTTTTATAGTTTGTTGAATCTTAAGTAGCAGGATAATAGAGATGAGTGTCAAGAGGGTTGACGGGTTTCCTTGCTCTGGAAATCCGGAGTCTGCGGGTCGTCTTCCTTCTAGTGAAGCAAAATAGACCCCCTGGTGAAAGGTATGAAGATTCTTGTCGTTGTCTCGACAAAGAAAAATTTCGCAGTTCCAAAACACTGGGATTTGTGAAAAAGAGTTTTGACCAGCAGAACGAGAGCACAGACTGACAATGACTGAATTCGTCCAGGGGTTGATTATCAACTGATAATGTGATTAGTTCGGAGATCGGCTACAGACTGACTTTTCCCACTACTACTTTTTTCCTTATATATAGAAAAAGTGATGGGGTGACTCTTGACCCTTAGCGTGGGTGTAAGAATTAGGGGATAACCTCAACAGGTAAAACAAGGGGGTTTCTTGATCAACAGGTAGATGAACTCACTACTCGTTTCTTGGTACAAATCAATATCGGCAGCCAGCACGGGTGCTAATATCGAGAGTATTGATTTTTTCTTAATTCAGAACACACCTTTGTTACACATATATATTTATACACAATAAAGTTACGAGAACGTAACAGTTATAAAAAATTAGAGATTTTTTAAAAAATTTGTATTAATTATTTTCTAGATCGGACAGATTTAAAAAAAAAGAAATCTTTTTCTGCCACACTGAAAAAATGAAAAGACAGTTGCTGTACTTTTAAAGTGCAATTGTTGCACCTTTAAAAAAAAATTAACTTCATACCGAGAAGATCATATGCAAAGTAATAATTGTGAAGTTAGTTATTTTATTAAAAATTGTACACGATGCAGCAACTGTCCTTTAATTTTTTGTGTGCAACCATATAAAAACAACAAAAACTGAAAATTGGCACAATTTCTAACACAAAATTTGATATTTTTTATTAATCTAAATTGAAATTTCTGTTAAGATATTTAAATCACGTATTTAATTATTGTATTCGAATTATTGTACATAAACGCACGCGCATATTGCGTCACACTTAGAGCTAGCAGGACGAACTTATAAAATTTATTTAAATCAAACTAAGAGTCGGATCATTATGGGGACTTGTTGCATTTTATTTGTAACATTTTAACTTTATTTATTTATTATACAGATTAACGGGCTCTAGGCCCTTTGGTACATAAGTACTTAACAATAAAATGGATAACAAAGTGAAAGAAAAACAAAATTGAAGTATAAGAATTAAACATAAGTAGTAAAATAAGAAATTGAAATTAAAAATTGATCGTTAGCTTAAGATATCGATGTTGAAAATTACATTTTTTAGATTTGAGATAAACTGACTTAGCGGTTGACTAAAATCTAAGTTCGAATGTAAAGAGTTAGCCTCTTTACAGATTCGTAGTTATTTAATCCAAGTTCAGAAGTCGTGATTCCAGAATGAAACCAAGTCTCCGCACGGTGCGCGGGTAGTAGTCCAGACATTGGAAAAAATGACAACAAAATCTGACAACGCCATCTTTTTTAGTGCTAAAAATTACATAAGAAAATGCTTCTGACAAAAACGAAGAGGCAGGGATTTGTGTTTTTCAAAGGGTTTTGTTAAAAATGACGTAAAGATAAGAATAATAAAAATTAACACTATATTCTTTTTAAGATTTCATCTTTAGTAAAACATGATCAAGATTTAATTATTCTTATTGAATACCGAACCCAGAGGGGGGTATAGGAGCTGACCCCCTATCCCATCAAATATTTTTGAGTTTAAGTAAAAAAAAATTGAAAAACTGGCTTAGCTGGTAACCTTGACTATCTTTTGCCAAAATCATTTCCAAAAAAATTTTCTGGCTAAGTCCTTATTCTTATTCTAATTTCCAGACATAGTATGAATTGGATCATAAAAGTTAAAAAAAACAGATTTAACTCACTAAGAAGGGAATGTGAGCGGAAGCAAACACTGAGTGTGAACGTGAAAATGTACATTTTAAAGTACAAGTATTTTCAAAAATATGATTTGTGATGTGATCTGAAAGAACAACATTAGTTTCTCACAATTGAATAATATTTACGAATAAAATTGCGTATAGACAAAATGATGTTTTGACCCTTCACTTGTGCTCTTTGCTTTATTCGATCTAAATTAATTAAGCTTCACCTTCGTGGCGTATTTTTCGTTTGTCAATTCGAATATTGACATTAACTTATGTAAAGTCAATTAAATTAAATGATTCAGAAAATGACACCTCCTTATTCTGACAGTGAAAACAGAAAAAAATGTGTGTCGTGTGTGGTGAAAGAATAAAATTTGTGAATAAAAAACCTGACAGAGTTAGTGATAAACTTTGTAAACTAGTGAAAACATATTGTGACAAAGATTATTCTGTTGAAGACGATAGATTTCCTTGTACTTTATGCTTGTCGTGTCATTATAATGTTAGCCGACACGACACGGATAACTACAGGGATATCTTTCGTCTTTAACAGAAAAATCTTTGTCACAATACCTTTTCACTTGTTCTCCAAGTTTATCACTAACTTTGTCAGTATTTTTTTATTCCCAAATTTTATTTGTTCACTACACACGACACACATTTTCTTTCTGTTTTCACTGTGAGAACAAGGAGGTGTTGTTTTGTGAATCAGCTAATTTAATTGACTTTACATAAGTTAATGCCAATGTTCGTTTGCACAAACGAAAAATACGCCACAAACGTGTGTAACTAAATTAATTAACCATGGAGTTAGCTTAGTTGGTTAAGATCCTGGACTCCGAAGTCGCGCCAAGTCAAGTTTGCTTGGTTTGAGCCTGGGGAAGCCTGGAATTTTTCCGGCTCGTGAGATAACTCCAGTGGAAGGTTTAACGTTCAGGTATAATGATGTGCACTGTCGGTAACTGAAATATGTACATATCATTAGAACTTAACTGTCGATAAACCGGTTGTACTCAGGAGAGGTTTTTCTACAGATTGCCCTTCTCCACTGGCGAGCAAACCCAATATAGGTGGACCAGGCAAATGCGAGTACTCGACTAATTTCAAGCCGTTCTGTAGACGCAAAAACACTTAATACTTCTGTTTAAACTATGAACAATGAAACAAATCAAAGCAAATAACTTCACAAAGAAACACTTGTATGGGCGTAAGACCGGAAAACGAGTGTATAATTAATTTAAAAAAACTAACTTGATTTAGATCGAATGAAGCAAAGAGCAGAAGTGAAGGGTCAAAACATTATTTTGTTTAAACGCAATTTTATTCGTAAATATTATTCAATTGTGAAAAACTAATGTTTTTCTTTCAAATTACCTCACAAAGCATATTTTTGCCACTACTAATTATTTAAAATATACAATTTCACATTCACACGCAGTGTTTGCTTCTGCTTATATTTTCTTTTTAGTAAGTTATATCTGTAATTTTTTAACTTTCATGATCCAATTCATACTTTGCCTAGAATTAGAATGAGAATAAGGACGTAGCCAGAAAATTTGTTTCGTGAAGGTGTTTCTGGGTAAGTTGCTATGATTTTCTTTTTCTATGGTTTCCTTCTTTGTTCTTTTACAGTTCTTGTTTTGACTTGACTTCATGCCCGCATGGCGGTACGCTGCTTCGAACACCTTCGCAACTCTTCGGATTTTTGGGAAGTTTTCGAGCTTTAAATGAAATGACGGGACGAGTAGTATGAGGCTAACCTCCAAAATGAACACGTGTCCGGTTGTGCTACGAAACTTAGTTTTTTTTCTTCTGTTGTTGTGCCTTTGTCTGTGCCAAGTGAGAATAAATAGGAGAGCTGGCTGTTCCGCTCACGCTTTGCTGGATTCGTCCATTTTGAGGATATTTTTCCTTGGTGCGGTAAACAGACAGGACATCGCCTCATCTTCAGAGCCTCGTTACAGTTCATCGGAAGTATTCTATTTCATTATAAAATTGTTCTCTTACGAATTATATGGTTTTCCTTTTCTGCAATTTGTTCTAAAGTTTTATTTTTACCTAGCACTCTCTTGGATGTCCCCTCTCCTTTTTAACTATTTCTTAAACTAGATTAAACATTGGTACCCCGGGTGAGGATTGAGAGTGCTGGATAAAATTAACTTAATTTCGTTTGTTTACTGATTTTTTCTTTTTGAATAGTCAATGTTTATTTAATTATGATGTAGTCTTTAACATATGTTTCTACGTCATCCGGGACATGGGCTGTGCACAGAATGGCTAAGCTTTCTAAGTTAGATCTTCCCAAATTTTCAGGTTGATATGAAGATTGGGATAATTTTTGTGATCTTTTCACCTCCCTTGTGCATGATTCCCCCCGGTTGACTAATGTAACAAAATTGCAATACCTGCAATCCTGTCTAACTAATAACGCGGCTGATTTTGTTAAAGACGTCTCGACTACAAACGCGAATTATTTATCGACTTGGCAAGCCCTTAAAACGCGTTACTCTAATCCCAGATTAACGGTAAATAACCACTTAACATCATTAATGGGCTTACTCTATCTTAAAAAGGAATCTGCGGATGAATTACAATCCCTCAGTGATGAAGCTCAACGTATCATACGTGCGTTGAAAAACTTAGATATGCCAGTACAGCACTGGGATATATGGCTTGTATATCTCCTAGCCAGTCGATTAAACCCTAAATCGCGTAAACTCTGGAAATCTGATCTGAGTAGAAAGGACAGTCAGGCTGTCGCAAAAGCTAACGCTGAAGGTAAAACCCTTAGTCGCGTGGAACGGTTTGCAAGTTTTGATGATTTTATTGAGTTTATTGACCAGCGTTCTCATGCTCTTTGCATGATTGCCTCTAAAGCCAAAATAAGCAAAGCCTCTACCCCAGTTCTGTCAAAAAATTCTGGCGGTTCCAAACGATCATTCCATGCTAGCGCTAGTTCTAACGCACCAGATTCTAAAGTATTTGCCCGAAAATGTTCTCTATGCAATGGGGATCACTATATCGGAGCATGCCCTAGTTTTCTTAACAAGTCCGCTTACGAACGTCGAAACGAAGCACGCCGCTTGCGCCTATGTTATAATTGTTTGGGTGCTCATAACTTTAAAAAATGTGTATCAAAACGTAGGTGTTTTACGTGTCGGGAGAAACATCACTCGACCCTTTACAATATTCCTGCCAAAAAAGAGACACTTACTCAAGATGCTTTAGAGTTACCCGAACCTTCTCATGTTCAAAGCAATTCTGTACCTCCCAACAATATAACGGCGCTGACCGCCAATCTTTTAATTCCCAAACAATCCGTATTACTTGCAACGGCTCAAGTCTTACTGAAGGGTCTAAGGGGAACTGAAATTAGAGTACGTGCCCTGAATGACCAGGGTTCTGAGGCATCTTTTGTCACAGAGTCCATAGCCCAGTTACTTGAGTTACCTCGGCGTAGTACTCAAATTTCTTTAACTGGTCTCGGCGTATCACCCGCTGGAACCGCAAGCTGAAGTACTCAACTCTCTTTAAAGTCAATCTGTGACACTTCCTTTCAATTAAATGTTCATGCCTTAGTCCTTCCCCGTCTTACATCTCAGCTTCCGCCAAAACAGCTGATAGAGTTAGATATTAATCAGTTTGATGGTCTTTCCTTGGCAGATTCCCATTTTTTCAAACCCAACTCGGTCGACCTTATCCTGGGTTCCGATGTACATTGCCAAATTTTGTGACCAGGCTTAAAACGGTTTCCACCTACTTTTTTGATAGCCCAGGACACAGCATTGGGATAGATTATTTCTGGGTCAATAAAACCTAGTGTCTCACGGCGGGCGGATCTAGTTTCACCACACCAGCAAGCGAATGTGCACTTTGTAGAAAATGACATACTACAGGAAGATCTTCAAAGATTCTGGACAATAGCGGAAATCGCCGATACAAACCCTAAAATGAAACCAGAGGATACTCTCTGTGAGCAGAATTATATTAAATCTCTGTCCCGTTCTTCAGATGGACTCTATATGGTACGACTCCCTTTAAAATCCGAGCCACCGAAAATCGCCTCGGAGACACGACGAGTGGCTTCAGGTTCACTCTCCAGTATTCATCGTCGGTTGGCAAAAGATCCAAAACTCAAGGAGGCGTATTGTGAGTTTATGAGAACGTACGAGGAATTAGGACACATGCAAAGAATTTCTGCATCTCAGACAGGCAATCCACGTGCCTGGTACATTCCTCATCATGCCGTAGTAGGGAAAGACTCTTGGAAACTTCGCGTCGTTTTTGACGCTTCTCGACGTATGCAGGAAAATGTTTGTTTAAACGAGTATTTTATGCCGGGTCCTCCACTCCAATCTGATATAGCTTTGATTCTCCTGCAGTGGCAAAAATATCGATTTGTATTTACTTCAGACATTGTGAAGATGTTTCGCCAAATTCGTGTACATCCAGACGACCAGGACTTACAAAGAATCCTTTGGTCCCCTAGCGCTAATGATCCTCCTTTAGAATACCGTTTAACCACGGTTACCTACGGTACGTCATGTGCACCGTACTTAGCGATTCGGACTCTCATGCAGCTGGCACAGGATGAGAAGATTAGGTTTCCTCTTGGTTCTCGGTGTCTTCAAAATAATACATATGTAGACGATATTTTCGCTGGATCTCACACACTTGAGTTAGCAATCCAGAAACGGGATGAACTGTGTGGCATCCTAATCTCTGCTGGCATAGAACTGGATAAATGGGCTGCAAACTGCTCGGAGTTACTTCCTTGTCCAGTGAAGTCAGGTGGCCCTGATATAGACAAGCAATTAACTCCTGTCGAGTCAGTTAAAACCTTGGGGTTGCATTGGAATCCAACGAAGGATTCATTTGAGTTCAGTTTTAATAACTTGCATTCCCAATCTTCTCCACCCACTAAACGAAAGGTTTTTTCAGTTTTAGCTCAACTGTACGACCTCCTTGGTTGGCTCGCTCCAATTACCATCACAGCCAAAATATTTATGCAAGACCTGTGGATACTAAAGAGCGATTGAGATTCGCCCTTACCCCTAGAGGTCCTCAAACGGTGGCATGACTACAGTTGTGCAATGTCATCTGTCTCGGAAATTTCAAACAATCGATGGTTAGGAACTTCACCCAACTCTAAAAGTCAACTTCACGGTTTTACCCACGCTTCGTCTCGTGCTTATGCAGCCGCGGTGTACGTTACAGTTAAACTTGACAATAACACGGTACAAACATCGTTACTGATAGCAAAAACCAAGGTCAGCCCCGTAAAAACTGTAAGTGTACCGAATCTCGAATTAAATGCTGCTGCTCTTTTACTGAAATTGATTTGCCATGTGAGAAGATGTCTTTAAAGATCTATCCATTTGTACATAGTCTGATAGTCAAATTGTTCTATCATGGTTGCGCAAGCATCCGTGTTACTGGAAAACGTTTGTAGCAAACCGCGTGGCCTTCATTCAGACTGAGCTGCCCTTAGCTGAATGGAGGCACGTACCAACGAAAAAGAATCCAGCTGACCTGGCAACTCGTGGTGTAATGCCCACAACTCTAAGCAGTACTGATATTTGGTGGAACGGACCAACAGGGCTTGCATTAACTTCTGAAAATTGGCCCAAGCAGCCAGAATTCTCTCAATCATTACACACACAAAAACAATTCACTGAGTCAGATATTCTTTTACGATTCTCTAGCTTATCGCGGCTGATCCGCGTAGTAGCTTATTGTCTTCGTCCACTTATGAACTTACGCAAAAGAAAACTTGGAAAAGAGACACATACTTCTTTTCTTACGGCATCAGAACTGATTAAGGCACGTCTTAATGTTATTCGGTTAGTTCAGACCAATACCTTTAGTACTGAAAACGAGCATCTTAGAACTAAGGGAACGAAAAACTTAAGAAGAACTTAAACGAAACCCTCTCTGAAAACTATACCCCTTTGCGGAAGAAGATGGAATTTTACGCGTAGGTGGCCAGTTGTCCCACTCTTCTCTCCCTCATGAAACCAAACACCCGCCTATCCTACCTCATCGGTCGGCACTAAGTCGACTTTTTATACACCAAGCTCAACTTTCTTCTCTCCACGGTGGACTCACATTAACCTTAACCTTTTCACTTCAAGATGTTTGGATCTTGGGTAGAACACGTTTAGCTATGACTGAAATTCATCAATGTATAACTTGTCAATGCCTGAAACCACGCTTGCTTGGCGTTTCAATTAATGGGAGATCTTTGGAAGTCCAGGGTAACTCCAGGACGTCCTTTGAGCACTTCAAGAGTTGATTACGCTGGTCCGATTCAGATACGCATGTCGAAGGGTCGAGGAAACCGCTCTTATAAAGGGTACATTTCCTTGTTTATCTGTTTCACCACCTATGCGATTCACCTGGAGGTTGTAAGTGATCTGACAGCCGCGGGTTTTTTATCTGCCTACCGTCGATTTATCGGAAGACGTGGAGTTTGCTCACAGCTCTATAGTGACAATGGGACTGCGTTTCAGGGACCTGCAAGTGAACTCCGGGAGATGTTTGAAGGGTCTTCCTAATTTTACAAGGAAATTGCTTATGTCATTGCTAATGATGGGACTAATTGGCACTTTATCCCACCAAACTCACCTCACTGTGGTTGCCTCTGGGAGGCAGTCGTCAAGTCGACTAAACACCACATGAAAAGGATCTTAGGAGATCATCTTCTGACCTTTGAAGAGCTTTCCACACTTTTGGTGGAAATTGAAGCATGCTTGAACTCACGCCCTCTGTGCCCCCTTAGCAACGACATCGACGATCTGGCTGCCTTAACTCCTTCAATTTTTTAGTTGGAAACTCATTCGGTTTTATACCAGAAGCAGGTATCCCAAACGTTGCGGAAAATCGACCGAACCGGTTCCAATTGTTTCAAAGGTTACGTCATAATTTCTGGAAACGCTGGTCAACAGAATATCTCCAACATCTTCAGCAACGAGGAAAATGGCGTTATTGTTTCCGAAAATTTTGCTTTAGGACAACTAGTGGTCGTAAAGGACGACAGATACCCTCCGTCAAAATGGGCCCTAGAACGAATTCAAGAAGTGCACCCTGGGCTGGATGGACTTGTACGCGTTGTTACAGTCAAAACAGCGACAAACACTCTTCGACGACATATTGCGCGATTAAGCCCCCTTATGTTACATTCGTCCAAATCTTGAGCCCCTTAGGCAGAAGTAACCAATCACTGAGTCAACTATTCGTCCGAAGGACGAAGGCGGGCGGAATGTTTCTGGGTAAGTTGCTATGATTTTCTTTTTCTATGGTTTTCTTCTTTGTTCTATTACAGTTCTTGTTTTGACTTGACTTCATGTCCGCATGGCGGTACGCTGCTTCGGGCACCTTCGCAACTCTTCGGATTTTTGGAAAGTTTTCGAGCTTTAAATGAGATGACGGGACGAGTAGTATGAGGCTAACCTCAAAAGTGAACACGTGTCCGGTTGTGCTACGAAAGTTAGTTTTTTTTTTCTTCTGTTGTTGTGCCTTTGTCTGTGCCAAGTGAGAAGGAATAGGAGAGCTGGCTGTTTCGCTCACGCTTTGCTGGATTCGTCCATTTTGAGGATATTTTTCCTTGGTGCGGTAAACAGACAGGTCATCGCCTCATCTTCAGAGCCTCGTTACAGTTCATCGGAAGTATTCTGTTTCATTATAAAATTGTTCTCTTACGAATTATATGGTTTTTCTTTTCTGCAATTTGTTCTAAAGTTTCATTTTCACCTAGCGCTCCCTTGGATCTCCCCTCTCCTTTTTAACTATTTTTTAAACTACATTTAACAGAAGGGTTTGGCAAAAGATAGTCAAGGTCTTATTTTAGGACATAATATGTTTCGACCGCGTCTTACAGTTATATCAAGTTATTTCATTGGTTAATAATATCGTAAGACGCTCTGTCATTGGTCTTCTGGCTACGGTCTTAAATAAGAATAATTTAATCTTGACCATAATTATGTTTCACTAAATATGAAACCTTAAAAAAAGTATAGAGTTAATTTTTCTTTTTCCAATTTTTACGTAATTTTTATCAAAATCCTAAGAAAAACACGAATCCCTGCCTCTTTGATTTTGTCAAAAGCATTTTTTTATGTAATTTTTAAAACAACAAAAACTTAAAATTGACCAAATCTTTAAACAAAATCCTATATTTTTTATTATTCTTAATTAACAAATTCCTGGATCAGAAAAATTTAACAAAAAAGATCTTTATTTCTGAAAAATTATAAAACAAACAAAAATGTATGTTGAAAAAATTGATAATAAAAAATAGAATTTTTAATAAATTATTATTAACTATATAAATAGTTTATTCTCCCTTTTACGGGCTCGAAGGGCTCCCGTTCCTTTTACACTTGCTTACAAACTATATACATTAAATCTTATCCTACATCGCCATCACCGCACGCTATCTTATATTCTACTTAACCTACTCGTGTGCCAGGGCTTCCGTTTCCTAACCTTTATGCTCTCAAATGCGAGCCTCACGACTTTTTTTACTCATTGTTTACTTAAACCATCATTTCTTTATGTATCAACCCGTTCCTAACTTCATTCGCTCTCTCTGTTCTTCCAACTCCCTCATCCATACTTCCCCCTGCCCACTTTCATCCAGAACCCAACATACACTCTCCCCTACACCCTTTCCTTCCTCATTCACTCCAGTACACCTATCCAATACATGCGCCCAATCCTCTTGCTCAAAACCACATACCCTACATAACCTCTCCTCCTCATCCATCCAGTATTTACACTCTTTCATCCCCTCTCCCATTCTAAACCTTAACACTCTATTCCACTTTCTCTCTTTCTTCCATACATTCAAATACCTCGGCGCACCCTCATTTTTCACCATCCAATACCATCTATTATAATTCGACTCTTTAATTCTCGTCCATCTCTCCTCCTGGTCCTTACTTCTCAGATGCTTTTCCAATTCCTCCCAATTTCTCCACCTTTTTTCTCTTTCTTCTTTTCTTACCAGCCATCTTTCCTTCTCTCCTCCGATTCTACTCTTAACTCTTTTCTTCTCCCGTTCCATTACCTCCTTCCAACACATATGTGCTATTTTGCTACCTCTTCCTTTCCTTAACTTTTCCTCAAACCCCCATACCCTTTTTCTTTGCCTAACAATCATTTTATCCCTACCCAATTCTTCTCTGATCATATACCCTGGGCAGCTTCCACTCACACCCATCACCCATCTCAGAAACCTTTCATACAGCCTTTCAACCATCCCTATTTCTTTCCATCCCCATACTTCCACACCGTAGCTTACGACCGACCACACCAGCGCATTAAACATCTATACTCTTTTCTTCCAATCATTCTTAAACCTTCTTTTCCCAATTCCCCACACTTGTCCCATTACTCTACTTGCCTTTTCCACTCTCTTCCTTACATTCAACTCATTCAATCCATTCGACTCAAACCAATATCCTAAGTAGCAAAATTCATTTACCTCCTCCACAACTTTCCCATTTAATCTAAGCAACTCACTTCTCGCATCCTTCCTTTTCCTGAATCTCACTACATTTGTCTTCTCCACATTCACCTACAAATCTCTCTCACACACATACTTCTCAAATTCACTCAACAACAACCTTATTCCACCAATATCCTCCGCAAGTAAAACCACATCATCCGCATACGCCAGGGTATATATCCTCGATCGCCCTAACACTACACCTCCTTTCCCTCTTCTCCATAACCTTTCCTCCAAATCCGCAATCAACAAGTTGAAGAGGAAGGGGCTCAGCGGACACCCCTGCATCAATCCCCTACCTAGCCAGAATTCCTTTCCATACTTTCCTCCTACTCTGACCTTTACTCTTGAGTCCTCGTAAATCTCCTTTATCCTCTCTATCATGCTTTCCTGTATTCCTCTCTCCCTCAGTACCTTCCACAGCACCCCCTGTTTACTGACGGGAAAGCCGATTTAAAAGCAACAAACACCGCCACCAACTTCCCCCTTTTCTTCTCCAGTCCTCTACTCACTAAGTGATTCAAGACATATATATTGTTTATCGTCCCCATTCCTTTTGTAAATCCCGTTTGATTATGTGGAATGCAGCCTGACGCTTCTACCTTCTTTTCTAACCTACTTCTGATTACCTCAGCTTACACCTTATACGCCACCGGCATCAATGTAATCCCTCTATAATCTTTCAGGTTTCTCCCTTCCCCTTTTTTCACTATAGATACTATCACTCCTGTCTTCCACTCCTCCGGCCATCCTTTTCCTTCCCATACATCACCAATTAACCTTCATATCTCCTCCCTTACACCTGATCCACTATATTTTAATTCCTAATTTTCCATTCCTTCCATCCCCGCTGCCTTATCTCTCTTCAGCTTATCTACCGCTCTGTCAATCTCCTCTCTCCTAACCTCATCCTCCCCCTCCACTTTTCCTCTTACCCTTCTACCCTCTCCCCTTACTCTCACCTCTACCCCTCTACACATCTCCTTAAAGTATCCCGTCCATTCTTCCAAGCTAATCTCTACATTTATCTCCTGTCCTTTCCTCCTTTCTCTATTTATTATTTTCCATTCTCTACCTTCCCTTATCGCCTTTTCTACACTCTCTACATACCTTCCTCTTTATCTCCAGAAGCCTGCCATGCACCCTATGTCTTCTATTATATTCTGCCTTATCTAACCTTCCTTTTCTCCAATTCCTGATATCCTCTCTTAAAGCCTCTTTTCTCTTTTCGCATTCATCATCCCACCAACCTCCGTACCCCCCGTCTTCTTCCTCTAACTCTCTTCCTACCTCCTTCTTCACCTTACCTATTCTCTCTTTTAAAATTGACAATCTGTCCTCCACCTTAATTTCACCTGACTCCTCCTTATACCAATCCTCCATCCTATTCTGATACTTCCTAAGACTGTCTTCCTTCCATTTCCCCATCCTCTTTACCTTCCTTTCTCCTTTCTTTATTATCTTATTTTTAGTCTTTCCTTTTAACTCTATCACCACTGTAAAGTGATCCGACCCCACCTCACTTCGTACTTCTAACTTCTTCACTATCTTCCCCCCAGTCTCCTCCGTCAATATATAGTCAATCACCGAATTACCTTTACCCTGAAACTTAAATTCTCCCTCCTCATCCCCACTTGTATTCCCATTTAATATCGTTATGTAACATCCATAACAATTTCCTCCCCTCCTTATCCACTTCCTTATGCTTTGAATTCCTACAAAACTCCTGTTTTTCTTCATCCCAACAACCCCCTCCCCTTACTGTTGCTTTCACCTCCCACACATAACCCTTAGGAGCCTTCCATTTTAACTTTCTCCAATCTCCCTCATCCACCCAAGTCTCACTCAGAAACACCACATCCCATTTTTCTATTGTTGTCTAAAAACCATCATCCTTATTCCCCAACCCTGCTGCATTCCAAAAAGCCACTGTGATCCCTTTGCCCTCCCTTATACCTCCTACTTTCTTCTTCCTTATTCCTGAAAGCTCTCCTTTCTCTTTTCCTTTTCCTCCAACTTGTTACCCTCCCTTCTAAACTCCATCACTCCTCCCTCTCTCCTCTCCAATTTTAGTCTCTCACCATCTATCCATAAACACCCTCTTCCCACTCTTACCCTCTTACCCTTTCCTCTCTCCTCCCAGACTCTTTGATTAATCCACCAGCTTACTCTTCTCTCCCCCTGCGTTAAATCTTCCTCTACCCTTCTCTCTCCTACCTCTCAACGCTTTTTTCTTCTCCATTACCTGCCATTTCTCCTCTTCACTCCCTAACTCCACTACACATACCGTCGGTCTCTGCCTATCCACCCCTCCTACCCCCACTACTCTCCTCACTGTTACCTTCGCCTCTATCTCTCTTAATATCTTTTCTACCTCTTCCTTCTCCTTTCCTCTTTCTACTTTTAATCCTCTTATTATCACATTAGCCTTCCTTCTATCTTTCTCGATTCGCTCTAATTTCCTTTCCAACACTTTTACCTTTCCTCCATATCCCCTCCATTCAGCTTCACCATATCCCTCTCCTCCCCCTCTCCCTTGGTGCTGCTCCAACCTTTCAACTTTTCTATTCTTTTCTTCAACTCCTTTCTCTCACCTGCCTCCTCCTTTCTTCTCCTTTCTACCCTATCACACATTTCCTTCACCTTTTCTTTTTCTTTCTTCCACCCTTCATCCTACTTGTCCAACTTCCCTCTAATTTTTCCTATCTCCTCCCATATTTCATTTAACTGTTGCTCCCTACTCTCCTCTTTTTTTACAATTTTCTAACTCATTCTCCATCTTTTCGAATCTCTCTCTTGTCCCTACTGCCAATTCTCTCACCGCTGTCGTCACTTGTTCCATGCAATCCTCAAAATATCCTTTGTCCCTAATTTTTTTCCTCCCTTTAGCCCCGAAATATCTCCTTAAATACCCCTCCGATTTCAGACTACCCGCACGCTGCACCCTCTCAAAATTACTGCGCCTACCCCTTCTGACAGCCTCTGACTCCACTCCCGTCTTCGGGGTCAGGAACACCTCGTCCTCTGCTAGGACTTCCTTTTGAACAGGCGAGCTTTCACCCGCCTGTTCTGGGTTAGTCCCGTCACCTTCTGCCATCTGCTGCCCCCTGTCAACCTCCATCACTTCCTTATCACTCATCTTTCTCCGCGTAGTCTCACCTACCCAGTCTTTTTATCACCTACCCAACCTTTCTCTCGCCTCTCACCTACCCAGCCTTTCACTCTGCTCTTGCCTACCCAGCCTTTGTATCTCCTGTCACCTGCCCAGCCTTTCTCTCTCCTCTCACCGCACACTTGCCCCGCAAACACACCTAACCTTTAATTCACCCTTACTTTTACCCTTATTTCACACACACTCCTTTCTCTTACACTCACACGTCAACCACCCACGCAAAATACACACACTCTCATACCTTTTTAACTCACACACGCTATTTCACTGCCCACTAAACACCTTATCCACTGCACAAAACCACAACGTAAAAATTTTCTAACTACCACAAATTGTACCGGAAACGCAAGACAATTATTATTAACTATTTTCTAGATCAGACATATTTAAAATAAAGAAATCTTTTATTTTCCAACCATATTAAATAACAGAAAATTTAAAGTTGACTATATTGTTAATAAAAAATTAGAGATTTTTTAAAAAATTTTAATTAACTATTTTCTAGATCAGACAGATTTAAAATAAAAAATCTTTTATTTTCCAAACATATTAAAACAGCAAAAAATGTAAATTGAACAAATTTTTAACACAAAATTCGATATTGTTTATTAATCTTAATTGAAAATTCCTAGATCAAACAGCTTTCACAAAAAAGATTTTTATTTTCCAACAATTTTAAAACAAAAAAAAATTTATATTGATTAAATTGATAACAAAAAATAGTATTTTAAAAAATTTATTAATTATTGTCTAGATCGGACAGATTTTAAATAAAGAAATCTTTAATTTTCCTACCATATTAAAACAACTACAAATTAAAATTGACTAAATTTTTAACCCAAAATTCAATTTCTTGTATTAATCTTAATTGACAAATTCCTAGATCAGACAGATTTCACAAAAAAGGTCTTTATTTTCCAAAACATTTTAAAACAAAAAAACTTTAAATTGAATAAATTGTTAATAAAGAATAGATTTTTTAAATAATGTTAATTTATAATATCCTAGATCGGACAGATTTGAAATAAAGAAATCTTTATTTTCCAACCATATTGAAAGAACAAAAAATTAAAATTGACCAAATTTTTAATACAAAATTCGATATTTTTTATTAATCTTAATTGACAAATTCCTAGTTCAGACAGATTTTACAAAAAAGATCTTTTTTCAGGAACATTTTAAAGAAAAAAACTTTAAATTCAACAAATTGTTAATAAAAAATAGATTTTTTTTACAATTGTCAATTAATAATTTTCTTGATAGGACAGATTTAAAATAAAGAAATCTCTTATTTTTCATTCATATTAAGTATATGAATATTTTTTATATTTATTCAAATAAATTGAATATTTTTTTAAGCACACAATTTAGTTTTATTTAATCCAAATAATTCCCTTTATATTGAAAATGAAATTTATTATTATTGTAGATTTATTTAATTTAAGCAAATTTCTTTATAATAAAAATAAAATGAAATTAATATTTTTAAGTATGCTATTAGTTAAGGGCATGTGATGGAGAATGACGTCACTAGTATAGGCAAAATTTGTCCGTAAACTTTCTCTTAAAATAATAAATATTCTGACAGCAAACTTTGTGAAATTACTTGAATTATCATTAAGAAGGTCTCTCAAATCGAAGTTTGTTTATATTTTGCCTTAAAGTTAACTTTTTAAAAAATTAGCTGATTTTCGGAAAATTGAAAAAATTAATTTTGAAGCAAAATTCAAACAAATTCAGGTCTGAGAGACCTTCCTAATGATATTTTGAACAATTCCACAAAGTTTGGTGTCAAAATGTTTATTATTTTAAAAGAAAGTTTTTGGCAAATTTTGCCTGCACCAGTGACGTCATTCTCCATCAAAGGAGGCACCGTTGAAATTTTAACCCATCAAAATGTTAGGTGTTCAGAGAAGCCAATTTTTGTCTAAGACAGTTTAGGACCTAAAATTGTTGGATACTAGGGGGGCTTCGCCCCCCTGCGCGCTTCGCGCGCCAACCCCCCTACTTTTAACTTTAACCTTGGGCTAATATTGATCTAATATTGGCCAAGCTTGGGCCAAGCTCTAGTCGATTGTCATTTTCCATAGGGTAGATTTACCTTTATTTTAATTTAATAATACTTTTTATAGATTGGTTTTCAACCAAATTCTTTTAAAAAAACTTTAGGTTATTTAATTTTCATAGAATTTATTTCCAAACTGCACTGCAAGGAGGTATAATAAGCTTTAAACTTTATCACAAACCAATCTTACATCTCACCTGAACTAAAAATTTATTAGAATATTTTAAATACACTGAAACTATCTTTTGAAGTTTTTTTTTTTACATTTTGATCCAAAAGTTAGATAGAAGCTTGACGCTTTAAAATAAGCTTCCTAAATTTTCCAACTTGAAATTTCTATCTTAAATTAGGATCAAAATGTAACAATTTAAATTTAGTTGTATTTTTTCAAAATTTTCTTCTATCGATCTGTCCGTCATTTTTTAACAGTTGTTTATTATAATTAATTAAAAATATGTTAAGTTAATACAAATTTTAACTTTAAAATTTTACCCAATTCTTTCGGGAAAATGTCCATTTGGGATAGGCCATTCGGAAGTTTCGATATTTAAGATTTCGAATTTGGTAAAATGGGCATGTCCATTTTCCCGAATTCATATATATATATATATATATATATATATATATATATGTCATATCTAAAATTCCTGAAACTGCGGCGGTGGCGGCGGCGGCAGCGAAATCTTTTTATAATATAGAGAGACTATCAAACATTGAAATTTTGACTAGTTAAAATTATTTGTTTTTGAAAAAATTTTAAATTTTGATAATCGTTCTTCGTTTAGAATTTTTATTATTTTTCGTCGTTCATGTTTTTTTTCTCTCTTTTGATGATTCTCCATAATTTCTCGTATAGTAAATGTAAAAAAATTTAATTTTCAAAAAAATAAAGTATAAATGAAATTTAAAATTATACTCGATAAAAACTTGGTATCCAGAGCAACGGTTTTAAATTTCAATGCTTTCTGACTTCAAATATCTATAACATAGCACAAATTTTCAAACTATTTTTTAGAGCTAAATTCTTTGCGTACCTTTTTTACAATTCTGAACTAAATTACGCATGAATTTTAAAAAACTTTCGATTTTTTACAACAATAAAAATTCTAAAATCCATAAAATTTTTTTTTTAATTTTCATATTGTAGCATAATTTTGTAAAACGCAGGTGTTTTCTCGAAAAAAAAATGTGACATCATTTATGGAAACAGCCTTACTTGGAATATTATAGCATATAATACAGTTCTTAAAATTTGTATAATACTGTTCCTTAATGTTCGATCTCTATAGAATTAATCTATAAAATTGAGAAAGCTTAGTTACATATGGGACGTTCCACGTCAAACAGACCAGAGCTCTCTCCAAAATTCTAATTAACGAAAATGAACTTATTATTGCTCAAAATACTCGTCAGCTAATCCCATTTCAATTAAAAAGTGGCAAATTTAAAAATACAAAATGGCGTCATTCCTGTGCAACGTAATAGACCCTGAAATCGGAAATACGTAAATATATTTATTAATTTCTTTCTACAAATAATGCAGAAATGTTGGGAAACGACATATTTTAATGTTTTCGGACTCGCTGATTACGAATCTGAAGTCCGAATTTCAAAATTCAAAATGGCGGATCCAATATGGCGGACGAATTTGACAAAATTCGTCGAATTCGCTTGAAACTTGTTACTCGGGGGTTTTTGGGGTCGCTGAATACGAATTTGATGTTAGTTTTTCAAAATTCAAGATGGCGGTTTCAATATGGCGAACGGAATTTAAAAAAAAATTATTAAAAATGCTTAAAACTTGTTACTCGGGTGTTTTTGGGGTCGCTGAATACGAATCTGATGTTAGTTTTACAAAATACAAAATGGCAGATTCAATAAGGTGGACGGTAATTTTAAAAAATCAAAAAAATTGCTTGAAACTTGTTACTCTGGAGGTTTTGAGATTGCTGACAACAAATCTGACGTTAGTTTTTCGAAATACTAAATGGCGGATCCAATATGGCAGACAATATTAAAAAAGCCATTAAAAACTCTTAAAACTCGTTATTCGTGGATTTTAGAAAGGTATCTGTTAAAACAAAAATTCAGAGAGCACACTAGTTTTTTAATGTAACAAGTTTCAAGCAAATATAATGAGTTATAAAATAAGCGTCCGCCATATTGGATCCCCTATTTTGAATTTTGAAAATCGGACTTCAAATTCTTAATAAGCGACCCCGAAAACCTCCGAGTAACAAATTTCAAGCGGATTCAATGAATTTTAAAATAACCGTCCGCCATACTGGATCCGCCATCTTGAATTTTGAAAATCGGACTTCAGATTCTTAATCAGCGACCCCGAAAACCCCTGAGTAACAAGTTTCAAGCGGATTCAATGAATTTTAAAAAAAGCGTCCGCCATGCTGGAACCGCCATCATTAATTTTGAAAAACTAACATCAAATTCGTAATCAGCGACCCCAAAAACCCCCGAGTAACAAGTTTCAAGCGAATTCGACGAATTTTGTCAAATTCGTCCGCCATATTTGATCCGCCATTTTGAATTTTGAAATTTGGACTTCAGATTCGTAATCAGCGAGTCTGAAAACATTAAAATATGTCGTTACCCAACATTTCTGCATCATTTGTAAAAAGAAATTAATAAATATATTTACGTATTTCCGATTTCAGCGTCTATTACGTTGCACAGGAATGACGCCATTTTGTATTTTCAAATTTGCCACTTTTTAATTGAAGGGGGATTAGCTGACGAGTATTTTGAGCTATAATAAGTTCATTTTCGTTAATTAGAATTTTGGACAGAGCTCTGGTCCTTTTGACGTGGAACGTTCCATATGTAAGAAATTGTTTCTACCTTACATTTGATTTAGAGAAAACAAATTTTTAAATATTGTTCAGTCTAACATTTACTATACTGCTTACTTACATAGATGACAAGAATCTCAACTGTAAGTATTCTAAAATATACCTTTTTTTCATTATAAAGATATTTATTTGGTGTAATGAGCATTTTTAATTAATAATAACTAAATCTTCAAAAATTTAGGCACAAAAGTAGCAAAAGCAAAAATCAATAAAATAAATAACACAAGAACTAATTAAAATTAGAAAGAGAAATTATGCGAAATCAAATTATCAAAATTCATAGAAAAACACGCGAGAACGAGAAAGGAACGAAAAAGAAAGGCATGACACATACTATAACAGGAGAAAGAGAGAGAAAGGAAATTGCCGGTAACTCAGGGCCGCTTGGCCAATGGCACAGAGCGTCGTGGTTCGAAGAAATTATACTCTCTTATAGAATTTAACACGATTTACAATTTATTATAAAATTTTAATCATACAATACCAAAATTATTACACGAAAGATTAGACCTATGGGTATTTTCCTGATTTTAATTCTCGCAGACATAGGGAATTAGTCTGGGGGTCAGCTGGGAAATGGCATGCCCAATCACATTCATAACTTGACACCTGACGTCACGGGAAGGCGATTTGAGGGGAGATACACGAAGAGCACGGACAGAGGGTCAGATTTTCCTAGACTTTCGATCGATCATTACACACAAATTTTAACTGATTTGCATGTTGCAAATACCGCGGATCCGCGTGAAGATGTCCGTTGAGACGCATGTTTAAATACATATGTTTATATATATATATATATATTTGAGGAGTTGCTGTGATTGTACTTTTAATCAGTGCCCAAATGTGATTTCCCCTGACAACCCCTGTGACTTTTATATATTGGATTTGGTGCCTTATTTGTTCCTGATTTCTGGAGACTTGAGGGACGCCTGTTTTAGTCGTTCACCTGGGAAAAGGACATACCTTCAGCCATCAATCGCATTCGCCTCCATCATCGGTGATCTACGTTGTGCACAAAATCCTTATCCTCATCCTAATTCGTAAAGTATACTGTTTCAACTAATTTATGGTATGTAAAAAAAAATTGAACTTTTCTTGTGTGCGTAATGTGTAAAGTATATATCTCATTAGGTTGTTAAATTGTCTACTAGGTAAAATAAGGAGTGTTATTTATTCGAGGATAATCCGTGGCTTTGTGATTATAGAGTCAGTCAAGCTCAGCAAAATTGTTCCCCAAAATTTTGTTGTTTGATGAGTCTGTCGCAAATTGTCGCGTCTTATGGTCGAATCAAATTCCTCTTTATAATTGGGAATCAGTAGGATTTTTATTGTCGATTGCGTGCGTATGGAAGTGAATTTTTTTCGACTGCGGTGAACAAATTGTGATATCAGGTTATAAATTCAATAAATTGAAATTTTTATGTGATTAAACTTAATTATGACTGTATTCTTTTAATTATAGATAATTCTTGATCCCTCATAAAAAATTATTTAGTATTGTAAATTTTTATTGACTTATTTATTTAAATATATTTTGTGTCTATTTAGTTTCGTTACATATTTATTGGCGCCCGAAACAGGGACAAGTTGAAAATAAATTGTACAGTTTGTTTTTAATTTGCTCGAACTTTGTTGTTATGTCGCGATTAAGACAATTGAGAGGTCAAAGAGATCCCTTGAATCAAAACATGTCTTGGGGAACGGGGCACGGGGGTCGCTCGTCGGATAATAACATTGATGATTACGATAGCATTTTAAGTCGTGTTGATTTATTAGAAAGAGAAGTACAGTCACTTCGAAATGAAATTGATCGTTTGAAGAATCAAGGAACTTCGCGAAATAGAATAGCCGAATATAAGCCTCATTTTTTAAAGGAGATACCAATCTCTTCTTTCAGAGGAAGTTTAAACGAAGATCCGCTCGAGTTTATGCAAGATTTAGAACAATATTTAATGATTAAGCGCGTTCCGGACGAGTACCAACCCAAAGTGGTGCGAAACGCATTACAAAACAATGCTAGGACTTGGTTTGATGCCATAAAAAATGATTTAAATAGTTTTAACGATTTTTCTAAAGCTTTTTGCGATGAGTATTGTTCTATAGAAGCACAAGAAAGACGTCGCGATGTTTGGCGTGGGCAACGTTACTCTTCAGTCTCTGACACTCTCGTGACTTACTACTATAAACAATTGAGCGAGGCGTCAAATTTGCAACCTCCAATTTCAACTAGTGAAAAAACCGGATAATATTAGCGCAGTTGCCCGTGGAAGTGCAGATATCGATGGCGGGTGCAGATTTGTCAGATTCGAGACAATTTGTAAAGACATTGATCCGTATCGATGATGCAAGGAGTGCGCAGAGATTATCTAGAAAAAATGAACAAAGTCAAGCGGGGGGCAGAGCCTTGGGAGTAGAATCCAGTTCCTCGGGAACGATGTATCGTTCCTTACCTCGTCGAGAATTTGATAGGCGAAATTACGAAACTGGGCGTGATGGGAACAGTAGAGGGAATATGGAAGTGAGTCGTGAGGAGGTAGGGAGGGGGAGCGTGACAAACCAGAATGGTATTAACGCTCAGCCGTTAATACCATGCCAATTCTATGCCAATTCAGGCAATTCTCGAAATCTGACGCATATGAATTCGGATAATTATCGCCCTAAAAATAATAATGATAGACGCGTCGCAAGTAATCATCTGTCGACTAGAACGATGTCGAATGATATCTCGAGTTCTGATAGCGATAAGATTCCTGTGTGTCATATTGCGGCAATGGACTTTCAAAATGAGCAGCGTGAAGTGGGAACCATGCGTGATAGTTATTGTTCGGGAGAAAATATGGAAAACGTTGACACGAATTTTGAGCACGAGACCAATGCAGAATTGTTTTCGGGAAACGAATAAACGACTTGGATTCAAACGGTCCGGTTTCAGGTCGTGATGAAGCATTAACGTATAAGGACCTTGACTATGACGTTTGGGGGAATAATATTCAAATAATTGATGAAGTTATAAATCCAGTAAGCCCGCATATTATTAGTTGCATTTTGGGACAGTGGGTAATTTGTCTAATAGATTCTGGCAGTAGCGCAACATGCATTTCAAACGATTTATTTAATATAATAAAGAATGACAAAGGTTGCGCATCTTTACCGGTGTCTAATATTAAAATTGGTGGACCATTTGGGAAGTATACTTGTCGAGCTAAATTTCAAGCAAAGTTTAAGGTAGAATTGAATAAAAAACATTATGATATGCATTGTTTAGTAGTACCAGATTTGGAGCACGCGGTTATAATTGGAACCAATTGGATGCATAAAAATCGGTGTAAAATTGATTACGAAAATTTGTCTTTTTGGATAAATGGAGAGGAAATTTGCGCTCCACAGGTTTCATTTATTAAGAATTGTCCTGCAGTGGCATTAACAAATGGACCCTCTAGTCGCGTTGGGATTGATCAAAAGGCAATAGGCGGATCGGATCAGGTCGAAAGAGTAGACGTTTTTGCTCTTGGATCCGTATTTGCAGACTTGGATATCGCAATCTGTGCTGGGTTGACAGTAGAATATGACGAAAATGAAAATTTTAACGAATTTAATGAAAATACTCAGCCGATTATTGAAAGATGCGCTAATATTAACAAGCCACGTGATTTTCAGAGTGAAGTACAGAAAATTATCGGAAATGCTAAATTATTAAATGAAAACCAAAAGGGAAAATTGTTTAAGCTTGTAAATGAATTTCCTGATGTTTTCAGCGACGAACTCGGTTGTTTCAAGGGTTATCAACATACCTTTAAACTAATTTCGGACAAACCATCTATTAGAATGTCATACAGTATTCCTTTGGCGCATAGATTGAGGGTGCAAATAGAGCTTAAAAGACTGTTGAGGTTGGGAATCATTGAGCGCTCGACTAGTCGGTATTGTAATCCTATTAGAGTAGTGATAAAAAAGGATGAAACAGTGCGACTTTGTTTGGATGCCTCTCAGTTAAATAGATATATAGAGCCGGATTTGGAGGGGCCACCTTCGGTCGAACAGATAATTCAAAAATACGCGGGAGTAGAATTTTTTACAACCTCTGACGCCACTCAGGGATACTATCACATAGTATTGTCCCCAGAGTCCCGTCCTTTGACAGCTTTTATAATTGAAGGAGTATGCTACCAATTTCGTCGTATGCCATTCGGTATTAAAACCGCCGGCAGTGTTTTTATTAGAGCGCTGAATTCGGTATTTGGGCCCGAATGCGCTGATTTTCTAACGGTTTACGTTGACGATTTTGTTATTGCATCCAAGACATTTGATGATCATCTTCGTCATTTGTATTTTGTTTTCAATCGGTTGCGCAAGGTGGGGATAACTTTGAGGCTCGATAAGACATTGTTTACGTGTGATTAGATACCATTTTTGGGATTTATCATATCTACCAAGGGAGTAATGCCAGATCCCAAAAAGGTTAAAACAATCCAGGATATTCCAGAACCTAAATCCCGTCAAGAGCTACAAAGCTTTTTGGGAGTTTGTGGTTATTATAGTCGCTTTCAGGTTCAATATGCGAATTTGGTTAGTGATTTTCGGGAATTATTAAGCAAAAAAAATAAATTCGTATGGAATGAAACCTTCCGACAAAGATTTGAGAATGCAAAAAGAAGATTTTTTGATTGTGTTGTACTTCGACATTATTTCACTGATAGGCGATTTCGACTTCAGACGGATGCGTCAAAGAATGGCATCAGTGCCATTCTCTACCAGTTTGATAATGAGGGAAGAGAGGCTATAGTGGCACTGGTGAGTCGATGCCTCACGTCTTACGAGGGAAATTATTCAGCAACGGAGCTGGAGTTATTAGCGGTCGTTTTCGCATTGTTAAGATTGAGTACATATTTAATTGGTAATACATTTTCCATTATTACTGATCATCGAGCAATCACGTTCTTGTTGAAGACGCCATATCAAAGTTCACGTTTAGTGAGATGGTCCTTAATCATACAAGAATATTCATTCGATATTTCATATTATAGGGGTCAGGACAATATAGTTGCTGATTATTTCAGTCGCGTTTTTACAGGTGTCGAGAATGAATCTTGTGAGGTCGTTATTCGTGCGTTAAGTCGTTTTTTGGAGTGGAATGTAGGTGACGAATCTCGCGTTGAGGTTAATGCAATGGAGCAAATTGATATTCCGGAATTTAAGGACATTCGCGAATGGCAAGAAAGGGATGAAGGGATTACTGAAATCCGTGATCGTGTAGTGATGAATAATGTCCGGGGGAATTACTGTATCAGAGATGGGATTGTTTATTATCAATCAAAGAATGATCTGGTTTGGCGTTTGGTTGTTCCGTCTGATTTACGGAGGAGTCTAGTTATTGAGGTCCATGAAAAAATAGGACATATGGGAGCGTACAGAACGTACATGCATATCATTAAAAATTATTATTGGACGAATATAAGAAAGTATATCAAGCGACTAGTAATGCAGTGTGACCTCTGTCAGCGCGTCAAGGCCCTTAATTACAAAATGGAGGGGAGATTTAAGAACGTGATTGCAGAATCTCCGGGTGATACTGTAGCTATCGATTTTTTTGGACCTTTACCCCAATCTACCGGAGGCGTGCGATACATTTTTGTGGCCTTAGATATTTTTTCTAAATTTGTATGTTTGTACGCCCTCCGGCGTGAAACGACGGATACAGCAATTAGGAAAATGGAAGAGTATTTCCGCGTGATAGGCAAGCCACGAAGGGTGTTATGCGATAATGGTTCACAGTTTACCTCTCCGGCTTGGACGGTTTTCTTGGAGCGAAGCGGAGTACAGTCCGCATTTATTTCCGTGCGACATCCTCAATCGAACCCCTCGGAGCGGGTAATGCGTGAATTGGGCCGACTTTTTCGTACGTACTCCAGTGACCGTCATACGAGGTGAGCGCGTTACGTAAAGCAAGTTCAAGATTGGATAAATCTAGCCACAAGTAGTGTTACCGGTTATACTCCCTATGAACTTTATTATGGCGAGAACCCACGCGATAAGATCAGAGAGTTGTTAGAATTTCCCGAAAGCGAGAACGAACCTTTAGAGAGAAATATTGAATTGGCAAAAGAGCGCATAAAATTAGCTGGCGAAAAGCGGAGTAAAGGTCAGGGAAGTGTCAGTAGGGTGGAGATTGGTGTCGGACAATTGGTTTTGCTAAAAATCCCTTATAGGTCAGATAAGGATGAACGGAAAATATCAAAATTTTATCACATTTTTTATGGTCCGTACCGAGTCAGTCGTATTTTCGGGATAAATGCATACGAGTTGATCTATATCTCACCTCCTTTCGCCGTAAAGGAGATATATAATCGAACGGATCTTCGTGTGTATCAAAGCCAGGAAAAACAATGAATCGTCTGAGCGATTCCCGGGGCTCGTTACCTTGATCGTCAAGTATTAGACACAAATATATTGATTTAGAAAACCGCTTAATTTTATAAACAGTTCGTATGTATTGAGTTTAAAATAGGAATATTGTTAAAATGTTTTACAGTTTCTTTGTTGTTTTGTAGAGTTCAATACTATACGTTAATTGTTTGTTACGTATTCATTTATTTATATACTGACTAATCTGATCATTTGGAAGTCCAGAGCGCGTGGATATTCGGAAATGTATATGGATTGGGGGAGGAGGTGCGTAGAATTAATGATTGTGAGATATTGTGTATGATACTAAGTTTAATGAAATCTTATGGTAGGCGATTTTGTCGAGCAATTGTTCGTGAGTAACTATGGGTGATTCGAGGGATCTCGTTGGGGGATTGATCCAATGATTGGCGTATAATAGATGGAAAAACTCAGAATTTGAAAAAAAATAATAAATAAATAAATAAAATGTTAAATTGTTAATAATGTTGTTTTGTTGGTTTAAGTATGCTTCTATAATTTTATCATTTATTAAGAAATGTGTAACTGAATTTTCTCCTTTCATTCCTTCCTGTCTTATCATGAATTTCAAGAAGAAAAGGGGGGCAGATGTGAGGATATTAACACTCTCGACGAAGGAACCTATGGGTCTTTTCCTGATTTTAATTCTCGCAGACATAGGGAATTAGTCTGGGGGTCAGCTGGGAAATGGCATGCCCAATCACATTCATAACTTGACACCTGACGTCACGGGAAGGCGATTTGAGGGGAGATACACGAAGAGCACGGACAGAGGGTCAGATTTTCCTAGACTTTCGATCGATCATTACACACAAATTTTAACTGATTTGCATGTTGCAAATACCGCTGATCCGCGTGAAGATGTCCGTTGAGACGCATGTTTAAATACATATGTTTATATATATATATATATATTTGAGGAGTTGCTGTGATTGTACTTTTCATCAGTGCCCAAATGTGATTTCCCCTGACAACCCCTGTGACTTTTATATATTGGATTTGGTGCCTAATTTGTTCCTGATTTCTGGAGACTTGAGGGACGCCTGTTTTAGTCGTTCACCTGGGAAAAGGACATACCTTCAGCCATCAATCGCATTCGCCTCCATCATTGGTGATCTACGTTGTGCACAAAATCCTTATCCTCATCCTAATTCGTAAAGTATACTGTTTCAACTAATTTATGGTATGTAAAAAAAAATTGAACTTTTCTTGTGTGCGTAATGTGTAAAGTATATATCTCATTAGGTTGTTAAATTGTCTACTAGGTAAAATAAGGAGTGTTATTTATTCGAGGATAATCCGTGGCTTTGTGATTATAGAGTCAGTCAAGCTCAGCAAAATTGTTCCCCAAAATTTTGTTGTTTGATGAGTCTGTCGCAAATTGTCGCGTCTTATGGTCGAATCAAATTCCTCTTTATAATTGGGAATCAGTAGGATTTTTATTGTCGATTGCGTGCGTATGGAAGTGAATTTTTTCGACTGCGGTGAACAAATTGTGATATCAGGTTATAAATTCAATAAATTGAAATTTTTATGTGATTAAACTTAATTATGACTGTATTCTTTTAATTATAGATAATTCTTGATCCCTCATAAAAAATTATTTAGTATTGTAAATTTTCATTGACTTATTTATTTAAATATATTTTGTGTCTATTTAGTTTCGTTACAGATTTAACAAAATTTCGGGGTGTAGGGAACGTGGGCACAAGGTAAAATTTCGATATTTCGACGGGGCAGGTAACCAAAAGAAAACTGCCAGGGACGGTAACTAGCAAAAAGAGGGTAACGAGTAAGAATAAGTTCTTTTCGAGGGGTTGGTAACAGCAAAAAAAAAAAGGTAACGTCCAATAGATAAGTTTTAAATACCACTTCCAGGCGTAAACGACGATTTTGGAGGAAAGGTAACATTATTAAGGAATAAATAATACTCTCAGAGGGGTCGGTAACAATAGAGGCAAAAGGTAACAATAAATAAACCATACTCCAAAAGGGGTCGATAACGATATAGGTAAAAGGTAACATCATATAAATAAATAATACTCTAAAAAGGGTCGGTAACAATATAGGCAAAGTGTAACATTATAAATGAATAAATAATACTTTAAAAGAGGTCGATAATGATATAGGCAAAGGTAACATTATAAATAAATAAATCTCAAAAAAAGGGTCGGTAACAACATAGGCAAAGGGTAACATTATAAATGAATAAATAATACTCTAAAAAGGGTCAGTAACAATATAGGCCAAGGGTAACTTTATAAATGAATAAATAATACTCTAAAAAAAGGTCGGTAACAATATAAGCCAAGGGTAACATTATAAATGAATAAATAACACTCTTAAAAGGTCCGGTAGCAATATAGGCCAAGGGTAACATTATAAATGAATAAATAATACTCTAAAAAGGGTCGGTAACAATAGCACCAAAAGGGTAACAGGGAGAATGAAAGGTAACTGAAGGGAAGAAGTTACTTGACATACATTAGAAGCTAAGAATTCTCTGAGACACTCCAGCACATGTTCAAACGAGACTTATTACAAAGAGGAAACTAAATACAAATCAAATTCGGAAAATAAACGAAAGAAAGAATTACTATAAATGTAAGACATTTTACAGAGAGAGATCAAAAGAAAGCAAAACGCAGAATTTTCATCTCGTTTAAACATGTGACCGGTCGAACCACTTACAAAAAAAAAAGGAGAAGTTTCACATAACTTGACGCTACTTACATTTTGACGTAGTTAAAGATGAAAGTGGACTTGGATCTCGATAGGTCCTCGATGATAGCAAAATTATAAAATAAATTAAATGAGAGTAATTGAGTTCAAATTCACAAAAGAAACACAATAATAGGTTTTCCACTCTAAACGCGTCCGTTGCCGGTGCTTGCTGAGTTAAAAGAGAGCGATGGTTCCTCTCCTCTTGAGCACGCTGGGCCGCTTCGCTCTCCCCTCTCCCCACAGGTATCCTACGTATGTCTTGTATTACTACGCCGGCAGGAGCGTAGTCGCTGAAGAAAGTCGCTGGCCATAGACGAACTTTAATGCAGGTTTCAGCTTCCTGTTTTGGGTAATTTTTAACCCTTGACTCTTTCGTCGTCAACCTCCGAGGAATTGGTAACAATTTAGACTCTCTCAATCGTTAGTTCCGGGAAATTCAAAGTGCGACTTGAAATTGAGTTCTAAATGCTTAATAGCTCGGGCCTGAGCTACAGATAGTCTCTACTGCGTTAGAGAAATGACGAATAAATTTGCTTGTAAAATGTATTCTTTTCAGACAACTTTCGAGTTTTCGGGAACTCGAAAAATAGAAGACAACTACTATTTAGCGTGAGGTTGCTTTGGTAGACGATTATTTTACAGGCTGGGTATAAAAATCTGGTAACGAAAAATTAACATGTGGGGATACTTTGAATAACTAGGTAACTTCCTGTAGCGGGGAGGATGGAAGAAGCGAATTGACGCAGGCGCAGGTAGCTTTAGCACCATCGAACAGCAAGCGGGAAACTTCTTACTCGTTGAGCAGCTCGACAGGAATATAACAAAAAAAATTCGACGAACAAAATTATTAGAAAGATTCTTATTTACTAAGTTGAGACATCGACCTGAGAATTTCTGCAACCACCGGCAACTTCGTTTATTTAATAATAAAACACATGTTTATTCATCAAGTTTAAAATTTATTTTACTACGCGAAAAAGTGCAGCGACACAACATATAACGAAACGTCTTAAAAATATTAAATATAAAAACATCAATGCAAATAATTCTCACAATCCACGTGTACTTTTGTATAAACAATTGCCTAAAGTTAATATACCTTTTAATTATGTTGACTTTACTAGATTATCAAAATTTTTTAAATCTGCTAACATTCAAGCAATACCAATTAGAAAATAGAATTTTAAAAATATTGTAAAAATCGGCACAGATACTACAGATAAATGGAATACCACGAACAATGTATACAGAATTGATTGTAAAGACTGCCCTGCGAGCTATATCGGCGAAACAAAACGTACATTAAAAAAACGTACAAATAAACATAAGTCAAATTGCAAAAACAATTATCCTATCTTCAGTACACATCAATCTAAGTACAATCATGAATTCGATTGGAATAACTCTCATATTATAGATCGCGAATCAAATTATAAAAATATCGGGCAAGTACGAGTTACACTCGTACCAAGTCGAAGGGTTACGTACCGCTCTAATTTTTTTCAATTATAAGAGGCAGAGATTAATAATTTTCCACGAGGAAACCATTTTTAAAAATATTTTTTATTATTCATTAAATAAAACTTTATTAGTACACATTTTAGGCACTATAAGCCAACAATTTTCAGCTGAAGGGGCAGAGCCATTTTTAAGGTTTCGTGGTTTGGGACCAAAACCCTTATACTGAGACTTTGTCTTCCGTCCGTCCGTCCGTCGTTCACTATGAAGACCGCCGTTTCGAAAGTTCTCTATAATTTTTCTGTAATCTACACAAAAATCTACATATATGTACGAAATTGCAGCATCCTAAGTCAAATAGTTTGGAAGATTAGGGGGGGGACATGGTCTTTTTTCGAATTTTATTCAAAAAACCGTAATTTTTAGCTGGTACACACTATGAATACCGCTTTATCGAAAGTTCTGTATAATTTTCCTGTAATCTACACGCAAATCTACATACGCGTACCAAATTGCAGCATCCTAAATTAAATAATTTAGAAAATGAGAGGGGGGGATATGTTCATCTTTTCGAATTTTTTTCAAAAAATCGTACTTTTTAGCTAATACACACTATGACCCACACACTATATGTACGAAATTGCAGCATCCTAAGTCAAATAGTTTGAAAGATTAGGGGGGGACATGGTCTTTTTTTTTTAATTTTTTTTAAAAAATCGTACATCTTGGCTAGTAAACACTATGAAGACCGCCTTTTCGAAAGTTCTCTATAATTTTCCTGTAATTTACACGCAAATCTACATACGCGTACCAAATTGCAGCATCCTAAGTCAAATAATTTAGAAGATTAGGGGGGGAACATGGTCATTTTTTCGAATTTTTTTAAAAAAATCGTACTTTTTGACTAGTAAACACTATGAAGACCACCTTTACGGAAGTTCTCTATAATTTTCCTGTGATCTACACGCAAATCTAGATACGTGTATTAAATTTCAGCATCCTAAGTCAAATAGTTTGGAAGATTAGGGGGATGGAACATGGTCAATTTTCTGAATTTTTTTCAATAAATCGTAATTTTGGCTAGTAAACACTATGAAGATCGCCTTTTCGAAAGTTCTCTATAATTTTCTTCTAATCTACACGTAAATCTACATATATGTACGTAATTGCAGCATCCTAAGTCAAATAGTTTAAAAGATTAGGGGGGGACATGGTCTTTTTTCGAATTTTTTTCAAAAAATCGCAATTTTTAGCTGGTACACACTATGAACATCGCTTTTACGATAGTTCTCTATAATTTTCCTTCAATCTACACGCAAATCTACATACGTGTATTTAATTTTAACATCCTAAGTCAAATAATTTAGAAGATTAGGGGGGAAACATGGTCATTTTTTCGCATTTTTTTTAAAAAATCGTACTTTTTGGCTAATAAACACAATGAAGACCGCCTTTACGAAAGTTCTCTATAATTTTCCTGTAATCTACACGCAAATCTACATATGTGTATTAAATTGCAGCATCCTAAGTCAAACATTTTAGAAGATTAGGGGGGTGGACATGGTCTTTTCTCGAATTTTTTCAAAAAATCGTATTTTTGGATAGTAAACACTATTAAGACCGCCTTTACAAAAGTTCTCTATAATTGTCCTGTAATCTACACGCAAATCTATATACGCATACCAAATTACAGCATCCTAAGTCAAATAATTTTGAAGATAAGAGGGGGGGAACAAGATCATTATTTCAAATTTATTCCAAAAATCGTGTTTTTGGCTAGTAAACACTATGAAGACTGCTTTTTCGAAAGTTTTTTAATAATTTTTCTGTAATCAACAGGTAAATTTACATATGAGTACCAAATTACAGCATTCTAAGTTAAACAATTTAGAAGATTAGGGGGGTAGACATGGTCTTTTTTCGAATTTTTTTCAAAAAATCGCAATTTTTAGGTGTTACACACTATGAACATCGCCTTTACGATAGTTCTCTATAATTTTCCGGTAATCTACACGCAAATCTACATACGTGTATTATATTGCAGCATCCTAAGTCAAATAATTTAGAAGATTAGGGGGGAAACATGGTCATTTTTTCGAATTTTTTTCAAAAAATCGTACTTTTTGGCCAGTAAAAATTATGAAAACCGCATTTACGAAAGTTCTCTATAATTTTTCTGCAATCTACACGTAAATCTACATACGTGTACGAAATTACAGCATCCTAAGTGAAATAGTTTGGAAGATTAGGGGGGTGGACATGGTCATTTTTTTTAATTTTTTTGAGAGAATCGTATTTTTGGCTAGTAAACACTATGAAGATCGCCTTTACGAAAGTTCTCTATAATTTTCCGGTAATCTACACGGAAATCTACATACGTGTATTATATTGCAGCATCCTAAGTCAAATAATTTAGAAGATTAGGGGGGAAACATGGTCATTTTTTCGAATTTTTTTCAAAAAATTGTACTTTTTGGCCAGTAAAAATTATGAAAACCGCCATTACGAAAGTTCTCTATAATTTTTCTGCAAATTACACGTAAACCTACATACGTGTACGAATTTACAGCATCCTAAGTCGAATAGTTTGAAGATAAGGGGGAGGGTACATGGTCATTTTTTCGAATTTTTTTCAAAAAATCGTATTTTTGGCTAGTAAACACTATGAAGATCGCCTTTACGAAAGTTCTCTATAATTTTTCTATAATCTACACGCAAATCAACATACGTGTACCAAATATCAGCATCCTAAGTCAAACAATTTAGAAGATTAGGGGGGTGGACATGGTCATTTTTTTTAATTTTTTTGAGAAAATCGTATTTTTGGCTAGTAAACACTATGAAGATCGCATTTACGAAAGTTCTCTATAATTTTCCTGTAATCTACACGCAAATCTACATACGTGTATTAAATTGCAGCATCCTAAGTCAAATAATTTAGAAGATTAGGGGGGGGGGGAACATGGTCATTTTTTCGAATTTTTTTAAAAAATGGTACTTCTTGGCTAGTAAACATTTTGATGACGACTTTACGAAAGTTCTCTATAACTTTCCTGTAATCTACACGCAAATCTACATACGTGTATTAAATTGCAGCATCCTAAGTCAAATAATTTAGAAGATTAGGGGGGGGGGGGAACAGGGTCATTATTTCGATTTTTTTTTTAAAAATCGTACTTCTTGGCTTGTAAACACTATGAAGACGTCTTTACGAAAGTTCTCTATAATTTTCCTGTAATCTACACGCTAATCCACATTTGTGTACTAAATTGCAGCAACCTAAGTCAGATAATTTAGAAGATTAGGGGGGAACAAGGTCATTTTTTCGAATCTTTTTAAAAAAATCGTGTTTTTGCTAGTAACAACTATGAAGACCGATTTTTCGAAAGTTCTGTATAATTTTCCTGTAATCTACACGCAAATGTACATACGTGTACAAAATTGCAGCATCCTAAGTCAAATAATTTAGAAGATTAGGGGGAGTGAAAATGGTCATTTTATCGAATTTTTTTCAAAAAATCTTATTTTTGGCTAGTAAACACTATGAAGATCGCCTTTACGATAGTTCTCTATAATTTTCCTGTAATCTACACGCAAATCTACATTCGTGTACTAAATTGCAGCAACGTAAGTCAGATAATTTAGAAGATTAGGGGGGGGAACAAGGTCATTTTTTTGAATTTTTTTCAAAAAATCGTAATTTTTAACTGGTACACACTATGAAGACCGCTTTTTCGAAAGTTCTCTATAATTTTCCTGTAATCTACACGCAAATCTACATACGTGTACCAAATTGCAGCATCCTAAGTCAAACAATTTAGAAGATTAGGGGTACGGGAACATGGTCATTTTTTCGAATTTTTTTCAAAAAATCGTAATTTTTAGCTGGTACACACTATGAAGATCGCCTTTACGAAAGTTCTCTATAATATTACTGTAATCTACACGCAAATCTACATACGTGTACCAAATTGAAGCATCCTAAGTTAAAAATTTAGAAGATTAGGGGGGAAACATGGTCATTTTTTCACATTTTTTTTAAAAAATCGTACTTTTTGGTTAATAAACACAATGAAGACCGCCTTTACGAAAGTTCTCTATAATTTTCCTGTAATCTACACGCAAATCTACATACGTGTACTAAATTGCAGCATCCTAAGTTAGATAAGTTAGAAGATTAGGGGAGGAACAAGGTCATTTTTTCGAATTTTTTTCAAAAAATCGTACTTTTTGGCTAGTAAAAATTATGAAGACCGCATTTACGAAAGTTCTTTATAAATTTTCTATAATCTACACGCAAATCTACATACGTGTACCAAATTGCAGCATCCTAAGTCAAACAATTTAGAAGATTAGGGGGGGGGGGGGGAACATGGTCGTTTTTTCGAATTTTTTTTAAAAAATCGTACTTCTTGGCTTGTAAACACTATGAAGACGTCTTTACGAAAGTTCTGTATAATTTTTCTGTAATCTACACGCAAATCTACATACGTGTACAAAATTGCAGCATCCTAAGTCAAATAGTTTGGAAGATTAGGGGGGTGGGGGGGGGGGGGCATGGTCATTTTTTCGTTTTTTTTTTTAAAAATCGTACTTCTTAGCTTGTAGACACTATGAAGATCGCCTTTACGAAAGTTCTCTATAACTTTCCTGTAATCTACACGCAAATCTACATACGTGTATTAAATTGCAGCATCCTAAGTCAAATAATTTAGAAGATTAGGGGGGTGGGGGGGAGGGCATGGTCATTTTTTCGTTTTTTTTTTAAAAAATCGTACTTCTTAGCTTGTAGACACTATGAAGACGTCTTTACGAAAGTTCTCTATAATTTTCCTGTAATCTACACGCAAATCTACATACGTGTATGAAATTGCAGCATCCTATGTCAAATAATTTAGAAGATTAGGGGTGGGTGGGGAACATGGTCATTTTTTCGAATTTTTTTTAAAAAATCGTACTTCTTGGCTTGTAAACACTTTGAAGACGTCTTTACGAAAGTTCTCTATAATTTTTCTATAATCTACACGCAAATCTACATACGTGTACCAAATTGCAGCATCATAAGTCAAACAATTTAGAAGATTAGGGGGGGGGGGAACATGGTCATTTTTTTGAATTCTTTTTCAAAAAATCGTACTTTTTGGCTAATAAACACAATGAAGACCGCCTTTACGAAAGTTCTCTATAATTTTCCTGTAATCTACACGCAAATCTACATACGTGTATTAAATTGCAGCATCCTAAGTCAAATAATTTAGAAGATTAGGGGGGGGGGGGGAACATGGTCATTTTTTCGAATTTTTTTTAAAACATGGTACTTCTTGGCTTGTAAACACTATGAAGACGTCTTTACGAAAGTTCTCTATAATTTTCCTGTAATCTACACGCAAATCTACATACGTGTACCAAATTGCAGCATCCTAAGTCAAACAATTTAGAAGATTAGGGGGGTGGACATGGTCATTTTTTTTAATTTTTTTGAGAAAATCGTATTTTTGGCTAGTAAACACTATGAACGCCTTTACGAAAGTTCTCTATAATTTTCCTGTAATCTACACGCAAATCTACATACGTGTATTAAATTGCAGCATCCTAAGTCAAATAATTTAGAAGATTAGGGGGGGGGGGAACATGGTCATTTTTTCGAATTTTTTTTAAAAAATGGTACTTCTTGGCTTGTAAACACTATGAAGACGTCTTTACGAAAGTTCTGTATAATTTTCCTGTAATCTACACGCCAATCTACATACGTGTACAAAATTGTATCATCCTAAGTCAAATAATTTAGAAGATTAGGTGAGGGGAAACATGGTCATTTTTTCGAATTTTTTTCAAAAAATCGTACTTTTTGGATAGTAAAAATTATGATGACCGCATTTACGAAAGTTCTCTATAATTTTTCTATAATCTACACGCAAATCTACATACGTGTACTAAATTGCAGCATCCTAAGTCAAACAATTTAGAAGATTAGGGGGAGGGAAAATGGTCATTTTATCGAATTTTTTTCAAAAAATCGTATTTTTGGCTAGTAAACACTATGAAGACTGCCTTTACGATAGGTCTTTATAATTTTCCTGTAATCTACACTCAAATCTACATACGAGTACCAAATTGCAGCATCCTAAGTCAAACAATTTAGAAGATTAGGGGGGGGGGACATGGTCATTTTTTCGAATTTTTTTCAAAAAATCGTAATTTTTAACTGGTACACACTTTGAAGATCGCCTTTACGAAAGTTCTCTATAATTTTACTGTAATCTACACGCAAATCTACATACGTGTATTAAATTTCAACATCCTAAGTCAAATAATTTAGAAGATTAGGGGGGAAACATGGTCATTTTTTCGCATTTTTTTTAAAAAATCGTACTTTTTGGCTAATAAACACAATGAAGTCCGCCTTTACGAAAGTTCTCTATAATTTTCCTGTAATCTACACGCAAATCTACATACGTGTACTAAATTGCAGAATCCTAAGTCAGATAAGTTAGAAGATTAGGGGAGGAACAAGGTCATTTTTTCAAATTTTTTTATAAAAATCGTACTTTTTGTCTAGTAAAAATTATGAAGACCGCATTTACGAAAGTTCTTTATAAATTTTCTATAATCTACACGCAAATCTACATACGTGTACCAAATTGCAGCATCCTAAGTCAAACAATTTAGAAGATTAGGGGGGTGGACCTGGTCATTTTTTCGAATTTTTTTGAGAAAATCGTATTTTTGGCTAGTAAACACTATGAAGATCGCCTTTACGAAAGTTCTCTATAATTTTCCTGTAATCTACACACAAATCTACATATGTGTATTAAATTGCAGAATCCTAAGTCAAATAATTTAGAAGATTAGGGGGGGGGGAACATGGTCGTTTTTTCGAGTTTTTTTTAAAAAATCGTACTTCTTGGCTTGTAAACACTATGAAGACGTCTTTACGAAAGTTCTGTATAATTTTTATGTAATCTACACGCAAATCTACATACGTGTACAAAATTGCAGCATCCTAAGTCAAATAGTTTGGAAGATTAGGGGGGGGAACATGGTGATTTTTTCGAATTTTTTTCAAAAAATCGTAATTTTTAGCTGGTACACACTATGAACATCGCCTTTACGAAAGTTCTTTATAATTTTCCTGTAATCTACACGCAAATCTACATACGTGTATTAAATTGCAGCATCCTAAGTCAAATAATTTAGAAGATTAGGGGGGGGGGACATGGTCATTTTTTCGAATTTTTTTTAAAAAATGGTACTTCTTGGCTTGTAAACACTATGAAGACGTCTTTACGAAAGTTCTGTATAATTTTCCTGTAATCTACACGCAAATCTACATACGTGTACAAAATTGCAGCATCCTAAGTCAAATAATTTGGAAGATTAGGTGAGGGGGAACATGGTCATTTTTTCGAATTTTTTTCAAAAAATCGTACTTTTTGGCTAGTAAAAATTATGATGAACGCATTTACGAAAGTTCTCTATAATTTTTCTGCAATCTACACGTAAATCTACATACGTGTATGAAATTACAGCAAACTAAGTCAAATAGTTTGGAAGATTAAGGGGGGGAACATGGTGATTTTTTCGAATTTTTTTCAAAAAATCGTAATTTTTGGCTAATAAACACGATGAAGACCGCCTTTACGAAAGTTCTCTATAATTTTCCTGTAATCTACACGCAAATCTACATACGTGTACTAAATTGCAGCATCCTAAGTCAGATAATTTAGAAGATTAGGGGGGGAACAAGGTCATTTTTTCGAATTTTTTTCAAAAAATCGTACTTTTTGGCTAGTAAAAATTATGAAGACCGCATTTACGAAAGTTCTCTATAAATCTTCTATAATCTACGCGCAAATCTACATACGTGTACCAAATTGTGGCATCCTAAGTCAAACAATTTAGAAGATTAGGGGGGTGGACATGGACATTTTTTCGAATTTTTTTGAGAAAATCGTATTTTTTGCTAGTAAACACTATAAAGATCGCCTTTACGAAAGTTCTTTATAATTTTCCTGTAATCTACACGCTAATCCACATTTGTGTACTAAATTGCAGCAACCTAAGTCAGATAATTTAGAAGATTAGGGGGGGAACAAGGTCATTTTTTCGAATTTTTTTCAAAAAATTGTGTTTTTGGCTAGTAACAACTATGAAAACCGATTTTTCGAAAGTTCTGTATAATTTTCCTGTAATCTACACGCAAATCTACATACGTGTACAAAATTGCAGCATCCTAAGTCAAATAATTTAGAAGATTAGGGGGGAAACATGGTCATTTTTTCGAATTTTTTTCAAAAAATCCTACTTTTTGTCCAGTAAAAATTATAAAGACCCCATTTACGAAAGTTCTCTATAATTTTCCTGTAATCTACACGCAAATCTACATACGTGTATTAAATTGCAGCTTCCTAAGTCAAATAATTTAGAAGATTAGGGGGTCGAGCATGGTCATTTTTCGAATTCTTTTTTAAAAAATCGTACTTCTTGGCTTGTAAACACTATGAAGACGTCTTTACGAAAGTTCTCTATAATTTTCCTGTAATCTACACGCTAATCCACATTTGTGTACTAAATTGCAGCATCCTAAGTCAGATAATTTAGAAGATTAGGGGGGAACAAGGTCATTTTTTCGAATCTTTTTAAAAAAATTGTGTTTTTGCTAGTAACAACTATGAAGACCGATTTTTCGAAAGTTCTGTATAATTTTCCTGTAATCTACACGCAAATGTACATACGTGTACAAAATTGCAGCATCCTAAGTCAAATAATTTAGAAGATTAGGGGGAGTGAAAATGGTCATTTTATCGAATTTTTTTCAAAAAATCTTATTTTTGGCTAGTAAACACTATGAAGATCGCCTTTACGATAGTTCTCTATAATTTTCCTGTAATCTACACGCAAATCTACATTCGTGTACTAAATTGCAGCAACGTAAGTCAGATAATTTAGAAGATTAGGGGGGGGAACAAGGTCATTTTTTTGAATTTTTTTCAAAAAATCGTAATTTTTAACTGGTACACACTATGAAGACCGCTTTTTCGAAAGTTCTCTATAATTTTCCTGTAATCTACACGCAAATCTACATACGTGTACCAAATTGCAGCATCCTAAGTCAAACAATTTAGAAGATTAGGGGGGGGGAACATGGTCATTTTTTCGAATTTTTTTCAAAAAATCGTAATTTTTAGCTGGTACACACTATGAAGATCGCCTTTACGAAAGTTCTCTATAATATTACTGTAATCTACACGCAAATCTACATACGTGTACCAAATTGAAGCATCCTAAGTTAAAAATTTAGAAGATTAGGGGGGAAACATGGTCATTTTTTCGCATTTTTTTAAAAAATCGTACTTTTTGGTTAATAAACACAATGAAGACCGCCTTTACGAAAGTTCTCTATAATTTTCCTGTAATCTACACGCAAATCTACATACGTGTACTAAATTGCAGCATCCTAAGTCAGATAAGTTAGAAAATTAGGGGAGGAACAAGGTCATTTTTTCGAATTTTTTTCAAAAAATCGTACTTTTTGGCTAGTAAAAATTATGAAGACCGCATTTACGAAAGTTCTTTATAAATTTTCTATAATCTACACGCAAATCTACATACGTGTACCAAATTGCAGCATCCTAAGTCAAACAATTTAGAAGATTAGGGGGGGGGGGCGGAACATGGTCGTTTTTTCGAATTTTTTTTAAAAAATCGTACTTCTTGGCTTGTAAACACTATGAAGACGTCTTTACGAAAGTTCTGTATAATTTTTCTGTAATCTACACGCAAATCTACATACGTGTATGAAATTGCAGCATCATAAGTCAAACAATTGAGAAGATTAGGGGGGGGGGAACATGGTCATTTTTTCGAATTTTTTTCAAAAAATCGTACTTTTTGGTTAGTAAACACTATGAAGACTGCCTTTACGATAGGTCTTTATAATTTTCCTGTAATCTACACTCAAATCTACATACGTGTAACAAATTGCAGCATCCTAAGTCAAACAATTTAGAAGATTAGGGGGGGGGGGGGAACATGGTCATTTTTTCGAATTTTTTTCAAAAAATCGTAATTTTTAGCTGGTACACACTATGACGATCGCCTTTACGAAAGTTCTCTATAATTTTACTGTAATCTACACGCAAATCTACATACGTGTACCAAATTGAAGCATCCTAATTTAAAAAATTAGAAGATTAGGGGGGTGGACATGGTCTTTTTTCGAATTTTTTTCAAAAAATCGCAATTTTTAGCTGGTACACACTATGAACATCGCTTTTACGATAGTTCTCTATAATTTTCATTTAATCTATACGCAAATCTACATACGTGTACTAAATTGCAGCATCCTAAGTCAGATAAGTTAGAAGATTAGGGGAGGAACAAGGTCATTTTTTCAAATTTTTTTAAAAAAATCGTACTTTTTGGCTAGTAAAAATTATGAAGACCGCATTTACGAAAGTTCTTTATAAATTTTCTATAATCTACACGCAAATCTACATACGTGTACCAAATTGCAGCATCCTAAGTCAAACAATTTAGAAGATTAGGGGGGTGGACCTGGTCATTTTTTCGAATTTTTTTGAGAAAATCGTATTTTTGGCTAGTAAACACTATGAAGATCGCCTTTACGAAAGTTCTCTATAATTTTCCTGTAATCTACACACAAATCTACATATGTGTATTAAATTGCAGAATCCTAAGTCAAATAATTTAAAAGATTAGGGGGGGGGAACATGGTCGTTTTTTCGAGTTTTTTTTAAAAAATCGTACTTCTTGGCTTGTAAACACTATGAAGACGTCTTTACGAAAGTTCTGTATAATTTTTCTGTAATCTACACGCAAATCTACATACGTGTACAAAATTGCAGCATCCTAAGTCAAATAGTTTGGAAGATTAGGGGGGGGAACATGGTGATTTTTTCGAATTTTTTTCAAAAAATCGTAATTTTTAACTGGTACACACTATGAAGATCGCCTTTACGAAAGTTCTCTATAACTTTCCTGTAATCTACACGCAAATCTACATACGTGTATTAAATTGCAGCATCCTAAGTCAAATAATTTAGAAGATTAGGGGGGTGAGGGGGGGGGGGGCATGGTCATTTTTTCGATTTTTTTTTAAAAAATCGTACTTCTTAGCTTGTAAACACTATGAAGACGTCTTTACGAAAGTTCTCTATAATTTTCCTGTAATCTACACGCAAATCTACATTCGTGTACTAAATTGCAGCAACCTAAGTCAGATAATTTTGAAGATTAGGGGGGGAACAAGGTCATTATTTCGAATTTATTTCAAAAAATCGTGTTTTTGGCTAGTAAACACTATGAAGACCGCTTTTTCGAAAGTTCTCTATAATTTTCCTGTAATCTACAGGTAAATTTACGTATGAGTACCAATTTACAGCATTCTAAGTCAAATAGTTTGGAAGATTAGAGGGGGGAACATAGTGATTTTTTCGAATTTTTTTCAAAAAATCGTAATTTTTAACTATTACACACTATGAAGACCGCATTTACGAAAGTTCTCTATAATTTTTCTATAATCTACACGCAAATCTACATACGTGTATTAAATTGCAGCATCCTAAGTCAAACAATTTAGAATTTTAGGGGGGGGGGAACATGGTCATTTTTTCAAATTTTTTTCAAAAAATCGTAATTTTTAGCTGGTACACACTATGAACATCGCCTTTACGATAGTTCTTTATAATTTTCCTGTAATCTACACGCAAATCTACATACGTGTATTAAATTGCAGCATCCTAAGTCAAATAATTTAGAAGATTAGGGGGGGGGAACATGGTCATTTTTTCGAAATTTTTTTAAAAAATCGTACTTCTTGGCTTGTAAACAATATGAAGACGTCTTTACGAAAGTTCTGTATAATTTTCCTGTAATCTACACGCAAATCTACATACGTGTTCAAAATTGCAGCATCCTAAGTCAAATAATTTAGAAGATTAGGTGAGGGGGAACATGGTCATTTTTTCGAATTTTTTTCAAAAAATCGTACTTTTTGGCTAGTAAAAATATGTTGACCGCATTTACGAAAGTTCTCTATAATTTTTCTGCAATCTACACGTAAATCTACATACGTGTACGAAATTACAGCAAACTAAGTCAAATAGTTTGGAAGATTAAGGGGGTGAACATGGTGATTTTTTCGAATTTTTTTCAAAAAATCGTAATTTTTAACTGGTACACACTATGAAGATCGCCTTTACGAAAGTTCTCTATAACTTTCCTGTAATCTACACGCAAATCTACATACGTGTACAAAATTGCAGCATCCTAAGTCAAATAATTTAGAAGATGAAGTGAGGGGGAACATGGTCATTTTTTCGAATTTTTTTCAAAAAATCGTACTTTTTGGCTAGTAAAAATTATGATGACCGCATTTACGAAAGTTCTTTATAATTTTTCTGCAATCTACACGTAAATCTACATACGTGTACGAAACTACAGCAAACTAAGTCAAATAGTTTGGAAGATTAGGGGGGGGAACATGGTGATTTTTTCGAATTTTTTTCAAAAAATCGTAATTTTTAACTGGTACACACTATGAAGATCGCCTTTACGAAAGTTCTCTATAACTTTCCTGTAATCTACACGCAAATCTACATTTGTGTACTAAATTGCAGCAACCTATGTCAGATAATTTAGAAGATTAGGGGGGGAACAAGCTCATTTTTTCGAATTTTTTTCAAAAAATCGTGTTTTTGGCTAGTAAACACTATGAAGACCGCTTTTCGAAAGTTCTGTATAATTTTCCTGTAATCTACACGCAAATCTACATACGTGTACAAAATTGCAGCATCCTAAGTCAAATAATTTAGAAGATTAGGGGGGGGGAACATGGTCTTTTTTTGAATTTTTTTTCAAAAAATCGCAATTTTTAGCTGGTACACACTATGAACATCGCCTTTACGAAAGTTCTCTATAATTTTCCTGTAATCTACACGCAAATCTACATACGTGTATTAAATTGCAGCATCCTAAGTCAAATAATTTAGAAGATTAGGGGGGGGGGACATGGTCATTTTTTCGAATTTTTTTTAAAAAATGGTACTTCTTGGCTTGTAAACACTATGAAGACGTCTTTACGAAAGTTCTGTATAATTTTCCTGTAATCTACACGCAAATCTACATACGTGTACAAAATTGCAGCATCCTAAGTCAAATAATTTGGAAGATTAGGTGAGGGGGAACATGGTCATTTTTTCGAATTTTTTTCAAAAAATCGTACTTTTTGGCTAGTAAAAATTATGAAGACCGCATTTACGAAAGTTCTCTATAATTTTTCTATAATCTACACGCAAATCTACATACGTGTACCAAATTGCAGCATCCTAAGTCAAACAATTTAGAAGATTAGGGGGGGGGGAACATGGTCATTTTTTCGAATTTTTTTCAAAAAATCGTAATTTTTTAGCTGGTACACACTATGAAGATCGCCTTTACGAAAGTTCTCTATAATTTTACTGTAATCTACACGCAAATCTACATACGTGTACCAAATTGAAGCATCCTAAGTTTAAGATTTAGAAGATTAGGGGGGTTGACATGGTCTTTTTTCGAATTTTTTTCAAAAAATTGCAATTTTTAGCTGGTACACACTATGAACATCGCTTTTACGATAGTTCTCTATAATTTGCCTTTAATCTACACGCAAATCTACATACGTGTATTAAATTTCAACATCCTAAGTCAAATAATTTAGAAGATTAGGGGGGGAACAAGGTCATTTTTTCGAATTTTTTTCAAAAAATCGTACTTTTTGGCTAGTAAAAATTATGAAGACCGCATTTACGAAAGTTCTCTATAAATCTTCTATAATCTACGCGCAAATCTACATACGTGTACCAAATTGTGGCATCCTAAGTCAAACAATTTAGAAGATTAGGGGGGTGGACATGGACATTTTTTCGAATTTTTTTGAGAAAATCGTATTTTTTGCTAGTAAACACTATGAAGATCGCCTTTACGAAAGTTCTCTATAATTTTCCTGTAATCTACACGCTTATCCACATTTGTGTACTAAATTGCAGCAACCTCAGTCAGATAATTTAAAAGATTAGGGGGGGAACAAGGTCATTTTTTCGAATTTTTTTCAAAAAATTGTGTTTTTGGCTAGTAACAACTATGAAGACCGATTTTTCGAAAGTTCTGTATAATTTTCCTGTAATTTACACGCAAATCTACATACGTGTACAAAATTGCAGCATCCTAAGTCAAATAATTTAGAAGATTAGGGGGGAAATATGGTCATTTTTTCGAATTTTTTTCAAAAAATCCTACTTTTTGTCCAGTAAAAATTATAAAGACCCCATTTACGAAAGTTCTCTATAATTTTCCTGTAATCTACACGCAAATCTACATACGTGTATTAAATTGCAGCTTCCTAAGTCAAATAATTTAGAAGATTAGGGGGGCGAGCATGGTCATTTTTTGAATTCTTTTTTAAAAAATCGTACTTCTTGGCTTGTAAACACTATGAAGACGTCTTTACGAAAGTTCTGTATAATTTTCCTGTAATCTACACGCAAATCTACATACGTGTACAAAATTGCAGCATCCTAAGTCAAACAATTTAGAAGATTAGGGGGGGGAAACATGGTCATTTTTTCGAATTTTTTTCAAAAAATCGTAATTTTTAGCTGGTACACACTATGAAGATCGCCTTTACGAAAGTTCTCTATAATTTTACTGTAATCTACACGCAAATCTACATACGTGTACCAAATTGAAGCATCCTAAGTTTAAGATTTAGAAGATTAGGGGGTTGACATGGTCTTTTTTCGAATTTTTTTCAAAAAATCGTAATTTTTAACTGGTACACACTATGAACATCGTTTTTACGATAGTTCTCTATAATTTGCCTTTAATCTACACGCAAATCTACATACGTGTATTAAATTTCAACATCCTAAGTCAAATAATTTAGAAGATTAGGGGGGAAACATGGTCATTTTTTCGCATTTTTTTAAAAAAATCGTACTTTTTGGCTAATAAACACAATGAAGACCGCCTTTACGAAAGTTCTCTATAATTTTCCTGTAATCTACGCGCAAATCTACATACGTGTACTAAATTGCAGCATCCTAAGTCAGATAAGTTAGAAGATTAGGGGAGGAACAAGGTCATTTTTTCGCATTTTTTTTAAAAAATCGTACTTTTTGGCTAATAAACACAATGAAGACCGCCTTGCGAAAGTTCTCTATAATTTTCCTGTAATCTACACGCAAATCTACATACATGTATTAAATTGCAGCATCCTAAGTCAAATAATTTAGAAGATTAGAGGGTGGGGGGGGGCAAGGTCATTTTTTCGATTTTTTTTTAAAAAATCGTACTTCTTAGCTTGTAAACACTATGAAGACGTCTTTACGAAAGTTCTCTATAATTTTCCTGTAATCTACAGGTAAATTTACGTATGAGTACCAAATAACAGCATTCTAAGTCAAATAGTTTGGAAGATTAGGGGGGAAACATGGTCATTTTTTTGAATTTTTTTCAAAAAATCGTACTTTTTGGCTAATAAACACGATGAAGACCGCCTTTACGAAAGTTCTCTATAATTTTCCTGTAATCTACACGTAAATCTACATACGTGTACTAAATTGCAGCATCCTAAGTCAGATAATTTAGAAGATTAGCGGGGGAACAAGGTCATTTTTTCGAATTTTTTTCAAAAAATCGTACTTTTTGGCTAGTAAAAATTATGAAGACCGCATTTACGAAATTTCTCTATAATTCTTCTATAATCTACGCGCAAATCTACATACGTGTACCAAATTGTAGCATCCTAAGTCAAACAATTTAGAAGATTAGGGGGGGGGAACATGGTCATTTTTTCGAATTTTTTTCAAAAAATCGTAATTTTTAGCTGGTACACACTATGAAGATCGCCTTTACGAAAGTTCTCTATAATTTTACTGTAATCTACACGCAAATCTACATACGTGTACCAAATTGAAGCATCCTAAGTTTAAGATTTAGAAGATTAGGGGGTTGACATGGTCTTTTTTCGAATTTTTTTCAAAAAATCGTAATTTTTAACTGGTACACACTATGAACATCGTTTTTACGATAGTTCTCTATAATTTGCCTTTAATCTACACGCAAATCTACATACGTGTATTAAATTTCAACATCCTAAGTCAAATAATTTAGAAGATTAGGGGGGAAACATGGTCATTTTTTCGCATTTTTTTAAAAAAATCGTACTTTTTGGCTAATAAACACAATGAAGACCGCCTTTACGAAAGTTCTCTATAATTTTCCTGTAATCTACACGCAAATCTACATACGTGTACTAAATTGCAGCATCCTAAGTCAGATAAGTTAGAAGATTAGGGGAGGAACAAGGTCATTTTTTCGCATTTTTTTTAAAAAATCGTACTTTTTGGCTAATAAACACAATGAAGACCGCCTTTGCGAAAGTTCTCTATAATTTTCCTGTAATCTACACGCAAATCTACATACATGTATTAAATTGCAGCATCCTAAGTCAAATAATTTAGAAGATTAGGGGGTGGGGGGGGGGCAAGGTCATTTTTTCGATTTTTTTTTAAAAAATCGTACTTCTTAGCTTGTAAACACTATGAAGACGTCTTTACGAAAGTTCTCTATAATTTTCCTGTAATCTACAGGTAAATTTACGTATGAGTACCAAATAACAGCATTCTAAGTCAAATAGTTTGGAAGATTAGGGGGGAAACATGGTCATTTTTTCGAATTTTTTTCAAAAAATCGTACTTTTTGGCTAATAAACACGATGAAGACCGCCTTTACGAAAGTTCTCTATAATTTTCCTGTAATCTACACGCAAATCTACATACGTGTATTAAATTGCAGCATCCTAAGTCAAATAATTTAGAAGATTAGGGGGGGGAACATGGTCATTTTTTCGCATTTTTTTTAAAAAATCGTACTTTTTGGCTAATAAACACAATGAAGACCGCCTTTGCGAAAGTTCTCTATAATTTTCCTGTAATCTACACGCAAATCTACATACGTGTATTAAATTGCAGCATCCTAAGTCAAATAATTTAGAAGATTAGGGGGGCGAACATGGTCATTTTTCGAATTCTTTTTTAAAAACTCGTACTTCTTGGCTTGTAAACACTATGAAGACGTCTTTACGAAAGTTCTGTATAATTTTCCTGTAATCTACACGCAAATCTACATACGTGTACAAAATTGCAGCATCCTAAGTCAAATAATTTAGAAGATTATGAGAGGGGGAACATGGTCATTTTTTCGAATTTTTTTCAAAAAATCGTACTTTTTGGCTAGTAAAAATTACGATTACCGCATTTACCAAAGTTCTCTATAATTTTTCTGCAATCTACACGTAAATCTATATACGTGAGGGAAATTATAGCAACCTAAGTCAAATAGTTTAGAAGATTAGGGGGGGGGGAAGGGGAACATGGTCATGTTTTAAAATTTTTTTCAAAAAATCCTATTTTTGGCTAGTAAACACTATAAAGATCGCCTTTACGAAAGTTCTCTATAACTTTCCTGTAATCTACACGAAAATCTACATACGTGTACTAAAGTGCAGCATCCTAAGTCAAACAATTTAGAAGATTAGGTGGGTGGACATGGTGTTTTTTCGAATTTTTTTCAAAAAATTGTAATTTTTAGCTGGTATACACTATGAAGATCGCCTTTACGATAGGTCTCTATAATTTTCCTGTAATTTACACGCAAATCTACATATGTGTATTAAATTGCAGCATCCTAAGTCCAACAATTTAGAAGATTAGGGGGGTGGACATGGTCTTTTCTCGAATTTTTTTCAAAAAATCGTATTTTTGGCTAGTAAACACTATGAAGACCGCTTTTTCGAAAGTTCTCTATAATTTTCCGGTAATCTACACGCAAATCTATATACGTGTACAAAATTGCAGCATCCTAAGTAAAATAGTTTGGAAGATTAGGTGGAGGGTACATGGTCATTTTTTCGAATTTTTTTCAAAAAATCGTATTTTTGGCTAGTAAACACTATGAAGATCGCCTTTACGAAAGTTCTCTATAATTTTCCTGTAATCTACACGCAAATCTACATACGTGTATTAAATTGCAGCATCCTAAGTCAAATAATTTAGAAGATTAGGGGGGTGGACATGGTGTTTTTTCGAATTTTTTTCAAAAAATCGTAATTTTTAACTGGTATACACTATGAACATCGCCTTTACGATAGGTCTCTATAATTTTTCTGTAATTTACACGCAAATCTACATATGTGTATTAAATTGCAGCATCCTAAGTCAAATAATTTAGAAGATTAGGGGAGGGGGAACATGGTCATTTTTTCAAATTTTTTTCAAAAAATCGTACTTTTTAGCTAGTAAAAATTATGATGACCGCATTTACGAAAGTTCTTTATAATTTTTCTGCAATCTACACGTAAATCTACATACGTGTACGAAATTACAGCATCCTAAGTCAAATAATTTAAAAGATTAGGGGGGGGGGGGGGAAAAAGGTCATTTTTTCGAATTTTTTTCAAAAAATCGTACTTTTTGGCTAGTAAACACTATGAGAACCGCCTTTACGAAAGTTCTCTATAATTTTCCTGTAATCTACACGCAAATCTACATACGTGTACAAAATTGCAGCATCCTAAGTCAAATAATTTAGAAGATTAGGGGGGGGAACGTGGTAATTTTTTTCAAAAAATCGTACTTTTTAGCTAGTAAAAATTATGAAGACCCCATCTACGAAAGTTCTTTATAATTTTTCTGCAATCTACACGTAAATCTACATACGTGTACGAATTTACAGCATCCTAAATCAAATAGTTTGGATGATTAGGGGGAGGGGGGGGGTTGCGATGGTCTTTTTTTTCGAATTTTTTTTTCAAAAAAATCGTAATTTTTGGCTAGTAAAAATTATGAAGACCCCATTTACGAAAGTTCTCTATAGTTTTTCTGCAATCTACACGTAAATCTACATACGTGTACGAAATTACAGCATTCTAAGTCAAATAGTTTGGAAGATTAGGGGGAGGGAACATGGTCTTCGAATTTTTCAAAAAAATCGTATTTTTGGCTAGTAAACTCTATGAAGATCGCCTTTACGAAAGTTCTCTATAATTTTTCTGTAATCTACACGCAAAGCTACATACGTGTACAAAATTGCAGCATCCTAAGTCAAATAATTTGGAAGATTAGGGGGGGGAACATGGTCATTTTTTCGAATTTTTTTCAAAAAATCGTACTTTTTGGCCAGTAAAAATTATGAAAACCGCATTTACGAAAGTTCTCTATAATTTTTCTGCAATCTACACGTAAATCTACATACGTGTACGGAATTACAGCATCCTAAGTGAAATAGTTTGGAAGATTAGGGGGAGGGAACATGGTCATTTTTTCGAATTTTTTCAAAAAATCGTATTTTTGGCTATTAAACACTATGAAGATCGCCTTTACGAAAGTTCTCTACAATTTTCCTGTAATCTACACGCAAATCTACATACGTGTACTAAATTGCAGCATCTTAAGTCAAATAATTTAGAAGGTTAGGGGGGGGGACATGGTCATTTTTTCGAATTTTTTTCAAAAAATCGTACTTTTTGGCTAGTAAAAATTATGAAGAACCCATTTACGAAATTTCTTTATAATTTTTCTGCAATCTACACGTAAATCTACATACGTGTACGAATTTACAGCATCCGAAGTCAAATAGTTTGGAAGATTAGGGGGAGGGAACATGGTCATTTTTTCGAATTTTTTTCAAAAAATCGTATTTTTGGCTAGTAAACACTATGAAGATCGCCTTTACGAAAGTTCTCTATAATTTTTCTGTAATCTACACGCAAATGTACATACGTGTATTTAATTGCAGCATCCTAAGTCAAACAATTTGGAAGAATAGAGGGGGAACATGGTCATTTTTTCGATTTTTTTTTAAAAAATCGTACTTCTTGGCTAGTATACACTATGAAGACGCATTTACGAAAGTTCTCTATAATTTTCCTGTAATATACACGCAAATCTACATACGTGTACAAAGTTGCAGCATCCTAAGTCAAATAATTTAGAAGATTAGGGGGGGAACGTGGTAATTGTTTTCAAAAAATCGTACTTTTTAGCTAGTAAAAATTATGAAGACCCCATTTACGAAAGTTCTTTATAATTTTTCTGCAATCTACACGTAAATCTACATACGTGTACGAATTTACAGCATCCTAAGTCAAATAGTTTGGAAGATTAAGGGGAGGGAACATTGTCATTTTTTCGAATTTTTGCCTATAATTTTCCTGTAATCTACACGCAAATCTACATACGTGTACAAATTTGCAGCATCCTAAGTCAAATAATTTAGAAGATTAGGGGGAGGGAACATGGTCATTTTTTTCATAAAATCGTACTTTTTGGCTAGTAAAAATTATGAAAACCGCATTTACGTAAGTTCTCTATAATTTTCCTGTAATCTACACGCAAATCTACATACGTGTACAAAATTGCAGCATCTTAAGTCAAATAATTTAAAAGATTAGGGGGGGGGGGGGGGTTGCGATGGTCTTTTTTCGAATTTTTTTCAAAAAATCGTAATTTTTGGCTAGTAAAAATTATGAAGACCCCATTTACGAAAGTTCTCTATAGTTTTTCTGCACTCTACACGTAAATCTACATACGTGTACGAAATTACAGCATTCTAAGTCAAATAGTTTGGAAGATTCTGGGGAGGGAACATGGTCATTTTTTCGAATTTTTTTCAAAAAATCGTATTTTTGGCTAGTAAACACTACGAAGATCGCCTTTACAAAAGTTCTCTATAATTTTCCTGTAATCTACACGCAAATCTATATACGTGTATTAAATTGCAGCATTCTGAGTCAAATAGTTTGGAAGATTAGTGGGGGGGACTTGGTGAATTTTTTCGAATTTTTTTCAAAAAATCGTAATTTTTGGCTAGTAAAAATTATGAAAACCGCATTTACGAAAGTTCTCTATAATTTTTCTGCAATCTACACGTGAATCTACATACGTGTACGAAATTACAGCATCCTAAGTGAAATAGTTTGGAAGATTAGGGGGGGAGACATGGTCTTTTTTTGAATTTTTTTCAAAAAATCATACTTTTTGGCTAGTAAACACAATGAAGACAGTCTTTACGAAAGTTCTCTATAATTTTCCTGTAATCTACACGTAAATCTACATATTTGTACCAAATTTTAGCATCCTAGGTTAAATAGTTTGGAAGATTAGGGGGGGGGGGGCATGGTCATTTTTTCGATTTTTTTTCAAAAAATCGTACTTTTTGGCTAGTAAACACTATAAAGACAGTCTTTACGAAAGTTCTCTATAATTTTCCTGTAATCTACACGTAAATCTACATATGTGTACCAAATTTCAGCATCCTAAGTCAAATAGTTTGGAAGATTAGGGGGGGAGACATGGTCTTTTTTTGAATTTTTTTCAAAAAATCATAGTTTTTGGCTAGTAAACACTATGAAGACAGTCTTTACGAAAGTTCTCTGTAATTTTCCTGTAATCTACACGTAAATCTACATATGTGTACCAAATTTCAGCATCCTAGGTCAAATAGTTTGGAAGATAAGGAGGGGGGGACATAGTCATTTTTTTGAATTTTAGGGCAAAAAAAGTGGTTTTTCCTGGATTTCGGCATGTTCATGAGCTCGAATCGCATTTTTAATATCATTTTCGTAAATCCAAGGTGAAATTACATATTTGGACCAAATTAGAAGAGTTAAGCTCATATAGTTTAGAAGTTAGAGGGGGTGCGAAAACGGACACACATAGTGATTTCAATAGGGTTCCGTTTTACGGTACGGAACCCTAAATATGTGTACCAAATTTCAGCATCCTAGGTCAAATAGTTTATAAAATTAGGGGGGGGGGACATGGTCATTTTTTCGAACTTTTTTCAAAAAATCGTACTTTTTGGCCAGTAAACACTATGAAGACAGTCTTTACGAAAGTTCTTTGTAATTTTCCTGTAATCTACACGTAAATCTACATATGTGTACCAAATTTCAGCATCCTAAGTCAAATAGTTTATAAGATTAGGGGGGGGGACATGGTCATTTTTTCGAATTTTTTTCAAAAAATCGTACTTTTTGGCCAGTAAACACTATGAAGACAGTCTTTACGAAAGTTCTTTGTAATTTTCCTGTAATCTACACGTAAATCTACATATGTGTACCAAATTTTAGCATTCTAGGTTAAATAGGTTGGAAGATTAGGGGGGGGGACATGGTCATTTTTTCGAATTTTTTTCAAAAATCGTACTTTTTGGCCAGTAAACACTATGAAGACAGTCTTTACGAAAGTTCTTTGTAATTTTCCTGTAAAAATCTACACGTAAATCTACATATGTGTACCAAATTTCAGCATCCTAGGTTAAATAGTTTGAAAGATTAGGGGGGGGGGCCATGGTAATTTTTTCGAATTTTTTTCAAAAAATCGTACTTTTTGGCCAGTAAACACTATGAAGACAGTCTTTACGATAGGTCTTTGTAATTTTTCTGTAATCTACACGTAAATCTACGTATGTGTACCAAATTTTAGCATCCTAGGTCAAATAGTTTGGAAGATTAGGGGGGGGGGGACATGGTCATTTTTTCGAATTTTTTTCAAAAAATCGTACTTTTTGGCTAGTAAACACTATGAAGACAGTCTTTACGAAAGTTCTCTATAATTTTCCTGTAATCTACACGTGAATCTACATATGTGTACCAAATTTCAGCATCCTAGGTCAAATAGTTTATAAAATTAGGGGGGGGGGGGGGGCATGGTCATTTTTTCGAACTTTTTTCAAAAAATCGTACTTTTTGGCCAGTAAACACTATGAAGACAATCTTTACGAAAGTTCTCTATAATTTTCCTGTAATCTACACGTAAATCTACATATGTGTACCAAATTTTAGCATC